>JAYKKI010000009.1:17642500-18317500 GCA_039881145.1 Druceiella hillmani | reverse complement strand
GATTTAATCAACATAAACTAATTTTGTTTTCAAAAAAAAATATTTGAGAATAGCTTCAGTTCATACGACGTAATATTTAAGTCAAAAAATACTATAAAACCACGCAAAGCTTTTGCATATAAAAAAGTGAAATCAATTGATCAACGTAAATTCCGAGTTTATGTGGTTTAGATTATTCACCAAATTTGTATATTACTTTATAGCTTTGTTTATAAAATGATTAGTAAAAAATGACGAAAAAGATAAATTATTCTTAAAAAAGTAGCAGAAAATAATTGAGGTCCGAAAAAATATATGCATAACATAAATCAGCATAACATTCAACTACTCAGGAATGAGTTAGTTGGTAGAGACAATCAGGGTTGATTAAGTATTCAGTATGGCAGAGTTTACGAATCTTCATTGTGTATTGTGTATGACTTCATTGTGTATTGTGTATTGGGATAACAATTGTGTAACAATTTATTATCTCTAATAATAAATTGCTACACAAAACTAATAATGAAGCTCATTAATAATAACAATGAACATCGAAACAAGTACTAGCGTAACTCTATAATTTTGTTTCACTGAAACAAATATATTTGTTGAAAGGAGCAGCCGTGTTACGTTTCAATGATAGTTGATCCAGCGTAGATTCAGATAGCTTCAATTTTGTCAATCAACTCACTTTTTAAAATTATCACCTTATCAAATTTCATACGTTCTTCGCTTAAATAAAAAGTAGTGATAAATGGCAAAGTATTTTTGGTAGTATTAATAGATACAATTTTCCTATGGAAGCATATCATTTCTAGTTAACGAAATCATGTATATTCCTTACTTAACTTATTAAATTTAGCAGCAAAATTTTCTAGCATTTTATTATTAAATTAGTAACATACAATTATAATTTCTATATGACGTTATGTTTTTAAATGTTACATAAATAAGTCAAACAGTTTTTACAAATATTCCATTGTTTTTGAACAATTGAATATAAATAATACTATTTAAAATAATGAAATAAAAATAGCAACGAGAGAGACTACCAAATGCACTTTCGTTACTAAAAGCTCTAGTTTTGATATTTTCAATTCTAAAACTTTCCTGTTAGTCCAACGGGAGGCAAGTTGGCCGGTAATTACCATTTGGTTTAATCCCTTTACCCGGTTTCACTCGCACACCACTTGCACAATTACTTCCAAGCATCGCGCTGCATGGAACTTTGCACGGGTAGCTTTAGCTAGTAGATGAGACTTTTCCACCAATGTCATGACGGGAAAGGTTTTGAGTGAATTGATGCGGGATAAGAGTGGAATCAGACAAAAAAACCCGGCATGTCTCTTTAAACATTTGTTTAATATATTTTTTATTTTATATTTTTTATTTGTAATAAAGAAATTCACCATATTAATCTAATAATTATAGACCAAGACTTTTATTGTAACATGTTAATTAACCCGGACACGTCTCTACGTGTCTGTGTGTGAGACCAAGTTCTTGTAAGAATTGTTATAACTTTCATTATTGCAAATTTCATGAATTTCCGTGTAACATTTTGGTTCAATGCTCTTTCACGACGGCGACGGTGACGAAGATATAAGAAGTGCAGTAATAATATCGTTAGAACGCTAAGGGACACTGTGTATCGCATTCAAGTCCAGGAAAAGGCATATGCAAATACTCCACATTGATAAAAAAGTAAACATAGCGATAAAAAAATGATTCATTGATATTTCAGCATCGTTCAGATCACATAAAACCAGAACAATGTCGATTACAACGAACTTGGAAGAAAATGTTTCAAGTGTGACAGTGAACTCATATATCCATTGAAAAAATATGTGAAAAATATTGGAATGATGATAAAGTTATGAAAACAACTTACTCTATAGAAAGTTGAGTAAAGGCTATAATTGTCACAGAAATTGAGTGACCGATTTGTGCTTTATTGGAATTTTACTTCAATCTGCAGTGAAAAAATTTAATCGTCTTAATTCTAAAGAACTATTTAGGAAATGTGGTAGTTCCATAAAATATTTTGATAAGTTCTATCTAGTGAGTTATGGCACTATTTATGCAAGAGAACAAAAATTATCATAGGTTATATAATGTGGGAAAATATTAAAAAAAAATATCAATAATTCAATGAAAAAAAATTGCCTTCTGTGTAGTCACTCATGCTGATTTGATGGAAAAAAATAATGTGAAAATAGGAATTGAGACTAGTTTAACGAGTGTTTAATGTCTGGATCGCGCCCCATTAGCGAGATAAATGTTTATGTACTTTATCAAATATTGAAGTGAAGTAGCAATGTAAAACATTGTAGTTTTAAGGGTTATTTTTAGAAATAAATAAGCTTATACACATTTTAGTTTTAACCACAGTAAACGGCAGGCTTATTAACATAGTAATACTATTTCTGACTTTTAGGATAAATTCCACTATTCTATCTATTTACATATTTTTATAGGTAGATATATAACATATATACTATGACAAAGACTATTTTTACCAATGGTAATATTTCATCTATATTTTCACCATTATAAAATGTGCGAAATAATAAATTTTAAATATCGAATGTTAAAAAGTATATAAATAAAATACGTACGCTTTTGTTTCTCTTAACAACTAATAAACATTTATAATGCACAATTTACATAAAATGTAAACGGTTTCAAGTCATGATTCAGGGCTATAATATCTATTTTTATATCGGTCTAATCAGTCAGATTCTTAGTGACAAAGTACTTTTTTTAATAAATAACTACATACGTAATATAAATAACACATTAATATAAACATGAATCTATCGAATGAATTGGAATTAAGAGAATATATTTTTGGGTTGAGATAACATGATGATCAAAATATACCATACAATGAAGTCTTCTGGAAAAAGTTGTGAAAATTACGCCTCGTAAAATTTTAGAAGGCATAAGGTGAAAGTAATAAAAGGTTTATATGCGCGAAAAAACAGGCGGATATGGATGGAATAAATTAGGGCGGAAAAATAAGTATCAAATTTGCAAGGAAAAATAATTGCCGGATTACAAAAGTTTATTTTACCTTTATATGTGTAAAAACAACCTTAACATATCTTTAGAGATGGTAATAGGGTTCGCTCTCCATAAAAATCAATTTATATGAAATATTGACCAAATTAAATTCTTTACGACAAAGGGCTTAGCCGTGTTTCCAAATGAGTCGGTCCCCCGATTAGAATCTATATTTGTATATTAACCAAAATATAGAGTATTATATGTGTAGCAAATATATAGATAGTTTCACGTTGCATTCAAATTTATTTAGGATAAAATAAAATCTTTATTAGGAGACTATTCCGAATTTTTTTAATGAACCCATTGGAAATGAAGGAAAAATTAAAGTAATTGCATTTGTTAAATAATATATTAGTATTTTTAATGCCATTTTAGGTGACCTTATTCATATACATAATAGTAATATCAAGCAAATAGAAGTTTTAATTGTAATTTTTTATAAATTTTTAAGGTTTTAAAACGATAATTTAGCAGTTTTTACTTTAGTAAAATTAGTAAATATAAATCTTTTGCTAGCTAATTTAGTGCCAAGTTGTTTAAGGGTCGAGTTATTGAAAGAAGTTAAAATATGAAAAGTTTCAAAAGTAAAAATCAAACAAAAATAAGAAGCGATAGTAATTATTTCTTAATTCAAAATGGAGATAAGGTAATACGTAAATGTACAATAATGATAAATAGCTTGTCGTAATTAAACTTAGTATTGAGCGCGGATAACTTACGCAAGTTGATGTGAATTATTACGGTCCTTGACAGATTTAAGTTAGTTTCTCAGTTTAGTTGCGTATTTAGCTTTGAAATTTGTTTTCATTTCAGTATTTTTTGTTGCATATATTAATTAAGAGCTTAATCTTATAAATATTTAGTAAGGAGAAGAACAGAAAATATGATTCAAAGCAACACCGAAACGTGGTGCATATGTTGACAAGAAAAAATTTTCATTCATTGTTGTGTTATCTAACAAGTGTATGGTTATTTATAAAAAAAATGAATGCAAATCCAAATACTAATTAAAGTTTTTAATTTGATTTTTTACTTTTTAGAACGTGGTTTTCGAACCTATAGATCAAGAATATCAAAGTAATGATGCAGATAAAGTAGATACGATAACATAATTATAGCATTTCAGAGAGTTCTGTTCTACTTAGAAATAGTATGACACTTTGCTATTCTAAATAAATTTGGAAAAAATTCCATAAAAAAACGAAATGTGAAACTTTAGTGAACAAACCTTCTCAATCGTTACTGCTTCTGGCGCTTAATCCGTTATTTTTTGAGTACGAGTAACCTCATTACGCATTTATTTATATATTTTACGCTGTCAGATAGAAGCGATGCTGCTCTCTTTGCTCAATTATCTGATTTGATTTTTTTAATTTCAGGTCTACTCACCTTTTGCCATGTGGATCTAAATGTATCTTTAGGAGAAACATTTAATATTTCTCTTAAAATTTATGCCCAAATCCAATTAACTTTGTGTTACTCAAAGAGTTCCGTTTTTTTAAAATTAAATTAAGGGCTGGTAATTATAATGAAACCATTTCTCCAATTTTGCAATTGGTTTCAATTTTCAATTCAGCAACAGTTCTAAACAACTGGTATTCGACTACTCCAACTAATAAATTCGAAGATATAAAAGAGAAGATTTACTAAAACGGTATTAGGAAAAATGTTACATCATGTTAACAGGCTATTCAAAATGATACCACACAATTAAAGAAAAGAAAAATTGTTTACCGATCAGCTAATTTTGATTTTTGCTAGAACTTATACAAACAAGATATTTTCCAAGGATATAAGCCAAGGTGTAATTAACAAGGACAGTAACGATCATTAGTTTATAATCGACCCGTGTTTATATGATTGAATGTTTTCGTACTAATGAAAATATATTGATTAATAATAGCCTTTTACTTAGATATTACACCCATATGTTATATAGAATATTAGTTTAAGTTTTTGCTTTGCATTAAACAAATTAATAATTCGTTAACGGTTCAGTTGTGAATCATAGTGTACTGGACTTTTTTGTTAGAAATGATCTCGGCTGTCATCTTTTTTGTTTATTCGTCCACTTTTGAGTGAATTTTGTTGAATAAGTAGTACGACCTCAGTTCTAGTGAAACTTGACATAAAAATAATTAACATTAAGACTTAATTTTGCTTAGTATTTTTTCAAAGTTAATTTGAGAAAGTTATAAATAATTACAAGTAAAATTATTTGTTTACTGTTATTTTTCATATGATCCATACCATTAAAAATATTGTTGAAAAGCCTGATATTTGCTCAAACATGTGTAATTCCTTTATAACCTTAGTATTGTGCTCAAAAAACGAATCTTAAAGCATCCAAATAAAGATGTTATTTGTTTATTTCAAAGATATGAAAGAAACAGCAAAAAATTATATCCTTTTATTAGTCAAAAAATTCTCTATATCATGACTTAAAGAAAATACAGGTTCCTGTCGAGGGCACGACGCCTTAAGAAATACGTCTGAGTCCCTTGATATTTTGTATTTTTTTCATAGCTTCTATTTTAGGCTTTATAACAGTAAAGTTTTCTTCTTGATATCGGTGTTTTTTCATTATTTATTCTATCACGTATTATTATCGTATAACACGTAATTTTAATATTTCATTAAGACTTTTTTAATTTTCTTCATTTCTATGACCAAACATAGTTGTGTGATCATTGATACGGCTAATCATTTACATACCTGTGTTCTCTCCTTCAGATGTGCATGCAATTTTTAGTTATTTTTTTTAATAACAAAATTTATAATTTTTTTTCCAATCTACCTCGTTTTATGTACCTTCGAATTTTCTAAGCCAGTGTATGCATTTATACACGCATAGATCGAAACTATTTATTTTTCTACCTAGCTACATAATTTAAAAGTGGTCTCCAAGGTATGTGAAATATGTAAATACTTCGAGACTACCCATAGTCAGGAAGTTAAATTTATTCAATGGTATTATTTGACGGTATAGATGGGTGTAGGAAAATATTTTGAGAAAACAACTGGGGAGACTATAGTTTTAATGGGTTCCGGCTTAATTTCCGATCAAAACCTTTGTCTGCATTGAAATTTATCATAATTGTTCATGAGAAAACGATTAAATACTACAAAAGACCTAGGTATATCTACTGCAAATGCTCAGATGCAAAGTAGAGGTCTAAATGATTATAGGAATTTCCTTGATAGATTTGTGTCCCTGCAATTATTTTTTGGCACATTCACCATTTTACTGAAAATATATAGTTACGTATTTATTTCTATGCGATGAACGACAGTTTTGAAGATGTTTTAAAATTTTTATATTTTCCATATCGAAAACTAGTTGTTTAAAAATTATAAAGTAAGTAAATTTATTCTGAAGATGGATAATTTTTCTCGATTAATATTTAGAATAAAAGAGATATTAATCGAAAAAAGTTTATATCTGCACTATTCAGAAGAAATTTTTTTTAAATTTGAAGATAACTGAATTGCTACCTGAATAGGTGTGAAAATATTTAATATCTTAATTATAAATATCAAATATAAATTTTTAGTAAAGTATGCAGTTGATTTACATAGGCATAATTTGTATTGTATGAATTGCTTAAAGTAATTCATCACTCAGGTACTTTATTTATGTGAAGTAATGGTTAAAAGTCACTTTTTTAAAACAATTCTAAATTCACGGTATTCACTATTGTACAATAAATATACTAGTTATCCTATTAACGTATCCTATTAACCTTATCCTATAAGGTATGTTATGTTTGTAAATACTTATTATTCTGTGTATTTAATATTTATTTTGTTTATATCTGATTGAAATATTTTGAAATAGACACGATTTAGATAATTGTAGCGATATATTTATTTAATTTTTTAATATTGAAAATTGTAACAATCAGTAGCAGTAACGAAATGGTTTACAATTTTCCAAGTAACGATATAAAATAATAAAGAACTTATTAGGCAAGATACTGTAAATATATGTGTTATTTCATTCTCACACTTACCATGCTTTAATAGATATTTCAAGCCAGGTAACTATATATTCTCTTATAGAAAAGGGACTAGATAATCAATTTAAACAATGATCGCAATTTTCACATAGAATTGCTATAACTGGGAGTAATACCGAAGAAACAATTTACCTTAAGGCAGATAATAAGCACCCAACTTTTAATGTGTCTTTTGAAATATGGAAAGAAGAAAATGCATAAAGTTAATTGAGATGGAATGATATCCTCAGTTATACCTTATGTAGGATTTCCTATATCACCACGTGGGATTTCCTATATCTCACTTTTATTATTGAGGTGGGGACTGATAGCACTAATTGTTTATTTTATGTCTGGATGTTTATTCTATGTATGAATAATAATTTAGATAATAATTGAACAAAATCATTAAATAAAGTTATCCTTTCAACATTTTTGAACAAATTAACATAAAATAGTATTGTTTTATAAACTAAAAAGGAGCCTTACTTTAGCCTTTAATTAAAAAAGAAGTAATTACAATCATCTTAAAATAATTTATTTTAAATGCTAACGTTATAAAGAATACAAAAGTAATAAGTATTTATTAATATAGTCAGTCTTTTTGGGAGCTTGGTTGGTTCATGACAGCACAGTTTTTACAATAAAAATGTGTGTGTTCTAGGCATACATGCACTTTGCATTGCTCACGCCTATACTTAGTTTTCCATCTTTTTGACTGTCGCATTCTGAACACATTGTATATGATCTTGGTATTTGTTTGGCAATTTGTGAGGTATTTCACCAAGTAAATTGCCCATTCGCCTACGAGAACCCCGCGGGACCCGTAAATTGTGTTTCCGGTTTCTCAAATCATCCTCTATCAAATCCATTCCTATATCACGGATACACTTTCTTCTATGAATATATTTTATAATTATTACCATTCTTCAATAAATGTACAGTCTTAGCATTGATTCCTGCGTGATTAGGCATTGATAAAAATAGTAATTGGCGAGCGCCTAGTGTTTTGAGACACGTCATGTATTCTGGCAAGTTTATCAACCACGTCTACTCCACTTTTAGTTTGAATGAAAATCGGTTTTTGACATTGCGTAACGAAATATATCAATTTAATCAGAAGTGCATAAATCGTTAAGGTTTGGTCTTCCAGAACGGAACAATCTAGCTAAAAATAAAATTCTGAAAATAGCTTTCATTTCTGAATTTGCTTCTTCGGCATACAGTACATTTCTGTGTTCGCCATCAGATAGATGTGGTATAGATAAACATATCTTTGCATTATTATTTTTTACGACCAATTCTAATGTGTCTCTCTATTGGCTTTTACTTCCGATAAATGCGTAATTATATTTTCATTTCTTGTACGAACATTAGTCCTTAGCGGCTCCTTTAGCCATTCCCCGTCCATCTTCGGCGCCGACGACGCGAATACTGGATAGTTGTTGCTAGGCAATGCAGCAATGGTGCTATTCCAGCTACAAACCAGTTTTTATTAATGGTAATCAATTACTATAGGGCAATACAGGTGAATATCATTATCTGATTTTGATGCCAAGCTTCAGTAGAAAGAACATATTAAGGAAAAACCCAATAAATTTAACATCAAGTTCAGAAAAACGTATTGGTTGCTTGGCCGTAGTTCTTCTGAGCTGTCAACGTTCAACAAGTTTATATTATATAAACAGGCTCTACGCCCAGGTTGAAGTTATAGAATACAGCTACGGGGCTGCTTCAGTAAGTTTGAAATCTGAGTGAAATAACAATTTCAAAATAAAGTGCTTAAGTTTGTTGTGTAACCTCCATAAGTGTAACCCCATCGTGATTTTAAGATTGAGATGGTAGAGATTATTATAAGTAGATTTGTAAGTTCTCGTTAAAAGAAACTTCAAAACCACATCAACGAAGAAACGTTCAGATTTAAAAGGATAAAACCATTGGAACTTGCCAGATATTAGAACACTAAGTTATTCAATAGAAATAGCTTAGTTTATATAGTTCACATAAGCACATTAGTTTATATAGTACACATAAACACACTAGTTTAGAAACAAATTAATCTTATTTATGCAAATAGTTTTAATAAATTGTGTAAAAAAAAAGAAAAAGATGCTTGTAATAGCAGTTCTGCAAAATTCTATCACAATCTTCGACAGTGTTATCCATCCCAATTTCGTCCAGCTGAAAGAGGGCTAGGAATTCTAATAGAGTTTTTTTTAAATTCTTTCAATGAAATGTCATTTTTATTTTTGGTTTGCTCCAATAAAAACTAAAACACAAAATTTAGAATGGTCTTTTAATTGCTTAATTGCTTAAATCTTACTTTTAATATCTCCTTATATCAGGAACAAACTGTCAATATCAGTGTTGGGTCTAGCAAACAAATATTACAGGCTGGAAGCTTCAATCTTTCGTTGGGAACGTGAATCTTTTCTGGTATTTGGTGGGATTAATCACACCACATATGGGACCCGTTGTAAAATAGGGAAAAATATTTACAGATTTTGCAGAGATTCTCAGTTCAAATACCATTTATAAAAAGACTAGTTTTGACTCCTTCCTTAGGCTAGCATGGAAAATAAAAAAACTAGTTTCCCTTAATTTCTGAAAAATTTTGCTATCTTTTAATCATCGCTATATTGAATAAAAGGTAGTTCATAGAGATTTGTTGAGTAGTTGAGGTGTGAAAGTGAGACAAACAAACTCACTTTCGTATGTGCAATATTAGTTAGAAAGTTATAATTATCTAATAAAAAATCATCTTCCTTATTTCTTCCTTATGTATGTTCTACTGCATAGGTGTAGGCCCCTTTTATTCTATATTACTCTTTTTTATATCAATTTGACTCTCACTGTACTTTAGATATCACCATACCAACGCTTTGCTTGGCCTTCTTTGTGGGCGTTTTTTGCTCCACGGTCTCCATTTCACAAGAACTTTGCATGAGTTCTGCTTTTTGGTAAACATAATCAGATATACAATACATTGTATAATTTATACCATGCTGATGGGATCAAAATTATTATTTCCAATCCATAGAAATAAATTTATTAGCATATCGTGAACAGTTGACAATGTGTAAAAAGCAAGCATATGATAAAATGCCAACATAAGTCACGAGAGGTTAGGGAATATTGAAGGAATCTTTTTTAGTGATGTTTAAAAAATTATTTAGTAGTAAAAAAATATGAGCTGTCTATATAGAAGATTTGCTGTCTACATAGTATCACAAACTATGATGAAAAAATACAAAAATACCCTCATTAAATTTTGATTAATGACTTTCACTTTTAGCATCGAGAACAAGTTGTCAACAATATTCAAGATGATATTTAATTCTAAACCTCTTACTCTTCTTATCAGTTGTAGAGAACTGATGATATATAAAATATTCTTATGGATTTGATCCAGTGGGAAATGTTTGGGAGTACGTCGTAGATTTGTCCAAACCGCGCCCTCATCATTCTGTTGCATTCTTTAAAGCCAGTGTCTACCTGGGTGATAAGTGGTATTAATCCATATTGCCATTCTGTTTCTGCAGTGATTTTTTTTGATTCAGGTATCTATGTTGAAGATTTAGAATATTGAATTAGTCTGGAAAGGACGGTTATTATTTAAATATTATTCAATTTTAGTAACATTACCGAGATCACATTAGTCGTAATTGGGTTTATGTAGTTACGGGTAAAATATGTAACTCCAATATTTAAGTGTTTAAGACTGCGCACTCATAGAAATTCAAGGAGCAATACGGGAGTCTCTCATTAAGGCATTTGAATATTTGAATTATGCTTGATACTTCTCTGTATATATAATAGTAATAAGTTTGAAAAGATAAATTGCAAGGATTATAGTCGGTCTCATTATGAAATGACAAAGTTTTTGCAAGCTAAACGAGGTACAAAAAAGTCAGTGTTCACAATACGGTAATTGCATTTCTGGTGTCGATCTTTATCGTTTCATGCCTGCATAAATGTAGAGAATAAACTATAGAGATATGGAAGATGCTAGGTGACAATGCTGGGACGAAATTAGTTGGCTTTACTGTGTAATAAATTGCAAAAATCAACTATTCACCTTTTTATGGCATTTTGGTAATTTATCTTGAAGAAGTTTTTTTGTTTTAAATGTCATTCAATTTCCCATTTTAGGTTATCTGAAGTCACTAATTGTTATTAAAGTCTAATATCCTTGGTATTATTCCATATATTATAGACAGTGATTACTTCCATTGCGATGACGCCCAGTCCCGTGCTTATAAGCCACCTTTCTTGTAACCTCTAATTACACATATTGAGAATTTTGCATATTAATATTTGAACATATTAATAATCCCTCTCTCCAAAAATTATCGCCCTTGGCTCAAACCTCACGGGCCTAAGCTTAAATCCGTCACTGGTTATAAGTGGTGCGGATCTCCGAGATGATGATGTGCGAGAAAAGTCAGTAGTGGTAAGCACTGTATGGACTTATGAACCTATCACCCGCTCCTGGTGCAGTGAGATTGGTAGGGATACCCCGCGTAATAACTTTGACATCGTTGAACACCGCATGGCACTTTATGCGATCGGTGGACAGGACAAAACGGGAAAGTATGGATTGGTAAAAATTAGATGTAGGTATTGATATTTTAATATAATGTATTAAGTACATTTTTTTATTAATGAACTGGTGTTTAGTGGAAATGTGATTCGTAATAGTGACCAATTGGGTGAATAAATTTTGAAACGAAGTCTTACACGGTTTATTTTATGTATATATCTTTGGTACAATTTGACTTCTATAATCTATTGGCTTATTACGCAAAATAAAAAAAAAATTGCTTATTAACGCAGGTGAGAACAAAGTATGCAATGTATAGAGTAAGTACTTTGTTTTTTCAGGAACTTTATTTTCGACGAATAAAAAAATTATGCGACACGATGAGTAATCATGACTAAAAGAATGAATGGCAGTCTTACGAATAGTATAAAGAACAAAAATATGTGAATGAAAGCAAGAAATAATTAGTGTAACACATTAGTGAGAGATTAATGAGGGATAGATTTTTTCTTAAAGCATCTTATCAACAATAGAAATATACATCTTGTTTTTTTGCTTCTCAGTGTGTTGATTTGTATCATTTCTATTGTTTTTATGTACTTTTATAAATTATACAAGAATGTTACGTTCAGCTAAACGGTTTGACAGCAAGAGTGGTGTGTGATCAGAAGTAAGCTCATTGCGGGTGGCGCGCCGCATATGTGCAGCAGGAGGTATAACTGGATGTGCCGCCCCCTACCCGCAGTGTCGAATGCTATAGCTCTGCTACTGACAAGTTAGTGCCTCTTTGTGCAAATAGTTAATGTTGGATATGACACAAAACTATTGCATTTAGAGTATACCTGCTGATAACCATCTTCAACATAGTTTTTGTATTAAACTATTATTTCAAAAAGTATTTTTTAATCTTTATATGAAGAAGGCTTTATTATTTTGCGACATTAATTTAACTTATAAAAAATGCATATATAGATCAATTTGACCTATAGAATACGGTCATAGCTTTACCTTTTTTCTCAGACTCATATTCGAATTGATATATATTCTCTTAAAAAACCATTACATACATTTTTTTTTAATTTTTAAGGTTTAAAGAAACCAGTTTAATTTAATAATACCCATATTAGTAAATACTAAATAGAGTGCATTAGCGATGAAGTATAGTTTGATAATCTCATATCTGTCTGTCACCCTTTCCGTCCTTTCTCTCACTTTCTGTCTCATTTCCACTTCCACCCTACAGTATAATAAACTGTTATAGCATATGTGTATCAGAAGCCTGAATAGCATGAGGCTACTTGTATTTTATAATAATTATGTGGCAGCTATCTTACGGACATATATTTAATTTCACCTCTACATCAAATTCAAAATTTGTAAAGCTGTTTTTTATTTTCTAATTTTAATAAAGATCTGTAGAGTTTATTTGCATTCAAATCTGTTAATCTTGACATTGATCCGACTGATAATTTCAAATTTACACAAAGAATATTTAGAAGAAATGTAAACATTTATTGGGTGGGCTAATAAGTCTTTAACCCCGAGTCGCTGTCAACAATTTTTATTTAAAAACAATTATATGTTACACAAATTTAATTATGTATGGACCATTATTACTTACTACTTGTCGACATCAAGTTGGCAGTGACGAGCTTTTCTTGTAAAATTCCGGTGACTTTGAACCAAAAAAGTGTGCGAGGTCGTTTCGGAGATCTTTGCTAATGCCGAATTTTTTTCACGTAATTGGTTATTTAGAGCCTTAAATAAATGGTAATCGGGGGTGCAATGTCCGGCTAATACGGTGAATGAGTGAATAGAACCTAGCCGAATTCCTCTAATTTATCACGAGTACATTTTGCAACATGTGGTATACCATTATCATGTAGAATATGAACTGGATTCTGTTACTACTCAATTTGTTAGATAATCAGTACAATTGTTCATAAAATCGACAGTGCAATTTTAAATACCAAAATAGATAAAGAGTCTGTAGAAACCTGATGCTTCTGAAAATAGCTCTTCGTCATTACTAGGCCGTTATTGTATATACGGTATTGTATATACGGCTACGAAAAATTAGTAGATCTGAAAAAAAACAAAAACATACAGAATAGCAGATATGATTATAAAAATATTGTGTATCTATTACCAGATAAGACATATTTTCACAGTTTGGTTCCAACCCTCAAAATTTTATATTTTTGTTATAATGGTTTAATGAATAACCGACATAGCTATCGGCAGAGGTCGCTGTATATATTCATCAGCATATTGTTCCTGAGACAATGCCATTAATCTCAGCACCCATTTGGCCACGAGCTGGTCTTCTTCTATACCCATTGATGAGGGTGAACGTCGAAATAATTACTGTTCCTTGTAATTTGTTGCTTATCATATATAAATATTATATTATTTAATATTTATTGACACGGAGTCGTTAAGCAAACGGCGTGAACGACGGCGAATGCTGGCTATGCTCCGTAAAATGAATGTTGTATTTATGGCTTTTTACCACTGACCTACGTTATGCTTGTACGCCTAGTATAATAGAGGTTAGTGTTTAAAAAAAAAGATACACTCTTTATATAAAATGTTCAAGAAATTTAAAAAGAAATAATGACATTCTTTTTAAATATTTTACATATTCATGAATTTTTACCTTAAATATCGGTTCTTGACTTTTCTCAATTTTCGTTTGAGTAATTACCACAATATTCTATTAGTTATTGAGTATAGCATTTTTATTTGATAAAAACAAGTATTAATTTAAATATAATTTTTCATTCGTGTATCTTTGCGGGTTTTTATTTGAAACCAAAAAAAATAAATAACGGTATTGGTTCTGTTTTAACCTCTTCAACATTTTTTTCAAAGTAGTCTGTGATGCCAGGATTAGAAATTTCACAGTAATTTTGTTTACATGAAGCAGCCAAAAGGAATTGACCAGTTCATTTCAATATGGCATCTAATGAACTCGTGAGCCCATGCTAAAATGAGTCTGATAGGTAGAGAGAAACCAAAGTAACAAGAAACAAAACAAAACAATTAGAGCAGGAGTACCAATAACGGTGACATATTGTTGCAACACTTTGTTTATAAAACAAGTCGACAACTCCGTGTTGCGCAGCGGCGCTTCAGTGCGTTTTGTATCGCGGCGTCGCTTCGTGCAGTGTTGTGCAACTTTATTGTGTTTTGATTTTAGAATGAATTATTTGTGATTATCGTCAAAAAAAACTGTCTAAATCTGGAACAATACAACTTTTTAAATTATTTGTACCTACGTCACGTTGCAATAAAATGCAGCCTTTCTCTGTTTAAAAATGATTTGTATAATAAATTATTGAATATAATTCTATTAGATTGTTGCGACATATGTTACGCTGTATGATAAAAGAAATTAAACAACGTACATTTAGGAAAATTAAGCCTTTATGTATTTACTATTTTAATTGTATTTATAATCTAATTAAATTTGGATAAACTGAATGACGGGCCATTGTGTGAATATATCAACTACAATGCACCACGATTTCTTTGAAGTTTGCACAAAAAACCTATCATAACGCCATCAATCATAACGATCGATAATTAAGGGCCATCATTTGACACGATTTCTTACACACAATGGCGATTATTGACGATCAGTATTCATGAGCCAATGTGAACAGGGACCTCTTCATAAACGAGGTTCTTTGAAGTTTTAAACATATTCAATTAACAAAAGGTTTATTGTATTGTTTTTGCCACCACCTTGACCATTCTCCTAAACAAATTGTACTTACTAAAGTTTAAAATCTGTAAAGCGATTCTAGTCTTTTGCGTCATATTAAGGCAAGTCAAAATGCTGAGAATGTAAAATGCAAGGTGTTCTTTCAGTACATACATTCAGAACTACAAAAATATGAAGTTAAAAATGTTATGGCAAAATTTAAAACTCTTGTTTGGTTTAAATGTCATTATTCAGAAAAAGCGAGACGTATTCAAAATAATGTACGTTTTTGATAAAGATACGTGATAATGGCGCCCAAGGAATTAAATATTTTTTTAAGAAAATTGTAGTCAGTATTAAGTTCTTTCCACTCTTAATCCCCGATGCGTTAAGTCGCTTTGTGTGCCGCAAGCATAAAAGTTTCGGGAAATTATATTATCACAATTGCATCATGTGGTGCAGTCAGGAAAGCCTTCATAGTACTACAAGTAGATATAGTTTTAGTTTGAGTACTCTGATAATCATTTAGGGGTAGACAAAAACCCGTATAGCAAATAAGTTAGGCTAATATAATAAGGAAGGCTTATGGTACTTAAAATACTATATTAAGTAGGTGCCTGAACTTCGTAATGTTAAGTTCTGCTCCTATTCTTCTTCTAATAATTTGCCTTTAGTACCTAATTCAAGTTCAGAGCGGACTTCAAAAGTTGATGGACTAGTTGATTACTTGGTGGTTAATTTGTAAACCAGTTCTCCGTTTTATACAGCAATATTTAAGTCCACGTAAACTTCTCGCTTAGTTTGCGAGTGTTATTAAGCTGCCTAAGCTTTTAAATATTAAAATTGTCAAGTTAAATTCTTTTGTTTAACGGTGTGATGTAAATTAAGTATTTAATTTAGCTAGAATATGTGATAAGAAAGAATTGTGTATATATACAATTAACGTATTTATTATAATGAACAAACATATTTTTGAATTTTGATCGGTTAAAATGTACATGAAGATAACGAATCGTGTGACTGGTATCAATTGTAAAATTTTTTAATATTCCGTAGCCAAATGACAAAAACTTAATACTTATAGATTTCTTCGCATCCGTTTGTTTTTCGATATACCACAGCATCATATCCTTTTCAATTTAAGATAAATAGAGAAGTCAAATACGAGTACAACTCGCACTACGAAGGTTCTGTACACCTTTAAAAATATTACCTTTTTACAACGTAAATATATGGCTACTACAACTTTTACAGGCTTAAAAACACGGTGGATACTTAAATAATAGTCTTTCTATCCGTATAGATATAGGAATATATTACCTAGAATATTTTTTATAGATATGATAAATGCACATTTTAAAATAAAAACTTTTTGTGCATTCGGTTTAAGTCATTTCTGTGGATTTCTATGAAATATTTACGGACCCGACTGTATGTCATGAGTTGGTCGACAATTACGCGAAAACTGGTAGAGCCCACTTGTCTGTGATAATTTTTAAAAATAGCGGTTTAGCTGGAAGAGGGCAGGAACTTGTAACTCAAATAAAAATGACCATTTAAAGCTTAATATTCCATAAGCTGATTTTTCCGTTACAAGTATGCACAGCCTGACAGATTATAAATAAAATGTAAACTCATCATAGTGACGCTCTTTATTATGTAAAACTCTCTATAACGTAAACACTACTTGATCTTGCTTGATTTACCTTCCTTGTAAATAAATTCGCCATTCTCTATTACGAACGAGAAGACATTGTTTAGGTGGCAAAAGTATTTTATTCTTATTTTACTAAGTACATATTTTTTACCAACAAGCCCACATAAACTCCGAAATTACCTTTTCGAATGTTGACAATTCTAGGAAGGAATGGACATAGTTTTTTTGCTGTTATTGTGTATAGCCATTACTGCTATTTTCGTTAAGCACACGTGTTTATTGAATAAAGATGACCCTTTGCACAATACTGTTTTCGCAACTCGATCAGTCGCAAACTGGAATTTAAAGAGCCAATATGGCTAAAAAGAGGGAAAAATTGTTTGTAGATCGGATAGTGGCTTTAATACGTGCAATAGAACAAGCAGAAAAGAGAATTGATGTTAGAAAAAGTTTTGGACTAGGTGTCACAAGTATGTCTACCCTTTGGAAGAGCAAGGAGAAGATACTAAAGGCTGAAATGAAAGGAACTTTCTGTAAAAAGTTAGAAAAGCCAAAATTTAGCGACTTGAATCTTATAATATCTATTTCATTTACACACTGCGTAAAGAAAAAGTCTTCGCAACGAAAGAAAATACCGGTCCCTTGAGTTTCATTATATATTGTAAGCACAAACATGCTAAATTTTAACTTTATAGCACTAACAATGTGCAGGTAGATGTACATGGCAAAAGTATAAAGGTCCCTATTATGGTTGTGGAACCCTACGAATGATACACTTCAATGGTCAAAAACCTCCTTCATACTATTTATAATTTTGTATTTAACGATGTAATGGATAAAATCTTCTTTAAGATATTTCTCGATCGCGCCAACTAAGCCCTTTTATGCTGTTTTCACGCTTACCAAATTGATACCAATATTTCATTTCATAAAACTATATTCGAAATGAAAATAGTTCTGAAAACTATGGACATCACAAAGTAAAAATTTTCCAAATCCGTAAATTTAGATTACAGAAATAAAAGCGAATTGCGGCAAACTTTTTGGCCCCGCAGACGTGTACGTACGGGTATTTGTGTATTTTTCTCACCGACTGTAGCGCGGCGTATTGTATTTCACCGACCACCACATTCTAGTGGATTTGCGAGTTTTATTTACATCTTTGTTATTTGGAGTTTTATTAATTACCCTTACATTGTACTTAACGACTTTTTTGTTTCGGATTCGGTATTCCATTGGAACTAAAGAAAGAGTTTGTGGTCTATTTTACATATGACAGGTGTTACGGTAACGGTGTCGAGTTTCGAAGTGAGCGCAAGTTTATTGGTTAAAAATATTATACGCGAACGAAGCGTTCGATCGAAGGCTTAAAAACACATTGGAGATATTAATGTAAATTCAATAAAGTGTGATTATCAAATAATAAATTGTTCACTACCATATTTAACCAAGATTTTAGTTGGATCACCGCCACATTATTGTGTTTCTACATCAATGGTAGCATATTGACCTTGCCCGTAAAAAAGTAATTTTATTGAATAAACCTTTTAAAAAATATGTCCTTGCATTTCAATAGTCACTTAAAGTGTGTATAAAAGAGGGTTGAATGTGCCCGTACATATATATACATATCTCAGAGTTAATATATGTAGCCGGTTCTTTTAAACTTTTGATAAAATTTTGTAAACATTAAATACATTGAGTTAATGTAGATATATTTAAATATAGAAAAATATTATTGAAAACTTTATTTCAAATGACAAGTAGCGATATTTAAAGAAAATGATACAAAAGTACAATTATTGTAAAAGTAAAAAAAGTACACATAGTAATGTGTAGTAATGAAATTAACTAACATGATATATGTATTTATATACACTAAAGTATTACTATAATCTGGATAAGCTTAGATGGAAATGATCTGCCTCACGTTAGCATGGCATTGAACTTCATCTGGGAAGTAGATACCAGATATGATATTTCACTCTGTGAATACTCCTTCATTATATTAATTAACAAAATGTGAAATACGTTATATTCAAACGAGTCATGTAGTTAATGTAAACGCAAAGTTCAAGAAATTTCCCTTTCATTAATATTTTCTTGTCAATTTTCTTTCTTCTCGCATTTATTTGTTAAATTATTCACATTAATATATTGTTAGTATTGTTGGGAGCTTTTTTATTTCATTTTTCTGCTTATTGTATTTTCAGTTCATAGCACTTCACGCAATATACTGAACTTATAATAATCCTCTTTTACAGAAAGAGATTCTAATTTCTTTAAAGCACTAAGAGAATAAAGTAAATTGGGATAAAGAAAATAAGAGAATAAGAAAATAAAGATATTTATTTTTATTTTTGAGACCCTTATAACCTTCTCTATCATAGGATACACCGCAAAATATACGGAAAAAAATTGCAAGCATTTCAATTTTCCTCTACCTACTCTAAAATTTTCAAATGAATATTTTTGAGTTTGGGCTATGTGCTGGTTAATATGTTTTATTACTGTGCCAAATTTGAAGTTTCGACAACGAGTTTTTTCTGAGAAAAACGGCTAAGATGTACAAACGCAAAGACACATGATTATTCTTATGAGGGTTCCATTTTTCCTTTTAAGGTATGAAACACTAAAGAAGATTATTCGTAAAAAAATATTAGTCGTGAGAAATATTGTTCATGTAGACGAAAACAAAATAAAACTTAATTAATATTACAAAAACTTTTTTTTCAATTACGAGAGCTGTTTGATCCTAGAACATAACGCCATCATTATAATATTACATGTTTCAATAATACTCTGTAAGGTTTAATTTGTGAACCATAGATATGAACTTAAATCATAGACCAGACCATATAACATACGTTGTATAGCGTATAAATATAGTACAAGGTAAATTCATTACTAAATTTTTTACCCGTTCACAAAAAAAGTTGTAATCCATACATATAATAAAACTGTAACAGAGTAAATTCTGTACATTAAAAATATTTTTAAAAAAGTGGTTGAGTTATAATGGTAATAGAAGCCAGAAAAACTTTTTAGAATTTTTGTCTTTCCGTCTGTATGCTAAGTTGAGCGGGTATCACGTAAAATCTACTAAACGTATTTTGATGATATTTGTTATCCTAACAGTATATACCTAGGAACGACATATAAGAGAAAAAGCATTTTTTTTCTAATTACATATAAACGATCTCGTAGGCACAACTAGTATTTAATAATTACAATGATCAAGTCGTTTTCACTCGCAATGCTCACCTTGCGTATACAAAGATAAATAAAAAAAGTATATATCAGATTCAATAAACAAAGTGCCAAATCGAGAAATAAGAAACCCAATCAGGCAAAGTGAGGTTTAGGTTTGAAGTGAGACATTCGCCGAGCTGCACTCTGAGGTGAAAAAATGACGTTCATGCTAAAAAATATGGAGAACACAAAAGGTATCTGTTTATTTGTGTATATATATATATATATATATATATATGTATATATATATATATATATATATATATATGTATATATATATATATATATATATATATATATGTATATATATATATATATATATATATATATATATATATATATATATATATATATATATATAGACATTGAAAATATTCCATGACAAATTTTTTTTAGACAACGATGTGGACGGAATCATACTCCTTGTACTTTTCGTTTACTCCTTGCGCATCGTTAGGTTCTAAGCGAGTATCCATTTCTCAATCTTCCATGGATGTCAACATTTCCAGATGAAATGAAAAATATTTATTTTTTATTAAGATATATACTTACAACAATTAAATAAATAAATTAATAATGATACAATTACTATTATTATCATTATTTAATGATAATAATAAGTACATTTTTAATCGATACTTTCCGTGGACCAGATTTCGGAAATTCTCTGTCTCCACGGCCTTCACAACGGGATAAACCCTAAAAAGGAGCGCACCATCGAGGATTCTTTAAAGTTTCTTATTAAAGCTATGGGGGACTTAATATATTTAATTCAACCGACGTCATTTTGCGTCCGTATATTTTTTCATTTATATTTTGAAAGTAACATAGAACAACGTTGATTCTATTGTTCATGTGATTTGGTATCGACATATTCTTTATTACCAGTAAAGTCAACATTGTTATGAAGAGCCTACATTTAGAAAAACGGAAAATGGAAAATTTTACCAAAAATTTTTAAAACCTGGTTAAAGTCCGTAAATCGGATAGTTTTGCAACGTACATTACGGCAGCTTCGCATAATCATGCAAGATAAAATTTTTGCAAATATATCCCGGTCACCGTTCTTCCATATTAACTGCGGAGGATTGCAATCTCTATATCCCCGGAAATATAACTTAGTAATAATCCTCATACAAAACTCAATATCCTTAAATAGATTTGAAGAATAAGTCGGTGATATATTAAAGAACCCGGCCGCGGCCGATAGTATCTGATTTGTGACTAGCTTTATAATCAGATTGGGGGGTTATGATCACACGGCTCAAGGTGATGATAAATTGCAGTCCCGTAGATAAGTCCTTTGATAAATCTCCTTCCCTATACTGTACGTATTATGTTATCTGAGTCGCTCTGTTATGAGGTTTTTTTGGATGTAATGTGTTCTGCTACGTATTTTGGAGGAAATCGAATAGACATATATTTCTTAATTCAGTTGCGTGTATAGGTTAGGTTGAATACCGATTGGGTAGCTGCTATGAAATAAAATTTTTTGTATGAAAAGAAGTAAAGTTATGAAACCTTGGTTTAATCTAAGGGTAAGATTTTTTTCATAAATATTGTAGTTATATATACATTGCTGTCGATAGAATATGGTTTTCATTTGCTTCTATGGAGATTTTACTCTAAACTCGTCAACGCCGTGGTGCATCGCAGTGTGATTAGACGTTTACAACGTTGACAGCGCAGCAAACCGCAGATTCAATTTAATGTGGTATAAACGTATGCTGTTGAACGGAGATGGATTGGTGTTTATAACCGTGTAGCTAAGTACCATAAAGTAGTAACAAGTGCAGCTTTGCTGGTGCGAGAATTATGCACTGCGATTTCCAATCGCCTGTCCAGCATGACGATGATGCTCATAGCATTACCTCTAATGAGAGAAATTTTGTAAAGAGGCTTATGTCCAGCCGAGAATGCAATTTATTGATTGAAAATATTTATGCAAATGAACCTCCACTCGGCACTGTGTGCTCTAAGTGTAAAAATTGTTTTCATGTTCGTGATTGATTATTTTATCTATATATTTTGAACGTATTTTTAATTTTACGAATTTATTTACGTATTTTTTATTTTCCTAAAAATTTATATTAATATTTATTTTAGAATAATATTAATATATAATGTAAAATATAAGAGCAGTTGTTTACAGTTTCACTTACCTGAAAAACCAATATAGTTTAATTAGGCTGGTTAAATTTTAGATATAAGTAAAAACTTAAGCATATATATGGTAATTATCCCTACCGTTCGAGGACAAAGAAATTAAAACATGAACTTTTTAATTAAACAAGCAATTCAAGCTATATTGTATATTATATGAAAACCCATAAAAAGGAAGATTAAAACAGAATGAGAGAAATTTTAATAATGTCGAACTTGAAACTTAAAAAGCAATTATGATACGAATATAAACTGTTATTTAAACCTATAAGGTCATATAATATCTCAAATTTCATGACAATTTGAAAGTCAGTTTGAAACCTTATGTTAATTAGGACACATAAAGTAGAAGAGTTTATAGTTGATATTTTAAATGCATTTTTTATGAAATTCACTAGAAGGCTAAGTAATATTAAACATTTATACTTAATTCAACCTATAAATATTTTTAAAACGAAATACTCTGAAACTTTTGACAACGTTTTGAGAAAAGTCCCGAACTTGTGATTAAAAGCTTACTGGAAAACCCAACACATTGGTATGATACCACTGCTCTCATAGAAAAATAACAGTAAATTGATTATCCCTATACTATTATGACTATATATTTTTTAAAATTCTGTCATCCGTTCATTTTGAATAAGCAAATTTTTGGCTTTTCGGTGATAAAACAAGTTAAGTCAAGGTTTTTTATCTATGTAAGGTGAAAGGAAAATTATCATAAAGTATAACATCCCTTATCAAAAGACAATTACACACCAGGCCACAGCCCCTCTGTAACGACATTTATTTGCGGCTGTATTAGAGTTTCGGTGCCAGTAGAAGTATCAGATGTTTCTAATCTAAACAGCCCTTACGTATTCAGTTGGGTAGAAGAGTAAATTAAACAAACATACTTTGTTTCAACCCTTATCTCAAAGTTTATATATATATGTATATATACATATATATACATATATATATATATATATATATATATATATACATATATGTGTGTATATATATATATATAAATATATATATATATATATATATATATATATATATATACCTATATACGTTTGTTAAAATCTATAAATTTTCCATTAAAATTATGAAAATTTACCTCACTGGATATTGAGTTATAGGTGAATATATTTCAAAATAGACTAATTCTTTTATTAAATTAGAAATATATCCAAATAAAAGACTTTCTTCTAATTTAAAACTTATGCAGATAGTTGTAGGAGGAACTTGTATAATTATTTGAATGCAGAAGTAAAATTATAGGCATTGTACCTTTGAAACTCAATGCGTTTCCTTTCTTTAAACATACATACACACGCACACAATGTGTGTTTCCTCTAGGTATTGTGCATATCGCTAATGTTAATGGTATATTAGATATGTCTTGTTTCACGTCATTGACTTCATAAGTCGACGATATAAAAGCGCTGACATTAAGGTCGGTGTCTCCAATATAGGAGATGACGGTGTCCGATAATGGCAAAAATACAGCCAAACAAAGTCAAGTAGAGGCCTCAAAGGGAATACTCCCTCAATATCCTTTACGACACTTGAGAGATGTTTTACAGTTCTGGTGAAAATGAAAAATAATAATACAAATATGGCTGCGAGGTGAGCAGAAAAATATTTTATTTACGTGAAGCCATACGGTCGGCGTTGTCATTTTGATATTTAAAATATGCGAGTGCTGAGGGCGTACGCCGACAGCGGACTAGCGATTTAGATGACTTATTCACGGTTGGCAATAATGCGTGTGTCACAATTTAAAATTTATCAGCGCTCTACCGGCTCCGGGCATAAAACAAAACCCAGGAGCATCGCGCGGCGCGGATCCTTTTTAAGTACGTCATCTTCGTGATATTTTGCGAGTTTCAATTAAGAGAGGGAAAAAAATTAGAGTTTACATTTATCCTTCCGGAATTTGGAAAGGGGAAACAGAAAATACCCATCACACTTTAATTGACGGAGCGGCTTTCGAGAGAGTGCTTAGACAAAAGTGAGTAATTATTTATTCGTAATGTTGAGAAGTAATCTCGCGCCCAATTTGAGATGCCGAAAATGAATGGTTATAATTGTTTTTAAATCGAAGCGCCATGGTCTAAAATGTAATCGTGCGGCGTGGAAACTCGGTCGGAATTGGTGCAAACATATTATTTTATTGTTGCCATTTGATTTATGATGAGTTTCACAATCTTTCGGGGAAGACACTTTTATATTAGGACATGATATCTTCTTTTGGTAAAACAAACTTGTAATTAGATAGTTTGTTCTTTTTCACGTTTAGTTTATTTAATTCATTGTCCTTTATCGTAAATGACAATATTTCGATACGTAAGTATTTAACAGAAATAAAATGTGTACCACCTTTCAACTGTAATAGAAATAATAGGTTTATATATATATATATATATATATATATATATATATATATGTATATATATATATATATATATATATATATATATATATATATATATAGATATAAGTTAGATGCAAGCTTAATTACTACAGAGGATTATACCGTCGGCCATTACCAACTTAAACCACAAAAGAATTAACTTTTTGAAGTGAAACTTCTTTAAACGTACCATGCGCACCTTTTCTGACCAGTGAATGAAACTTAAGTTAGCCTCGGGTTGATGACGCTGAATCGTGAAACTCGACTCTCTTCGGCATCGGCCAAATTAGTTTACTTTTCGGGTAAATTCGGTTCTTTTCGGTATCGGCTAAGATTCACTGTCTAACACGGAGTGCATCGTTTCAAGAATTATGTTTTATTTTTGAATATTTTTTTGTTTTCGACTAACTTTTAAAGAGAGCATTGACTTAAACTTAGATCTCATTTCTAAGTTGACTGAGTTTATAACTAGTAGAGCTTTTTAAAAAGAAATTAATTTCATTTAATAATATATCTATATATGCTCGTAAAATTGATCATTCGATTGCGCGTTCATCAAACTGTAAAACTAAGCAGATCAATTTGATTGTTTTCGTGTCATATCGATGAAAACGTTGACGACCAATAAAAAAGTCAGAAGGTGATTTTTCGCAAAATTAAGGTAAAGAAGTTATTTGAGAAAATTTACATTGATTCACCTAGTTTTTTTTAAGTTAATATAGAAATGAAGATCATACAAATAGAAAACAAAGACGGGACGTAGCAAGTTGTACAAGTAAAATTAAGTCGTAAGTTGAGGCGACGTGTGCTAAGAAATAAATTTAATTTGATATATTTTGTTTAAAAAAAAACTCGTAAAACCATAATCGGAATTGCAAAGAAAATTTTATTAATTATTACTCTTTATTAAGAGTTTAAAAATTTGGGCAAAAATTAAACCGAAATATAGAATAAGTAACTAGAATCATACTTGTCAAGTTAATAACTATCACAATTGCTAAAAGTATGGAAAAATAAAAGTTTTAAATTTATTTTAAATGAGACAAGACATTTTCACACTTTTTGCTTAAAGTGAAAGGAAATCTACGTATTTTTACTTCTGTTAGAAAAAACTTGTGACATATGTTTCTTTTACTAAATTTATACAATTCATTTATTCAGCTTATAGCGTTAAAAGGTATTTATTTTTATTGGGATAATTTTACAAATAAAATGAACTATTTTTGGTTTACCTCAAATATTTCACATATTAATTGTGCCTAAATATAATTGCTATTAGCAAAACTGGTTTGCCCCTCTGTCCTCTGTTTAACTTCAAAATTACTGGTTGGTGAAAAATCAAATGGGCTTCAGCTTGAGTAAAGAAAAATTTCTTTCAAAAATGATTTTTTACGTACATATAAAGGTAAACTATAAAAACAATGTTTTTCAAAAGATTTTTCTTCTTTTTCAAAGACCTAACCTAACCTAACCTAACCTAACTTATTATATCCCAAGGATGAGAAGAGGAAAGTATGGTATACACATGGGACGCGTAGCTCGTATATGTCAGATGTAAGACACGTAGTAATAGATAGACGTATAGTTCGTATGCGTTAGGTATAAGGCACGTAGTGACAGGTGGACGCATAATTCGAATAAGTTAGGTGTAAGGCACGAAGTAACAAATGGACGCTAGTCCCTTTATATGACAGGTGTAAGGCAAGTAGGAACAGATGGACACACATTTCGTATACGTTAGGCATAAGACACGTAATAATAGATTGACGCATAGTTGGCACACGTTAGGTGTAAGGTACGTAGTAAGAGATGGATGCATAATTCATACACGTTCGTGGTAAGGCATGTAGTAACAGATGTACATTTAGTTCGTATACGCAAGAAGTAAGGCTCCTCTTAAAATTGAACCCATTTACCAAAACTAATATTTGATATGAAAACGACTAAAAATATTATATAACGATACCCGCGGCAATTATAATTCAGTAATTTTATTTGGTTTACTAAATTATAATTTATATTATACCTGAATAAACAGGATACAGATTTTTATATTTGTGTACCATGTTTCATTAATTGTATATTTTTATAATTTTATAATATGATAGCAGAGCAATAGGAAAGTTTACATGATTGTTTACTATTGGTAGAATCAGACGGAAAAAGCACAAGGACTAGTTTTTGTTAATTATTTATTTCTACTAAACATTGGATTAAAAAACTAAATACATTAACTTTTCAGAGAAATTGGTTTTAATGTCGAAACCGTAATCTAGGGTCAGGTCTGTAAATCAAAGGAAGAACCATTGTATAAAAAGGTAAAGTACGAAAATAGCCCAGACCAGCCGGTGCTTCAATAAAAAATCCAGCTAGATCCTTTCCAAGGTGATACATAAACATTTAGAACTGTTTAGTTCTGAGAAATAATCCTGGCTTCCAGTCTGTCGACAGGCTCTGAAAAAAATGACTAACCACGTAAAAATGGAGATTTATATGTATTTTGAGGCATCTATTATAAAGTACCTAATCATCATATGGGATATGCAAATATTATCTTATGAAGATCTTATTTTAAGGGATACTAAGGAGGATGGCCGGTCTTACCTTCATATACTTTCTATCTGGCGAGACGGGTGCATTTTAATTTCATTGTAATATACCTTTTTGCAATATGCATTGCTATGACGCAGCGTGCATGTAATAGGTCCTAGGCATTCAAACAATTTCATAACTAAATAATTCATTCACTTTAATCCAACATTTCAAAAACTGCTTTCCCAATATTGACCTTATACGAATGATGTTTTATGCAAATTAATACTTCAATATAATGCAAAGATTTACAATCTTATATCGTTTTTTTAATTTTGGAACACGAACTTAAACTATTTTCGAAGTATGACTTCACAGTAAACTAAGGAAGAAATTGTGCTAAGACCACATAGCATAAGTCATAATTTTGGCAATGAATACAGCCGTACTGCGTACGTGAAAAATTTTGAATATGAAAATTAAAAAATGAGTGAAGTTGATTAAATATCTGTACATATAATAAAATCGTAAGAAAGGGAATTCTGTAAATGAAAAATATTTTAAAAAGAGTGATTAGATTAGATTAGGTATAGTATCATAAAAGAATCCGGAAAACCTGTTCTTAGAATTTTTGTATGTCTGTATGCTAATTTGTTCGCCAATCACGCAAAATCTACTTGATGGATTTTGATGAAACTTGGTACGATCATAGTTTATATTCTCGAGCCATATATAATAAACAGTTTATTTGGATGTTATTGATTAAAAATCAAAGCGGTGACTTGGTGAATTTTACGATATTGGTACTGGCAACGATGCCTATTAGCGTTTTAGTAAGAATATTGGTAATAATAGTTGCCACAGTGAAACCGTAATTTTACACGATTGAAACGATGGGACACAACTAGTGTTATATAGCTTCGTACAAATACGCTCAATTAATTTATAAAAGTTATGTCAATGCATACTAAATACACCACATTACAAATAAATACATTTGGGAAATGACTATATGTCTTCATCATTTATATACTGAGTGTACCTCGGGCGTGGGTGGGTTCTAGTTGAATTTTATTGATAAATATTATTTTTTAACAAAAATAACGGAAAAAAGAAATTCGAGTAGTGGGATTCGAAAAAAAAAGCGTCCAATCATTTTTTTTCCATTATATCATACTAGACATGTATGTATTTAAAGTATATAAATACGGAGTTAAAATTAAGTAAATTTTGAGAAACTGTATAGTAAAAATTGTTTTCGATTTGAATTTAAAAAATAAATATTACTTTCTTAAATAACATTAGAGAAAAAATAACACAAGCATGAATCAGATTTCCATCGCATTCCGCAGGTAATCTTATACTTTAGCGCTGCGTCATTGACTAACTGGGAAAAGAGACAAAATGAAAACATACATAATAACTCAGCACCTCTCCTTCGATCGCACTCGGCCTCGCGTTGAGCATACCCAAAAATGAGCCGTTGGGCCATATTTGGCCTACAACCGAGTACACTCTAAACGCGTCATGTTTGGCATGCTACGAATTCGCAAACCGTTTCCCATTAAACATTTTTGAAGCTAAAGAATTTTTCACTTCAAAAATTCAAACTCTAAATCCATCTAAAACCGTAGAAAGCCAGTGATCATGTGGTACTCCCATTTACTCATTTAGGTAGCCTATACAATTTAATGCCCTCCTCCTCGCTCTACCTCATCCATTGTTTATAACTTTAATTTTCCCATATTTACACAATCAATATTAATAAATGAAAAGTCTGAATTATTCTTAAAACTTGTTTACACAAATTCAGTTTAATCTAAATTAATTTAATTTTTTAATGTTACGTTCAAAATAACGAAGTCCCTCTGAAAAAGTTTTCCTTTTTTAAGTATATCGTATGTAAATTAGTAAGTACACTCAGAAAGCAATCGAAAGATATATAAACAAAAATGATAACGAAAAGTAAATTTATTACGGAAGTAATGACGTGATGTTCATCGAGATTTGAATTTATGAATTGCAATAACATTGAAAGTTCATCTATCCTAAAGTGTTTGACGTTTCAGTACTTGAGTATTCATGATACGTAATAGAGATTGGGCCCTTCCCACCTCTGGTAGATCTCAGTTTTTTATTTTTAGTCGTGCTAACGGCTGCTGTTATATCTTTGACATTTACGGCGACAAAGTACTAGCAACTGATAGTATTAGCAGTCAGTCATTAGGTGAAAGGATCGTATAAAGCCTGCTGGGAAAGCTCGTTTCAAATCTTAAAGACCGCGTTGTGTGCGTTGATAATTTTTACTACTTTTGATCTGCTATGTGATGTATGAGAATCTGTCTACACCTTACTTTTAACCTAATAATTCTGCTTATTTAATTTTTCTACGGCGAATTTAGCGGTGTATGTGTGTTATTTGTGCGTTTTATGTTCGTGCTTCACAAAGCCCAAGAAAGCGACTCGGTGTTTATGTTAGTAAATTTCTTACTGTAATTTCAGCTTGAAACCAGAAATTTAAATCTAGTCTACTACTAAAAGTCGACGTACTCGTAGAATTTGCGTAAAATTTTAAGACCTTTAAATATTTCCTAACAGAATAATTGGATGGTATAGTCGATAGAAATAATTGAAAAGTAACTATCAGTTAGTGTTAATGGAAGTACAATTTTAATTTGTATTTACGCACATATAATACTTGAAGTTGCTCTATAAATAAAAATCATTAAAATTCATAATCAGGCATCGAATTTAAAACGTTTCATGGTCTTACGGCTTGGTAGTATGAATCCTAAAAAACTTTTCAAGTATGTCAAGTAGAATGTTATGGTTTTACGTAATGCTGTGACCGGTGTGCCTCCTTTTGAACTTGGTGAACTGGTATATTTGTTTTTTAAACCTCCTACGGATAGCAATACGAGCAAGTGCTAAATAATAAAACTAGCGAATCGAAAAATACCTGCGAATATTTTTGGAGCCTTCTTGTTAAGAGTTATCATACATCAATTAGTTGCTCACTTCGGCTGAGTCTGGTCAAAAAATAAATCTATGAAGTAACAATACATTTATTATTTTTTTCAAATTAATATTGTCAACATCTATTTTAGACTATTTTGTTATTTACTACAAGGTCGAGTTCAGTGCACCTTACTTTTATAGCAAATAACTTTTATAGTTCAATTTAAAAACACAAAAACGCTTATAATATTTAATATATAATAATTCATTGCCGATATGTAGGAAATATTTTGTCTATAATGCTTTTATAAATTATTTTTAATTAACAGAAACGGTTTAGATTGTTCAATGTTCCGTGATTTAATTTTGCTGCAGAAAACTGGTCTTCTGTAATAATTAATAAGATAAACTTTAGTGTTATGGTGAACGTTTAAAGTAGTTTAAGTTAAAGTAGTATATATATTATATATATATATATATATATATATATATATATATATATATATATATATATATATATATATATATATATATATATACATATTATATATATATATATATATATATATATATATATATATATATATAATTGACAATACAATTAGAAACTTTTTTTAAAAAACAACAGGTTTGATAATTTGAACACATTTTCGTTGTTTTTCATTACTTATATTTCCAGATATACGCTGCGCAATTTTTATGATTTTAAATATTAAAATAAGGTCAATTAACAATTCATTACGTATCCGTTTTAATTTAAGCAACCGTAATATCTTCTTCATGTCTATGCGTCCGTTCGTCCATCTGTCTGCCACAGAGTTTCTTTAGTTTTAGACTTATGTGCGCGTTATTTAGTTATAAACTGCCTTTCATTTCTAAGTAAATTATTCGTATCAGGGTCTCAATTAAAACGCTGTGTGAAATTAAGTGAAGTGAAATATTTTATTTCACTAGAGAGGTTTTTCAATTTTCCAACCGTGTTTTCGAAAAATTTTAAAAAATTCGATATACTTTTAATTCAAATTATTTTATTTAAATGCTTACAATAACAATTCCAAGAGGTATAGAAATATACTTTTGTGCACATGGCCCATTTTGTTATTAAACGTTGAAGTTTTTTATTTTTACCCAAGTTATTGATCCCGTTAAGTAACATGTACTATCATCATTTAAAAACATTGCATTAATTTTAGCAAATACTAGAAAGAAATGTATCGTTGTTTAATGGGAGCAGATAATATTTAAACGAAATGTGATCGAGATACTGGGAGAAAATGGATAAATCGAAAAATTAGATGAAATTTATTTAATAAAAACCTAAACGGATAGCGAGTATCCTTATTATATATTCAATTGATATACCACATAGAAATGATTTATGAGTTCTATATAATACTTCAAAAAAGGACTTAAATTTCAGGTCAATGAACATTTGGCATTACTTTATTCATTATAACAGGCAGGCGGGAGCGGAGATGTCGTTAAAAAGACATTCGGTTGCAACATTTCAGTTTCATTGTTAAGCCGATTAAAGACTGCAGCATTTTCAAAATAATTCCAAAAATGACAAACATATATAAGAAAAAGTTAAAAATATAAAAAAGGAAATAACAGCAGGGAGCAGAGCAAGAGGGCAAGAGCCGTACAAAACTGAGGTCCAGAAAAGTCATCGAGCTCAGAAAAATGGAATTTTTTCTTGAAAATTGTCCGTGAAAATTAAATTTATAAATTAATCTGAAAATCAATAGACTGCTAGTCTTTTAATAACCAATCGATAGAAAAAATAATCACCAAAATCATTCCAGAATTGCGATTTGCAACGCGTCTTCATACTTATATTCGTATAAAAGTACAATAACCAAAGGATAGCGTCATTTTTTAAGAAACATTTGGCTCATAATAAATATTTGAAGAAAAAAAGTTGATTACTCGTAAAGTTACCCAAGATATAATTAGTTGTATTATTAAAACTAGAGGGTGGCGTCTGGTCGATCAATAAGCACTCAGCCGTAAAGTGTACAATGTAAAAACTAAGCAACAAACACTACAGATAATAAATTTCCTATTCTCAAAATTATTAATAATCGACCGCTATTTATAATACTTAATGTAAATGTATACTTGAATATATTTGGCGTTAATTTTGTAGAAATTCATTATTCACAATTAAATGAAACTACGTGGTGTAGTATTATTTCTACTATCTTTAATTTCTTTACCACGACCTAGGTTTCGTTGTATTACAACATCTTCAGGTGGGGTATTAGCAAAGAGCTTTGCTAATATCCCACCTGAAGATGTAATACAACGAAACCTAGGTCGTGGCAAAGAAATTAAAGATAGTAGAAATAATACTACATCACGTAGTTTCATTTAATTGTAAATGTATACATTATATTCCTTTACGCGCGAACAAATTATTTGTTTCTTGGTGCTAATTATTCAAAATATTTTAGACAAAAACACAAGAGAAAAAACTAAGACACGACTGCAGAAAAAAAACTGAAAAGCAGAAAATACATATATACTTGTAAAATTCAAAACGTTATATATTTTAGGACACTCTCTGGATCATAATGAATCTAAGGACACCTCATTTGTTGAAATCACTTTAGCAGTTTAGTCTGTACAAGGGAACTAACTTACTCACACACATACATACCATAAAATTCTTAACATTATATATATTATGACATTCTCTAGATCAAGACGAATCTAAGGACATGTCATTCATTTAAATCGATTTAGTAGTTTTTTTTGTATCAGGGAATAAACTCACTCACATACATAACATTATATACTCTACGGCATATAATGTCATGTACGTATGTATATTAGTGAGTTTATTTCCTCACACTAAAAAATTCATTATAGTAAGAAATCCATAATATTATATAACATAGGACTCTCTCTAGATCAAGACGAATCTAAGAAAATTTCATTTATTGAAATCGATTTAGTAGGTTTTTTTATGGGGGAACAAACTCACTCACATACATACATACATATGTGAATGTGTTTGTTCCCTAAGAAATTCATAATATTATATACCCTAGAGCGTTCTCTGGATTAAAATGAATCTAAGGATACTTGATTCTTTGAAATAACTTTAGTAGTTTGGTCTGTGCGAGGGAACAAACTAAACATAGCCCGCGAAAAAAATATAAGACTTTTTATTTACACAAAGGAATTTCTTTACCATTGTGATTCTCATTATTACGGATAAAGTTGATTTTGAATAAATCAAATGCTTTCTCGATATTTGTGTATATAAGTAATAAAACTATATATGAAAGACGCCGTCCCAAATACGGAGAAGAGGCGCTTCTTTCATTACTACTACTTTTGCGTAAAAATATTAGTAAATGGTTCGCACAGTTTTTAAATTAAGCAGAGAACTCGTTGGGTCCAGTGACGTTATGAATTAAGTGAAAAACATATTATTCCATCACCCATTTCTCAAAACGCTGCTGTTCTAGATTATTTAAAAATCAAATATGGTAAAATCGCAGGTAATATGCGATTTAACACTTGTCGCAAATTAAAACAAATAAACAAACATTTTCTTTACATTAAACGGTTTTCCGTGTATTATTTCTTTCTATATACTTAATCTTGTTTGTTTCTGAGGGATCACCTTGTCTTAAATAGCTTTCTCCCATCGATAACTTATTATTTATCTTCTATGTAGAAGACAAGCGAAGTACTTTTTTTCTATTTTCCAATGTTTACAGACGAGTAACTCCATTTCAAAACTAGGTGTCGAAAATGAAAAACCAATAACGAAATTTAATTGGAAATTAAAACTTTCAATTTTAATCACGTATATTCATACCTGTTTTATAATAGCTCATTTTTTATAATATCAGTATATTATCCTTGTTTTCATTTATTTATGGAAATGTCCTAGCCAATACTAAAATCATTGCACTTAGTTTTAATCTAATCCATTAAACACAAGGTAAACAAAGTTCAGAAACATTAGAAAACGGTTTCCAGTTGTAATAGTTTGAGGTTTTATAACACCCACATAATATTGTAAATCGACGAACACAGACAAGTCCTTCCCCGTTTGTCATTTTTGGAATTATTTTGAAAATGCTGCAGTCTTTAATCGGCTTAACAATGAAACTGAAATGTTGCAACCGAATGTCTTTTTAACGACATCTCCGCTCCCGCCTGCCTGTTATAATGAATAAAGTAATGCCAAATGTTCATTGACCTGAAATTTAAGTCCTTTTTTGAAGTATTATATAGAGCTCATAAATCATTTCTATGTGGTATATCAATTGAATATATAATAAGGATACTCGCTATCCGTTTAGGTTTTTATTAAATAAATTTCATCTAATTTTTCGATTTATCCATTTTCTCCCAGTATCTCGATCACATTTCGTTTAAATATTATCTGCTCCCATTAAACAACGATACATTTCTTTCTAGTATTTGCTAAAATTAATGCAATGTTTTTAAATGATGATAGTACATGTTACTTAACGGGATCAATAACTTGGGTAGAAATAAAAAACTTCAACGTTTAATAACAAAATGGGCCATGTGCACAAAAGTATATTTCTATATCTCTTGGAATTGTTATTGTAAGCATTTAAATAAAATAATTTGAATTAAAAGTATATCGAATTTTTTAAAATTTTTCGAAAACACGGTTGGAAAATTGAAAAACCTCTCTAGTGAAATAAAATATTTCACTTCACTTAATTTCACACAGCGTTTTAATTGAGACCCTGATACGAATAATTTACTTAGAAATGAAAGGCAGTTTATAACTAAATAACGCGCACATAAGTCTAAAACTAAAGAAACTCTGTGGCAGACAGATGGACGAACGGACGCATAGACATGAAGAAGATATTACGGTTGCTTAAATTAAAACGGATACGTAATGAATTGTTAATTGACCTTATTTTAATATTTAAAATCATAAAAATTGCGCAGCGTATATCTGGAAATATAAGTAATGAAAAACAACGAAAATGTGTTCAAATTATCAAACCTGTTGTTTTTTAAAAAAAGTTTCTAATTGTATTGCCAATTATATATATATATATCTAATTTGTTCGCCAATCACGCAAAATCTACTTGATTTATTTTGATGAAACTTGGTACGATCATAGTTTATATTCTCGAGCCATATATAATAATTGTGTAATGCATAAATGCTGTTGGAAGTTCTTAAGAGTTAATCTTTGCTAATAGCCTACCTGAAGATGTAATACAACGAAACTTAGGTCATGCTAAAAAACTTAAAGAAAGTAGAAATAATACTACGTAACGTAGTTTCATTTCATTGTGTAAAATTAATAAATAAAACATGATGTTTCAAAAACATTCTCTTTACTCCCGAACATGGTACTGTCTTGTATAATGTATCCTGCAGCGTATGTGGTGTCGATTTAAAAAAAAATTCATAAATTTCGACATTCAAAATACTTCATCAACATATAGATACAAAGTTTGTCTTAAAAATATTTTTCATCTTGATTTGTTAATGTTATTATTCCGTATTCGAACCATATCCATTTCCTCTGTTTTTGTCAGTATTTGGGAACAATATATATATATATATGTATATATATATATATATATATATGTATATATATATATATATATATATGTATATATATATATATATATATATATGTATATATATATATATATATATATATATGTATATATATATATATATATATATATATATATATATTCCTGGTACATATTATTAAAGCAAAAAAAAAATTTATTAGACCGATATTAAATCCGAATATGCTCTGTCGTACAAAGTTTAAACTTGTACATAATGCAGCATATTGAAATCTCGATACCGAAAATTTCCTTCAACTAAAATTTTTTTCTATTCTCATTGTTATAAATTAAAAAGTATTCCCTTAGAAATTTAGTACATATAATATCACTGCTAAAAGCGTATTTCCTAGATATTTAAAATATCATCGTTAAAATCAACGCCTTTAAGGTTAAATAAATGCATTAAAATCTATGCTGTTGCGTTGGCAAAATAATTAAGGACTTTAGTTTTACAAAACGAGTGCCATTACTTTAAACGGAACTTACTGTTTTCCTCCCGTCCCGTTTGTATTTGTATGTGAGTTAAATAAAATAGATGTTTGCTTTGTTTTCATTAGCGATTTAATGGAGAAGTATTTAGTGATTACTATTTGTGTGAATGAATGATAACGTCGGTCTATTTTAAAATACCCTTTAGTCTATAGCTAGTCTAATATTATTATCCACCCTAATCTAATATTATTTGAAAAGTCTTCAAGTCAACATGACTTTGTTAAGATTATTCAACGTTTGAGAATAAATCTTAACTTTGTGTTTCACGGCTGTACTCCCTACTTCGCTTACATTTATATCAAATTTTATAAAATGAATACACCTACAGCACATGCAATACTTTAATTAGATGGACCCGACAGCAAACGTAATGAGTAAAGATAAAATAATGTCAAAAATAGCATTTTTCAACTTAAGTTACCAGGATAAAACAAATCCTGGGCTTATTAATTGTCAGATAAACACAAAAAAATTATTAATCTGCAAAAAATAACGCTTTAACTCTTACCGAGGTGAAGTAACTACAGCGATGAAACTCTGAGAGTACTATCTCATGGTTTTTGTCGAAGTCACTTCTTTTCCCTACTGAGAGCTGTATTTTTTCGTATATCCTTAAAGAGATTATAAAGTATAGGATAATATCGATTTAAAAAATTACTATCGTGGTAAAAAGAAAGTAAATAATCACTATTATTACTCTACTATGAATTCCAGGCTTGTGTGATACGTTGAATTAATTATAATTGATCTTTTTTTAAACCGATGCAGAAAATAATAGCACTATGTTAAAAACTCCTATACGTACTGCGACTTTAAATTTAACTCTTATGTAAGCCATAGCAAATACAAATATATAGGTATCAATTATCACATAGGTATTCCGTAAAATTTGCAGCTTTTTCCATGGTTAATGCAATATTGTAAAATCACTATAATTAAAGACTGTCGTCCAAAATTCGCTTGCCGCTGAAACATTTTCCACTCAGAGATGGGAAAAAATATGTGCACCGAAAAAATGTCTCACAGAAAAGGGACTTGGTAAAATATTTTTATTTTGCATAAATTCCTTTCGGTATATAAATATTTCTTATCATTATCATAATTCCTTTCGAAGAATGTATTGTAGATAGAAAATTATATAAGCAACTTTAAGACAAATTTTTCTTCTAATGGAGATTTTTTAAAACCAAATGAATGCTTGTTTACACCGACTTAAATGTCGTTATGAAGATAATAAATAATTTAAAAATAATTTTTTAAAAGACAAAAAATATCGGTCATTCATCAGTCGAATTTATCTAGAACCTTGTGATTTTGTAGGATTCCGCATATAAGGAGAAAAAAATGAACACCTTATAAGATGACTCACATATTTTTTCCGTAGGTCTGTCTATCACAAACGTAGTGCTGAGAAATCATTGGAGATACAAACTTGAAATTGGGTATTAGTATAAAGCATGTTACCTTTTTAATTAACATTTCAACAAAACCTCTCTTCGTAATATTACGTACTATATATATATATATATATATATATATATATATATATATATATATATATATATATATATATATATATATATATATATATATATATGTATATATATATATATATATATATATATATATATATATATATATATATATATGTCTCCAGAGATGTGATAAAATGTAGAAAAAATCCTATATCCAAATTTGCAAAATTTACAATTTAGAAAATAGCAAACTAAAAATGTTTAAATGCATATGCGTACCTTATATATGTATACGGAACCCTCCGACTATACGAATATATTGGTAATGCACATGAATTATATTTCTCAATACGAACGCAAAGATGACTTATAGAGCTAAACCTTCAATTGCACCACAACACTAGGTAATCAATCATATGACCCTTAGCATATCATTCTTCGAGGAAGGTTAACAGGAATACGGTCTATTAAAAAATATTACTCTGTTGATTGCATCATCTATTTTTACTACCGACTTTTTTTCTTTACTACCGCCTGACCTTATCTTCGCCGATAGTTAGGTCCAGTAATTTACAGTAAAACATTGTACAGTATATGAGATGGAGAATGGACGTAACTTTATACCAAACGTCACTCTACGTCTCTTTTCTCGTAAATTACAAGATTCTTTTAAATTATTATTATTAGCTTGTACCATATAGTACTTCTGAATGAATATCATTGTAATGGACAACTCTGTCGCCACTGTGTGCAATAGAATTCGGAACAAGCGTTACAATTGTAATATGAGAATAGGACAATAACCAATGATATTAATTTATTAATTAGCTAGGCATTTAAATAAAGGTTAGTTTTCTTTTTACTGTTTTATATTATTTTATAAAAATTAAAATATTATACTAATCGCTCAAGCCAAAATATTATATCATGAAGGATTTTTTCATACTTACCGTTTTTAAAGTTCCATATCGGAGATTACGAAAGAAATCTTGTTATTAGGACAATGTTATGTTTCAATCCGTCTGTCCTAACTTCCAAAGGAAATAATGGGAAAATTTGCAATTGAGATAAATAGTTTCTTTGCTTGAAGCTAAAATTATATTTAAAACTAACTGCTGAATATATTTGGCGTTAATTTTGTAGAAATTAATTATTCACAATTAAATGAAACTACGTGATGTAGTATTATTTCTACTTTCTTAAATTCTTTACCACGACCTAGATTTCGTTATATTACAACATCTTCAGGTGGGCTATTAGCAAAGATTAACTCTTAGGAACATCCAAGAGCATTTATGTTTCAAGTACAATAGCGGAAGCCTGGTTTGTGTGGGCTTACCCACTGCTTATGTTAGTGAGTTTTTTGTTGGGGAGCGGTGTAGATTTTATTATATTTCCGAGAGTTATACGATATACCAGTATTTTAGTGAGGGTGATAAATTCAATTGTTGGTATTATATGAGGTTGTACAATGCAAATATTTTGGTGTATGTTATAAAATTAAATGGAAGTTATTCTCGATAATATATTTATACAAAAGCACAGGGAAGTTAGAACAAGGTTATACCACTAATTCAACATATCTCCGGTTTTATTTATTTACATATTTATTTTTATTTATATATATACATATATGTATATATATATATATATATATATATATACATATATATTTATATACACATATATATATATATATATATTTTTTTTTTTTTTATTTAAATTTTTTTAATTAATTTATTTCCTTCAAACTTTTTTTATTTTTATTTTTTTTTATACTTATAATAAATATAAGTGTGTATTTGGGCTGAAGAATCAATGTTGTCTAATTATAATATGTCTAGATGATATTAAGTACGGGTGATGATATTATATTTAGTTGGTCATTTAATATATTAACCTTGATGTCTTTATTATGTCTGTTTATTTCTAATGTTTCCAGGATATTAAGTTTATTACCTTTTTTATTTGTTTGTAATATATAGAAGGCATTATCAATATGAGGGTTATGGTTATTTTCAATGAGATGTTTAGCAAAATGAGATGTGTCTGGCTTATTATTTCGTCAGCTGGCAATGTGTTCTTCATATCTTGTAGTAAAATCGTTATTACTATTACAGTTGTTACATTTCAGTTTATAGATACCACTCTTTTTATGTTTATAAATTTTTTCTTTATTATTAATAAGGGTTTTACCCAAGTTATTTTAAGTACTATAAGCACATGTATTATTTATATTTTTATTATTAGTTAGTTAAGAGTTTTCCTAATTTGGGTGATACATTACCTATGTAGATTTATAGTAAATATTATTATTATTATTTGGTACGACCGGGTATATTTCTTGTATTAGTATTTTTATTAATTTTTTATGGTACAGTTTTGTGACAATTGATGGGTTATAATTATTATTTACTTCGATTTGTTTTATAGTTTTTATTTCTTTCCATAAATTAGGTTTTTCTAGAGGGATGGTTAAAGCTCTGTGAATCATCGAACGGAAGGCTGCTAACTTATGGGACCAAGGGTGTTGAGAATGACCATTAATTATGGAGTCTGCAAATTTATCTTTTTTAAATATTCTAAATTTATGTTTATTATTTTTGCGTTCTATTGTAATATCTAAAAAGTCTAGTTTATTATCGAATTCTATTTCTAAAGTGAATTTGATATTGTTGTATAGGGAGTTGGCAAAGTTAACAAACTGGTCCGACTGTTGCTGTGTACTTTTCCAGCAGATAAGGATGTCATCAACGTATCTATAATAGTATAATATATTGGTCGCTAATTTACTTTTTAAGAGGCTGGTTTCTAGATTATACATAAATAATTCGGCTAAAAGGGGCATGAAAGGGGGGATCATTGCAAGGCCATTGACTTGTTGAAAAACATTTTTATCGAATAAGAGATAATTTTGGTCCATGCATAATTTAAAAAAGTCTCTAATTTCCGATGCTTCAATGGGGTTTAAGCGTTTCTTTTCTAAGATAACTGAAATAATATTTAGGCAATCTTTTGGTGGTATATTAGAAAATAAGTTTACTACGTCGAGTGATACTAGTTTACAATTGGGTGTTAAGTGTATTTTTTAATTTTATTACAGAGATTATGAGTGTTTTTAATGGTGTATTTAGGCGCAATTCCGTTTTTATTTCGAAAGATCTTATTAAGGTGAAAAGAAAATTTTTTGAGGGTGCGTTTGTGTATGAGACAACAGGTCGTATGAGCATATTTGGTTTATGAATTTTAGGTTGTCCATAGAGTATTGAGGGTCTTGGATTTCTGTAATTTTACGTTTCGCGAATTCGTTAGGAAATATGATATTACAGGTTTTAATTATTTGTTTTACGTTATCTGCAAATATCGTGGTGTGGTCCTTTTGTAGCTTTATGAAGTCTTCTGGTTTAAGGAAATTAGTGGTATAACCTTATTCTAACTACCCTTTGCTTTTGTATAAATATATTGCCGAGAATAATTTCCATTTAATTTTATTACATATACCAGAATATGATATTGAATTCATTATCCTCACTAAAATACTGGTATATCGTATAACTCTCGCAAAAATATAATACACCGCTCCCCTACAAAAAACTCACTAATATAAGCAGTGGGAAAACCCACACAAACCAGGCTTTCGCTATTGCACTTGAAACATATAAATGCTGTTGGATGTTTCTAAGCGTTAATCTTTGCTAATAGCCCACCTGAAGATGTTGTAATACAATGAGACCTAGGTCGTGGTAAAGAACTTAAAGAAAGTAAAAATAATACTACATCACATAGTTAATTGTGTAAAACTAACTGTGAAACGTGTTCGCATGAAATTCAGAATAAGAAAATTGATTAGAATTTTTTTGCATCTCTCATTGCTCTTAGATATGAACTACTGCCATATCAAATTTGGTGAAAATTCTGCAAGTAGATTTTGCGTGATTGACGAAGAAATTAATATGTAGACAGATAAAAATTCTAAAAACAAAAATTAGAATTTTTGTCTGTCTATATATTAATTTCTTCCTCAATCACGCAAAAAAAAAAATTACTTGCCCATATAAGAAATAAAATGTTACCAAAAAAGGCTAATTTTTATAACAAGCAACAATGAAATATAAGCCGCTTATCGAATCAGTTTGATTCATTTGTCATTCGAAGCCATGTGGTGCATGGTACGTATATTCTTCTATATAAGCCACCTTGTTTACTCGATATTGCTTTTCATGGCAAATAAATGAAAACACGAAAAGTGCGAAATAAATCTGGAAGGCATCTATTCCTATAAACAACAAAAATGCCAATATTTTACCTAATACATACATTATAATAAAACAAACAACAGATTACTCGTAAAACAAACAACACTGTACTACGATTAAGACATTTTTGAACCACATTTTCAATATGGATGCAATTACTACACAGATTCACTCTAGACAATTTATTTCAGAGATTGACACTGTACGTGCTGCAGAATAAAACATACAAGGCAGTATTATGTTTGGGATTAAGAAGATACGAGTAGCTTTATAATATTAAGTGCATTAGTAATGCATATACATTGATCATATTTTGAAGTCTATGTATATAGTATTATTGTATCAAAAAAAATTACCAGGAGTAAAAATTATAGTAGATAAATACTTTTTTTCCTTTATTTACTCTTATTTATTAATTTATTTACGTACTTTAATACAAACAAATAATACATATGTCGGACTTATTGCTACGAATGCAATCTCTTGGAGTCAATGGAACACCAGTCCAGCCCCGTTCGATGAACCGTCGGAAATCGAACCCGGGTCCCTACGATGCGCTGAACCGTCAAAGGCCGTACGTCTTGTTATCAACTGAAGACACCGCGGTGACTTATAATTAAGATCATGTATTTCTTTGATTTTATAATTACGGCTGTCATAAATGATACGTTAAGTTCGTTTTAAATTTATGTTTGAAGGGTTTTAAATTGCAAATAAGGATCAGAAAAAAGGTCGTCCTATAGGAAGAATACCTAAAAGAAATCAAAATTAGGAAAGAACTGTGCAGAATTTTATTTAAATCTAATAAGTATATGCAGAACTCGGACCACAAGGATACCGTACACATGTACATATCAAAATGTAAACTTCAAAAGATACATTGTATTTCTGTTAAACAATTTGTTTTCTTTCCATCAAATCTTTATTTAAATAAAATTTACAAGTAGATTTATGCTGTAATCAAAAAGGTCTTTTCAAGATACGGATATAGATAAGCGGCTTATATTTCATTGTTGCTTGTTATAAAAATTAGCCTTTTTTGGTAACATTTTATTTCTTATGGGGGCAAGTAAGTTTTTTTTACCCTAAAAGACGCGCTTTTACTAAAAGACGCTCTTTTTTAAACTCTTTCTTTTATTTTTTCTTATCTTTATCTACATATTGGGTTGGCTAATAAGTTTTTAAACCCGATTTTCTGTCAATAATTTTTGTTAAAAAATTTATGTGTTTCACTAAATTTAATTTAAGTATGCACCATTATTATCGACTACTTGTCACCATTTAGTTGGCATTGACAATATACCTTTTTTGTAAAATTCCGGTGACTTTGGTCCAAAAAACTGTGCGAGGTAATTCTGGAGATCTTCTTTAAGGTCGAATTTTTTCCGCGTAAATGGTTACTTAGAGCCTTGTGATTTCTGTCCGGGTCACGATGCAAAGACTGTCACGAATAATATATGTCATACGATGGGCAAGTCCACAGTGCCTTACGAGACGGCAAAACTTGGTTCAGAAAGTTCAGGAATGAGGACTTCGATCTTGAGAACCAACCTCGTACCGGACGTACTATTGAATTGGATGTTCAACGATTACGACGCCTAATTTAGGAGGCTCCTCGACTAACGACTCGTCAATTGGCAAATCAGCTACACTGCAGTCATGCACCATAGAAACACATTAGCACGATTTGAGAAAAGTTTTAAAATACTGTGTGTGGATATCCAACGAGTTGTCATCAAATCACCTTCAGTGCATTTTTGATATTTGTCAACAGTTATTGACATTGTAACGTAATTTCGACTGGTTCAATCAGTTAATAACTGACGATGAAAAGTGGGTTATACGCATTAACCATATATACAAAAGTCATTGGCTGGATGCCGGGGAAAGAGTAGTTTCAGTATCCAAACCTGAAATAAGTGAAAAAAGGTGATGCTGCTGGTGGGATGTCAAGGACATTATTCATTGGGAGTTGCTTCCAGCGGCATCTACAATTAATTCAGGTTTTACTGTAAACAATTGGACCAATTAGCTAACAAAATGGAGTGGTCGACATAATCGAGTTTTTTTTTCTACATGATAATGCGAGACCATACGTGGCATAACACATTTCTTATAAATTAGAGGAGCTCGGCTTGGTTCTGCTCACTCATCCACCATATTCACCGGACATTGTGCTCTCTGATTATCGTTTATTCAGGTCTCTAAGTAACCATTTACATGAAAAAAAAACTCGACTTTAAAGAAGATCTCCAAAATGACCTTACACGGTTTTTTTTAATTAGTCACCGGAATTTTACAAGAAAGGCATATTGTCACTGCCAACCAGATGGCGATAAGTAGCAGATAATAATGGTGCATACTTAATTAAATTTAGTGTAATATATAATTATTTTAACTAGTGGTCGCCCAGTGGTCGAAATTCGACCATAATAAATTTAAATTATAAGATATTTAATATAAATTATTAAAATATAATGCTCAAACATTATTAAGGTTCTCTTGTCAAAGACTATATACTACTATAACCACAGATTTAAAATAAATTATATGAAAAATAAATTATATGGAATTCAAAAAGGATAAAAATAAAGAATATCTATTTTTAAAAAAAATTATTGAAACGGAACATGCGGTAGGATGATGCGAAATAAAAAAAAATATGCGGTAAAAAATGCTCTTCATTGAATAGCATTTTGTATCGCATATTGCGATAATATAATTAACGATTTAAAACTTCTTATAATTAACGATTTAAAAAAAAAATTGATAATGATGAGGTTTTTTCAAGAATTCTACAAATTCTATTTCACTTGGTAAAGCTCTCATATTTCGAGTAAATGTACCTTTATGAAAATTAAGAAATTCATGCCAACTTGTAACACAATTTTCAATTAAAGTTCCACGTGATCCATGTGGGATTACTGGTAAGATTTGCCGAAAATCACCAAACAAAAGTATAGTTTTTCCTTCAAACACTTTATGTTTATCGTTCTCATCACATAGATCACGCAATAATCTATCTATGATTTTCAACACTTGGAAAGGACACATAGAAACTTCATCAATAATTATCAATGATGATGAATTTATGAAACTACCGTAGCTACTATTTGCAGTAATATTTGATACAGAATTTTCTAAAATGGATATAGGCAATTTAAACACATTGTGTAAAGTCCTACCTCCAATTAATAAAGTTGAAGCTATGCCAATGAACGCAGTTGGAATACAACGAAGATTAAACGAATTTAATTTGTGAATTAATGCTGTTTGAGTGAATGTTTTGCCACAATCAGCGTGAGCGGTTAAACAAAAAACATTGGATCCAGTATCATGATCATCAGTATCCAGTATCAATAGTATTTTCTTCTTCTATTCTCTGCGAGTATGTGAAAACTGGTAAACCAAGAATTTGACAGGACAAATTATGAACATTCAGAATACCATCAATTTCTAATAGAGCTCTATTAAAGTATACTTCTTCGTTGTAAAGTCTTAGAAAATCTTCACTAAGATATACTTTAAATTCATTCCATAACGCTAATGCATTGACTGCCACATTTATTGCACAAATGTAACCAAATAAATTTGTTTTGGTGAATGTTCTTTTGATTCATTTAAACATTCCCGCCATCATTATCATTTGAAGCTATTCCGCGATGGCATGGCACGCTACAACTAAAGAAGGGTATAAAAATGAATTGTATGTTCTAACAACCTCGAATGATTTCGGGCTACAGACATGCAATAAAAGCAATCGTAAGTGAAAAAGTTTGATATCTTTTGGTGACACTACATATATGTATTGATTTTATCACCTCCACGGCTTCTCTTCTTCCATTTATTTTGGAAATCTTCCCACACATAATGCATAGGAATTTCAGTATATTTATACTCTCGTGTTGATGGATCTGATCGATTCAACTCAAAAAATGCTAGTAATTTTGTTTGTCTTTCATTATCAATTACTTGACGTTCTTGCCCTTCTCGGAAGTATACATTCTGTCGACGCGGTAAATGAATATCAAGTCTGATTATAGTATGTGACTGAAAATGCATTGGTAATTCATAGATGCGTCATATTGCGTCTGTTGATCCGACATAATGACCAATTAAAAATTGGTAACTTCATTAATTTTTATATTTTGACCTTGTTCATTTCCACCAGACTCTAGTTCAACAGATATACTGTCATAGCATTTATACACATATTTATAAATGTATTTGACACTTTTGACTGTAGTATGTACTTCAACATTTATATGGCAATTATATTTAGCAAGTAAATATGGATTGTATGGTACAACATACCGATTGTCAAGGCAACTACCACGAAGTTCTGCATTAATACCATTATCAAGTCTTCTGTATAATGGATACCCATTTAACGATTCACATGTAGTTTCATTAAATCGTTTTGGATATTTTTTTTTACATTTTTCATCTCTCATACATACAGAATTAGGATTAAGTACTCCGCATGGACCATACATCATATGTTTTACAACATATTTATGTAATGCTGGATGTGTTTCAATGTGAGGAATCTCCGTAGATACAACTTTATCGATATCGATAGCATTAACAATTTTATCTTGCTCATTTAAAGTGAGTAAAACGAGAGCATGAGGCAATCTTCTTTTTTGAAATTCAATTGTATAAATGAGTGCTTCAACTTTACCAAAGATATTATTTTGTATAAGGCCCTCTATGAATGCTTTCAATTTTGACTTGAATACACGCACGATAATATCAGATCTAAAATTAGCAGCTTCACCTATACCAATGTTGTTAACTATTTCTGGCCAACTTGGATTACTCATTGTAATAAATAAAGACGGTTTTCCAAAATATTGTACAATTGACATTGCATCTAAATAATTCTGATACATATTTCTTGGAGATCCATTGAATGAAGATGGTAAAATTACTCTACGACCAACATTTCTGCCCACCCGACCAACAATGCAATGTAATCTTGAGCCCTCTATTCGCACATACATATCAACTATCCACTGCAGAAATAATTGTTTGTGAATGGTGCTACATGCTGAAATCTTCTCTAATCGCAAGTCGATAGGCTGCATACTGAAGCATGGCTAATTTTTTTCTGGGTGCTCTTGAATTAGATATAGTTGGTACGTTATGAGGAATATTGATATGCCACCCAGCATCACCATTTGGAAAAAGTAATGGATGTGTTCAAGGGTCTAATGATGAATTTAAAATTGAGATATTTTTGATGATACTATTAACTTTTGAAAATGAAATCATATTTCGTTCAAAGGTGGCTCACCATCAACTGTACTAAATATTACTGCTACATTAGTTTGAACTGCATCATTGAAATGGCATTGATTTAAATCATGATTTACTTTATTTTAAATTTGTATGCTCATACAAATTTCTTTTTGCAAATTTTAGCTTCTGAGTTAACCATAGCAAATGATGAATTATATTTGCGAATGTTTTCAAAATAATTGTTTGCCTTACTTTTGATTGAAGGTTCATTTGAAATAAGTCCATAATACAATGTTTAAAAATATTCATTTTGACTTAAGGGCGGTAATATTGCTTTACCCTTATGATAACATTAAGTGAATTCAGTCCTGTCACTTAAAGTCATTTCAGATTCAAAACGTTTCGCATTGCAAAACCTGCATTGTAAATCCATTAGTCCACAATCATAACTATGAAAAAGTCTTGGAATTACATTTAGTGCACATTCATATGTATCTCTAAAAATTACTTCTTCATTTGTAAACTATTAATATTATTTAAAATTGCGTTTGGTCTATTAATATGTGTGTGCGAAACAAACTATGAATATGACATTATCATAATTATGATTATTTTTGACATTCAGTAAGACTATGGACAAATAATATTAATCTCAGTTTGACCATAGACTTCAACCATAAACAAAATAGTACATATGTGTGTGTGTCAAACGCATGTATTTCTAATAAAAATCTATATATCTCTTTCTATGTAAAAATATTAGCTTTCAGCACTCTTCTCTATTTAAACTTTAACTGTGCCAAATTTCATACTCCTCTGGACGCGTAATTTTCGTAAAAAGGAGTATAAAGGTTTTGCTTTGCATATTAATATTTTGGTTACCTAACCTTTAGAAAATTAAATAATATTTTATTAAATCGTAATAACTCTAATTTCAGATAAAAGGTCACTTTTTTAAACTACTGTATATGGGAAAATAACAAAGTTAAAGCACAGTAACTTAGAAACTGTCTGGCAGATAAACTACAATGGAAAGCCAGCGGAAAAATAAAATTATGGACAACTCATATGTCAATATGTGTGTATATACATGTGTGTGTGTCAAACGCATGATAGTATGTGTAATGTTTTTTTTATTAATTTAACGTGTTTCTAATGTTATACAAATTATACCCCCATATAACTGTGCCAAATTTCATACTCATCCGTCCGCGTAATTTTCGTAAAAGAGGTACAACGATTTTGCTTCACGTATTAATATTATGAATATTATTAATATTGTTACATTAAATGATAACAACTGTAATTCTAGATAAAAGATCAATTTTTTTACTATTATATATGAGAAAATAACAAAGTTGAAGCACAATAACTTGCGAACTGTCTGGCAGATAAACTACAATGGAAAGCCAGCGGAAAAATAAAACTATAGACTACTCATATGTCAATTGTATGTATATACCTGTGTGCGTCAAATGCATGGTAGTGTGTGTAATGTTTTATTTATTAATTTAATGTACTTTATAAGCATTATTATGGAAACATATTAGCGTTCTGCACTTCTCCTACATATAAACTATAAGTATGCCAAATTTCATACTCCTCCGTCTGCGCAATTTTCGTAAAAACCTTTTTTACGAAAATTGCGCAAAAGTTGCGTCCAAAGTTTTTGCTTCACGTATTAATATATCGATAATAATTGGTAACAGAATCTCGGGGTTATAAAGTTATTTGCTAACCTAATAATATGAGGCCCATGAATTTGGCACTTTTGCCCTTTCTGTGAAAAAGAAATGTATTGCTGTTTATTTGACGTGATCACTGTAATGAAGTGTGTTGTGTCATATTACTACTATAAGTCACTAGGTAAATTGTTCAGAACGACAGGAGTTCTTTATTGCTTGGTTGAACAATCTATATGCATATGAAATTGTTTGTAATTTTGACGTGTAAGGAAGCACAAGTTAGATGCTATATGCAACAATAATTAATAGTATTTAAGTTGAAGTCGTCACTAAAATTACTAAGAGGTAAAGTAAAATTTTATAACTGTTTTTTTTCACACGATTATATTGTATTGCTATTGATACCAGAATGTAAATGACTTATAAAAGCAACTTGTAAAGCTTTCATTTGCATTGAATCTGCACTTTGTATTAATTTATATTATAGGTGTTTGGGTGAAGCTGGTTATTTTTTATTCAATTCGATAATTCAGATACCTACCTCCAGCAAATTTTCAGTTAGTACCTTTACTCATTATACTGCTTTACCGAGGAGTGGTTTCTTCACAAACGTGAAGCGTACAAAATAGAGTGCGCTCAGAGACTTTCTTAATATAATTGGCCATAAAAGGGAATACAATTTCAAACACTATTATTAACGTAAATATGAATTTATTTGAAAACCCAAGTAAGTAAGATCGTTTTCCGTGTAGAAAATATCGTAAAGGATTATAAGTTTTGGAATCCATTGTATTGTTCCTATTGTATCAATTGTTGCTATTTTTAGATACTAAATTGTTTTCTTTAGAGGAAAAAAGCTGAATCTAATATTAGTAACAAATATTATTAGGTAATACGCGTATAAATTTGTTTCGCCACTACCAATTTTACTTTTTTGGGTGACGAGTTTGAAATAAATAACAAAAATTAGTAATGTTTATATTTACAAATATGTTTATATTTAAAATAAGGAATTTAAGAGGAAAAATAATACTTTATTAAATTTTAAAGCAATTTAATTTGCAATAATTTTAGGAATTTGTCTATTAAATGGCAAAATGAATTATTATTGTATATTTAAAAAGCTTTCCACTTTTATGAAAATTTTCTGTTCTACGAACCAATATATGGTACATAAACTAGGAGAGGACGATATTGTTTTTAAGAAATGTGTTTGTCTAGTAAAGTGACGGTAATAATAATAGTTTCGTTGATTTTTTTGAAAATTAACTTTGTTAGTTAAATGGTCATGAAAAGTTAATGGTACAAGTAGGTACTACAGAAATTAGTAAAATGCAAACATGTGTTGTTTCGTTAACAATAAAATCCTAGTTTTTTATTTGGATAATGAACTTCGCATGTAAAAACGTACATTAAATGCCTTGGTATTTCTGCTCATACTGACGTACTCTACAGGTAGAAAATTCATTGAAGGAAAGGAATTTCACGAGACAAGGATAATGGGCGTCCCAATGAACCTATAAAGCCTAAACACGCACTATTTCTATCAGGGTTTATAGTCGTCAACCGTTGTAAATTTGTAATTAATGCAAACACTGCTTGCAAATTGCCTTCATAGCAATATATTCACGCGTGTAGGTGATGTTGCCGCCTTGTCTTAGGTTTTAAATTATCCTGATTTATGTTCGGTGGCGCAAAGTAAAATTAACGTTTATCTAAGTTCATTAAATGTCTACACTGGCATTTTGTCCTCGCGATGAAATTTCACGTGTATACCGTTTGGAGGCGAGAGGGTCTATTATTAAGCCATTGTTGCTGTTTCTACAGTGGCATTATAGCTTTATTTAACATGTCTATTGCAGTATATACAGAATAGAAAGGTATGCAGTTCCCTCGTTTTCGTGAGAAGTAATTTTTTCGGGCCAGTCATATATGTTGATAATGCTGGCAAAATGTTAAAAAAGTTAAGGGGATTTTGTCCCATGAAACTTACGTTTACTGTGTTTCTAAATAATAATTTCTGGATTTAATTTATTTCCATGTTTTTCCTTATAAATCTAAGAAGAATTTTTCATCTAGATATCAAACATGCAACGAAATAATAAACATTTTAAATAACAGTATTAGAATATCAACGGCTATTAATAAGGATCCATTATTTTGAGAATCCCACTTCGCTTTAATGAATTTAATACTGATGCTAAAAATGCAAATGAATTTTGACATTCAGATATGGAAATTAAGAATATGATTTAAGAAATATAATCTTTAGAGAGAAAAAAGTTGGCAATTCGCTTAGAAAGAAATTGAGAAATAAGACCTTTGACGTGAAATTAGATAAAGGAGACAGTGATAATAAAATTATATATTGACATAATTTATATGAAAAGACAAAATAAATTGGTGTTTGTGTTCAACTATATTTTCTGAGTGGGAAGTTTACACAGGTTAAATGAAATTCTAAATATTGTTTAATATTTCGTACATATCCAAATAAAATGTTTCTTAAGACTAATTTAGAACGAATTTTTTCACTCAACGAGGATTTTTACCACCCGACCCTTAAAAATATTTATCGAGTTTATTTTCCTGATTTCAGGATCGAGTTGATTCCAAAGCTTTTCTGCTTGGGCAGTAGACGATTTTCAGTTCCATCCACTTTTATACAATTCATTAATTATTGTTTCGAATTCGCGAAGGTTAGGTAGAGATATTCATCATAAACCAATAATAATGTTTGCAGAATTGTTTTAATAAATCTAAAAGAGCCTTTATAAGCATAAATGTATTAGTAAACTAAAATCCAACTTTTTTTAATATGAATTAGGTAACTCGACAGGTTACTGTCATTCAAATGTTGAAAGGTCTAATTTTATTTAATACTGAATTTTGCTGAACACTTAAAATAAACGGTTACTAATATATTGACAATAAAACGTGAACTTGCACATTAACTTACCAAATTTTTGAGCAATAGACTAAAAATATGTCGGAGATCTCTAAAGTTAACGCTCAGCCAGAATTAGTGCATACTATAAGAAGATAAAATTAAGTATCGTAATTATAATGCTGACGGTACTCAGCGCCAGGCGACGCGTCGCCTGGTCACTTCTTTGTTTGAAGTTTTGTGAATTAATATAAATAGATATTGACTAGTCGATTGTTTGTTATGATCCCATATCTGACTGTATCTTAGAATAAAAAATAGCGAAATTTTAACTGAATATGTACGTTCATTATGTATTTTATTACGCAACTCTTTTTGAAGTTGAAACTTGGCAAATTCATAAAGAAAGCAGCACAATTATTATTTTTATGTAAATATCGCTTTAATCTTATTCCGGCCGCCCGCACAGCTAATCTGGACTGGTTTTTGGTTGGCTGAGGGATTGCTATCGTAACTATAAATCCGCCATATATATCAATTATGCACATTAGAGTACATGAATAAATAACCTAACCTAATATAACCTAATCTGACTTAACCTGACCTTGCTCAAATTAACCTTACATAACATAACTTAACCTAACATAACATAAATTAATGTAATCTTAATTAACATAACCTTATCTGATATATCCAAAACCTAACCTAATATAACTTAATTCGACCTATCCTATTTAATATAACTTAATCTAATCTAACCTAACCTAACTTGACCTCATTTCTGCTTCGCATACCGCTCCTTCTGTTAAAAGTAAATTAGTAGTTTTAGTAGTTCCGAATTAATCAAATTGCGCAATAGTTACTCTTAGCAATATTCATAATACCCAGACATTATGATAATTAATTAAGATTGAATTGTTATTAATCACAATGCCCGATTCGACATGTCATTATTTCGCAGGAATGTCCTTAAAAATACCCACCCTTGTATTTTAAGAAAGACGCACAGAAAGATGAGAAGTATCTTTTTAGGGATATATTTGAGAAATTTCTATTCCTTTTATTTGAAGTCGTTCTTAAATAGAAATTAACTGTTAGAATGATGAAAACTTTATTTGTTGGAAGTTCATTAGTATTTTTTAGAAACGGAAATAACATTAAGACAAATTAATAAAATGTTGGAAAAATTAAAATTTATGAAGAAAAACTGAGCTTTTCCTGGTTTCCGGTGCCAAAACGGTATCTACCGTAGCTACTAGAGATCATTTTGGCAATATAAATATTTTGATTCAGATGTCTAATTATATTCAATCTATTCATTAAAGAATTATTTCATGATTTACGTAAAAATATAAACAGCTTCTATCGATTGATCTTGGAATTTTTTTTTGAATACTTGTATATCAAAATTGTGTTAAATATGATTAATTAAGAGCAATATAATTATGCTACATGGATATGCAAAATGTAACAATTACGAAGATTAAATGCTACGAGGAAGATTAAATGTAAGTTCATTACGAGGATTAAATGCAACGCTCGTTCATCCGAGCGCTACGGCAATATCTTAGCAGTAAATTTTGCGGCTATGGTTTTCATCTGCCTCTTGATTGCAATACGTTACTTAAGTTGCTGCTTAGGTGGGTATTTATGATGTTTCTATTTTACTACTCGTGAGGCTGCACCGAGTTAAGGTGATACGTCGTAGCCGGCAAATTGTGCACTCGAGGTATGCTCTATTGCATTTAAAACGACGGTTACTGTATTGCATGCATGTGTTTTATCCATTTATTTATACGTTTATTTTAATCATCAATTCCAAGCAATGCTGAAAAAATATTCGATAAATAACTTACAAGCAAGCAAGCTGATTTAATTTCCAATGCATGCTTGTCTTAATAATATTGCAAATAAATTAGAAAATGTAATGAGTGTACTGATGAGCTTTTTATACAGCACTTTCTTTACTTTGCATTTCAGGAAGTCAGATTTGATCAATACTGAGATGATGTGCATGGTTCAATTATTTGCATTTTAGCTCTCTGTTGTTTAAATACTATGAATAATAAACGTAGAAAAGTTTTGCTGATAAACCTAACAGCAAAGGATTTTTTCACTTTAATGTTTGTTAAATTATTTATTATAAGTAAAGATAAAATACTTTGTCAATCTCGACTCAAACGACTTTTTGGTAAAAATTTCAGAAGATATTATTCGGTCGGAAATAGATGTCTGAAAATGGTTGCCGTAATTTATAATTTTACGACACCTTTGGCATATTTAGTTTATTATAAATGGACTAAGTATAGTACATGGTGCCGGTTTTTCTAGGATAGGAAATCATATTTAATAATTTAATTTAACTGTGCCAAAATTATAACTCAATCGACATAAGGCAAAAGACTGAAGCTAAATTGCAAAAACCCTTTAGGTTCCTGTAGCTAAGTAAATTTTTATCTCCTTGTCGAATGGTATGTAAATGGATGCATTTTTTTACAATACAATAAAATATTCTCCGGCACAAACTTATTTTAACGCTTTTGTCTCGAGATATTTGCGCACTTATTCGCTAACTAGGCGTCCTCTCTCAGTTTTAAAATACCGTTCCAAAATACTGTTATAGCTTTTACTAAATACTTTCAATGACAGTTTTAGAAAAAAAATTAAAAAAACATTTTCATGGAACGATGAATATTTTTCTAGGTGTGTTAGAGGTAATGTTCTAATTTTTTCGTGCCGTAAATGTTGAATGTACCTTTTTTATTGCTTAAATTTGAATAGTTTTAACCATTTTAATATAATAACTGTTTTTAGGATCGTCTGAAGTACATAACTAATTCCATTATGCGAAAGGCTCTTCAGAAGACTCTTCCAGAAAACCAGAAGGGAAGTGCAATACTTTCATTTTAAATTATGCGAACTTGTAAATTAGTAGGGGTTTTTTGAATGTTCATAGTAATATAAATATAAAATATATTTTTAATAATATATATAATAAATTAAATTTCTTTTAAATTAATATATAAAAATATGACTAGTGTTAATTTAATAACTTGTCATCTGATCAAAAATAATATTCTTCAAAACAGGATTTGCCCTTGAGTTTTGTACAAGCTCCACTAACTTATACATGCCGTAGTAGTGAAAATCGGTTTTTACAGGAACCTTTGGCAGTTATGGAAAGAGCAAAAAAAGACGTCTTCATCTTCGCAAGATTTGGAATTTATTGTGCTGTAGTCGAAGGATTTATTGCTTTGATTTCTTGTTTATTGTCTTCGTCGAACAGCGCTTGCTCCAATGTTATTTCTTCCCTACAACCAGTATTCGTAGGCGATTACTCCCTCTTGGAATTAACTTTCGTTTATCATTGAATCTGTAAGGGCGGGTAGGATGAGTAGTTGTGATTGCAATTACTGGGAGTTCGCTTGCAACCCATTACTGGGAGCGATGATTGTTATGATGGTAAAGACTTCCTTAACGTAGTAATTGTTGGTTTGAGAAAGTATGTGGACATTAAATTAATAGACATAAAAATACACAATTATGCATTAATGTGTTTTGAAGCAGGCTCTAATATTAATTAAACTAATTTAAGTTTATATTTTATTAATAATTTTTTTTAGATCTTGGAAATATTGTAAAGCAAATATGTAAGCCAAAAAGATGATTAGTCATAAAAGTAACATCTCACCGCCTTATCAATTTCTTCAAAGCAACTTCACCTATGTTTATAAAATTTTCGGAATTTTGCAGAACGTTGTGAGTTCATTGGCATTTGCAAGGTCGTGACGAATTTCGAAGTTGTTCCAAAGTTACATCGGTACTTGCTGATAAATATTTACATGTGCAGATGAATGCAATCTGGATAAATTCATAGCTTTGCGTTTTTTTTGTTTCCACCTATATATAAAACATTTTCAAACCTTTTAGGTTGTGACTGTATATTTTTTCTTTCGCTAATTTTTTTAAGATGGCTCCCTGATCTCTTCGAAAACTGATTCGAAATATTATTTTAGAATCGCACAGATTAGGCGCGCCCGTAATATTTGAGGTTAATATTTAATTTTTAATTTCTTAAACTTAATTTGTCGAAGATAATATACAATTTTGGCCACCACAACAGGCTTTCAATTGAAATGTATAGTATGTTTTTAATATTTTCCTGTATTAACCTTTATTTAAAATATAATACTAAACTAAGTCTAAAAACTATTACGTATTATGATATCGCCATTTACTTACGAATGGCATGGTTATCCTTATTAATTTTTTTATTTTTATTGATACTTTAAACAAGTGTTTAATATTCATTGTCGCATTTAATATTCAATTTTGTATTTTAAAAAAAATAAAGAGAACTCTTTTAGGATGCTGTACGAATTTGAGATTTCGTCCGTACGCTCTGATAAATTTCTCCAAAAATGTTTGACGTAAAATTTAAAATTTGGTAGCCACAAAGCGTATTAACTGCTTATAAACAAATAATTAACACTTAAAATGTGTATATGAAAATTTACATTGGTATATGAAAAGCTCGTCCTTCATCTGTCATAAAGCTACTGCTGAAAATATTTGCAAATATATTTCTCATTTATCGCAAAAAGTTAAAATAAGAAAACAGCATTGCTAGAAATTTATCTAACATTTTCCTGAAAACCATAGCAATTTTTATAAATTTCATAGTTATAGGGATTATTTATATCTGGGAAAGGTGTACTAGGCAATATATATATAGACTGAAAAACAATACAAGTATTTTTAAATAGTTCATAACGAATACTATAGTATCATAAATATTTACGTGTGTAGATACATGTGTTGTCGTGCGAGTTCTAGTCATATTTAATATATATTTTTTAAATTGTGATTTTGAATAAATATAATGTGGTGTTTCATTCACATATTGTGGCGTTAATATTAATTATTTTTGGAAATGTTGTCTATTTGCTGTTCCGATTGAGAAAAATATGTGGGAATAGAGCATTGTCCATAAAACGTAATAATATTATATAAAAGTACGTTCTTACACATTCTCAATCTATTAAGTATGAAAGGGCCAATTATATATTTTGTGATTTCCTTTATTTTTCCACACCCAGTTTGAACCAGGTTCAGTTAGCTTGTCGGCTGAGTTCCAACAAACGCGCAGTGGAGACGCAACACAATCGACGTTTCGTTTCATTAATGATCAATTGATTGATCCATATCTTCAAAGTAATGTAATCACCCAAATAGTTACTAAATATATATTTTGTAATTATTATATTGTAAATAATGGATTATATGTAAATAAACGTGTGGGTATATATATATATATATATATATATATATATATATATATATATATATATATATATATATATATATATATATAAGGTCTACTTATACTATTAAAGCTATGTAGGAGAGCTAAAATCACAGATATATCTTATTAGATAGGAGGCATTGGTAATAAAGAGATCGAGGTCTGAACTAACGATTACTGGGGGAAGATGTTCTCGAATGGCAACTACGTTTCGGAAGACACAGAGTGGGACAGTCCCTCTGACTTGATAAAGGTCACGGGAAGCTATTGGATGTAGGCAGCATGGAACCGATCTTTATGGGAGTCTAGGGCGGAGGCCTATGTTCATCTTATGGACGTCTTCCAGCTAATGATGATGATGCTAGTTGAGTGACTCAATTTACATAGCTTTGCCTGGAGCTTTTAACTAAAGCACAATATTGTTATTAGTTTCCTCTTAATATTATCATCTCAGAACTAGACGCAAAACATAATATATTCAAACTTTATATGAATATTAAACAAGTAATCAATAGCATGCACCAATATATATATATATATGTATATATATATATATATATATAAATATATATATATATATATATATATATGTACAAGTCTATAATAATGTCGAAATATAATGGACAGGTCGATAATAATGCCAGTGTGAATAGACTTGATATAATAAATTAATCACAATGCTCTACCCGGTAAATAAACATGTAATGAATTACTGAAGACAAGTTTAATGAAATGAGCTTTTACATTTTTTTAATAAAATTCCTCATTTAAAAATACTGATGACAAAGATTTTTTCTTATAATATTACAGTATCTTCAAAAATTAGTAAATAAGGATTTTTTTTATTCTGTTTATAAGTAGGCGTTGAACACTTCGAAGAAAATATTGAGCAAACTTCAGCAAAATGCGAGTTTGATATTCAAATATCAAGATCTCTCTGAAAAAACTCGCAACATTAAGATTGCAAGTGCATTTTAAATTTTAAAAAAAATTCGATATGATGCTGTTATAAATAAATGTCGATGTGATGAATTTATAAATACAACTGTGTACAATGTCAACGATTGTTATCAAGTTATGTGACAGACGATACATGTATACGCAAGAACAAATACACATATACTAATATGTGAAAGTAAATTAAAAAGAATTTAGGCGAAAAGAATTTCCTCTCTTTCAGTTTCATTGCCTACTGACTCTGGTCATGTCAAAATATTATTATCTTGGTGCCTATTCTTTATTCGTCGCATTTTTTCTTTAATATACACGCGAGTTGTCGATATATGATAAAAATATTTAATATGTATCTTTCGGAAATTGCTCTCTATCTTGAGTTTTTTAATAATAGTTTTATTTATGCAGAAAATATCATATATTATTTTAATTTAAAATAACATTCGACTATTTTTTTTATTTTTTTGTAGCAAATTTCATAACAATTCCTACCGCACTTATTAAGGTAGATTCTTTTTAGGATAATATTCACAAAATTCCTATTCTCTTATTTGGAACAGTTCTAACAGAAGAATAAATCATTATAATGACGAAAGCTTCTTTCGTTATAAATGTATAACTATTTTTTTTGAAACACAAATGGCATTAAGAAAATTTGGTTAAATTTTTTAAAAATTCTAATTTATGACGAAATGCTTTTCAATGAGTTTCGTTGTCAATACCGTTTCGATGCTGTAAATACTAAGTATATTTTTGGTAATGTAATTTTAATTTTGATATCAAATTATATTCAGTGTAATGAGTCCAATTTAAATTTTATTTAATTATACATGTAAACTGCTTCAAGTTTGAGTTTTATTAGATTAATTAAGAACAATATAACTATAAATGATAGACACTGGGAAAGCACAAGCTCATTCCAAGGATTTAATGCTACGCTTGTTCATTGGAATGCTACGGCAATATCTTAGTTGAATTTTGGGGCTACGGTTTCACCCGCCTCTTAATTGCAATACGCCACTTCTCCGCATACTTGAACGATTGTTTATATAAAAATTGCCCGCGATGCTGCCTATAGTCCGAACGATACACGTGGCGGACGGTGATTGGCATTCTCAAGCTGTACTTCATTGCGTTTGAGATGAGAGTTATTGTATTGCATTAAAGCGTTTTTCTTTATAAATGTCGTTTATTCTACTCAAGACAATGGTGTAGAAAAAATCAATTAACTCACAAGCAAGTGCGTAAACTGAATTCCCAATGCACGTTTGTCTGAATAAAGAAACTAAAATACGGGACAGTTATAGCGGGAAGAAAATATCCGAAGCAAAAGTGATCGTAGACCAAAATGCAAAAATAATCATGCGATTTTCGTTAAATGGTGTATCCGTTTACTGTCGTAACTAATGTGGCTGAAGTGAACATGTTTGTTGTACTGCCGCCTTTGGTAAGCAAATACTTTGTATATTATGGCAATTTATCTTGAGGCGTGTATAAGGCTTTTCATTAACTTGATTTATGTAGAGGACAAGGTCTGTATATTTGTCCAATGAATTAGTTTCCTATGTCAAATTTTATAAGGAACGTTGGTACAATGAAACCATTTGACACTATTGACTTAAGAATAATTTTCGAACCTTTATTAAAATTTTATTTATTTTTTTATTAAAATATTATAAATAAAGTAACGAAGAGAAAAAAGAAGTGATAATATTCTGTTTCGAAGGATTGTGTAAATTTTTTTTATTAACTTGTTAAAGCAATACTTAGTTTCTAAACGGTTCCATTTTCCACAAATGATTTTACTGAGATGAATTATGCTATATGGCAAACAAATAAATAGTACCACGATTGGGTTACGTGTAATGAATATAATAAATAAGGAGATTAGAGATAAATTTGAAACATATATCTTCTTTTTTAAAAATGGAAGATATATTTTTCGTTGTTTTGGGGTAATCATCATAAACATTTATTCGAATGATTAGCATTGAACCGGACAGCGACAAGTATTTTAAACAAATTTATTAAATGGAAATGAATGAATCTTTTTTTATTTTTATGTGGAATATTTTTGTATAATTTTACGTTGCCTATCTTAAGAACCATAAAATGTACAAAAACATGTGCCCGACCGACTTTTTTTAATCATAAAATGATTAAAAAAAGTGTTTTTAGGAGCCAAAGCAAAAGTTGTGGAAAAAATATTATTATGATTCTATATGTTTTGTAGAATTACATTATGTATAAGTAATGTTTTGTAGAATTACATTATGTATAAGAATTATATTATGTAATATTAGGCATGATAGTTTTTGTAACATTTTATAAGGTATTATTAAATATTTATACGCATGGAAATATTTGCTAATGATGATTTATCATAAATAAAGTCAATTTGCTTCAAACAAGGTACTCGAGCGAGACTTGCAATATTGTATATTTGCTACATTTCATTAATATAAATCGAACACATGTATATTCTTTATTATAAATATTAATACTTTTATTGTTCCGACTAAATAGGAGTAATAATAGAACAAGATAATTCTTTTTAATTTTTAAAATGAATTTAGAAATATTAACAAAATTTGATTTAAATTTATTTAAAAACTTCATGAAATGATAAATTAAGACAAATTAATTTAAAGTACTCCTCGTGTATCTTAGATCGTATCCTTGCCCTAGTTATCTGTACTCTTGGGTCAGAAAGAGGGTAAGTGGTAGTTTTAATTTCAGTGATTAGTGTATTAAATGAAATTATTTCATACGTTCTCGTCTATAGTTTCACCTGTGGTAGATCATATTATCTGTAGGTTAAAAAATAATGAAAATAACACAATTGTATATAGAAATATTTGTTGATGATTGGTATTTACATATACATTCAATATTGGCTGCTAAATTTACAGGAATGATAAAAAGATATGGACTTATATACATTCTTGATACATGGATTAACCATCCAACACTGTCGTTTAGAATGTAGCATGAGCTCGTCCTAAGATCCATTGCAATTTTTGTTAAGAGCGTCGCAGCCATAAATCTCGACCTTGTATTCTTCGCTAGCTTCCAGCATACTATACATTATCCTCGCCTCCGTCCGTGTAAACAAGGTGTTTAATATTGTTATATCGGCACTTGAGATGTTGTGACCGGTGATTAGAGTACTGAAACCATGTGTACGATGCGGCATCGCTTTAGTTCCTTATGTTCGTAGAGAGCACACATTTACTGTTTCACCATGTTATTATTATTGTTACTGTTTCAATATGATGCATGAATTGACTCGACTAATTTTGTCCGTGTCGCGTTTTCCATTATTTTCGGAATTCGTTTAGAAGTACAAATAGAGTTGATTGACTAGCAAGTAAAATGGTCGTTGCTATATCGATACGTTTTGGTTAATTTTATAAATTTCAAGGCATGCGACTCGATTATGAAGTTATTTTTATAAAATTTAAAATGAAAAACGCATCGTTTTTCGTCCATCTTCACTGAATTCTTTATCGCCCTTTGACACTGAATTATTTCAAAAGCGAGCTGTAATTTATATAAACTAAGAAAACATTATCACCAAAAGCGTCCAACAAAAAGTTATACGAATATCACGTAACGATATATCGGCTACATCGATTAATTATAAGGATTTATCAGCAATTTTAACGTTTGAGAAAGTTAAGTGAATTAACATTAGTATTGTTTTAATTTATATTTATCTACAGTATTTTATTTATTTACGATATACTAGAATATTAAGATGAAATGCAGAGATGTCAATATTTCCGTAATGAATATTACATAATATTTCATAATTATCAACGTCAATTTTACATAATATTTGTATATAATATAATTTTTTGCCACTCAATTCATTTAATTTTTGTATGTAAATGTTTGCATATTTGTTCATGATATAAAAATTATATGTAAAATAAGGAAACGGTTGTTGCAACTATAATAACGCTTGAATTTTGCTCATATGATACATTAATAATATGATACATTAATAATATTACATCAGAATTTAAACGCATACATATACGATTATCATCGTATCTCATAGATGTCAGCTATATTAAGACCGTTATAAATGTGATCTTAATATCCATCACTCAGTAATCAAGACCTTTGTTTGTGGTGGTAATATATTATACAGAGTACATAAGGCTTTTCGTTATCTTGATTTATATTCAAGACTAGAGTAGTGCCATGCGTTAATATAGGAAAAGGATTTGACTCTATCGATACAATATATTAATTTTTTGATGTTAAATTGTAAAGCTCACTTTACTTCAAGTATTCTATAGATGCTCATTTTTCAGCCAAACTTGCACGGGAAACTTTTGATGTCGGCAACACAATTGCGGTGGTTAAGGACGTTTGAAAGTTAAGGAAATAGAAAAACGGTGATATCACAGCTCACAGCTTCGCTCATTTAGCGTTGTCGTGGTGACAATGGATTAGTTGGTTTTGACTTAACGTAAATTATTAATTGTTATTGTTGAGTCGCACCGAGCAGCGTTTTACCAAATGTCGTTCTGTCAAGTGAATGGACATTGTTTTTGAAAAGCAGCGTTATTACCCGGAGACTGTGACAATACCAAGTATGATAGAACGGGCGATAGTAAATATTTATTTTAAACCCATTATCTATTTGCCTTAAATTATAGGTTATAAGAGGTTAACTATATATTTAATCTCGGAAGAATTTTCATTTTTATTTCTAGGGATAGTTTAGCAATTAGTATGTTTTATTGAGTAAGTAAGCTGGTTTTCCGATTGACGGTCTTTGACTCCTCAATAATTTTCTACAACGATTTAGATAGTCGAAACTCTTTAGAGTTTTTGAACTTTTTTTAAATTTTCTCTTATAAAATAATGTTTTCTGAATACATTTTTAGTTTTTAAGTTTTGATCTTATTTGACATATTCGCGCATAGGAATGAATAGAATCTTTATAATGAATATTCCGGTGTCTATTCTGGTGAATATTCCGGTGTCCTCTCTGTATAATTATCACAGTTATAAGAATTTCAGAACAATTAGAGAATTTTATTTAAGATGATTATATAGATATGACTGAAAATGTACTTAAATTTCTGAAAACAACAAAAAACAGTATAGAAGACAGCGTTATTTAAATTTTATGATTTTTGAGAATTCACGGTATTTACATTTTTGTGGAAGATATGCCAGGCAATATATTTAGATGGTGAAATATAATATCAACTTTTGTGTACAGTTTAACAGAAATTTTGTTTATCCTTCATTGTTTACTTGTGTCCAATTGTGCATGGAATATTGCTAATGCAAGTTCTACGCGTACATAACAAGTTTTTATTTTCTATGTACGTAAACCAATTTCTCCAAAATATCTTAAGAACTTTACGTTATATTAAGCATAACCTCAAATAGCTGCTACATACATTTCACTAGTATCATAGAATGCGACCATAGGCGATATTTTTAAACATAAGTGCTATGCGTGTCTTTCTAATAGAATCTATCACCCAAATTAAAGCAACATATACCTGTTTCTCGGGGCACTTATTTTTGTAAATTTTTAAAATTATGAACTTTAGTGATCCAAATGGTTTTCGATTCAGATGCAAATAAAAATTAATTAATCGGTAAAAACGGTTTTCAAACATTATTTTGATTACACTGTGCTGGCTCTTAGGTGATTATCGCGCGTCATTTAGACGCAGCACTTTTTATTTTAATTTTCACGTTCATTATTCTTAATTTTTAAGAACACCCTCGTGGAAACTCTATTCATGTGTGTTAGTTATAAATCAAGTCGAATTTTTGTTTATTCTTTCGACTCGCAGTTGTGTACGATCACAAGTTTCACTGCTCAGGTGTTGGTAAATCAATTTCGACGTTCTTTTCGCTCAGTCGATTCAGTTCTGAGGCATTGGTGTATTCTATCCAGTCGCTTTTGTCTTTCCAAAGATGACCCTTTGTTCAAATCATCATTAATTAAAATGAAGCGACGATCGCGCTACTTAAGGGATCTTATATTCGTATAAGAAAGAGAATATCTTCTTATTTCTGAGAAATAAGTTTCACTAGATTTATATCCTTCGAGAAAATGGAATTTAGCATTACGGAGTGAATTTCCTTCTTTCTCTTTTCTCTGTCCTCTCTTAATTTTGATATTCCTCGAGCGTGCAACTACATTTCTAGATCTATAGCTAGCTATACCTATAGCAAAAATTATCCTATTAAATTGAAAACGAAAAGGTAACAAAACACTGACGGAAATAATGGACGTTGTGTACTTAGTGTATACAAAAATATTAAAATCTCAAAAATGTCATAACCTAGTAGTATGACAAAAAGATCAAGAATAATTCAATTTTTTTTATGAAAAAAAACTCACTTTATAAGAACGTGAACAAATCAGTTTCCGTCTATTCTCATCGAAAAATAATTATTACATTTTGTTTGATAAAACAAAAATAGTATATTAATAACATAGACACTTATTTACTTCTGAGGGCCCCTTTCAACTTTTTTTGTAAATATTTTGGGGTCTGCAAAGCTCTATAAATAAATCAGTTTATGATTTTTTAGTTAGCGATGAGTTAGCTTTAATAATACAAATAATTAGTCTTCATATTGAAATCGGTAACGATTATTTTGTTACACAAATGATTTCAACGATATTTATCTCTTGAGTGAGTTCTTAGATATGACCAGTTATCTAAGCATTCATGACAAGGTACATAATATAAGTCCCTGAAAAATAAAGAAATTTTCCATAAAACCTGGTTAGCATTAGTCTGGTCATAAAATTTTTATTAAAACACATCTACACATCGATCTGATGATGTACTTTTTGGTCCGTAATTAAATTAGTATAAACTCTTAACTTTACTTCGTTTCATAGTAAGTAGCGAACGCAAAATTTCCATTTATCCCTAATTTCTGAAAGTAGTGAGGAATAAATTAAGGCGAAAAATGTGGGTAAACAGCAGGAGTTTTTTTTTTATTTGATTCACATGTCATTTCTTGCTTTTTTATGTGCAAAGCGCCTTATTATATTATTACCAGATTCAGCCTATTTTATGTAGGATAAAGGTATATTTTACCTAGGCATTATCAATAATTAGATAAGGTTTCCTAGTGGATATATATGAAGATTAATCAATTTAAGTCTTCCATTCTACCTAACGTGTATTCAATACTACAAAATAAAAGACGGTAGCAAAACCATCTGAGTTTGTATTATATGTATATATATATATATATATTTATATATATATATATATATATATATATATATATATATATATATACATATATATATATATATATATATGTATATATATATATTTCAGAGACATTTTCTAGTACCTATAATTGAACATATCGGCTAAAAAGACTAATAAGGGTCAAAATCTTTAGATGCAAAAACCAAAAAGGATAAAATGGCAGAGGAATATTGACATTTTGTTCACAGAAACCGATTAACATATTAAAGTTGCTTAAAGCATCCTTATTTAGTAATTATTCTTCCCTTAGCTGACAAATGAGGTTAACAGACCATGAAAATATTTTGTTTAGTTGAAAAAAATGTTACAGTTTTGTGCTCCAAAAGGAAAGAATCATCATGATATCATTTACTCCTATTACCTCCGTTCGCCTGTCCCTCTGATGGAGCCAATTTTTTTCGGTAATCGCTTAACGTAGAAAGTTTGAATTTGACATAACGATAGAGTTTATTAGCCCGCATTATACACGATCACAGTGTTAAATTACTATTTAGTAAAATTTGTATTCTTTAAAACAGTATTTACTCTTGAGCTTTTTATGTACTTTTTGATTTATACATCTAAAGTAGTGAAAGTAACTTATATATATATATATATATATATATATATATATATATGTGTGTGTGTACATGAGATATAAAAATACTTTAAAAATATCTCCACTCTGATGGTGTATTTTTTATAGATATAATATTTTCATGACAGATTCCAAATCTCTTCGTGAGGTTGATTCACATTATTATTTTTAGAAACGCCTCCATAATAATTGATGGTATTTTTAACTTTTTAAATATATCTAAGGCAAAATGGAGAGTTTTCCCACAGAGGCATTCATTAGGCACTTACGGGTAGTATTTTATTTTTTTGCATTAAGCGTTGTTCTAAATATGGAACAAACAAGTTTCCCTACCATAACGTGTAAAAATAATATCGAAAACGTTGTAGATAAAAGCTACTTCACGTGTTCGTTGCCCCGTCTGTCCACCACAGTAATTTTTATCAAAGACAATTTGATGCGAATACTTGAAATTTGGTACAGTTGTCCAGCATATTAACCCTCCAATAAACTAATATTTATTACTTAAAAATATGCGCAAGAAAATTTTTACAGGAGTATTTTCATATTATGTGTTGCGAGACTATTTTAGTTCAAGTTCAAGTAATTTAGTCTAAATTATAAAAATTTAAACAATTTGTTCTTTATTTTACATAAATATTTCTGGACTTACTGCTGAAAATTTCCACAGAAATCTTTTCTCTCCTCCTCTAAAACTACTAATATGAAAAATATGAAAAAATCGCGTCAGTAAAAGATGATCTACAGTTTTCCGTTTTTTCCGTTCCCTTTACTTATTAATTCGTCGGTAATAAATACCCTGATTCAAATTACGGGGACGAACTAGTATATAAAAAAATAACTTCTAGAATAGTCTCTTCAAAAATATTTTCAATTTCAAAATTATTCCATCTATGCCGGCTTATTAATTAAGACAATTTTACCGTTTGTAGTAAAATGTTTATTTTATTTAACATGACGGATTATGAAGAAATAAATGTTTATTAATTCACAAAAAAATTAGATTTTAATAATTCGCCTATTAAAAATATTTTGACATCAGTGGAAAAGATGGATAGACATTATATAATAATTGTAGTCCTTGGAAATGAGACTAGAATTTTACTTTTTAATAATTTCTTTTTAATTTTTTCTTCGTCTATTTTAACAAATAATTGTTCTTAGATTATTTCTTATTACACTAACATTGACTGTCCTCCTCACTCAATATTCCATTATCATTTTAACCCATACTTATAATTAGGCAATTACTTTTCATTTTATCTATAAAAGATTGCGTACATTTTCTCAGTTAGTTCCAATTTCATTGTACCAGTACAGACTGGTTGTAATAATTTCAATTCATTTGAGTATAACCTCTGAAACAATGTTTCGATATTTTCTTTAATTTGGCTTTTTATTTTACTATAATTTTATTTTGGTGCAGTCTTTAAAATATAGTCTTTTTAAAAATATCACTAAGATATCCTCATTTCATTCCCTGTCTGGTATTGGGGATGAAAAGTCCGAAAAACTGGGCAATACCGTGTATTTATCTTATCCTATTATGAATGTATTTAAAAAGGATTTGAGGCAAATTTTCAAACTCTAGTTTTTAACACAAAGTTTATTTATTTTTACCGTAATATTTATATCACATTCACGTTATCAAAATTATAATTTAAATAACGGGAATAATCCCTCTCCATGTGTCTTTATTCGTCATATATTCGATTTTGCCATAATTTGAGCGTTTATATTCAACTTATAAATCAACAAACGCGTATACTCAAAATATAGTTACGTGTTTTATCCGTTATAGAAAATTAGCTCGACATGACTTGATATTAACGCAAAACTTTGATATAGAATGTTATTTCACCTCTAGTGGTTTACTTTTGTCACCCATGTTTGTGACGTTTCTTATTTGACCCTACTGCAAAATAAAGCCTTTCACTTCGAATATACGAAAATAATAAAATTTAAACATTTTTTTTTTTTTCCGAGGAATTCTTGTGTAAACCACCAACACTGCGTGTATTTCCTGCTGAACCTTGTAGTCTTTTTTATTTCATCCTTGTTACAATTTGGTGCTAAATTTTCTACCATACAATCGTATTCCACGCTTCAGTGAAACTTTTTATAATCAAATATAATAGCTAGAGAAAATATCCACTTCAGTTCGGCCAAAGAAAATATGATCTTCCGTTTTAAATTTAGAAAAGAGGTCTTATTTTCTCAGGTCGAGCGAAATATAAATACCTATTTAAGCAACTTTTATAAGTTGTTTAGTTGAGCAGGAGGAAATTTTTTTTTACATTAATAACATAATCTCTTTATATTTTTTATTAACTGTATAAAAACTTTCGCGACTTTTCATTATAACTTTCTCTCCATCTATGCTTAAGATAACATTTCACCTCTGATTTTTGTCTTTACTCAGATTCTTCTTAAAAATTTTCACGAATTTTTTAAAAATATCGTGTGTAAAAGAACTTTAACTTTTTTCGTAATGTCTTTTTTGAGTTCAAGCTCATCTTGAATTATCCTCACCATATCATGTAATTACTAGTAAATTCATTACTTCTGGAATACAATGAATACGATATTTAATAACTATTACAACATGTTGTATTTTTATTGCAAAGTTAAATATAAAAAACGAGAGGAGAATTTTAATAAAATAAGATGATTAAATTGAATTTGAGGCGATATTTAGTGTTACGAGAATCTCGAAATGAAACTGAGGAGTTTCATGAGAGCAAATTATGTTCTTATTTAAAAAGAGCAATCACTTACAGATTAAAATTTTCATTTTGAAATTTTCTTCTTTTTTAATAATTATTAGATTATTTATTATCAAATTAACGATTTTGGTGTAATATTTGAATTAAATAATAAATACAATTTGTTTCCACCTTGACTATTAATTTGAAAAAGAACATAAGTGGACAAATTTTAGTGTAGGTTACGTATAAGAATTCATTAGAATGATTTTCTGCTTTTAAAACTAATCATTATACTTAAAAGTCGTTAAAGAAAGTAGTTAAAGATGTGAAACGAGATTATTGAGGAATCCATGTAATATGATAACTACTTTCACACGATTGATAATTTACAAAAGGAAAAATACATTCCGCGATGAAGTTTGGAATTGAAACCAATTTAAATAAAAATGTTTTCGAAGACCCAGCGTGTTTTACTGCAAGATATTTTTCTGGCCCGGCTTCTTTCATTTTGCTAGAAGTTGCGAAAAGTTTCAGCGGCAAGCGAATTTAAAACGCCAGGTTGACGGAATGTCAATAATAATGAGGCGAGTCCGCTTGACTTATTTTTATTGACACTAAATGAATTTAAAACTGAAGCAAAGGAGGGGGCGATATTCATTTTCTTACGCAAAATATTTTTTTTCGTTTCATGAATGATGAAAGCCTTTAATTGTGTTGGACTTATGGGCGGTATCTTAGTTCATACGAGAAGAGACGTAAGATGCCAATTTTCCTCTTATAAGTTTCCCAGAATACTTATACGAAATATGAAATCTCCATGTTCAAATTTTCCATGGTTTACCTGAGAGTTAAATTTAAATTCGCAGTAGCAAAAGGAGTTCATAATTCTTTTTGCATCTGTATCATCCAGATATTGGAATTCAGCGAAGATTGCGAATGATGGTTTTGAATTATGTTATCATATAACGATAGTATTTTTTTAAATCATCATTGTGCTGGACTATAATATACCGGACATTATAGTATATTTATGGATATGTGATAACACAGCTCTTATCGAAGAAAACGAGTTAGAAAACGAGTTAGAAACAAAAAGATCGTTCTCTCAACGCTGTATCGTTGTTGTTTCTCTATTTCGGTAAGAGATAGCTTGATGGTAGGTATAATTGTAATGTCTACATGAACATATATTTAAAAAATGAGGCAGCATACACGTTATAATCTAAAACTGATGAAAATAGTATCTTGTTTTGGATATTCCACCTTTCCATTATGATAAAGGCAAAAATACCATTAGGGAAAGCCCATCGTTTGTATGTCTGCACTTTGATTGCAATCTTTACAGTAAGAAAGTCGATGTTACTCAAGCCGAGACAAGTGTAAACGATAGTAAAAATAGAATACTATACGCCTTGCTAAGTTATTAAGTATTTAGATTGATTTAAAATTCGTTAAACTAATTGTAATATGTGAGAGTGAAGTAATTATTTACACCATTTCTACCCACTCTAGATTTTAGGTTGTAATAAAAAAGGTACATATATCTCCATTCAACTGTATTGATCTACTTTATTTAAAACGAACAGATGCGATTAGGTCAAATTGAATTAAAACTTCAACTGTGTCCTAAAGTGGTACTCATTTCATGAAACTAAAATCCTCAACTAATACAGCGCTACAATCTCTCAAAGGAGTTTATTTAGCAACAATATTTTAAGAACCTAGAAATTAACCTTTATGCATTTTTGTTGAGAAGTGGTGATGTATGGTTAATTTAATTAAAGGAAAATTTTGGTTTTCAAAATAAAGATAATAGAAACAAATTTAAATTCACGTAGAGTAATCGGTGTTAACTCTATATTTTGCATTGTGTGCAAATGTATACTTTAGAATTTTGTATTCAAAAATATTTTCTAATAAATTTTAACTGCACTGTTATAACATGCAATATCCAACTTGCTTAAATATTGAGACAATGTATACAAGTTAATAAATATCTCCTTTAAAATCTAAATCTAAGTTGGATATTAGCGTTATTGTGAGAGATTGAAATCCAGCAGCGTTTTCAGAAATGGTTTTAATTTTAAATACTTAAGAAATAAATGTATGTTCTTTGCTTTTTCAAAACGTTTATTATTTTGACTGGTCACTTTCAATACAAATCAGTAAATATTTTTACACATTTAGATAGTATACTTAACTTTGGTTTAGTTTTGCACTTGAGTTAAAGAACTTCATGTATTTCGTTAGTATTATAATTATATAAAGGCGATGTAATCTATAAACTATATAATATAAAATGTAATTATATTAGTTAAATTATATAAATATATCATAATTTACATTATAATAATGGAAGAACGCATAATGTGTGGCAATCAATCTTACCAGTTTTCTTTGGTTCTACATTTTAGTTATTAATATCAGTAAAGTAGTAAGTAGTTATATATAAATACTAAACATATATATATATATATATATATATATATATATATATATATATATATATGTGTGTATATATATATATATATATATATATGCATATATATATATATATATATATATATATATATATATATATATATATATGTGTGTATATATATATATATATATGTATATATATATATATATATATATATATATATATATATATATATATATATATAGATATAAATACTAAACAAATATTAATTTAATTGACTATGTAGACTAAGTAGACTCAATTTTTCACCTCAATTATTTAAACACAAATTATTTAGCCTAGCATACTGACCACTCATCTATTAGAAGTAGAAAAGTGTAGAAGAAAATAAAATTTAATTTTTTTGACTCCTTTGGAAGCAGGATTTCAAGAAGCAAATGGAATTTATGGTGTATTTTTACAACCTACTTCTCAATGAACTGCATATATATCTAGCTGCAGAGAATACTCTTTCTGCCTCTATGCTGGTTGGATTCAGGTCATCAAATAATCATAGATTAAAGTTAGGTTTTCACCTCTGATTCCCTGACTTTCATGAATAGTCATTTTCTTTGTTAATATCTTATCATAATCCTTCTCAGTTTTCGTTTCTTTCCATTTTATGAAGTTTTCTTTCTCATGCTTTAGTTGAATTTGCAGTTCTGGTTCCAAGGTGAAATTCAGGGAATCGAGTTATCCTGGCCATCTCTTTCTACTTCCATTTCTATTTTCACTGCCGTTGATTCCACTGCATGCGTATTTATACCATTCAGCATATTTTTTCAGTTTCTGACGCATTTAATTTTTTTTTTCGTAACTTATATTAAGGTCAAGTACTATCCATTTGTCCAATAATTTAGTTACACGCGTTAAATAGCTTACAGGACACCCTAATCCAGTGAAGTGAATTGATGCTATTAATATATAAATTGTTTTACATCCCTTCAAATTTAGAGGGAAAGTTTACCTCACTGAAGATAAAAGAAGTAACAAAGGAAAGCAAACAGAAATAATCACATTGTGTAGCATTCAAAAAGTTTTGAACTTTTTCAGGTATAAGATAATACTTACCTTCCCGAGGAGGTAATATCCATATTACTTTGATGGAATGTATCATGGAGTAAACAAATAAACAGTACCATAAAAAGGTTACGTGCATTGTAGATACAGAATGAATAGGAGAGTGAGGGGGGGGGGGGTAAATATCTTCTTCCAAATAGGCGCTAGAGAAACGTTCACGAATAGTTGTTTTTAAAAAGATTAAAAGCCAATAAAATCGAAAAGTAGAGATGTCCTGCTCAGAATTTTACTCATTTTGTGTTATTAATATTGATCCAAACGATGAATTAGTTTCTAGTTCTCATGAGTTGTTTCCTTGTCCCCTGCGCTCCTTTCTCAAACTTTTAAATAGAAATGAATAAACGTAGGTTTAGCAAGGTTTGAGAGATGGCAGTATGGTGAATAATAAAATTATCAAATACATCCGCTCTGTATTTCGCGGTATAATATAAGAACTATTTTTGTAACTTAATGATAAAACTTTATTGGAAGGATTAATGTTGAAAATTAATGAAAGTTTTTATTGTTTCTTATCGTTTGTTTTAATATTATGTGACTAGAAAAGGAGCTTTCATGTTTAATAAAAATACTGACTGCATATAATTTTTATTTTAACTGCGTCATGAAAAGTAAACAAAAGATATTCGAAAATTATGAAAAGTTTCGTCGCTTACGTTTACGACGAAATATTTTATTGTGTTGTTATCTATGATACATATTTAACAATAGAGAAAAGTGTAAACACTCCCAAAGTTTTTTTTAAAGATAATTCGATCTCTTTCCACAATGTAGAGTAGTAGATAAATAGTTTTTCAACTTTAATGTGAACATGTCTTTTAAATGGATTTTTATTTTATTTTATTTGATATAAAATAAAAATCCTGAATATTAGCTGTATATTTGAACACATTACCATTATTATTTCTAAGGCTCCGTTCCTAAAAAGGAAAAATATAGCCTTCATAAAATTTCTCACAGGTTGGTCAGTCCGTTCATCATAGCTGTTTTTTTCAAAATTGCTTGACACGGAAACTTGAAAGTCGGCATAGTAATAAAATATTTTTTTAAGTCATTTCAGCAATACATCTTTAAATATGTACTAAAATTATGCAAAATATGTAACAAATAAAGCTAAAATTAAATACTTGCCCAAGGAAATTCGCATTAATGACTATGATAAGTGAAGTAATCTCAATTCAAATAACGTCAAAATTCTTTAGGTGTAAGTCAGATTCATACTTAACGAGTTTTTTAACTTGAAATTTTAATATATTTTTGCAATACCTGATTTACTTTAAATTGAGCATTTTCTTATTCTCTATCATATCTATAGACACATTTTTTTTCCAACTGAATAAGTGTATTAAAAGATATGTTTTTCAATTATAAAATGGAAATTAGGAATATTTTCAAAACTGTATTCAATTTTATTTAAAAATGCAAGAATTAAAAATGAACGATATTTCTAAATACTCTCGGAATTGATGATTGAATTTACGGAAAAGATAAAACGCCATAAACTGAGATGCATTATTGATATAAGGACAAACCACCCATGTGTGTTTCTTATTTTTAAGTCGCCGCTCAAAATGTCGCGATCGGCAATTCAAGTTCTCGAATCTTGTGTGTAGTGCGCATTGTTTCACTTTAATACGATCATAGGGAGCATATTTTACTATTTCACAGTATGGTAACATTTTAATGAATTTATTAAATTTTGATAAAAATTCAAGTAAAGCTGATTGAGGTGCAAGTAAAAAAGTATGTTTGCCATGTTCACATGCTCTAGTTAAATTTAATTTATTCAATTTTGACAAAAATCCAAGTAAAGCTGATTGAGGAGCAATTAAAAAATTATGTTGCCATGTCCAAAATGCTTTAGTTAATTTTTGTAAGTCCAAATAATTTAACTTTTGTAAGTATGTATGACTTAATATAGAAGTTATCTTCATGAAATATAGTTTAGAAAATGCACTAATTTTCATCAACGACAACGATATTTTGCTAGTTTAGCTACCATTTTAACTGAACTATTTATCTTTGTTTGATATTATCTGTTAGTCCAAAAGCAAGCTAGGCTTCATATGAAGTAACAGATTACTATTACCTTAACCGATCAACAATTTTTTTAATATCAACTTATCATAGAGTACTGCGTCACCTTACCACCGCGATAAACATCGCGATCGCAGCCTTCACTCCATGTTTAGCATCCTTACGTATCTCCAGCTGTGACGGCGCATTGCGTATAAACGACACTATAGGGGCAAACATGTGGCCACTAATAGGCGCATTTATCGTGTTGTTGTAACACTTTATTTTTTTCGCAATAAACGTATTCATACTTTTTTAATGTGTGATAGTATTCTATTTTATTAACTGTTTTCAATAAAACATGCAATTGAAACCAACTGTAAAATTATATATCGCTCAGTGAGGAAAGATTTTTTGTCTTATTATTGGTAATCCCGAGTAGAAACGATGATGAATTCTATTTATAGTTTCATCTGGCAAAAAACCTAAGGCTGCTACCCGTATGGGTAGCAAGGGTTGCTTTGATTAATGGAGGACATACTGTAAAAATTTGTATGTTCAATATAATACTTAATTTATTTTAATCTATTGTCCAAATTGGTCGTGCTTTATAAAGAAACAAAACACATCACCAATGAATAAGCTGTTGTTGAGACAGAACAGTCTACAAAAGACTGAAATGAGTCTCTTAATTTTTGACGCTACCGTAGCCAAATCACGAATCCTTATGATTTCGTTATATTTGTCCGTTCATCCGCCTATATGGGTTTATTCAAAAAGATTTTGTTATTGCTGCGCCTATTGAGACGAAAATTGGTACGGACACTGATATAAGTCAGAAACGAGAATAATCTTGAAAAATGGGTTCTTAACTTCCGCTTCGTCACGATGATAATGAAAGTCTAAAAATTATTTTACCCCATCGTGTGGTATATAGTTGCATAAGTTTTTAGAAGAAATCAAAATATCCTTTAGAATTAAGTCTTTAGAACTAAGTAATTAGAGATACTTGCGCTCAAGTTAGTTATAAAGTTGTCCTCTCCTATTTTGATAGTACTATTGTAAAAATTCTATAAAATTCTATAAGAGTATAATATTGCAGAATAAAATTTAAAAAATATATTCATGGAATAATCATATTTTTTCATGGTAATTCTAACGGAAATTGTTTAAGATGGCTATGGAAACTATATCAGGGATGTTTTCTACATGCTCTTGTTTCTTTATTAATAAGTGATGTAAGAAATATTTTTAACTAGTTTACATTTTCTTGGTCTAAATATCATTTGCACCTTTTTTGCTTTAAAAGAAGGTTGTGGTCCTCAAATCAAATGCTTTAGTATAAGCAGTTTTAAGGGTGGTTTTAGTATAAGGTTTTTTATGCTGTTCAAATGTTGTTCAAAGGTATGATTAGTACAAAACTTTCATTATTTTTAAATTACGTGAGCCTGTAATTTGATCGGTGCTTTTTGGATGTTTACAGGTTATAGTAGATTTTTATGTGCTGCATTATCACAGAATTATTAAACTATGATACATTATTATAATAGTTTATTAAATTATGAAACTAGTATTAGTTTTATAAATGCTGTGTTTTAATAAATATTTCGATATAAATCAATGGTATTGTAATAATTACTATTCAACATGTTTTTGAACACACTAACTAAACAAGATCAAGTGATAAATCAGATAACATATATCACTGCTATTTTAATAATTCAGTTACTGATTATAAAAGAAAGTGTTGTTGATCTCAATGCAGGCAATTTGGCCTGTAAAAGATGAATTTCGTGACAAAAAAATACATTTCGGAAGAAAAATTATTGAACTAAAACAAATATGGTTTCAAGAGATATTTACTAGTATTTTATTTATTTACAATGTATTTGAACTTTGAAATGAATTGTAAAGATATCAATGTCAAAAAAGTAAAGTCGCAAGAAAAAATGCGCAAATAACATACTGACTGGCTATTCAATGTTATGAAAATGTTACTTTATAAATGTTTGAACATGGGCTTAAAACATTTTATTCTTAAATTAATAAGTTGGTGACTGTGATAACTTGAATAATGTTTGATTTTTGGTAATATGAGAGGTTAGATCAGGTTAGGTTATGTTAGATTATCATTTTAGCTTCTAAGTCAAAGTTTCAATGCATTAGTATACGATTCTGGCTGCATATCGTAGATGCCTAGACTTAGACCGTTATAAATGTAACATTAATATCTACTATTGTTAATAATCAAGAATTGTTTTTGTTGGGTAATATGTAATACAGTGTGCATAAGGATTTGCATTATCTTGATGTATGTTCAGGTGAATAATTGTGTTATTCATTTAATCAATGAACCTCTTGAGCTTATAAAATCAGGAGCAGAGTATAAAAGGCCCACAAATATAAATACCCCTGCATTGAGGCTTCTTATATTAATAAAGTGATGCTACTGATACTGTAGTTGCACTAACAGCTACCTACCAAACATTGTAAACGCAGAAGACCACTTCAAATTTGAAGTTAATTGCTCACTACAATGCCAAACAATAGCTGCAGCCCGCGCATCGCAACCCAGCACCCGAAGAGCTCCTTCACTGCATCCCACGACGGCAAACTGTTTCTGGAATGGAGCAGCGGTGGGGGGCGTTTTGTCAACTCTGGGGTATGGGGAGCAGGACTTGCGGGGTATGCACTACATCATTCGGCGATCGTCCGTCTCTATCGCAGTACCCTCTATCGGCTTTCATATATCGCTCTCTTTCTCTCTTAGTGTTGTGTTAGTAATACATAAAAGTGCATGACGTAGGATCAAATTCAGGCAGTATTCGCTTCGTTGATTTCTGTTACATCTCATCTATTTCTGCACCTGGCAAAGTATTGTCTTAGTACTTGCTAATATAATATTTAAATTCTTGATGTTAAATCATAAAGAGAATTTTACTTCACACATTCTAAAGATTCTAATTCTTCAGACAACCATTCCTAGAAAGCTTTTGATGACGGCAATAGGCAATGGCTTAAAACGTTTGATAGTTAACGAATTAGAAATACAGAGATGTCACGGTTCATAGCTTAGTTAATTTAGCAACGTCATTGTGGAGACAAAGAACAAAATTGGTACTGAATTATTAATTTCTCCTACAAAGCCACTATTTGAAAGCGATCACCTGAAGCACTCGTCCCTCTATAATTCTACATTTGTGCATTTATTATATATATATATATATATATATATATATATATATATATATATATATATATATATATATATATATATACGAGACTTAATGAAATTGGTGTACATATAAAAAAAAAGAAAGACGAATCAAATTTTCATTACTAAGGTCCTGTGAATACTTAGACATATACAAATAATCGAAATATTTCTTTTAAACTATATGCAAATATTCATACTTTTTTCATCGTATGAATATATTGTCTAGTATCACCGATGTTAAAGATAATGAGATTCTCGCGAATTTGAAAATCACGAGATTTAAATGTTACTCTTGATAGTTACCCGATAAACTTTCGACAAATTTTTTAACTTTGTTTTTTACTGTTTAATGGTAGTAACATAGTAGCACTCTTTTTTATTTTGTTTTTTTTTTATTGTATTTAGCGGTATAGTCACATTATTCGCAATATTCGTAAGAATATCTTAAATCATTTTGATTATAAAAAACAATTTCGACTCTCTAGTAAAAATTGTAGAAGTTTCAGCCGTCGTCAGTTGGACAATCAGTTTACTTGTGGTGGCCGTAAAACGCTAAAAATATTTAAGTAAATACTCGCGCAATAATACATACAAACCAGAAATCTTTCTGATCAAACACACATAAACCCCGTTTCAACATTAATCTAATGCAAATCTTGAATATGGTTACGCGAATATTTACTATCCCCCAATTCTATTCACGTTATCACATTTTCCAAGTGATGACGGATTTACTAAAACAATGTCCATTCATTTGACAGAACGATGTTTGATAGAATGCTGCTCGGTACGATCCAGCAATAACTATTAATAATTCAACACCAATTTTGTTCTTTGTCTCCACAATGACGATGCTAAATGAGCAATGTCTGCCTGTGTATTCATTTTAGCAGGGTTATGTAAAAAAGGAAAAACAGAATCTCCATAAGATATTCCATGTATACATGGGTCAGTCTGTCCGCCAAAATTTGTACTGGAAATACCGTTTGATGTAGAAACATGAAATTAGGTACAGTCGTAAAATACATTATCCCCCTATAATATTCATTTTTAAATTTCATGTCTTTTGTGGTATCAATGGAAAAAATAATTTATAAATTTGTAGGGACTAAAGCTATTATTTTTTCTAATTTCGTGTTTTTAAATTTTTTTTAGAGATACTGCTGTAAATATCAACAACAAATGTTTTCCCCTTCTCCAAAACTTCTCGAGGTAACATTATAAAAAAAAATTTTACTAGAACTTTATATAAAGTCTGCCACAATGCTTATAGAAATTATTTTAATAATAATTTTCCTACCCCTGTATAAGAAATATTAGGCAATGTGGCGGAAATTAATGTTTATATTTGTAAATAATTTAACAGAGATAATATTTAGCCTTCATTATTTATACATCCCTAAATGTGTACGGAACCCTAGTAGTGTGAGTTCGAATCGTACTTACATTAAGTACAAATAGAACTTACACTCACACACTATGCTTCCATTGTAATTTTGACTAAATATGCATATACACATAATATGCAGTTAATATTAAATAGATTCAGAAATATTTGCTATTTCTTGTACTGATTAAAAAAATATGAGGAAAATAGGCATTTCTATCGCTAGCCAAATCCAATAATATTATGCTATTGATTCTGGGGTACAATAATCTTTTTTCATCTAAATTATTAAGTAGAAGACGATAAATAATTTTTTTGTTAGTTCTGTTGTCATTTCAGGGCAAATTTGATCAATTTCTACTCGGGTTGCTTATCGGCTAAGTACTAGCGGATACACAAAAGTGACACAATGCATTTGATGTTCTGCTAGAGTAATTACCGATCGATTCCCCCATACTTGCAAACCGATCTTCGATCATTTATATTTTTATATTATTTTTTTACATTTATATTCCATTCTCAACTTTATTCAAATTATTGTTAATGTTTAGAGTATGTATACTTATGGTAAATGGGGTAATCTTCCCTTCCAAAAATTTATCAAAAATTAGTCCACAATACAATAACATAGTAACTACAAAATTTTTCCATTGAATAAATACTAAATTATTTATAGCTGACACCGTAGTACTATAGTTATTTACAATATATATATATATATATATATATATATATATACATATATATATATATATATATAAATATATATATATATATATATATATATACATATATATATATATATATATATAAATATATATATATATATATATATATATATATATGTATATATATATATAGATATATATATATATATATATATATAATATTTATTTATGTAAGTCTTAGCATGACGTAAAGAAATTAGGAGAAAAAGGAAATATTTGAAACACAAAATGTTGAATTTTATGTTTGACATAAATTACTGTCTTTTTAAGAATCTACTTCAAAAAACTTCCTTTTTCATTAGGTTTTTGACTGACAAATTTGACATAGCTACGTTTACAGTTTCGCCCTAAATTTAAACCCAAAATGTAATAACCATGACGAGTCACTCATTCCTTCACTTAAATAAAAATATGAAAACCTTAAAAAGTTACCTTACACTATCAAGATGTTGAATTTAGTAACACCACTAATTTAGATAGTTACATATTTTTAAGGCCCGAGAAAAAAAAACAAAAAATCGTTAAAAAAATTAAAATATAAAATAAAGTGCAACGTAACGGTAAATACAAATATAGGAAAATGAGTGACTAACTACTTCTGCTAATATGGCGGAAATAATGAGTAATATTATATAAAGGAATTTCTTCATTTATTCGCCATTTATTATTTATATATTGTCTACCAACATTATGAATACTGAACCAGAAATTATATTCGAGGTCAGCTATTATTATTTTGATGTTAACACTCCCGCAGCAAGCGGCAGAAGTTCCGTTCAAGATCGTTTTTTAATTATTTAACTAATTAATCGTCCATCGAAAGGTATTCAAACGGCACGGGTGGGAAATGTCTATGCATGAAATATTGGAGAGATTCAATGATCAATGTAATTTTCAAAAAATTATACCCCTGACGAGGCGAAAAGAACATTTATGTTTTCCATAAGTTTATTAATATTGGCCGTCTTTTCTGCATTGTGCAATGTATAATCAGAAAAATATTTTCATTATTACTTTTAACTGCACATTTGACGTTTATATTGTTAGTTCTGATATTTACCCCTAATCGGAAACTTTTTATCAGTTTTTATCATTAATACGAAAGCAAGTTTAAATATTTTTTAAAGTGGTAAAAAGCAATAACACCTAAAATACTCTTGACTTACTCTTTGATTTTTTTTTCTAAGTGACTTCATATTAGTATCTATGGTGGGGAAAACCTTTCATGATTTCTTACTAAATAGAGCTAGAGAAGAGGTATTAATGCACGGATAGCTTTGAAACTATAAAATCACCCATCAAATATGGTTAGATAACATTGAGAACGTATTTATTAATCTATATTTAAATGCAGGCAGATAACTGTCATATTTACAGAGGTTGCATTTTGCTGTGCCTATGTTATATGTTGTACGAACTAGACCATCACTGTAATACGTTTTTACGTCACGTTTATAAATCTGCGAGTAAGCACATACGTAAACGTGATAGATCCCCGTTCGACCCGTAGTGCGCTCTGCGGCACATGACTGCCCAATATGCACTGCGTGGGGCGAATTTCTTCCACGGGGCTACGAGTCTTCATCATCAGCTTATTGCGGAGAGAATTTATTGCGTGTGTTACCTATCGCATACAGTCTTTCTTTCAGAGCTTCATTCGACCTTATCTCAGTAGATAAACAAGCTACACTTTTTATATTAAATAGACACTAATGTTCGGTAAAAAGCACTTTTTAATTTTAAACCAGTTGGTAGGTTGATGTACTCACAATGAAGTATTAGCTGAGTGTTTATTTTTAACAAACATTAAGATGTTGGTTTTTAGTGTCTAAATGTCACAAATATTGTTTGTAATTCTAACTCTGTAATTAAAAACAAGTGTGTATTTGTGTAATAACAAAAAAGTGGCATAAGAACGATACTATTTTTGATGGTGGTGAGCGAAGGTTTTAATTAAAAAGGAAGATGACTACTTACTATTTACTACTATATTTATTTATTATTTTATTTAAATACAATTCAATATATTCTGTTACGGAGTGTCACTTTTCTTTTCATCAATTGAATTGACCAAGTGACGAGTTTTGCTTTAAAGTATTTAAATTCATCCATGGCAATAGCGATTTAATTTAAATATTATTCAATTTTTATTTATAAACATTAAGTAAAACATAGTATATAAATAAAGTAAAATTGAATCAAAATATGTCATCACTGAATGCTCGAAGAAATCGCCAGCAATGATTCTCAAACTGCCATAAAATGTATGGTACATATTTAGATTAAAAATTTAAGGAAAAATTAAAGCTCTAAGGTATTTCATATTACAATTCACCCGTAATTTTGTAATGAGAAATAAGATACATTCGATCAGAGATTATATTCTCGAAGCAGAATGAGTTATTTTACTGTCACGGGGAAAACGAACTGTATTACCAAACAGCAACATCTTTGCTTTAAAATGTGAAATGATTCTCTATTTAAACGATTTACTATATATAAATCATTATAGAATAATTAGAGAACAAATAGAGAATCATTTGACAGTTTAGTCTTAATTGTCAGTTGTTATACTATATATTTGATTTCATTTCTACTTCTCAATATGATCTATGTAATTGCAATTAAATTTATTAAATTTGTAGGTATTTTCTATAAGCGATTATTTAATATCATAGACATACAAGTCAACTTTGGTAGTATGTTTTTATAAATTATTAATTTTTTTTGAAGATTTAGTACTGATTTACTAATTTGTAATTTAGAAACATATTTTATTTTTGTTAAAAACTTCGAGGAAAAAAGGAGGCGCGCTAAAATTTGCAAATTTAATAGAAAAGTAAAAAAATTAAGGTTTGAAATTATGCTAGATATCTAGTTCTTCCGTAACTGCTCCACCGAACTAGTCAAAGTAATCATGATAATCATAAAAGTAAAAAAAATAACTTCAAAACGCAAGTAACTTTTAAAAATAATAATAAGGAGAGTTTAATAATTACATCAGCACAGAATTTATCCCCAAGGCATGCAATGGTTTATTGTATATAGCAAATGTATAGTGGTCTATTCGATCATAAAATATTTTCTAGAGTTATTAGCAAATTATACTAACTCGTAATCACGTACCAGTTTTGAGAAAAACTTTACTTTTAGTTTCAATGCGGATATATTATTTGAAAATTGTGAAATCTAATCATAGCTAAATAATACTTAATCTTTTTGAAGCTGTTTTCTAATTCAATGTTTTTTAGGTCTAATCACTAAAGGAACAAAAATATTGGTCATTTAAGGGAAGAGAGCGGGGATTACTTTTCGTTTCATTAATATCTTGTAGAAAAATTTAAATTTCTGTCCATATAGGACGTCTTTGGATGCAGAAGAAATGGTTACTGTTTTAAAATGTAATATTAAACTAATAGATGGTAAAGTTAAATAGATTAATGGCAAATGATACTGTTTGAAGTACAGCATATCAATTAAGGATATTAGTATAAAGTCTGGGGATTGGATATTTCATTATTATTATCTTCCCCTTCTTGATAGTAAGCAAAGTGATTTTATCAATAAATGGATGAAAATTGAAATATAATGGAATTTATTTCAACTTATATCGATCTCATTAATATACCATATATTTTTAATAAACTAAATAAAACGTCGTTCAAAATTAATTTCAAACGATCGGAAAAATTATGTTAACAAGAATTTTAAGGAGAAAAGCGAAAAGAATCGTTAGATCATCTAAATTTTAAAATGAAATGCAGACATACATAAAGCAGGGAACAGCTCTAGAAATATTTTTGGACAAATGAAAATATTTCGTTAACGTATAAAAATGTTTTTGCAGAAATGCTGTGGAGAATGAAGTGTATTAATAAATTTCAGTCATCTACGTGTTAAGCTACGTAAAGTAATGGCTGTCTGCTTGTGTATTATTTTCTACGTTTTTCAAATTTTCAATTGGCTATTTACATTGCGCAGAAACAATGGTTATTTCTTTTTGGACTATTCGCAAAACAATTGTTGAAAGGTATTAATATATAGGCATATGGAATATTAGGTAACACCAACGTTGGGAAGCTCCTAATCAAAAACTATTTTGGTAAGAATCATAGTTGAAATAGGTTCTCTATAAAATTTTCAGTTGTATATGATAAACATATGAAATGAATATTTTGACATGTATTTATTTTTATTATAGCAAGATGTTGCAAAGATTATATTATAAGTAGTTACAAAATTATTTTAAAATGAAAATTCTATTTCAATTCGAGTTATGTTCTAATGACAGTTTTATTGATAATAGTTTACCAGATTTTAAATTATAACCGAAATTAATCAATCTAACGAATCTGAAGTAGGTGAACATCACCTCACTTCCATACACTTGTATCGGTAGATTGGAATAAAACTCCAAAAAAATCGAGCAATGCTGAGTACTTCTCCAGTGTTCTAAAAAAATTTTCACTTCAAACTATAATTTTCAAGGAAACTTTGTTTTTTGCAAATGTAATATGTATCTTATTCTCGTTATCAATGTTATTAATGGAATCTTTCTCATTTGTCTTAATTCGTCATATATGTGATTTTGGTGTTCTTTTAACTTTCACGTACAACTTACAATTAAAGAAGCCTTACACGCGAACTGTCCTTATGAAAATTCGATGTAACGCTCGTAGTGCACCTTTACATCGTATGAGAAACATCACTCGACAAAACTACACATTAACGCACGACTATAATATAAACCGCTACCCTACTTCCAGTAGTTTATTATCGTCACACGTTTTTGTAACCTCGATTGATTGACCCTACTATATAAAGCGTTTTATTTCAAGTAAGGAAAGATAATTAAATCTTAAATATTTCTACTAATTTGCGAAGAACTGTTCAATATGTTATAGCCTCCGCATCACATTCGTTTTCTGCTGATCCTTGCATTCTTTTTTATTCCAAAGCATTTATTATTTACTACCTTTATGATAGTAGGTAATACTACCTTTATGGTTATATCATATACCTCAATAGAGCTTTTTATCTTCAAATATGATACTTAGACAGTGTATCCAGTTTAAGGTAGGCCTTATATCGTGTGACCTCCGTTTTATGTTCAGAAAGGAAGTCATATTTCCTCAGGTCAAGTGAAAACGAGATACTTTCTTCAAGTAACTCTTATACACTGTTGAGTAGCAGCAGGAGAAAACTCTTCTTCACATTTAATAAGAGGGTAATCCACTTATATTTTTTATTAACTCCGCATCTTTTTAATATGACGCATTTTAAGATCTACGATTTAGAGAAAGTTTTCGCTTCTATGATTTTTTTCTACAAATAAATACCTAATAATTTTTTTCATAAACGGGTTCAATTATTTTTTAAACACATAATGCTTAGACATAGCTTGACTTATTTCGTAAAGTAATTTTTGAATATATGTTTTAGGGCAAAATATTTTTTTGAAGCTTTATGTTACCTTTCACAATTTGTTCAAAAATTCAATATTTTCTATTATTATAAAAATCATAAGAGGCGTACCCTAAAACTTGTTAATATAAATAGATTTAGTGTAAATAAGTGCAATTTTGTGCAAGCAATTATGACTTTCATTTCATCTTTTAAACATTTATCATAGCTATAATACAATTTACAAAAGTAACAGCAATTATAGAAGAAGATAGGTATATTAACATTCTTTTCATGTACGTTTATATCACTGAAACGGGCATACTTTTAAGAAGGTATAAGTATTTAGACACTATAAAAATGTTGTATAATAGACCAATTAAACGTGTTTCCACTTGCCGAAATGCCTTTGCACTCATTTTATTTATTTTCTACAATATTGTGTAAAATTGCTATTGATTTACTTAATATTCAACTTTCAATTAGACTCCATATGAGAGCAGTTACTAAGCAAAATATTAAATAGTAAAATCGTTAAAACAAAAAGGATTTTTATCGATTTATTTCTATATTCTAATAAATCTTATAAATGCAAAAATTGGATGGATGATGGAAGTTTATTACTCCGTAGCTTCTTAAATATTGAACGGATTTGCAAGAAACAGATTAGCCCACATTGATAAATGGATTATTTAATTTCATCCCTAGATTTAAAGTAGCTCTCTCATTTTTTATGATGTTCATTAGATTCCTCCCCGATCAATTAGTAATTAATAAAGAAGTGTTGCGACTGCATTGGGTCAGAGATAAATCCTGACACTATAACTGCAAATCCATAGGGCAAAGTTGTGTGCTAGTTATAGTTCAATTGAATATATTGTTCAATGAAAGCTTTATAAAGAGACATTTGAAATTCCAGAGAACAACAACCAACAGCAAAACAAATGATATGGTCATTTCTTTATTATTATTTCTTCTGTTTAGTTAAATTTTGGAAAGTATTATATCATTTTGTCAGATATGTTACTAAATAATACTTCAATAACAAATTTTTACGTTACGATATTACTAACTATTTATGTCTAAATACGAGGATTCATTACTAATTATGAGAATATTACGTAAATTTCACCAAAAATCAAAATGTTTAGTCTACAAGAAAATACATAAAAAGGAAGAGAAGGCAATTGTAATAGAATAAGGTGATATAAATTTGGGCAAATTTGAATATTATTTGGAATTGTAACTAGTGGTGTTTCCTAAATGAAAGTTATGTCTATATTTCAGCAGTTCATCCAAATTATGGAATTCATCCTATCATTTTAGGTTTACAATTTTTATTCTGTTTTAAATTTGGAATAATTATTTAACAATTAATTACCGAGTTAAATGTTTGTATTTTGTACTGAGGATAGATAATAAACGCACTTTGTTTCTACCTTAATTTTACTATTAATTTCCAATAACATATAAATGGAAAATTTTCCCTGCAGGATGAATTCACTCATTTAATTTCTACATTAAAATATTTTGTTACTTTCAAATCCAACAATATACACCGTGTATTTAAGTTTGTAAAGCACGTTTAATGAGAAATATTTTGGAGGAATCTACGTAATTGATAACTATTTCCACTTAACTAATATTTTACATAACAAAAATAACATCCTCCGACTACATTAGGAATTTAAGCAAATTGAAATAAAAATGTTTTTAAAAGCCCACTGAGTTACACCGCAAGATATTTTTCCGGCAGGCGTTTTCTTTTATATCGCTAAGAGTCGCAGAAAGCTTCAGCGATGAGCAAATTTTAGACGATAAGTTAACAGAATATCAGGAATAATATCGCGTTGAAATTTAATTAATTTTAAAATAAAATTTAAAAAAATTGCTGTTCGTTAGCGACAAAATTATTTAAATATGATGATTTCGCAAGTGCTTCGTGTTTACAAGATGCGATTTAAGATGTTATTTTTCCTCTTACATGTTTCTCGGCATACCTGTATGAAATATAAAACCAGCAGGTTTATATATGTCGCGGTTTACTTGAGGATCAAATTTAAATTCCCAGTAGCAATAGGAGTTTTTAAGCAATGATTTTTGCTTTTTGCGTCAGTATTATGTAAAATTACCAGGAGTTGGTAATACATGCCACCTCGAGGTTAAAACTCATCGAACAGTAAGAATAGTAGCTAAGAAATTTGTCTACATATTACGGTGTTGTTCACATTAGAATTGCCCAGTACATTATTGTACATTTAGTTTTACATTAGTTTTGTTCAGTACATTAGAGTACATTTAATTACATATAAAGATGCTTTCGGGAAAGAAACGAAAATTATTTATTCCAAAATAACAAAATTACTATCTCAGTGCTGTATCGTGGTCGTTTATTTATTTTCGTAAAAGATGGCTTAATAAAAGGTGTAGCAGTAATGTCAATTTGTGTAATAAATCAACGCAAGTGTTGATTTATTACACAAATTGACATTACTACTACACCTAATTGTTCACCCTGGTGTTGATTAAACATTTTTTTGATGAATTATTTTTGTATATTTCACCTGTTCATTATGTTTAAGAAAAGTTTGTGGTTTAATTTGTCTCAGTATTTTTATTGAGGGCTGAATCGTAATATTCTTTAATTACATTACTGAGTTTATGGACTAACACATAAGTCACGAAAATGTTAAACGTTTATATCGAATTGGTAGGCATAAAAACGGTTTGACTGCTTTAGAATAAATATTTGGTAAAATCTATTTGCAAATCAGTTACTTTACGGTTTTTACATTTTCATTACGGTAACAAGAATTTGGGAAATTTTATTTTATGGTTTCTTAGTGAAAAATATAATTTCGTATAAATTTGTCACGTGTGGCTGTCCGACTTTCTCTCCATCTGCCTCAGCTTAGTAGTAGTTTTAGTCAGTAGTTTTAGATCTATGTGCACACAGTTTTTCAACCAGGTGTTACATATTTTTAAAAATGTTATGTACAAAAGAGGAAATCGTTTTTTTTAGCGCATAACATCGAATAAGATTTTATTATGAAGCTCTTTTTAATAAAATTCATGCTTCAGTTCCTATTTTTCAATTTAATTTGGTAAATATTACGCTTCAATGTGGTGTGCAATTTGTCACCGCTCTTCATTTTTTCAATTACGACAGTGAAAAGTGTAGAAAAATTATAGTTGGTAGTAATTAAATATAGTAATCGGATGTACTTTGACACTATCTTGGTAGGCTTTTGCATTTTTTAAGGTTTCGTCGCTCAATTTGAATGAAAGTCTTGGTTTTCCGTTCGTCCATCTATCTGTCTAAGTGCCTTATCTCGGAAATAGATCGAGGAGTCAAGGTAAAATCTGAGGTCTATTACCTTTCATTGAGGTAAAAGTTTTAAGTTTTTTGATACTCAACAAAATAACTTTTAAAGTGAATTTTTTTCTCATACAATAAGGACAAATCGACCTATCCGGTCGACCTATATCTTGATAGTCGGCATAAGTTTAGGTTTTAATTTAATAGTCAATGATTTCTAATTTTATGTGGAATTACACATTGTTATAATTAGTTTGTATTTATGTTTGTGAAAAATGTTGTAGGCGACATATTAAAGTCGCGAAAATTTAATATTTGTAAATTAAGTTAGTTAGACTCTTACTGCGAGTTCTATTCGTACTTTATCGGCTTTTTAATTCCCCCTAATTTGTTTCCTTATTAGTTAAGTTTGATTAAAGTAAAGTACAAGTGTGTTGCGAAAAATAACTATTTCACAATCGTTTAATAAAAGATTGATATACGAATGATTTTAGTTTTGTGTCTGAGACACACATAGTCTCGTGTCTGTGTTGTGATTTAATGACGTCTCATTCGTTTCGAATTTTTTTTTGTGTGTTTACGATGCTTAGTGACGCATATGACTCATTTAATATGTGGAAATTTCTAATTTGAATTTTTTACACTTACATAAAAAGTTTTTTATTGTATTCATAAAGTGATTTAAGTCGATGTAAAGAAGCAAACTTTTGACTAAACTCCTCTTCAATAGCAACAAAGTTTTTAGCAAAAATATTGTAACCGTAACATAATTGAGTAATAGTTTTTACATAATCAATATTTTATATAAGGGAAAAATATTGCCGTCATTTTTTGTGTTTTTTTAGCTAGACCATAGTGAATTTGCAATTCAGCTGAAGGAGGAGAGCCACCTAGTTCGTCATATATTAAATTTTGTGTTATTCGTCAGCGATGGAACTCTTTAATAAGAAAGATTTCGCGGCGTCTCGGATGGGATTTGCAATATCGTATTTATGACGGCTTACTTAAAAATAACATACTCATGTTGAATTGAACACGATAATGACGGTATAAAATCTTCCTTTTTCACAAAATCTTACGTTTTTCACGGAATAGTACCATAGGTATAAAACTCACTCGCATAGCAATATGAAAGAAAATGCACGCCCGAAAAATGTCTCAAGGTAGAACGCACTGGGTCTTTGAACATATTTTGAGTCAAATTTGCGTCAATTTTTTACGAGACGGCGATGAAACCTGTATGCTTATATTTTGCTTACCTTTAGCAAATAGTCAAATTTAGTTTAATGATATGTGAATTAACAACTCTCGGTAGATAAAGGGAAGGAACTTAGTTAAAACTAAAGATATCGTTCTCTCAGCGCTTCATTATTGTCATTTTCATTTCAGTGAAACACAAAGTTACGAAACGACGATTTTTTCCAAAACTTTCAATATTTTTTGCGAATTCATGATGACTTTTATAATAATGTATATATATAGCTTTTATAATAATGTGAGAGTAGCGTGATTGTCTACCAACAACCCTACCCGCTCCAGATTCAAGTTTTCATTAAACAAAGACAAAACTTAAGTGCTTATTCGGATAACTGGTATCCGCTAAATATTTTCCCATAAAATGTGTAATGGAAACAACGTAGATCAATTCAGCTATATTTTATTTAACACGCTAACATACATATACTAACCTGACAAATTCATGACAGTCAATACGTTACCCGTAAATAAATATAACTTATTTTGTGAAACTAAAATCCATAATTAATTCACATACACACTGGGATCTCTTAGAAGCCGTTAAAGTGATAACATTTGCAGTACCTACGATTTAAGCTTTGTATGTTTTCGTAGGTGTATTCATTTATATGGCGGACTAATTGCTACGAGAACTATCAGCCAATCAGAACACCAGCCCCGCTCGATGAGCAGCTGGGCATCGAACTCGGAGTCCCGTGGTGCGTCGTGAAGTCATATACCTTGTATTCAACCTAATACACAATGGCGACGACATAATATAATCCGCAGATATTCCTTTGGAAGATTAATTTTCTTCTTCATAATTAAGGAACACAAATAAGTTTCAGTTTATTTCAATCATCGATGTACGCCTTTCAGTACGCATTATGCTTTCAGTATGTACAAATATAAACTCTATACGATATATTATGGTGTGATTGAATATTGGTGGAAATAAATATCTCCATTTTAAATTGCATTGGTGCTTTATTGAATAATAAGGACAAGCAACATATAGGATTATAAAGGGCGACCAAGGAACAACAGAGTATTTATTGTTACTATATACTGGCAATAATAAAGGAAATAGGTCTTAGGGTAAGGACGAGAAATAATACCACTAACAAATCAAGGTAAGAAAGATTTCGTGAGAAATTTTATATCCGTGCATAGAGTACATATTCTGATTGTCAGAGTATAGATAATTAATTTTCAAAATTGACAACATATGTACTGCAGGATAATTACTACAAGACAGGCTTCCTTTTTATTTTTAGCAGTAAGACAAATATTTTCCAAATATGTGCTTTAGAGTAAATTTAGGCCTTTTGGTCATTAAAGTAAGGACATAGTCCTCGATACATTATTGATGGTCTGAAGTCATAATACTCGTTAGTTTTTGTACAGCGCTCGTTTCTTTACCTGTCTGTTATTTAGACAAAATACTTCTTAGAATGAATTTCCAAGTGAATGCGGGCTATGTTTAAATCTTTATAATATCAGTTGTAAAATCATTGTTTAGTAGAAATGCGATTCACATAAATTAATATTAGCGTGAACAGACTTTCTCAAAACTTAAATTCATGTGTTCATTCCGCATATTTCTGTTAGGATGACTCCGTCTGTGTTGAGAATTTTTTTCTTTTTGAAGTTTCAATAAGACTTCCAATAAGATGACAACTTTGTGAAGGGATCTAGTTTTTAAGGTGCCGTCACACTAATGACTTGTTCATAATTTAAATATTCTCGTGTTTTTCGACTTATAGTTTAATAAACTTTCTTTTTTCTATTAATTGGTTGTACGTAAACGTATAAACGGCTAGCTTATTGACATGTGCCTGAATATTGACGTTTTGAATTATATTATTATGTTGTTTGTTGATTAACATTTCTTCTTACTTGAAAGTTTTGTTTTTTTTTATTGGAATTTTACGCTTTGAAGATGGATCTTTATTATTTTGGCCTTAGAATTTCTACAAATTAAAATCTGTTCCTATAAAATATTTGTACGTGGATGAAAAAAACGGAGATTTTATTTAACATGGTGCAATATTTTTAATAAATTTAATATTTTACTTTTGACCTCCCCGCCTCCCCTTCCCGTAATGAGGTACATTACGTTTTAAACATTACCTGTACAATTAAAATATCATAAAATCGAGGAGAATTATATTAAAAATACATTTTTGGAATAAAATTCATGCTATTTAGACTCTGCTTTATTTTAAAAAGTTAAAGCTACTACTAATGGATGACGTTCGTTTGGAAATATTTTAGGTACGTTGAATTAATATGCATATTTTAATGGGAAATGTGAAATTTTAATTTGGTAAAGATACCATCATGTATGTAACCGGTTTCTATTTATCGGTAGTGTTGCCTATTGTACTAAATATCTGTTCACTATAACCATAAATATCAAGTCACGGAAAGCAATTAATACAGTGCTTTTCCCGATGTCTAATTCTACCTGCACAAAGGAGACAGTTGTAAGAATAATATCATTTCAGGATACGTTTTGACCGTGAAATATAATTAATTGAACATACAGTAAAAGTCAAACAGATACGATATATTAAATTCTCCTGCTTGAAGAACGTGTTATCTAAGTAATTCCAAGATTTATTGCATATACGTAATGAAATACTTCTATATAAATTATGGTTAAATAATAAAAATGCTATTCTTACAGGTTGAGTCATAAAAATCTATGGAAGTGTTGAAAGAAATTGTTTCACTGGAAAGAATCATATGAAATTGAAATAGAAATATATTGCCCTTTGTCCGATACGACCAGTAAAATACAGTTTACGTTCATGGTCAGGGTTGTATGATGAGAATTTGGTGATATGCTATGAAATATAAATATAAACTGTACATATACATATGAATTTCCAACTGACAAGTGTATATAATCTTTTATCTTAAGAGAAAACACATAAAATTGTTTGAAATTCCTAAACAATATAAAAAAATCATCTCGTGTCATTTAGAAAACTACAAGTTAAAATATGAAATTTGATAATAATTGGTAGTATTTAAGTTTAGACTATCGCTAAAACTATAAAGAGGTAAAAAAAAAATAAATTTTACCTTTTCATACCATTACATTGCCTTGCCATCAATTTTATGTACCGACGTGTAAATGTTTCATGAAAGTAATTGCAGTTCTTATTTGCATTGAATTTGCGACGTTGCACTAATTCACAGTCAATTTAATATTTTTGGATAAAGGAAAAACATAATAAGAAGAATATTTCTTATCCTGTTCTATAATTCAGGTATTGTACCAGCAAACTTTCAGTACCCTTACTTATTATAAGACTTTGCCTAACGGTTTTTTGCAAAAGTGAAACATATAAATTTGTGATTCTTAGAGACCCTCGTATCAAAGTTGACAATATAGAGGAATAAGTAAAGTTGAAAAATAGGACATGAAAGAAAATTTTTTCGACAACAAAATGCTATAAAGATCATCGATTTGAAAATAAATTTTATTGCAACTTTATTAATATCGGAGTGTTTTCGCCGCGGAAAAAAATTTGAAGCATTTTAACTTTTAAAGTTAAATCTATTATTTGCAATATGTATTCAATGCTAAGTATATAAATCAGTAACGGACAACATCACATTGCACTTTTGTAAGCAGTAAATTAATTCAGAACTAGGCTAAGGGTAATATTTAGGTCCACTTCAAATAACTTTTTTTTTAAGGAAAACTAATCTTTTATTAAATTGTATGATATTTCATCGCTAAATGGTTTCAGTTGCTAGCTTTTAAGGAAATTATTGATGAAACCCAAAATTAAACATTACTATGGTATTGAAAAAAGTTTCAACTTTTGTAAGTCTTGTGGACTGTATTTAAGAAATTTATAAGTCTGGCAAAATTATAATAACGATGTGGAGTTTTGTTGATTTTTTTAGGAAATGAACATGCAATACTGAAATGTCAGAAAAGGTAAATGTCGCAGATAAGTATTACTGAAATCAAGTCCGTATAACACAAATATTGTATCGCTGTTCAAACAATAAGTTTCTACAGGACCATTTGTGCTCGTGTGCATCGCTCTTAATTTGTAATTAATATACAAACTTTACTCGCAAATCGATATCTATGGCAATATATTCACGCGCGAGTTATGTTATGTGAGGCAAAATTAACGTTTATCTAAATTCATTTAATGCCGAAACCGGCACTTAATCTTTGTGATGGACTTCCATGTGCATACAGTTTTAGAAATTATTAAACCTTTTATTACTGTTTAAATATATTTCTACCGTAACATCATATGTATAATAACTTCACACACACACTTGTTACTTTTCACCTTTTTGGATGTCCTGGATTTGTTTAACTTAGTATGATTAGAGATTTTATTATAATTTTTTTTCTTCCTATCAAGAAATTGTTATGATTAGTGTTCAATTTAGTTAATCATTGTTAATATAAATAATTTTCTAATTTTAATGTTATTATTTAAACAGTTTATTGTAAATTTTGGGAATTGTAAATGCCATTCATAAAAAAACAATAGGTAAGAAAATTTGAATGATATTTGAAAATATGAACGACTAAGGATCCGTATCTGTGATTTTTAGAAAGATTCTACATATAAGGAACTTGATGAAGAGATTTAAAAAGGTAAATAAATTTCGAAATTCATACGTGAACATTCAAAATATGATACAATGAAACATTGTTTTCGTTAACAAATTCTAAAAGATTTTCCTGTGGTCCCTACCACAGGTAGATATACAATATAGTGATGAATCAAGTAAGATATACAATAATACAATATAGATGAACATTTAATATTCAAAGAGAATAAAGGCGGGAAGGTTTTAAAAGACAAATTGTGAAATTAAGAACTTTGACTTAATTTTGGCAATGACTAAAACATGAACAATAAAAATCTAATTTGAGATTGTTTGAATGAAACAGAAAAAAAAATCATTTACAGGGCGGCAGTTTGCGAAAATTGTCGTGCATCATTTCCTGAATTTTCTTCTAAAGCAGTTATTTCCCTTTGGAAATAACCTATGATGTGCAATGTTCTCAGGCGGGTAATTGAAAAAGTAAAGTTTATATCGAAAGAATGTGAATTTGTAATCCTAAATATAGTTAATCCTAAATATAATTTATAGAAAGAAAGTGAATTTCCAATCCTAAATATAGTTTGCTATCTCCATGAGCTGTTTCCAAATTACAAGCAATCTTATGTAATTTCTTTATTCATTCAACTAGTGTTTTGAGATGAAGAAACTTCAGAAGTATTATATAAATTTTACGTCGTCCTCGTAATGTGTTGAATTGATCACAAGGCATACCGCCTTTGATGGCACGGCGCACCTTTGAGACCCAGACTCGATTCTCGACCGTTCGTCGCGCGGGGCTGGATTGGTGTTATAATTGGCTGTAAGAGATTGCTGTTGTAAGCAATATGTCTGCCGTATGTATCAGTTAGATACATTATAGTGTATAAGTAAATAAAGAAATAAATAAAACATATATTTTACAACATATTGTTATTGGTAATATTTTGTGTTTCTGCTGAAATGTGTAATAATATAGTGGGCGTCTAGCTTGAAAACTTGGTGCGTTGGAGAACTATTATTCTTAGAATTTTTATTCATAATGCAAATATTTTCTATCACTAGTAATTTAGCAATTTCTCAAAATGAATTGTAGGTGGTGCATTTCGTAAGGTAAATATGGTCATATCATATTGTGTTACAAATGCCATTAATAAATATTGGCTGTTTTCCGTACTACAAATAAGGATATTTACTTTATTAAAAACAGCCATTGCGCAATATTTATTAATTATAACACAATTGGTTTGGTCGTTACTCAATAAGTACTCAGATCATCGATTTATGGTGCAAATAGGATATTGCAGGAAACAGGGTAATCAGGAGTATAAACTTAATTATATGTACGTAATATACCAAGTGGAGGTTAATCTGTCCAATTTGCGGCTCTAACCACGTATACAGAACATGTGGCAATTGATTTACATCCGCAAGTATTTGGTGTGTATCGTTTTGACAAGTTGTACGAGATAGTGGAAACGGAAATAAAGTGTTAGTAAAATATACAAATTATAATATTTATGATACATAGTAGTTATTATAAATTATTGTAAATTCCGGGATATCTTTATTATAATATTTGATGAAATATTTATGATAAAGTTGTAAATTGTTTTACAAAATTCGTTTAAACAGTTGGAGATTCCCTAAAGACCTCGTTTCCATTCTGTTGCATAAAATTAATTATTTATTATAAAAAATTTGAAATTTTTGCAACGTATGCTATTTAGATATTGCCGTTTATGTTTATTTTTCTACTATGTTCTCTCTTTATCGAAATACTTTCGTTGATAGTGTCTCGTGTAATTATATTCTACTTTGTGTTGTGTTTTGCATTTGATTCTAAAAATATAAAAAATAAGTTTTATTAACTAACAGCAACAAGCCCTGCAAATTTAATGTAGATTTGTGTAAAGCTATTTACAAATTAAAAAAAAATAAAATGTTATTCCGTGGTATAAAATATCAGTTGCATCTTTAATATTAATACATTTATTGTTAGATATTAATTAGCGTGTTGTGTAGTTTAAAAATACTAAAGCTTATTCCTAATGGATATTCGGATGAGTTTTCATATGATCTATTTCACGAATATCATGGTGAAAAATGTATAGATTGTGGTTTGACAGAGTTACAACGGTTAAGTGCTACAAATTAAGTAGCGCAATATTGCATTCAGTGATGTAGTCTTCTTCTTACACAATTTGATGTAAAGGTTGCGCTTGTTCCCGGATTCCGCTAGTTCGCATGTTAGAAATAACTACGATGTTAGAAATACTAACGATTATGGGATAGCACATTTTATGTCGTTTAATTTTGTTAAATTTTGAACTTTGAGATAAATTTGTAATGCTGGCAAATGAAATTGCCTATTTTCATTTACATTTATATATAATATATCTTGTAATGTTGCAAAAGTTGCATAAAATTTAATTTCAATAGCTGATTGTGATCAGTCTAGTTCTGGTTACCGACAAGATTGTCCTAACGAGACAGCCATGTAATTGGTGAATGCAAATTGTACATGGTTTTGCACAGTAAAACGGTAATCAATTCATAGAACGCGATGTATAATGGAGGATAATATATGAATATTATAATTCTTATAACTTAAAAAACTTGGACTATTACAACAAAATCAAAAAGTTTTTTGTATTACAGCGACGGTCGAGGTGAATTTTCACTGAATTTAATGAACAAAAGTGGTCTAATTTCCCTAGTTCCCCTAAGAAATACAATGCGAATAATTATTAACAATTTGTTAAATGCCCTTAAAATTTGGGAAGCAATAAACAAAAAGAAGAAGGTAAAAGTTTAATATATTTAAGAAGGCGCGTTAAATAGTCTCGTTTTTAACTCCTAATGATTATATTAATAAGAAGAGAGATACAAAACAATTGTAACATTTTAAAATGTTGCATTATAGTAAACAAGAAAAGTTATTAGTATATAATTCTATATACTAATAACTTTTCTTCTTTTTATTTATTAGGACAAGAAAATTATCAGTACATACCATATGGATTGCCATGCGACCAAACTTCATTTTTGATTACCAGTTACATTTGAGTTGTACTGAATTTACTTGTAAGTAATATGAATATTTGAAGGCTTATCTCAATTTACATTAGAAAAATATTTAAAATCACTTTTTTAATAAATTGTTGCAAGATGACTCAGAACTACATTATTAATTTTAATAGTAAATGTTTCCAACAAAAATGTCATTTTAAGAATATTTTAGCTACGAAAATCTAATTTTCTTAAAAACTGAATTTTATTTATTGATTTTACACAGTTTAAACAAAAAAGTAATTCTTATTAAAATACTTGAATTTATCTTGATATCGATATTATTGGTAGATCGATTCAGACTGAGGCTGAAAAATGGACTTAATCATCAATGGAAAAGAAACAAAATTTGTGATCGTGACCAGTCAAGAAACTGACAACACACCACTGGTAGTGATTGGCTATACTTTCGAAAAAGTTACCGAATTTAAAAATCTGGGGACAATTGTCATCAACAGAAATGAAATAAATGTTGAAATTAGCTACCGTCTGATGCGGGCAAATAAATGTTACTTTGGTTTAAGAAACCAACTAAGATCTCGACTCATGAGCAGCAAAACAAAAATTAATATGTATCAAACACTGATTCATCCAGTAATCTTCTATGGCAGTAAAGGTGGATATTGATTAAGCATATCCAGAACAGACTACTAATTTTTTAAAGAAAAATACTAAGCAAAATCTTTGGTGCAGTCTAAGAAAATGAGGTTTGGCGAATTCTTTACAACCACGAATTTTAAGCCAGACATTGTTAAAGTCATCAAATCAAATAGAATAAGGTATATTGGACACTTATTTAGATAAGAGGATAACAACCCGACTAAGTTGCTAACTTTCAACAAGCCAGGGGATACTAGGAAACGGGGAAGACCTGCATTCAGATGGCTTGATGATGTCGAGAACGACATAAAAATATTAATGGTTACCAACTGGAAAGATAAAGCCTCCAAAAGATTCCGATGTAAAAAGCTCGTTTTACATTGGAATCTTTTGGCCCTGACCTACTTTAGGCTGTAGTACCAAGAAGAAGAAGAAGAAGAAAGAAGAGAATTTAATAACACTTGGAGATATACTTCTCGAAAAATAACTATTGCACATAATCTGCGTGATTATGGGCAACTATTGCTGAATGGTATCAATAAACCTGAATGAGTCCTCATATGATTCAAAATGGGTTAATCAATTAAAATTACACTTTCTTTGATTTACTTATTTAACTCCACAAATAACTTTCATTCAGATGCGGAAAATTCCAGTTTCTTCTGCCAACATTTTAGCTAAAATTCAGCTAAAATTTTCTTCTTTGTTTGAAACACAGCAGAACTCTAAGGTGAGTGCAGTTGTTTAAAGTTTATATATCTCTGTCGCTTTAAATGTGTTAAATTTTTATGGCAAATGTCCTACAAAATACATGGAAGTGTATGACATACAAATTTTTTGAATCTTTAATTATCTGACTGTATAAAGCAACCTCTGATAGAAATTCTACCTTCTCTAAACAAGTAACGTTATGAAAATTTTTAAGAACCTGTTTTAACCAGTTTAAAAACGTACAAATTTTTCAATTGTATTTCAAATACGTCTGCACGTATTTGTGTGTACTGCAGGCGTAATATTAAAGTGATTACAAGAAAAATAAGGTGATAATTTTTTAAAATAAACAATGTAATTGCTAATTGCAATGTGCCTTATGAAAATCCACATAATGATTATGGGTTACAAGAATTTAACACATTTATAGTTGCTTAACGTGCTATGGTGATCGTAAATATCGTGCTCGTGAAACGCAATAGAAAATCAATATATATATATATATATATATATATATATATATATATATATATATACATATAGCTCATAAGATGCTTAATGTACGTCGCTTACTGTTTTGAGGTATATTGTGTAATCATGTGTAATCCCTTATCAAGCAAGCAGAGAGAATTATATTCAAATATGTATACATACATTCCTGGTATATTTTAATATCACCAGGGTTATGCAACCAACAGTTTTCACTTTATATTATTTACCGGGATTATGGGAGGAAAACATCTATAATGAATAACATATAATATAGAAATCAAAGAGTTGCTGGTTATATTATATCCAATGTAAAGACGTATGTTAACCTATATTCAAATTTAAACATAATAACAACATGTAATAATATAAATGATCAGTTTGTTTTACAAATTAATATTTTAAAGGCATAATACGGAAAATTAGAATATTTTGTCATCACGCTTACTAACTTACATATTTGTGAACTATTTACACTGGGAATATACACTAGATTATCACCCATAATTGTAACATATTCTTAGAATATTTTAATGAAATCGAGGCACGAGCCATCAAGCTTACTTTATTAGTCATTACAGTATATGACAGAATCAATATATATATATATATATATATATATATATATATATATATATATATATATATATATATATATATATATATATATATATATATATATATGTATATATATTTAAGTATTTTCCTCTAAAAACGATACACTTTGATTTTAAGAAGTGTATTGCTCTAGAAAATAAATTGAACATCTTTTTAACAGATGATGATTTTCAACAGATTCTTTTGTTTTTATGACATAGTTGGGGCCACTCGATCTCCTATGAATATGCAAAATTCATATTTGTACAAGTTGTTGAAGTTTTGCATATTCATTGGAGATCGAGTAGCCCCAACTATGTCATAAGAAAGAAAAGAGTAAATAAGGTTCTTTTTTGAAGTACAATTTAAAAAAAAAGATATACAAGTAAGGAGTTGGTACATTTGGCGATATTTTGTTGAGGTTAGCAACATACCAAATAATTAGTTTATTTTTTGTTTTCAATATAAATGGGAAGATCTTCTTAGGAAAGAGATGTCAAATGAGTTGGTGAGTTGATATGAGTTACATATATTTGTATAGGGTTATTTTCCATCGATGATGATGTTGTTGTTATTGATTGTATGTTATATTATCTATTACTAGCATTGTTTTTTGAAAACATAAATGTTTTTTCTTGGTGTCATTTTTCAGTTTTTGGATAAAAGTTTAGTGAATATGATTATAAACACGCACTCTTTATTTCTGTATTTACATTTGTTGTAAAAAATGTTGTATTACTTTTATTTTAAAATGGAATTTTGTTACATTTTTTCGAACTTTTCTTCAACGAAAAATCATAAAAATACTTTTCGTATGTACAGTCCGTATGTGAATCTGTCAATCTTTGACAGAGAGATGAGAAGAATCATTTTAAAATTATAACTAGGAGTTTTCTTTTCTTTTTATTTCGAGATGTTTCTAAAGAGAAATAAAATATTGGAATGATAAAAGCTTCATTCTTTATAAATTTATATTATTTTTGGAAACCCAAACCCTAATATGCTAAATTAATGAAATTATAGAAAACTTACAATCGATGACGAAAACTGAGCTTTCGTTGTATTTTACTGCCAATACGCTTTCGTCACCGCTATTAGCGTTATTGTTGATAATGTAAATATCTTCAATGTAATGAGCTTCATGCCAAAATCATAGCATAATTTATTGGTGTATATGGTATTATAGGGAAACGAAATTAATTTGGTTAAATAAAATAAATTAACAAGAAAGAAAATATTACATACTGCAGAGATGTGGACGCCGCTAATTTTTGAAAAAAAAAATAGACACTCTGAAAATGTTTGGGGTATCATGGACTGAGTTTCGCATGAATGCCTCTAAACTCTTCATCAAACAACGCCTATCGGCATTTGTTCAGACTCGGATTCTTAAATGTTTGGTTACATCACGCATGGAGATACTAGCTCTATAGAGCGCTTCGTTGTCCAAGGAAGGGTAAAAGGCATTAGATTACGCGGAAGGCCATTGAAGCGTTCAGCAGATCAGATCAAGTCTGCTGTAGGCGGCCTGTAAGAGTGCATCAGGGCGACGACAATAGGGAGAGGTGGGAAGGCATCATGAGGCAAGTAACTCCGACCATCCATAATAGTATAACATCCTCACCATGACCGCTCTGTCAAGAACGAAACGACGGAAAAGAAGAAGAAGAATGAATGTGGCTGTTGAAAACCCGTCTATTTTACAGTTGCCCTTGGTAAGCGAAGACTTTGCCTGCTATGGCAGAAGTGTCCATGAAGCTTTTCATTAACTTGATTTATGTTGCCGTCACGGTTTGCACATTCGTCCGATTAATTCGTTATAAAAAAAAATTATAAGAGTCTTCATAGAATGACAAATGTTTTGTCAAGGTGTGGTTGGGGAATTTTGATGAATCTAATGTAAGTTTTTATAGGATTCCTACAGAATTTCATCATGATCGTATTGGAATAATGTAAGAATTTCTTTGAATATTTTTTTATCCTAAATTTTATTTGTAGCTATTTTCATATAAAAGATTTTGTTTACCCTGAAGTTAATTTAATATAAGCAGTTCAAGGACTATCTTCATGTGAAAAGTGTTTAGTAAGTAACTGTTTTTACATTGAGAAAATCTTGTTTGTAGAACGCACAAATCTTGTCCGGAAAATAGGAAAAGATGATAAGTACAAAATTTCCACTATTTTTAATCTCTTATATATTTATATCAAACAGATGTGGAATGTCAATAAACAATTCGGTTTAAATCTACTACATTAAGTGTTAACTAATAAATTCTAAAAACACAAGCGAAACTAGATTAACCAATGCTTAAGATTGTAAGTAATACTAAGTTTACAAGGCACATAATATAGAGCTATAGTAAATATTTCAATAATTTTAATATATAATTATATTATCGTTAATTGCGACTTTTGTATACGGAAAAGTAAAGAAAAGTAGCAGAAAGACGGAACGTGGCATGTAATTATTTAAAAAAAACGGCGCTTTGAGACGGGCGTCCACAATTAAGTAGCATTAGATTAAAAAAAATTTGTTAAAATTTTAGTGAAAATTCTTTAACATTTTCCATTTAATTTTAATAGGAAGAGGTGGAATAAAAAACGTGAAAAAAATATTCTTACCCATATAGGTAACATAATTCCTAATGGGATATTATGGTGTTTTGACATACAAAGTATGTTTTTTCATTTTTATAAATTAGTAAAAGACAGGTTATTAATAGGGAAAGAAAACCTCTGCTACTAATTGAAAAAATCTTGAACAATTTTTTTTAGATTTTATTTACAAAATTCAATATATGTTAAAGGCAAGTTGATAAATCATGATTTTCATGAAATTTCCATTTATTAGTAATTATGCTCTTCGAAACAATATTTTACATAAAAGACAAACATTGACGCCTTGCAGTTAGAATTTGAAGTGAATTTCAAGTAAACTATTTTCAAAAACACCGCAAGACATTTTTTCCGGTTTGTATCGTTTTTAATCTCTCTAAAACTCGCAGAAAATTTTAACGTCGAAAGAACTCCTGGTAAAAGGTTGAAGGGATGTCACAAAAAATGATTTATCTGAAACTTAATAAAAATAACGTTCACATTTATACAAACATAAATTATCGAAACGGACGATCGACGGAAATATGGTAGAGTTGTAGTAAAGATAACAGCCCACAGACGCAAATATTCGAAGTTTGAGCCTGGATATTTAAATTAAACATGGTCATTTGATTAAACATGTAATAGTGTGGAGCAATCGAGGGCTTATCGCTAGGAATCATCTTTGCATTTAATTTGAGATATATCTAGGTTATTCTTATTGCGACTGGCGAATTCACATCACTCGTACATTTTCTGGAAGTGGACCCCGATGAAAGAGCAACATACCTACTTATTTACGTCTTACCCTTTTCCATGTAGTTATGATATAATCAGATATTTTATGTTTTGTTACGGTTTTGTCATTATTCTTTACATAAGACAAAATTAGTAAGGGTTATATCTATCTTTTCGTTCAAATTTATTAACTTTGCGATATATGCTTACCAAATACGAAGCTGACTAAATAACCAAAGACTGTCTCATAATTGTTAAATTTCAAATGTTTTAAAAGAATGAATTTTAAACAAATTAACGGAAGAGAAAATGAGTCCTTAAATTTTATATCAGAAAATAAAGAATTCGTAGCCGTTTGAATATTTTATAGTTATATCTGCGTATTGAGGAACGCTTGTGTATAAATTATGGAAATGTTATAATTTCAATCAATTATTTGCTTAGTTATATGTGAATTTGTATTTTAATTTAATACTATTTTAATTCTAATATCATTTTAGAATAAAAAATCTGAACTTATATTTTATTAGCTTTTATCCGCCATTTTCCTCGCGTAAAATTATTTTTTGCAAGAAAAAATATTCATCTTCATAATAACGGTTATATATATATATATATATATATATGTATATATATATATATATATATTTGTGTCAAATTTCAAAGAAATCAATTCAAAAATAGATCTGTGAAAGTAGAATAAATGATGAACAATTAATTTAAATTAAAATATGAAGGATAATTCGATATTTTTATAGTAACGTACTAATAATTGAAGGAAAGGCCAGCAATTTCGTTCCCGGTTTTTAAGAACTAATTTAAATAAATTTTTTTTAAATATTTTCTTTTAAAGTAGCCTCTTGAGAAATTGAATACGAGTACGAAATATTCTATTATCAGTTTTGATTCATGTAAATAATACAATGTCATTACCTTAATTCACTTATTTTAATGACTTATTCCAAAAGTTAAAAAATCTCCCAAGGATATTGCGTTTCACTAAAATATAAGAAGTAGTTCTTGACGGCATCAAAAGTGTTTACCAAATAAGATAGAACAATGCTTATTTGTTATCAAATCACTAATACTTTAAAACAATTAAAAAAATATCTCTCAGTTTAAGAACTTTTTTTAAATATTTTCAAATGCTCGTCTTTTTCCGGTGCGTATCTTCTTTCATCCTATTAAGTGTTTCAGAAAGTTTTAGCGTCGAAAGGATTTCGGAAAATAGACTGAAAGTATATCAGGAATAAAGTAGTGGGTTTTTTTGACTTATTTTCCTTGGACTTTAATAATTTTAAATTTAAGATAGGGGAGGAGGATTTTTAATTCTATTTTAGTAGGAACTTTAATTTTATTTTAATCAATAATTATAGAAGTCTTTTATTAGGGTCATTTCTCAGGACGGCGTCTTGCAGATATAAAAAGAGATTTTAGATGCGTGAAATGTGAATCTTTACGTTGGCATTAGTGGCAGCGTACTTAAATATATGATTAAACGTTATTCCTATATAGAAGGAACGGCCGGAATTTTTAAAAATGTGCTATTCTTTTTTGCATTAGTCTCGAGAGAAATGTTAGAGTTATTACGATTTATCACTCAGAAACTAAATTAGTTTTGAGGATGAGAAAAAGATGATCATGGATTTTATATTATCGTTATGATGTATTATTTATCAAATAGTTATTATCCAGTGTAGTATATTTATATTCATTTAGTATATATATGCAAACATAATATATATACATATATATAAATATATATATACATATATATATATATATATATATATATATATATATATATAAATTCTCAATTAATTTTTAATTTTATTAATATTATTAAATTTTCCTCTATATAACTGTGATAACGGAAATAAATTTCCATTTGTTTAAAATTTATGATGGTAAGTTTGTAATTTACTATATTGTATACAATTATTAATTTTCGAGTTTTCATTTTGAAAAAACATTTTTCCCTTCTAAATTTAAGCCGTACAGGTTTAAGAAGACCGACCAAGAAATAACCGAGTTTTCGTTGGTGTGATATATTGGTTGGTATGTTATAGTAATGGAGAAATGGAAGTTAAAATACTTGGACTATAAACAATATCATTGACAAATTAAGTCGAATTAATTTGTAATAAGTACAGTGATAACGTTTTATGTTATCAGAGTTAAGATTGTTTATTTCAGAGATTGGCACCATGTATGCTGCAGCGTAATACATACAAGACATTATTATGTATGGTATTAAGAAGATAGCTTTCAGAACTTTATCTGCGTTATTAGATATACCGGCTTTATTTTAAAATGTATTTCTAAATTTCCTGTTCTCTAGTATCTAACAATAAAAATTAGTATGAATAAAAATAATATTGGTAGGAACTTTACTCAGAACTTTTTTTTATTCTACTTTAACACGAAATGCGTATCAAGTTTGAAAATATTATTAGCATTTCTACGACGTTCTGCTCGATGCTAGCAAAAAATATATGTTATGTTTGTAGCAAATTTTTACATAAAGATAAGTTTTATTTATAAATCAAAATAAAGTAGGAATATGGGCCTAGGAGCAGAATCTAAAAGAAAAAAATGCGAAAAACCCGTTAATTACACGTTGAACTCCCACTACAAATTCTCTGTGCCCATGTAGATATTAAATTATAAATATATAAAAATACATGGGTTTAGTTAGTGTTTGTATAAAAGTATTACCAAATATTTATATTATTTTTCAATTTGAAAATATATGACCTAACCTGTTTTTACAGGTGTAAAAAGGTATTGAATTCATAAAAAATACTTTTGTTTTATCACAAATAATTTTTTTAATTGAAAGTCCACGAAATCGTTATTAAGAAAAATTAACACATTTGTGCTATACACAAACAGATTTTTGCAATGACAGCCCATAAATAATTCAATTCAGAAAGATACTTTTATCTACCTGGGAGACATCCTAAATATAAATTTATATCATTTTGAATATCATCTTTAGTTTGAGACCACTAAAATTCATATCATAAGTGGAAAGAAGTCTATTATGGGCACTTATTTTACACAAGTTGAGCATTGAATAAGACGTTTTCGTTTTTGGGAAATAATGTAGGGTAGGTACAAATATTATCGGAAACAGATTAAAAATATCTTTACGCAATAGAAAAAAATTGTTTCGTTTTCATTGAGTGTTAGACAAACATAGTATCATATCCTCACATGACAATCGTAGCAGTTGTTCCAAATTGTATTGCTACAGCGACGTGATAAACTTGTCGTAGCCGATTGTTGTCGTACATGAAGATAATGTTTCTCGTAAGTGGCTCTGTGGAACAGAATGTAAATTACAAGTAATGTCAAGCGATATTCAATATAAAATTAACGTCAATACTCTGTCTCATAAATATATTACAGTGAAAATAATATGCAGCAGTAGTAAAGATAACAAGTCGCAAATACATGCAACCCAGTAATGAATTTTAATCTTCCGCTGTGAACGTTGAGTAGTAAGACATGCTGATGATTATTTTATTAATTACCTAGCAGTTTGGTGCAATAGAAGGCTTAGTTCTATGAATCATCCCCATATTCACTTAATTAGGGCAGTTAACTGCGCCTAAATTTTTATATTTTTCTTAAAACGTCGTGAAATATAAAATAATAAAAAATCGGTACAGAAAAATAACAAAGATTTATTAAAAATAAACAAATATGTTCCTGACGTAAATTATCGTGAATTTTTTAAAACTGTGCTTATTTCATTATATTTTTTTAAGAATCTTAAGCCTATTATTTAGGTAGATAAAAAATTGTTAAGTAAAATAACTTTTTGGAAGTAAGGGTTTGAGAATTATATTTTTTCCCTACTTTTTGCTGTATTTATAATGCCATTTTCATTTAAATATTTTTAAACTCTCTCTAATGATGTATGTGAGGATTAATGTGTACGAACTTTCTATTTCAAATGAAGACGGCTGGGACAATCAGATAGCCAGATAGGTGAGTGATCTCATAAGGGTTCCTTTTTCACGACTTACGGAATCCTAAGGAATGATCCGGTTCGGGCCAATAGACATTTTAGGCCTTTTTTAGCAATTTACTTTAGACAAGTGCTTGACTATGCTATTTATGTAAATAAATATACGCTCCATAACAATTTCGAACAAATAAAGCATACCAGTACTTAAATGGCTGCAAATTAAATACGATTTGAGGACAATTGTTCTGACATTATATATTATGTATGTATGGGTAAATTTTTAAATTTTTATGGCACCCTCCTAATAGAATTGTACTAAAAGTGATGTTTAAATATTTGTTTTAATTTTTTTACTACTAACCGAAACAAAAGTTTATGTAAATGATATTTAGGTTGTCTCCAATTTTTTTTAATGTATACTACCATTCGAACATTAATCTTAAGTGTATAAATGAGAATGACTTTGTCTCCGGTTTGATTCGGGTGTACAAGGATGTTATGGTTCATATCGGATTTTTCCGTCTATGTTTACATTTTCTAGCGCATGAGTTCCTCGATACGCGAGAAATTCTTTATTGCATATTGTGATTACACTGAAATTTAAGAAGAATTTAATTATTTTATTGAAGTTACTGAAGTTAAATGCTTGTTTAAGAGCAACAGAAGTTTCCACCAAAATTATTCTTTTGACACCAATATAATCTAATAATTATTCTTATATGATCAATATTTTATACAAGGGAAAAACAATCCCCGGTCCTGCGGGAAAATGTATGTGAATTTAAATAAATTTGTTTTGATGGTTTATTTAAGAATAGCGAACTCATTTTGAATTTAACCTTGTTCTAACGTTGGATGTTTTTAAGGTAGTTATATTATTTTCTGTATCAGTCTCAGGTCAGATCAGTCAATATCAGTACTACTTATCGTCCAGGTATTGGAATTCATAGGTTAGAATGGTGCTCAGGAACTTTGGATATTTTCCAGGAGTTAGAATGGTGCTCAGGAACTTTGAATATTTTGGTAGAAATTATTTAAATCATTATTGTTCTAGTATTACGATCTTTATAATTTGATATGAAATAACAAAGCTCTCGGTAAGGAAAAGGTCTACGCTCTATCGTTGTCGTTTCTGTATTTTGGTAAGAGATGGCTTTACGTTACATAAAACAATAATTACATGGTTAAACCCTGTGTTCCGCGTTGTATTTTTAAATGTTTCTGAATATTTATATTTTAGATTCAATTACAAATCAAAAATATAATTATTCAGAAATGAGCCTACGGCTGGCTTCATCTTTCGACGATAATCTAAATTGGGAACTAATATTTTGACATCGTGTTCATCCTTACTCACTACGATTGTTGTCGGTTTGCGTCAATGAAAGTATGTTGCCTGGGTTTTATGATTTCCATTGCATAAAATCTGAAGAATAGGCAAACGAAGTTGGAGGTACAAGTTAGTGAAACAGATCCTTACCACATGATTATTTTTATTACAACTTTCAACAGACATAGCAAAATTATAATGACTTGAAGCTTTTTGTAATAATGTAAGGGTTGATTGATTATCTACCACTAATCCGGGTAGGAATCTAGATCAAAGATTACATCGAAAGTAAGAAATTTCCATTAAATAAGTAATAAAAAAAGTAGATCAGTTTAGATCTATTTTATTTAACTTACAAGCATATTTGAAGCGGACCAATTGAAGGCAAACAGCATGTTCCGCCTAAAGTGTTACTCATTCCATTAAACTAAAACCATAAATAATTCGCCAAGATACCATAATCTTTCAAATGCGTTTATTTGAGCGATTATGTTAAGTATCTAAGAACTATACTTCACGACTTCTCGTTGGGTTGTAATCTGCAGATAATTTCTTTGGAGAAGTAATTATTAAAATTTTCGCTTTCAAATTATTATTATGCTGCCTTTTATATGAGTGTAACTATTTACGATGCAGCATATGTAAATTAAATATTGGTGCAAACAAATATCTTTCTTAATATTAAGTTTCTAAATGAAATAGCGTTACTATCTTTACGTATATAATAGGAAAAATAAATAGACAGGTTTAGCATGGGCAACCAACAGATAACCCATTATTCACTGTATAAGCCAGTATTCATGGCCCATAATATTAATAAAAATATTTTTGCACAATCAAAACTTTACATAATGGAAAACGATCGTCATATATTAGCTACAGATTGAAGTAAATTTCCGGCAAATTATGTTTAAACCCGCAATCCTTTTCGCCGCTAAATATCTTTACCCCAAAATTCTTTTATAATCTTGGCAGGAGTCAGAACAAATTTCAGCTCTGAATGAATTTCGAGCAACATGTTTATGGAAAAAAAATATGTGTGCATGCGTGAAATTTTTCATTTTCAACTCGATAGAAAACAGAGAGTGATCCGTTTCTTTATTCATCACAATATCGTGTTAATGCATGTAATGTGCTTATGGAATATGAATTATTTCGCTGCGATGGGCTATTAAAGTGAAAGTAAGTTATTTTAGAACTTAATTTTATTTGTTTAATTTTCTCGTACTTCGTGACGTAAAATACGTCCAATTTCATGCAAGTAACGATTACATATGAAATAAAATAATATAGTTACGCTGATAGAAGCTTCTGGAAAACGCTGTGCTTTTCAGTACGAATTTCGGTGAGTATCAATTCAAACCACACATTAAGTACTAAAGGATTTATTTGTATGCGTTTTTACCCACAATATTGCTGGCCACTGCCGGCCATTGTTTTTGAATGGTATTTATTTCAAAGATTTTTTGGAATAGGAAGTAATTTACAAAACACGTAATATAAAACAATGTTACATCCTCCATATATATCACCCTCAATTATTGTAATCGATCAAAATAATATTCGACGCTACTAAAAATCATTAGCATTGAGAGACCTTCTTTTTTTTTAATCCCCTTTTTTTTTAATTGCATCCTTAAATTGGCAGCATGTAAACTTTCTATTTTATTATATATATATATATATATATATATATTTATATAAATATTATGTATAAATTTCACTTTCTACTTTATTATATTGATTTATTTCTAACTTTTACTTAAGAAAGCCACTTAATTATACAAAGATTGTGTAATTGCAATTAAAATTGGTACGTAATTTGTATAACTAGTTTTAAAAAACGTAATTCTATGATAATTAATCTACCATAATTTATTACGTATTTATCAAATGTGTATGTATTTAAAAGGAGTGATATCTGAAGTTTATGACAATTTCCTCTGTCTTTTTCAATTATCATATGACAAATGTTTACCAAAGTCATTTTCAACGTTTTCAAATGGCAATCAATATTTTAAATAAAATAATAGGGACTATGAAGAGTAATTTTTATTATTTTATTAAACTATGGTATTTACCAGTTAAGCTACCCCATTTTTAACTTTTCTCTAAATTTACTAATGTCTAGTCGTTAGATCTATATGGCCTATCTTTTGAAACTGGTTGCATCAAAATGTTTCAAAAATAAATGTTAAATATTTGAAAAGGAAAAAAAAGAATTATACTGTAGTTCGTTTTTTTCTAATAAAATTAATTTGAATACTGGTATTCTTATCCTTTTAATAATATTTCTTTTTTAATTTTTTTTTCTTTGGTGTTGATTCGATTCGTGTGTATTTTGAAGGACCGTAGGCTAAATCTGGTGTGAGGTGTTTATGATTCAAAGACTTTTAACCCAAAACGGGTTCTTATTAAGAGATAATGAAGTAAAGAAAAATTGCATGCCTTTGTCTGCTAGAATCAAGGTGCTAATGAGTTTCAGTTTTATTTTTTTCACCTAATTAAATTGTTAGTTTTATTAAATTGAATTTTTTTTATTTGGTACCGAATAACATTCCACATCTTGCGGATGTAGGGTCCTCACGAGATGGCAAATAAATGCTGGTTATTGCATAAAATCTACATAGAAATATTTTCTACGCTATCTATGATCCCCATATTTTCAATACAACATTATGTTTACGTACCTCACTCATAGGAAAGTAATACGAATTTACAGAATTAATAGGTATCATTTTCTTATGAGTGAGGAAATTGTCATGTAAAAAATCTTTGATTAGGAACTATTATCATTAATTGAGATCCCACTGGGTTGTCTCCTGTGCTATTTTCATTGCGCGTGCATCTCGTCTCCCGCAGTGTTCCATATATTATTGATGGAAGGTAGTCACTACTATTCATTAGTACTCATACAGCGTATTATCTTTTTTTTTCAAGTGAACGCGCTTATATCTTTACGTATCTATTATGTCGGGGCACGAATTTTCGGAATTAATTTTAAAGGGAGTACGAGATTCATAGTCATCATTTAATAGGAAAACGATTCATATCAATTGATATCTAACTATGAAAATGATCTAAAACTTAAATTCATGTGTTTATTCCACATTTTTATGTTATGATATCTACGTATGTCCTGGGAGTGTTCTTTCTTTTGGAGTTTCAATGTGCAAAGCAAGCGATTTGCCGACAATTTTGGGAAGTATTCTCTTTTTGAAGGAACCACGAAGAAAAACAATTTATTCGTAATTGAGACATTCCGGAGTATTCTGATTTATAGTTTATTAAATGATTATTATGTAAACAATTGGTTTAGTGGGATAGGTTTGAATATTTAAATTTGCACTATTATATTTTTCCTTCATTAATATTTTTTGTGTTTCAAGTTATCCTTATTTTTATTGCTATTTGGCAGTTCAACTATTCCTATTATATTAAAATCTTAGACTAGTCAAGATCAATCCGGCTAAAATTTTTCTACATACAGATTCAGGCAGGAATTTCATCATCATTTTGCAATGTAGTGATAATTTTTATATATATCGCCGTAAAATACAGCTGAATCGGTCTGGAAAGGGTTCTTTTAGAATAAAATTAATATTTTTGACTATTTTTAATTTCACAATTAAATGAAACTACGTGATGTAGTATTATTTCTACTTTCTTTAATTTCTTTACCACGACCTAGGTTTCATTGTATTACATCTTCAGGTGGGATATTAGCAAAGATTAACTCTTAGGAACAACCAACAGTATTTATATGTTTCAAACACAATTACGGAAGCCTGGTTCGTGCGGATTTTTCCATTGTTTATGTTAATGAGTTTATTGCAGGGGCACAGTGTAGGTTTTATTATATTACCGAGAGTTATACAATATACCAGTATTTTAGTGAGGGTATTAAATTCAATTGTTGTTATTATGTGAGGTTATACAATGAAAACTTTACGGTGTATGTAATAAAATTAAATGGAAGTTATTATCGGTAATATATTTATACAAAAGCAAGGGTATTTGAAAGTAAGGACAAGGTAATACACTAATACTACATATCTCCGGTTTTGTGTATTCATATATTTATTTATTTATTTATTTTAATTTTTTTGTTTTTATTATATATACTTATATTTATACGAGTATTAGTACTGAAAAGATTTCCAGGGTACTGTAGTATCAATGTTGTATATTTATATTATATCTAGAAGATATTAAGAATCGGTGATGATATTATCTTTAGTTGTTCATTTAATATGTTGACCTTGATATCTTTTTTATGTCTGTTTATTTCTAATGTTTCTAGGATATAAGTTTATTACCTTTTGTATTTATTTGTAAGTCTGTAACAATATGAGGCGCGTCTATCTTGAGGAGTTTTTTTTCGTCGAGTACCTACTTTTCATATAATTTTTGCTTAAGATGCAGTTTTTATCACTAAAAACTTAACAACTTCACAAAATACATCGATGATCCTAAATTTTGTAAAATAAATTTAGTCAAAATATTTTGTATTATGAATTCCGTGTTAGACGCGATGAAAAACAGTGACGCCTAGTAGTTGAAAATATAAATAAGTTTTGAAAACATTCCAAAGCGATTTTAGTATTTAATGAATTCTTGCCGAAATTAATCTACATAAAATATTTGGTAAAATAATATTTATTGAATACGTATCGATATTCACAATACAAAAATGATAATGTTTTTTTTAATTATAAAATATCTTAATTAAAATTTTATGAAATATTCAGGAGAAAGTAGTTATACCTAGTTACTGAAGAAATATTGATTTGCTTAAACTACTAGAAATTCTTTCATGACTTAAATTCCATTCATTTGTATAGAATTGATTATATATTTTTAGAAATTCGCCCTTTTTCTAATATTTACCTATCATATATTGCCGCCCGTGTTAAATTTTTTTTACAAAATTCTCTTGCTATTGATCTATTTTCCTCATTGGTAACTCATATATTTATATTATTATTGGTACTTTTTGAATTCGACTAGAAAAGTATTTATAATTTTTTTTGTTAATTAATAGTAAAAATGCATGTAAATTTAAAGTGGGTTAGTGTAAATTGACTTGCAAATTAGGAAAAAATATGTAGATTTAGGTCGTGGCGTAAAGATGTTTCAACGCATAATATAATATTATTAAAAGTTCTGGGAGATACTAGATACTGATTAAAATATTGTGTCATTTATAAATGATAAACATTATTCTTAACATATATAATATTCACAATTAAATGAAACTACGTGATGTAGTATTATTTCTACTTTTTTAAATTTCTTTGCCACGACCTAGGTTTCGTTGTATTCCAACATCTTCAGGTGGGATATTAGCAAAGATACTTGCTAATATCCCAAAATCTTTGCTAATGTACCACATATAAAGATCTTTGCTAATATCCCACCTGAAGATGTTGTAATACAACGAAACCTAGGTCGTGGTAAAGAAATTAAAGAAAGTAGAAATAATACTACATCACGTAGTTTAATTTAATTGTGAATAATGAATTTCTACAAAATTAACGCCAAATATATTCAATATATATATAATATTATAATTTTTATGACTATCATAGTGACAATAGTGTAGAGTGTACCTTCCTAGAACAATAATAATTAAAATATAATAAATTATTCTTCGTAGAGACACCAGAATAAAATACCATAAATCATCACAATATTGCATGCGGTGGTTTAATATTCTTAAGGATTGTATGCAACACTTTCCAGTGCTCTCTTGCTTACTATAAAAGAAGCGTTTGCTTCCGGATACCGCAACTTTGTCTTCCACCACCTCGCTCTTAAGACTAATTAGTAATGAGTCACATTCTCTTTCTTCATTTATATTATGTTTAAAATATTTTTATAATATTACGAAAGTTCAATATGAACCGGGTAGTTAATAGATTTGAAGCTTGGTAGCAGATTGTGTTGTTTTAGTCATGTTCACCGGTAGATAGTCAAATATATAATAAGTGAATTCGAATTATATTCATTTTATTTTAGCAAAAGTGTAATAAACACTTAGAACGAGAGTAACTATGTGTAACGCAGAGGTTTACAAACAGGAGATTGAAATATTTATGGGACTGGTCAGGTTAGTGATAGTCTAATTCTAATTACTCTATTTTTTGTATGTTTTTAGTAGCGATTAATAATTTAGTCTTGATGTTATCAAAGTGTAACGTACGTATATTTTTGGCTTGGGTTTCAAATATTAATTGTTGATATCGTTTTAAAAATGTAGGCAGATTGAACTTTATAAGGAATGGTTATTTACTAGGAATGGTTTAATTTTCACAATGAAGAAAATTATAATCAGTTGTTTAAACGCTATTATATTTAGTAAGCAATAAGAAGAAATCAAAACGTAAAAGTATAATTAAACAGATCTGTTCAATTTTTTTTGACGCAGTATGGGTATGATAATAACATTACAGGTATGCGATTCATTGTATTTGTAGTTCCATAAAATTGCAAAATGTTTCTGAATGTTACATTGTAATAAAGAAATCTAATTATCAATATATATTAAGGTATTATTATTCCAGAAACATGGATATCCATCACATGAAGCTTTTAATTTTATTGATTAATAATCAAGGAAAATTATTTAAAATTAATTGAATATTAAATTATCTTAACATAAGTTAAAACTAAATTACTAATTCTAATAACAGATATTAATGAAGGGACCTCTTAAAAGGTTATGCTTAATTGGTTCAGAAATAAAATTTAATTTTTATAAACATATTAAAAAAAATACGGCGAGATACTTCTTGCAAACAAATTGTAGCCCATAATCATAATAGGTATAAATACGCCAATCAATTGAAATTCAACTTTTTTTTTATACAATTATCTAACTCCACATTAATCGTCATAAGAATGTAGAGAGTTCCAATTTCCCCAAATACTGAGCTTTATAGGGGAGTTATAATGAACTTGCACTAAAACATCGTAAAACAGGAACCGGCATAATAACTAGTCAAATCTTTGAGTAATTGACTAAAAATATGTCAGAGAACTCTTAAGTTAATGTTCAGTCAGAATCAAGATTGTTACTACAAGAAGATAAGATTAGGAATCTTAATAATAAACATGATCAGTGGATTATATCTGTAAAGGAAAGCGGGTGCAAGTAAAAGGACAGCGAGTCTAAGTAAAAGTGCCAGGATCGGACGATTTGCTACATGGACACTTCCTCAGTTTGTAGCAGAACGATTGAAATTAACACAGAAATGAAAAATTGAAATGGTTCTATATGCAATTATATCTTAGAATTTATTATCTTAGAAACCTAGCTTAGACATGATTCATAAAATTTATCACACTTAGACATGATTCACAAAATTTATCATAGGTTTTATGAATCAGGTGTAAGGGTCAAAATGTTAAAACCAGATAGAATTTTCTAAATGGAGTGACATGATAGAATCAGAAAGTAAGTGGTAGTATTAACTTAAATTTATATATCTATATCACTTAAGACTTATCCAATTTTGATGGCAAATGTTTTAGAACCCCACATGTTTTCGTATATACTGTACGCGTAGTATTTCTATTTTAAATCGAATACAAAAGTGAATAGCTGTTACGTGTTATTTAAATGAACGAGGCGGTTCATATTACAATATCCCAGATAAGAAATGTTGAAAAAATGTATTTTACTTTAAGACTATGCGCCGCAACAAATTATGGTTATTTATGGTTTATAGTATTGTGTAGTATTATAATAATATACAATAAATATCTTGCCGAGAAAGTGAGATATACATCAACGTAGATTACATGATTGTTAATGTAAATTGCCTATTGGTTTGAGGTGTATTTTGTAAGTAAATTATGACGAGAATTATCATCGGTTTTTAAGGATTGATAATAATATCCAAACATGTACCTAGGTGTTATTAGAATCTAATCAGTATTTATCAGTTTATATTTCTTACCAGGATTATGCAAGTGTCGAATGAAATATCTGTAACAAACAAAATGAAAAGTTGTTTGCTATGTTTTTTCTAATATAAGGATGTTGATTACTCCACATGGAGATTGAGTGGCTAGTTTTACTTTCATTTGTAAATGAATATAAATAATAAGCAACAATACATATATTATTAACGCAACCATTATCTTGAACGTATAGTATTTCAAATGGTAATGATGTGTATTCATCTTTACTTATTTACACTTTGGTGATAAAAGAGGTATCCGGACATAATAATATTTGATAAATGAAGTATATACTGGAAATAGAGACTAGATTATAGTTCCCAATTTTAAATTCTTACAATTCATTAACAAAACGAACATACGAGAAAGTTATCAAAACTTTGTGTACTTGTATGTAGAAACATAACGTATTGTTCAGATTTCATTAAATAACTACGTCGATATAATATTTAAAGACAAGTACAAGACAAGTACAATGTCAACGTTAGTCGTGAAGGCATATGACGTAATAATATATACGTAAAACAGAATGTACATATATTATTTATGAGAAGATATTTATCTTTTTCACTTTCATTGCTATTGAAAATGGTTTTAGCCCAATATCATTGTTATTATAAGTATCTCTTACAAATGCTTTCCTGCGCTCCCTCGTACTAAAATGACGTACTTCACATCAAACATCTACTCTTTCATTAAAACAGTATTACATTATATTTGTTTCATAGTAAGTTTGCTCTTGCAAACGTTTCTAAATATTTACTTGTATTGTTTTAAAACCGACTTATTTAAAACTACTGTTTGATATTGAACTGGTTATTTTATATAGTGTTTTGATTTTAAAAATAAATTGAGTGCATTTTTGATAGATAAATGTAAAACTGTATTTTATATTTGTACAAATATAGTTCTGCATCTGCGTCGGTGATTGAATTGTCCCAGACTAACGTAACAAAAATAAATAGTCAGAAGCTCCTCCTGAAGTAGTTGAAAAAAAAGAAATTACGATAGTATCAATAATGGGCAGCAGGTTAGAAGAATGGTATTAAGATCGCAGCATGCGCCGCTGTTGGCGCTGACTAAAGCTTGCAGAACCTGCTCAACGGAGGTGCTGCCAATTTTGGGGGATCTCCCACCTGCTGACCTTGCGATTGCGGAACGCGCTGCTAACTTTATCTTGGTACGAGGTAAGAATTTCGATGCGGGTTCCTTACATTTTGAGTTTTGGCTGATGAATTTCTAGTCTATAGAAAGAGGCGCGTTTTGGAGATCATCAATATTTATTGGCAATCTAGGTGGTCCTCCTCGATTCAAAGGGAGAAACAACTAGTATTTCCTCTACCTATCCAAGCGGTTGTGTAAGAAGTGGCTTGTCACCGATTACTATACTTCGCAGTTTTTAACAGGACGTGGCTCATTTTGCTCTAGTTTGTATAGATTTGTCCTTAGAGATAACCCGGTATGTACCTGTGCTTTTGAGACGCAGGACATGAATCTTATTTTATTTCACTGCAATGAGCATGATAATGTGCGTAGAGTTTTGTTAGAGAGCATGCGTCTTAATAGTAAAATAGAAACACGCGGAGCTTTAGAACGTGTTAACTTTACTCACCACGATTTGGTTGAGAACGGAACGATCTTTGAGTCAAGCGTTCGCTAAATGCGTTCTAGAAAAAATGGGGATTTTAAATTATCTATTAAGGAGGGATTGATGATTGCATATACGGGACATTATTAGGGGACTGATGAGGGATGAAGTGATTGCAGATATGGGACATTTTTAGGGGACTTTCGAAGGTCCCTCCTTTTTGGGTGGGACCTTCAAAAGTCTATATATATATATATATATATACACATATATATATATATATATATATATATACCCCGCGACCCCTATCCGAAAAAAAACCTTGAGTTTTGCCCATCGGGAGGTTGCAACACAGCACATATTTTAGAAAAATATGGCCATGCTAGATTTTTAATAAATAAAAAAGGCTGTTGTGTACATGGCCTAAGCTTTTAACGCTCGCGCCGCTACATATTGCGGAGCGCTCGCCTTTCCCGATTAAAGAACAAATTAAAATGTTTCTATTTATTATAGGTATATGTAAAAACATTTTCGGAATTTTCGATGTATTCATTCGATACAGATTCATGCGTTCGCATGATAAAGTTTTAAAATTATTAAACTCTGTTTCAAAATTTCAATTAGAGATTTAAACAAAGAAATAAGAAGAGATATTCCATTCGATGTCGTAGCATACGAATTTTCTCAGAATATACTTCATACCATTCTCTACGTCGGTGAAGCTTGGTAAATCTATGTAAAGACAGTACAATGATAGTTTACATAATAAAATATAAATTTTATTTGAAAATTAAACAACAATTCTTTCTATTAAGTATATCTATTTGAAAACCATAAAAATAAAAGATCATCAAGCTGTATCCAAAAAAAGAAAAACCAAGGAACCACACCAAGTATAATGTTCACTTTGGTTCCCAGTTTTTTTGTTATAAAAAATCTAGTCAAGTAATCTTTAATGTGGTAACATGTGAATCTCCTTGCAAAAGAAGACCAAATCTTCTCTGTACTTTCAAATAAGATTTGTTTCAAAGAATATTGTCTTTGACTGTGTGGCACATTGTGAAGATCCGGATTCAGTTTCTGGCCTCTGGCGGCTGGAAATTGAACAGGTTTTTATGCGACAGTAAGTCCGCCATATGTATCAGCTTTTTTAAATTGAAGTACGTAAATAAATAGTACGAGAGTACTGACCAATGTTGTTGTTTGGGTCGTTAATAAAAGGGCACGAAGATCAGCAGTTTGTGATTCATACATTTGTTATTAGGGCCTATTAGTTTCTGCCATTACATTTTATCCCACAAAAAGTTAAACTTTTACATATTCACAGTCTATTATAAAATTATTTTTTAAGAAATGTCATTAAAGACACACGTTTATAAATATTTATGTGCTGTAGGATATTAAATATATAATATGATATATTGGAAACATTTGTCGCTTGATATTAATATAATTAAATTTAAATTGTATACAGCTGTTTGCTGACTTACGTAACTCTACGTTATTGCTCTTTAAAGCAAATCAATTTGATGACGCCATGTAATAATCCATTCAATGTACATTTACCAGATGGCTATTGAGGGTAAACAGAACTAAGTAATGGAGATAATTCTTAAAAATTGTTGAATTACTTTTAAGAAATTATGCAAATCCAACTTTTATTTTAAATTCATGCAGATAAGAGGTGGAAATTTTGCGAAAGGGTTTGATACTCTGCTGAAAGTTATATTCATTCCATATATGAAAAAAAATTTAATTTTTTTCAAACGTATAATGAATATAACTTTCAGCAAAATATCAAATACAAAAAATAAGTTATTACAAATTCATTCAGTTACGATAATTTAGATTACTAAATGTCTAATACAAAAATAAAAAATGTGTGAAATATGAATTAGGAAGCGACAAAAAATTCAAATGATTATGCATGTATATGAAGTATATTTTATTTGTAACTTTCATTTAACAGCACTTATAAGTGGAGTATTTATGAAAAGTGACATAATTTTTGTATGGTAATATGAAACTTTTTAAAGTAGGCCAATATTTGATAACTTGAATCGAACCATAAATCTAGATTGCAAACTACGGCCATGTTCTTGACATCGATAAAAATATTTATACATTTTAATATGATATTATATATTCATTAATTTCCAACATTATTTACTAATTTTTTTTACTTTAAAGTGACAAAAACCTAAGTTTTCAAGTCATATTTTTAATTTAGGTTTGATTGATTTTTATAACATTATTGAACATATTAAATAAAAACAATTTTAATAAAAAAATCGTTTGACCATTATATAATTAGAAAAATAATACTTGACTTGGCAAAAATATTCTCAACTTTGAATACACTTTTATATAAATGTATGCTAAAATATTTATCTGTCTATCTATTTTCATAAAACTAATGTTACCAATGCATGAAAATAAAAATAATATATATATATATATATATATATATACACACAAATATATAGATTATATACAGTATATATAACCTAAATTATTTACAAATTTCGTTCCATTGCGTTGTGAAATAGAAAGATACTAGAAACAATTTTAGATCACAAGTTCTAAATATCATCATCAACACAAGTATCATCACAAACATGAAAAGTACCTAATAATAAATATTTAATAAGTGTCAATTTAATCCATATGTTAAGTCTAGTGACGCCTTGTTTGACAATCATTGCGTTTCTTCCCTAAATTCTATTGTAAGGATCAAATGCAGAGGAGGGAATTCGCTACTTTAATAAACACCCTTTTCTCATCTCTCAGTAAAAGCTTGAAGGAAATAAAATCAAACCATAGATTTATTTTTAAATATGGTGATGATTTAATACAATATGTTAAATGTAAATCATAAGAGAATATTAACAATCAAGCCATAATTAAAAATAAATTAATCAATCAGCCAATTCATATATCTACACAACGTTCATTTCTAAAAGACCAATTTGAAACTTCATAAAAAGCTCCAGCGTTAACAAATGGAAAAGCTTTATAGAATCCGGAATCGATAACAAAAACGAAGACCGTTTCCGAACGCGAAAACTCATCAATTCTCGGAACGCGACTTTTTTATCTCGAACCAACCGCTTAAAAGTTCATGGGTTAACTGCAAGAGCAACAAAAGTCGAGTATTTGAAGTCTGGCTGTTTAAACAAAGAAATATAAAATGGCAAATATTGAAAATAAAATAAAATATAAGTAAATGAGACGTTACTAGGCGAAATCAGGTTCTCCTGGTTCGTTTAAACTTATCCTGATACACTCCATAAATTTCCGTTGCCTTTAAATTTAATTATTTTTGTCTTTTTTTATTATGCAGAAGGCTAAAACATTTCCCCTTGTATTGCTGTGTCTCAATAGCCGACGTTGATTAGATGTCTTTTTTTTAATAGAGTCCTTCGATTTTATAGCACATCTTGCTGCTCTCGTTTGTCTCAGAATATAGATGAACGTACCAGCTTCAAAACGAACTGAGCGTGACAGAAATTCGTGTATCTTTCAATACAATTTGCCCACTTGAAATATTAAAACCTGTTTCATTTCACAGAACATTAGACATATGTGAATAATTGATATTGGACACTTAAGAAAATTGGATTCTCGTTTACGTATATTAGAAAAAAATTAAATTTGGTTAAGATATTTTTGAAGAATGCGCATTATTTTGTACGTCGAACCTAGTTATGAATATATATGCCAAAGTATTGAAAAAGTATTGAAAATACGATATGAATTATTTTCATATCTATTAACTATGCAAAGTCATCAATATATATAGGGGAATTTCATTCACGGTCATACGAGGCAATGCAGTTTAAGATGAATTTCGAAATTAAGAGGAAGCTTTGTATCATTCATACTTTGTGACTTAGTTTCATTTATGGCAAATTTTAAAACAAATTAATACCTATTTTTTCCGTGTTGCCTAGATTTTTTAAATTAAATTTGATTCAAAAAAGTCGTAAATAAAATATATTGTTGTAAAATAAACCTAAGAATGTATTATAATGTGCATTTAATTTTTGCCGCCTGAAGTTTCTCCATGGTGCTTTCGACCATTTTAAGTTTAAAGTTTATCATTTTTATATCGATACTGTTTTAAATTTTGCTTCAAAGGGGATAATTCCATTCCAAATTTCCTGAATACACTAGTTATTAAGTATTGAGTAAGAAATAAGTGATCTTGTAAAAATACTTTACATTTTGGTGCACTGGATAATAAGGTTAAAAAGTGGAATATTATTCGTTAATTAACTTATTATATGTGGCACAGAAATAAATATATCTCAATTTAAACAATAAATATATAAGAGAAAGTAAAATTAATAAATTGTTGATATTCCCATATAAAAGAAATTTATTTTCATTCTTCGACATGAGTGAACAAAATTAGTGTTATGTTAAAATTAATATTGTTTTATAACAGACAGTAGGATCTGAATGTTGTAATAGGTAATATTAAATTTGTTATGTTTTAGCAATGGACCGCTATTAATAGGTGACCAAAATCAAGATAATTCGGTTTCTTGTGAACATCCACTTATATTATAGAATAAATTTCCTCAAGACATTAAAGCTCTTATCCCTTTTATACTAAAAGTCGACACCTCATTTTGCTGCACACAAACGACGAACTTTATTATTACGCCGACGCTGCCATTAAACTCATTAAATTTCGTCCTGAGCGCAGATATGCAAATATGATTATTGCTCTGCATTACCACCGCCAAGAAAAAGCAAGATAAATATTATCATTTAACTTGAATACAAAGAGATGAGGTGCCGCGACGGAGGACGTACGGCCAACAAAATTAAAACTTAGGGGTCTGAGTCGTGCCACTCGCCGACAGCTAACTTAGTTCAAAATTTAGTGGCCACAGCGAGGGTAGTCACGACCGCTTTCTATTATACGTGTCGCCGTGAAGCTAATTTCTAAAGTCCCATTTTGTTTTTGCAATTATATGTAATGGTAGTACTAAAAGAGAGAACAAATTCCAATATAAGAGATATTACTAATATTTTCATATTGAATCAAACCATCGTTAAAATTGTATATTATATCGACAATAAAAATATTGGTTTATGTAAAAAATTGAATGCTACCCTTTTTATATTATATTCATTAGGAGCAGTTGTTATTAATACTCAATTTATTTTATACCGATAGAAAAAATCTCAAAAATATAATTTTATCAGAAAAAATTACAATAGCTGTTTCAAATTAATAATAATTACAATATTGTATTAATACATATATATACATATATATATATACATATGTATATATACATATATATATATATATATATATATACATATGTAGTTTATATAAGTTCTATTTATTTATACAATAATATGTCTCATCAATCCACCATACAACATTCTAACAGCGGATCAATTTTATACTTTGCATCTTGTCGGAAATAGAGAGCCGGGATTAATGTGAAATCTGATATTTCTTTATAATTTCTTTACATAAAAATGAGAAAAAACTGCATATCTGAATATAATCAGTTACAAGATAATGCTAATAAAAGATGAATTAATAAAATAACAATGCAAATTCATATTTACAAGGTACAAATGAACAAACAACATTCAATAAACCGTACAACATTCAATAAGGCATAAACGACAATGACGTATTTCGGCATATTGGAACTTGATAAGAATTTTTATAATGTGATAACAAGGTGATATTAAAAAAAAAGAAATTTACTTAAAATGATATAATTTTAAGTTAAATTTCTCCGAGACAAAAAGAAGAAAATTAAACTTTTGATGGAATGAACAATACCAAATTAATAAGAAATTACAAGAGATACCAAATTAAGCACTGGAAGATATCAAAGTAGCAAATATGATATTTTTGCAAATAGGTATGTCGATATTTTTGGAAATAAACACGTTCTAAAGACAATAAATTTCCGGACACCAGATTAATATTGTTTATGGATTTAATACCTATAAATTAAATGTATAAAAGTTGTCTTTTATTTTATATGTTATTTTTAATAGTGTTAATCGCTTTATATTTTGATATTCCTATACCTGGAGAAGTATTGCCTAACTTGTTTTTTTGTATTTTAAATATATTTGCTATAGCATTTAGTTGCTAATATATGTGATCGAAACTAAATTGCCTTTAGTAGCCATTTAAACCTAAAGAAATATTGTAAAACTTGTTCTCGTTAAGTTAACTTTCCACGTATTTGATTTATGGGTTACAAATAATGTATTAGAAATAAAATATAAATAAACAGAGTTATGAAATAAACGAAAATAGCAATTATGTTTGGTGATCGATAAAAATATTGTACAATGATAAATAGAAGAAGATAATAGTGGTTTATACAGTTGTTGTAATAAAAGCACAATTAACTAAACGAAAAAAAATTGCAAATTAAGAACACCAAGGGATTTTACAATTTAATTATAAAATCCCTTAGTTTTTATGTATTTGAAAATATATACAAACAGATATTGAGGTTATGTGAAAGTACCTAATATTTTCCTTGAAACGTTATTACTATTATTATTACTGTACCGAAAGTAATTATTCGTACACAGCCCGAGAAGAAACAGAACAAAATATTTTTCAAAGTTAAATTGCTTGAAAGTATGTGTGTATGATATCATCTATATTAATTTCATATATTTTCCTTTATAATATATAATTCTAATGGATAAGTATTCAAGTTATGCCAAGGTTTTGAGTAAATAAAGTCAACTGACCTTAAACTAGCTCAAAAACCTTTTGCTTATATTTGTAAATATTTTAGTAGAGAACCTGCTTTTGCAATTATACGTCGAGTCGGGCGCAGAAGCGGACATGATCTGAAAATAAATTCTAGTTACATTTGTTCAGGATTTTAATGTTGCAGGAATTTCTCGTTTAGTGAATTCGCTTCGGTCACGTGTCGTTAAGTATTTAGACTGGGTACGATTGAAACAAGGGACGGTTAAAACAAAACGAATATCTCGCAAACCGTTGGCGGAGTGGTGAGGAGTCCAAGGGGGAAATGAAGCGGACAACCGATCGGAACACGAACCTCAAAATTGCGTTGCTCTCCGCGCGGAGAATTTCTAATTTTTGTGGTTTCTATTTAAGTGAGAGTATTGAGTGTGTGTTTCTGTTTGAAATGAAGTTTGTAAAATATGGCACCGTGACAGTTTTTATGTATCATCGTTGTCATAATTACTATAACTGCGTTTTATATAAAGTAGGTTTAAACATTACATTTATTTATTTTTTCTTTTTTATATACCGAAAGTACGTTTAAGAAAGTCTTCGAGAGGACAAATAGACTTGTCGAAGCACAAAGACGCTTATGAGGAGATGAATACCGGAGATTCACCGCGAAAAGCGGCAGTAAACCACTGTTCGCTCCTGAAATATATTCGAAAGCGAGATGCATCGGCGGGAAAGAAAATCAAGATATGGGATATAAAGCACACAATCAAGTTTTTAATTAGGAGCAAGAGCAAGAGACAGGTATCCTTATTCCAAACAATTTGGCATAAAAGTTAAATATACTAGGTTGGTTTGCTCTTAGTAAAATTCTCGGTACTCATTACGTTTTGCTTTACAGAATGAGCCTCTGTTAGGCAATTAATATGTAAATTTGAAGCAACACTTAAAAGATTCACTTTATTTCCATAATATTCCAATTCTTTTATTTAACATATCTTGATATTATATGCTTGTTATACCTTTTATTTTCTTGTACTCTCATTTTACCTTTGTATCTATTCTTGTTACTCAAAATTAGGTTAGACAAATGTAATTCTGGCAAATACATCGCAGAAGTTAGCGGAGATGCTGACTAATTTAAATGATTTTGCCAGGCAAGTGGGCCTCGGTATGAATCTGACCAAGACTAAAGTAATGTTCAACTTACAGATCGCGAAAATACCATGAAAGTCAGTAATGTGAGAATCGAAGCTGTTCAAAATTATATCTACCTTTTCAAAATTATATCTATGGGACAAATGATTCAGCTGCGTAGAAAGAACTTTGATAATGCAGCTGACATAAAAATACGTTTAGGCTGTTTAGGAAATTGTGTCAGTTTTTTACGTTGCCAATTTTGTGTTCACCAAAGAAGAAGGTTTACAATTAATGTATTCTACCTACAATGACATATGGTGTTAAAGCGGACACGTATATTGTCGACTCGATCTATAAATGTAAAGTCGCTTAGCGGCCGATAGAAAAAGCGACTCTCGGAATGTTTTTCAAGAAGAAAGAAAGAAGAAGTAGTCGACGTGTTTTCTAAAGAACTGAAAACCGTTGGGATAGACGAGTTCTCGAGTGGAGACCACGTACCTCGAAGTACACTGTAGGATGCCACCCATCCAGGTGGACTAGCGATTTAAAAAAGTCAGCGGAAAGTGTTTGGATGCGGAAGGCCCAAGACCATGTATAGTGGCGTGCCTTATGAAAGACATAGATCCAGTAGTGAATAAATTATAATGACGATGTTATTTCAGTACTAAAGCATATTGGCGTAAAGAGTTAAATTCTGTCAAAATAACCGAATGCGAGAAAAACGTGACTTGTTTGTTGCCTTTCTTCATTAAACGATTCGAATACGAAAGTCACTTTGTTTATTTGTTTTGCTTTAGTGCTTCATTTATTTAATTAAACTCCGTGAAATTTAATATGGAACTTGTGCCATGAAAAGGGATATAGGGCACCTCCCAATTAAATAATATCTATTTATTTTTTCGTAATTAAAAAATCACCCCCTTAGGGATAACAGTATAACTGAAAACAAAAGGCAAAACCAAAGGTGTAAACGTAAATATGTAATAACACTTCCTACAGGAACCAGGCTTCTATCTTTTCACATCATAGCTTCGATTTCGTGGGCCTCAAACTCTTTAATCATACCATAATCTAATATTTTTAGACAAATGTTATTACTAAATTAGTCCACCATTTTTTTCACTCGAAATCAAAGCTACTAATAATATAAATGTGAAAGTGAGCTTCTTAGTTTCTTCGTTTGTCTCACTTTCACATCTCCCATACTTAGGCAATTTCCGTAAATCATCATCAAATCTTTAGTACACTATAATTTTTATTTTCAGCGGAAGCGGAGCAGAAATTTAAAACTAGTCACAAAATACATTTACGTCATGAAACTCTTGTTCTACAACAATCTTAAATATTTTAAAATCAAGGTTGCTTTTATTCTCAGAAAATGAACTTTGAGAAAAAATAATCAACAAAAAGACTAGATGTCTTTTCTTCTAGTTTGGAGGTTTTTCTTAAATAAGACAAGGGCTAATTTAAACAAATGAAGCAACAATCAGGGAAAACATGCGGCAAACGTCAAGGTTGATTTCTCTGACGTTAATTATTTCCTTTACATTCTATAGCTATCATTTTCCCTACATCGTTGACAAATATTTGGCAAGAATTTTCAAAGACAATCGAATTTTAATGGCAAAACAAAATGTCAACAGTTATAATTTTTTTAATAACTATTATTCTATTTACCTGTGTTTTTAATTAAATAGTTTTTAAATGTAAAAAGAAAATTAAAATACTGTCTAAATGGATATTTCTGCATAGATATTCCTTTTTTATAGAAGAAAATATATTTTTAAAATGTTTTCTAAATTAAGGTTGACGTGAGCTGTGAAAATGAATATCAATGTGACGCGTAACTAAACACAGGTGTGTCAAAAGCTAGCCTAAAAGGTCCTAATTTTCTCAAAGAAATCTTTATATTAAATATGAGATCTATTATTTATAAATGTAAAATAATATCAGTCCACATTTATTTAACAAGTTGAAATATTTACATTACTTTAAACTCACAAAATATAATTTAATTTCTATATTTTGGCAATGCCTCAAATAAATGGGGAAATGTGTACCTATGTTTTAAAATTGTTTATATCTTTGAATTCGATTTTATATTCAGTTTCCCCATCCTAATTCCCCTTCACTCTCATTATTTCCAATTTTTGTAAGTACTGTATTATAACAGGCGCTGTAAAAATATGTTTCTGACTATCAAAACCCAACTTTTATTTACACTTTTCAAATTGATCTGCAATATTTATTATTAATTTACTTCTATATCGCCACTTCATTATTTTCTTCCTTGCCCCATCCGACTTTTCAATATCAATATTTAATTAATTCCTAAAATATTTCGCAGAAAGTCTATTGAAGCCTTTCACAATTTTCAAAATATCAGTCTTCATTGATATGTTTTCTATGTGTCGATATCAGTTTCGCACATACATATTTGAAACGGTTTGAATTAAATACATATAATGTTAAAGAAACCGAAAATTGAAACTATGGAGTTTATATTTAGGTGAACAGAAAGAAATCGCATGATATAAAATAAAAAATATCAACTAATATATTAAAGTGCTTAAGTTTGAATTAAATCAAAGCGGATAAGGTTTTTGAAGGTATTTTCTAATCCTATTTCAGCTCAATCCAGATGGTGACATGAGAATGTGTGACGAAAGTAAAGCAACTGTAGAAGGGAGAGTATGCTATGCTGTAAAGTTAGCGCTTAAGCTCACCATAGTTTTATTAGAATATGGGATATTTTCGTACCGACCGCAGCAATAACTTTATTATATCAATATCTTTGTGAAATGCAAACTTATAAGTTTAATGTTGTTTGGCATTACGGAATCTTTCGCGTGCGAGTCCGATTCGCACTTGGCCGGCCTTTTATTTTTAAAGTATAGCAATTTTTTTATGGGAAAAATATTTCATTTTGTTCTTCGTCATGAAGTTTCATTATTTCCACATTTTTTTAAAAAATAGTGCGTTATATTTTCAATAAATATGAAAGTAAATCTAAATAGAGAGTTGGATAAACACTTTAAGATGTCACATACATATTTTATGGAAATTCCTTTTAGAATGCAAATAGCAACTCTAGTTTTATGGAGATGTCTTGACTAAAAACGGTGAGTTATAATATCGTAAACTTCAAAACCTAAAGTTTGGTCTATTATCTTTGGAATCTGTAACACAATAACTACAACTCTCCAATCTGTTTCCAGTTTGGAATTATTTCTTTTCAAAGCCATTTGAAATATTTCACAGGAAATCGTGTAACAAAAGCAAAATGAAAATTTGAAAGCTTAGATGGATAGAATCATTCAAATATATATAAACATACAAAATTATGTATAAAATCTAGTCCAGAGTTTCAGTGCATTAAGACGACGTTGAAATTTTTGAACGCGAAAATAAAAAAGTTTGAATCTAATCTTCAAATATGAAAGACTAAATAAGAAGAAAAAATATGTCAATTTACTTTAATATGTTAATTTACTTCAAATTCCTATTTATTTTTAAAGTTATTCTCAAGAGTAGAACTTTTTCAGTTACAGTGTAAAGACTCATATTTAAATGTTACCTCCTTCGTTCTGAACTACTTCAATCGTGTGACTACTTTTAACATATATTGCCAAATATTAATCTTCAAAGATACATTTTCCGTCTTTCCATGTCGGTTTCGTACATAAATATCATACACGGTTTTAATTAAAATAAATCATGTTACCAAATCAAAAATTAAAGTTATGAACTTTTTTGAAGTCCACCAAAGACAAAAGGAAATTGAACCAAAAGAACATAAGATTTTAAAAAAAGATTCGGTACTTAATTTATTGAAAAATATTTCTCTAAAACTTATTTATGACCACTTGAATCATATTGACTTTCTGTGGCCACATATTTCCAAAAATAAGCGCCAACCATTGTCATATAAGTGATATAGAAAATTTATTTGTGATAACATGTTCCAAGCTTAGTTGTGACTTGCTTCTCATAGTTTTCTACTTGCTAAATTACAACTTATAGAAACTACATTTTAGTTTATATTTTTATATAACTGATTTAAAAGCAATAAGATTCAAATTGTCCACATGAAGATGTTGTTACACAACGAAGCCTAGGTTGTGGTTAAGAATTTAAATAAAGTAGAGATAATACCACATCCTGTCGTTTAATTTGGTTGTTAATAACAATTAAGTGATAATGGATTCTTACAAACTCAACGACAAATATATTTAAGATTTTCTTTAATATTGCTAAAATATACCACATCTTTTTCCCATAGCATATTTTAAGGAACAATAAATAGTAATTTTAAGAGTTTTACGCATATGATGATTTATTTTGTTTCTTATTGCTTATTTAAAATTAATTATGAAACATATCTAAATCTAAAGTTTCTTCTATACACAGTTAATTTAATCCATCAATAAACGTAGATAAAATAAATTTAAAAAACTGTTCCGTTTGAAAAATGTCCACTCATTATAAATATAACCGACCTCAATTATTTTATTATCTGAGAGCAACAACAGAACTCGGTTTGCAGATCGAGATCTGCAAACCGATATTTCCATTTTCATTAATCGAAGAATAGAAATTAAATATCTTCCCCCCTCAAACGATTACGACTGCACCATCAACCTGAACAGAAACTCAATGTTTCCATCACCGAAACATTATCGGCCGATATGCGGCCAGAGCGATTAAATTCATAAGAGTGAAATGTATTTAGCGCTTATCTGCACGAATAATTTTGCTCTAGCTTGTTTGTTTCATAAAAATCCAGCATTAGTGGAAAACGCGTCACTTGCAGGCGGATAGAAGTATTAGTACGAACGTATCGCGTAAAGTTGTACATGTATAGTATGAGTTCTACTAGGGCCTGACAAGTTTTTACTTTATTATGCAGACTTCATTCTTATTTTGTTTCTATATGCGCCATTTATTAAATTTTAATATATGGTATAAAACTACAGTTATAATGCCAACTTGATAATCAGCTTTGCAAGAGGTATCAAATTGGACAATATTTACTCTCATCGATTGCTACGTTCACTAATATATGTAGCCGGGGTGGCGAAAGCTACTCGGCAAAATCGGAAATAATTCTTTTCAATATTTACGCTTCTGGATTGTTAAAAGAATAAAGGCCCCAAGTAACCTTTTGTTAAGTGCACTTTGTTTATATTTGTAACTTTTACTCTCAAAATATAATACTTTGCCAAATTGGATAATGTCAAGCGCAACGTTTAGCTGAACCACGCAGTTTGTTTTTCGTAGTAAGTCGATAGCCCGAACCGTTGTTTGTACTAACGTACAAATTTGGCCTCGATTTAAATAAAATTTCGAACCTTCTTTGTGTACTCAGACCGAGTGAGGGAAAGATATTTTCTTTTGAAGGAGAACCTAGCTTGTACTGGATTTGATAATAAAAAACGAAAGTTTAGTGTCTATTTGTTAAAATGAAAAACGCATGAAAGTGTATAGAGGTTAATCTGATCCCACTAGATTAAGGTATCTGTGTTCGTCAGCTTCTATATAGAATCGCAAAATTTTTACAAGTAAAATAATATTTTGATATTGATCTCTTCTTGATACTAATTATAAAAGTGTTCAATTATGTACGTTAATAATAAAACTGATAATTATGTATAAATATTATTATAAATAAATAATATACAGATTGAAATATGATTTTTGGTGGGATTTTAATTCCTTTTATTCAAAGCACTTACTTTCTTTTCTGGTTTTCAACCTCTGTTTACTAAATATTGCATCTCCTTCTCTTCATAGCCTCCCCTCTTTTCTCTACCCTTTTTTCTTTATAAGCATAGCAAATTTTAAGAATTTGTATGAGTAAAGCACAATATCAGTAAACATATGATTAGTTGTATTTTAATAAGAAGACGTCAGTACATGCCAAAGTATTATTTTTCCTAGTCTTATTGGCAGTAACATTTCCACGAATGTAACGACTTTTAGTTGCAGCATATTTTGCATTTGCTGACAGGAACGTTATACTGGCGCTCCTGTCAACGATTTGAAATGTATATGAATGATGTAGATTAAAGATTTTTACAAACTACGAGATTACCCCTTATTCATATCACATTGTTTTTTTTTCTTATTTAATAAACCTGGTAATACTTTTAAATAGTTACACACATAATCGAATACCACTCTAATTATGTCCTAATCCTAATTAAACTACTAAAGAATTGCCACCTTATAATTAATTAAATTATCGGCACCCAAACTATCAAATAAAGCCATTAATCCATTAATTGTAAAGCCATTAATTGTCAAAAAATTAATAATTAAATGATTTTTTTGTAAAATTTACTACTTTAAACATTTTAAATGTGTGTTGTTAATCTTGAACTTCATGTATTTTTTATGATTTCAATCATATAAATAACCATAAACATAACCGATAAGTTAAATGCGTCTGCCCGCGTCCGGTTTGCTTACTCACAGAGCTTCCCTTCCCACACTGCAATCTTTCTGCATTTTTCGGTCGGTCAACAAGATACCTCCCGAAAATATTTTATTTTCCTTATTTACATTATGTGAATATGGAGTTAATTAGTGGTTTTTCTACAATATTTGAATTTCTTTTGTTTTAGGAAATAAAAACTATCATACTCTGCTCTTTCAAATACTTGCCTTATTTTAATTCTATAGTTTCTTTTAATTTAATTCATTTTCTTTTATTCTTTAAAAATATCATCACTTTCCGTTTTTCAGACACCTACCAAATTTCGATTTTCAGTTCGACTTTCAGTTTTTTTGGTCATCAAGTGTATGTTTATGTTCCTCTGTCAAAAAATTAATAATTAAATGATTAGCTTGTTCACTCCACTAGTGAATCAAATAATAAAAATGTCTTTATTTCCACTGCTGACGGAAAAATATAAAATGCGGAATTTAAAAATGAAAAATGAATGAAAATTTTGGAATGTTGAGTAAGAGTAGGCAGATTCCGTTTCAAGGAATAATCAATTTCGCCGCTTTGTTACCGTGGAAAAGTATGCGTCACGTTTTTTATATCTGATGTAAGTATTGATCTAGTATTGAATATATTTGGCGTTAATTTTGTAGAAATTCATTATTCACTATTAAATGAAACTACGTGATGTAGTATTATTTCTACTATCTTTAATTTCTTTACCACGACCTAGGTTTCGTTGTATTACAACATCTTCAGGTGGGATATTAGCAAAGGATCTAGTACTAATTGAAATTATCGTGTCGTTTTAATTATCTTGTGACTCAATGTGTAAATTCTCTAAAATAAATCCCGGAACATTTTCTAAACTAATTATTTCATCCAGGTTGATGGAATATTAACTCACTTATAATCGATCTAAGTTATTAAAATATACAGCAGAAATGTCAAAATACATTAAATATTTTTTGAGGAAATTGATGAAATATGCTATTTAGCTACTCTAAATCCAAAAGGTTTTTTAACTTTTTTTATGCCTATCTCTTTGTCTGGTTATTCGTTTCTTTAATTATCATACAAATGTTATTAAAGTTTGACTAAAAGTTTTACAAAAATATTCCTTTGCATTCAAATTAAAAATTTGTCACATATTTCCCCTTTGAAATATTTCCAAAGGAACGTTGTGAATATCTATACTTTTTTGTTAGCCTATATATTTATTTGAGCATTCCTTAAAAATTACTACAACAATGTGAATTAAACTTTTACTTGGACAGTTCTTGAGATAATTTTATGGGTAATTTTTTCGTCAAATATTTCCTGAGGAACAGTTTGACTATTTGTCCATTTTGCTAATCTATTTTCTATTTATTTGAGCATTACTTAAAATTTCCTACAACGATTTGACTCAAACTTACACCTTAACAATTCTTGAAACAAACATTAAATTCTTGAGTAATTTTTTCATCAAATTTTTTGTAACTTTGAGACTATTGCAGTAATGCAATTTAAGGCTAAGATATAAAGTAATTATATCTCGTTCAGGAGCAATTTTGAGATGATAACGTTTTTACTGTAGTAAATTTTGCTACGATAGTAAAGAAATATACTTGAGGGAAATCATGAGAACAGCTTCATAAGTCTGCAATGTATAATAAATTTGCAAAGTGATATTAAATATGCCAATTAAGATTGGGTTTTAAATTTTTTAAAATCTTTTTATCAATAATGTTTTAAAACGCTTTCCTTCGACTTGTTTTGCACAACTGTTGCGTATATACATAATTAAATTTTTTTTACAATTGAAGCAGTCTCTTATTCTTTTTCAAGATGTTCGATGACGTAAGTTTTAGTGATAAATTTGTAATATACTCATATATAGAATATACTCATATAAGAGGTTACTCTATATTGTTAAATATTAAATATAGCAAATTAAACAGATATGCAAATGAAATATTTTTGTAAAATAAAGAAATACTTAACTGTAACATAGTGAGTAGATTAAATTGACTTTTTAGCAAATGAATCTTAAAAGCGCACAATATCCAATCTCTCACTCGATGAAGCGAAATATTGTTCTTGATAAAGCGATTATCAAACGTATAAACATGAATACCATTATTGAAACGACCTTGCGTAGAGCCAAGTATTTTAAATAATGAATCGATCTCGTGTCGAACCAAGCTTCATGAACTACTTAAAACCTGAAATTTACGCGATATGTTCATATTAACAGCTATACGCCAAATAACGCGCTTTTCATTTGACGTCTCAAAGAGACTGTAAGTCATTTTAAGCGTAATTTAAGATCTTCGAAATTAGCTGGATGCGGAACGATTCGCACAGATAAGCTGCTCGCTCTAAATCCACTCTGTTATTATAAACGACGCCCGCGAGAATGAAATCGTTCCCACTATATATCGCCTGATATTATTTCTGTAACGGAAACGATTCCCGTTCAGGTTAGCGCTCTGGCGGATCATTGAAGTAAAAAAGTGATATAAAAGTGATGAATAAAAAAGTAATATAAAACTAAGGAATAATGACAAAAAACAAAACTTAGGGTCCAAATCAGTCACACCGTGATTTATGCAGCAACATTTTACCAGTTTGGTTACTTAATAACTGGTTTCAAAACAGGGATATGAGTTCTCTTACAAACAAAGGTCTTACTCTTATATTTTGTGGCCTGATTCCAGACCAGATAGTATAAATTTAAGTAACTATTTCCCTTTGTTAGGCCGTTTTATATTAAATTAATGGCAGATGATAAGAGGCTAGCAAGGAGTGATGAAATATTGCTGACAATATATTTATGACGTTTAATTCTACACAAATATACAAGGCAGAAAAATTTGTTTCGTTATAACAAATAACCAAATAAACTCTTAGCCCTAATCTCTGGAAGGAAACGTTCGATTTCAAAAATTATTTTTGTTTTAGAAAACCGATACTCTTATTATTGGCCGTATGTCATTACTTTACGGTTTATATGACAGACTAGTGACGAAAATTTATTAGAAGTCGGGGAAACACTGTTTGAATGGTGCAAGGTGGAGAGAGACTGGCTTGTTTACTGATTAATTATTTCGAGTCTACCTGTCGATATTTCCCCGACGGCGACCTTACGGTTAGGGATATTCAACCGATGTCGTTTGGTGAAACTATATTCAAAAACAATATATATATATATATATATATATATATATATATATATATATATATATATACACTATTAAAACGATAAACAATTACGTTTTACACCAAAAATATTTACTACTTTAAACACATAGTGAATGATAAGAGTTAAAAAAAATATTTAATATTTTTATTATAATTTAAATAAGAAATATCTTAGAAGAAATATTGATCAAAAAGGGCACATTTTGTACTTAAAAAGTAGTTCACTCTATATCTAATAAAAGTACACATGTTGAGGCTAAAAATGTAGTTCACTTGACCGATGCCGAAGGGGGCGGAGTTTATCCGTCTCCAACTCGAGTGTGACGGCTCACTTTCGTTCACTGCTAAGAAAAAGTGCCCAGATGCGTCTAAAGAAGTTTTCTCTTCAAAAAGTGATGGTTTTGATTTATTGGGTAAGTAAATATGTGTGAAATAAAATACGAAAACATATAGTGTATTATGTAGTATATTGCGCAGTTTGATGAATTTGTTGAATTGATGAATTTAAGAAATTTACGATTAAGAAACAAAAAAAGTGATATTCACTTCTTTGTATCAAAAGGAAATTACACAACCAGGTGAATATGGAGTGAAAGTTGAAGAAGGATGATGAAATAAATCATTGCAATATACATTTAGAAAAAATTATTGGATGTAATAAAAATTTGAGGTGTTGGACCGACATGTGACATCGAAGAAAGTATTATGTAAATGCAGACACGAATATATTTAAACCTAACAGCCAATAAATACCAATGTATATTTAATGGAGAAATAACTAAAAATTGATATCAATTAAGAAATCACTTCAAAAATCTGACAATAAACTTATATATTTTCCAAACGATGGCGCCAGTTCTTACAATAACCTTAAAATCAACTTTATATTATCCGTAAATAATAGCAAAACAATTATTCTTTTAATGTATTCGGTATATTTTTCTATAAGTGGTAAATCTGTATCAACGACATGGATGAAACATCTTTTATAACAAAAATAAACTGTGTATACACGCTTATTTAGATATCTAGAAATAAATTTACAGCAGACGTAAATTTACAGCGAATCCACAAACCTTGAGCAAAAATTGGACTCTACACTAAGAAATTGATATTGGGTTAACTGGTCTCCTATCTCCACAGTCAAATGAAACTACGTGATGTAGTATTATTTATACTTTCTTTAAGTTCTTTACCAAGACCTAGGTTTGGTTGTATTGCAACATCTTCAGGTAGGCTATTAGCAAAGATCTTTTATTGATGATGTTGTTAAAAATATCTCTAGCAATTATCATCTCTATGCTGATAATCTACAAATCTATGCGCACTCGAACCTCCATTCTTTATCAAAAACCATCGATATCTTTCATCGAGAATGGTCAGTGGGCTCATAAAATTGGTCTTTTGGTTAACCCAAGGAAGTCACGAGCTATCATCATCAGTAGTCAAAGACGGACTTCTAAAGCAAACCTACCTAGTTTACCGAAATTAGTGCTGAATAGTACAATAATATCATACGCGTCAACTGTTAAAAACCTGGGCCTACTGAGTGAAACGTCTTAAAAATTTTCTACTGACTAAAACGAAAATCTGCCTTTGTCAAACGCTTTTATTACCATTAATTGATTATGGAGACGTGTGCTATTCTGATCTTAATGAAGAATATTTGTGCTTCGGCCTCAGAAAATACGATCACATTTCGGAATACTGGTCACTTCTCAAATGGCTGAAGATCCGTGATCGACGCCAACTTCACATACTTACACTTCTTTTTAACATATTAAAAAATCCTCATAGCCCAAATTATCTTAGTGGCAAATTTAAAGATTTGTCTGTTCACAGCCTTGGGCTACGATCTGAAAGTTCACTCACCCTACTTACTCCTAAACATGCATCTACCACTTACGAAAAATCCTTCACTGTCCAAGAAGCAACAATTTGGAATCACCTGGATCCTGACATCAGGAAAATCACGTCTCTAAATATTTTCAAAGATCGAGTGATTAAGTCCGGCATCTTCTGAAACCTTTTCCTTTGTGTCCTTGCCTTTTTCTGTCTTTCCCATCCCAAATCATGTCAATATTTTGTATTCTTTTTTAATTTACTTTTGTATTTTTTAAATTTTTTTTGTTTAATATGTTAGGAATAATTTTCATTGTAAAATCTCTTACGGTCTACCAACTAAATTTTTATACAAATTGTCATGGTTGACTGGAAGAGATTGCTCATGTAGCAATAAGTCCGCCATATGTACTATACATAAAAGCTAATAAATAAATGAATAAATAAATAGCCCACCTGAAGATGTAACACAACGAAACCTAGGTCGTGGTAAAGAACTTAAATAAAGTAGAAATAATACTACATCACGTAGTTTCATTTAACTACGAATAATGAATTTCTACAAAATTAACGTTAAATATATTCAATAAACAATTAACGCCAAATATATTCTCGTATCTATTAACTCCGCAATTATTTTCTATGAAAACCGTTTTCAAAATTCCTTACGAGAATAGACTGAACGCATCAAGATTGCTGCTGCACTTTGATTGTTCGTTTGCAATAAGAACCCTTCTGCTCTTAAACTAAAATGTTTTATAACCCAAATATATAAGTATTACATTTCTTAAAATCATATTTAAAATATGATTTTCTATTTTGGGCCGAAGAAACATATAATACTAAAAATATATTTAGATAAAAGGATTTTAATAAAAACTCTTTCTCTTTCTATATTTATAAAATGACTCTATAAATATACAAGGAAACCTCGCATAGAACTCTATAAGTAGAAGATAGATGAGTTTTTTTGCTAAAAATAGGAATGAAGACATCGAAAAACAATTTCGATTACTAGGTCTACTTTTATAAATTTGATATGGAAGCTTACGAAATTCCTAACCCATATTGCATATATTGTATTTACACAAAAAATACTGAGACTACATCCATCCTGATAGATTTTAAGTCAAGGATAAATTAAATATATTTCTTAGTTACCATGATCTTCTCGGATATAACTTTAATGTATAGTATAAATAAGAAAATAGTAAACCTACATAACGCTCCTTTAAATGTTGAAAATATTATGTCAAAGTGCACATGACATTATTTTTGGTTTTAAAGGTCTGTCTTCTATTTTCTAGAGGTTAGAAATAACAAATGCTGCGTGGTCAAATACATACTTTTATTTAACTTCTTGTTAATACTTTGTTCTTATGAAGTGGTCGTTTTCAGACTATTCAATATTTTGTTCCATAATTTCAATGTAGTATTGCACGCCACATTTCTATATGATTATCAGTTATTCATTTACTTTATTGCGCTTGATGTTATGAAAAATTTGGAATTGCACCTTTTTTATTAGAATTTATTTACATTTCATGGTAAAAATAATATTGCTTAGGTTAATGAAATGTACAAAATGTTTATTATAAATGAATGTTAGGTATTTCTTTCGCCATTAGTTCAATTGCTTTTATTCTAGAAAGGTTGACCTCAAAGATTTGTTTTGTACGCTACCGAAGGCTAAGTTAATAATAAACTGAAGGCAATAGTTGAAGCGAACTCTCTAAAACTACGACTAAACACGTAATAGGTTGGTTTTCAATATCGAAATAATATTTATTCATCAGAATGGTACAATCACCAAGGAAGTTATCTCTCTTATCGTTATATTGAAATAACACAAAATCAATTTTCTGAATTTAAATACAAATTTCAATAAAAACACGGAGCGAAAAAAAGAGTATAAACATTTTAGAAAAAAGGGAAAGTAACAATTAATGACACTTAGATTAATAATCATGATAAGAATTCAATCTTTAGTATATGAAATTACTTCATTTCATATTAATTTATTACATTTAATTCTCTCGTCAATATTAATTAATTAATAATTGTAAAATAAATAATATCAATCAAAAGAGGTCCTTATAATAACATTCACCATGCATGTAGAAATAATTAAAATAGTGCGGCAAGATTTATTTCCAAATATATTAAGGTTAATTGAACATGAAAAAAATAATTAACTTCAAATTCGTCATTATTGCCATTGGCACCGCTTATTGACGGGAATGGTGTGCTTCGAATTGGTGGTCTCCCGTTCGTCTTAATAAGACAGACTATGAATACGACAAAAGGCATTCAGTCTTTCTTGATAATAAGCATCATTTTAAGCGGCTGTTAATAAAACATGAACACATACGACTGAAGCATGTCAACAATTGATGCTTAGTTTTATACGTGAAAAGTATTGGCCGTTCAAGGGTTCTACCCTTCTTCTAGCCCGAAGAGTAGCTCTTTGTAATTTATATGGTAAGGTTATGGGGCAATTAATGAGCAGCTTACCAGCTGATAGGCTTAGATTAAGACTTTCCATTTCAAGTATGTAGCGTCGACTTTGCGGGTCCCTTTCAAATATCAAGTAAGAAAGGACGAGGCAATAAATTATCAAAATGTTACCTAAGTTTGTTTATAGGTTCTTTAACGAAGGCAAGACATTTGGAGTTGGCCAGTGATCTCACTTCAGATGCATTTGTTTTGTGTTTGCATAGATTTATACCACGTCTAGGTAAACCTTACACTATTCATTGTGATAATGGTTGCAATTTTGTGGAAGCAAATAATGCATCAGGTAGAATTCTCATCTCCTCTGAATCAGCCATACATACTTTCGCATTAGAAGAAGGCATTATTTTTTTGTTTATACCCCCATATTCCCCTACGATAAGTAGTTTATGGGAAACGTGCGTAAAGTCAACAAAACATCATTTGAAACGTATTATGGGCAATGCTAATTTGACCTATGAGGAATTGAAAACATTGTTCGCGCAGATAGAGGCTGTTCTTAATTTCTGTCCACTCATTTCCTTATCAACAGATCCTAACGGCCTGTCTCCCTTAATTCTAGGTCACTTCTTAATTGATCGACCTCTTACTTCACTCTTGTCGACACCAATCCCCAAGCTTCCAACCAGGTACGAACGCAATAAAGAATAACATTTCTGGCTCAGGTGGAGTAGCGAGTACCTGGTGAGAATGCAGCATCGCAGCAAGTGGCGTCGTCAGCAGCCTTGTTTACGACCTAATAGTCTTAAAGGAGGGTAACGCGCCTCTACTTAAATGGAGAATGGAACGGGCCATCAAGCTATTTCCCGGCCAGGATGGTTTTAGTAGCGGCATCGAGAGAAGGGAACTCAATCGGGTCTGCCATCTTCCTACTGCGCTGCTAGGAGCAGACGATGTTCGCTCCACCGTAATGAAATTCAGCGCGGCTTAACGTAATTAAGTTCTTCCCTATAACTCATTGAACTTTCCGCTCTGAACGAGACAACATCTGCTCGGGCATGCCTCCGCCTTTCACTATCTTGATAATTTGAACTTTAAATTATGTAATCTTTATACATTTCACATTATATAAATGACATTCATTCTACATTGAGTTTTTTTTTTCGCGTGTACCCTCATTTGGCGCGAATAAAGGCTAAGTGGAAATTGAAAAATCTCTGTTGGAAGACGACCTTGAAATTTTTGAATGCAAGATGAAAAGTTGAAATATGACTCTGAATTATTCCTCAATTATTCCATCAATATACTTCAAATTTCATTTTTTTTGGCTACTACCCCTACCCAAAATTTTCAAATATCTGTCTTCAAATTCATTTTCAGCCTGTCCATATCATTTTCGTATATAAATGTCTAACATGGTTTCATTTAGAATCAATCCTGTTATGGAACCCGAAGCTGAAACTAAGAACATTTTATCACGTCTATGAAATAAAAATTTAACCACAATACAATTTTCAGTGAAACCGCTTTGCGTAGACGAAGGAATCACTTTAGTATAGTCTTATATTATATAACGTTAACTTAATTAAATTACTACTGCGGAGAAATTTATCATTAATTCTATTACGTAATCACTAAACGGACCAAATCGACCAAAACTTCTATTTTAGGGTACAATCAATTCTTTCTTTGTTCCGTTTCTTCGCTGATAACAGCTATTCATACAGTCCTCCTTTTATTTAATCCTCGTTTCTGAGGCAAATTATATAGCAATCTAATTCTTGGTAGTTACGCGGTTCTACTCTCATAATTTTTAGGTACTCGCAGATTTTTCTCAGGAATTTTAAGAACGAATTGAGCAGCAAAAGTAACCAAACCACATAATTGCTTGTACCACAAAATATAATGATTATGACATTTCATATTAGAATTTTTAATAACTAGCCTATACCAGACTACGAGAGATTAATTAAATTTTATTAGAAAATTGAATCATTGTGACACGAAGATAGTTAAATGTTTACATATTTATAGTAGGCAAATAAGTAATATTTTTTAACAGCAAGACTTGGGTTTTTTTAACAGCAAGACTTGACTTATTAAAAAAATTTCGGGAAAAAAATGTATTTAACATGAAAATGATTGGATAACTATTTTACTTAAATTTTTCCATCTTATTTGTTACTTTATGGGTCAGATAGAAGTTTCATTGCGACATATTTTTAAAAATAAGCATCAACGGCTATAATTTATTTGTTATTATAATTTTGAAAAAAATTACAAGTATGTTTAAAAAGGTTTTTTGTTACAAGTCAAATTGCGATTTATTAAATTTTTGTACATGCTAAAAGGATGTAAATTTTCACAAACTTTACTAAATAAAATTATAGTCTAGTTCACATTTTACGCAAGTCGCTCCAAACTAGTAGGACTTCCTTTAGTACTATTAAATAAATGTTATCTTTCTCCTATAGTACATTTGTAACAAGTGTAAATAGTAATTTTTGTCTTAACTTACACAAACCATTTATTCTCTTACATTTCTGTATAGTATTATTTATATGAAATTAATTAAATTAATTGATGAAAATTAAACTTAGTCAAATCTAAAACTTCTTCCATAAAGAGTAGATTCATTTCGTTAAAAATTATAGAGAATTGAAATTTTAAGAACTCCATCACTTCATCCATATTAGTGCATAATGAGTGAATTACAATAAAAGTATTTCGTTTTAAAAATAATAACATTTTGTCTAATTTAAACATTGTTAAAAGCCATTAATCTAGAAATGCACCAATCTATATATATTTTTAACGATAAATATGAGAAATGCACATAAATAGTAAATTCTTTAATATACAGCCCTCTTGGTAACACGAGCATGCATATGATTTTTCAAACTACCTCTTTATTTTGCTTAATTATACAAAAGATAGTGACTCAAAATAAAAGGATGGGTGTCCCTATAATTTTGCATGGCAGCGGCATGGCACAATGTCACGGTTTATTGGAAAAGTAAAGTGTATAGAGTTGTACGAAAATGCTTTTAATTTACCCTCTATGGTAACGGCCTGTCGTGGACGTGAACGATGTAAAGACGTTGGACATTATCGTTATTACCAATCGAGAATAATTCAGTGAAATGGAAACCAAATGAAATTAAAATTAAATAGAAAACGTGAGTAAGAATTACCACTCCCATACTTCATTTTATTTCAATTCATTAATAAGGTTTATATTATTAATGATACTACACTAGCCCATGATGTAAACGCATTAATATAATAACCTTTTAATATTATGAAGAATTTTCAAAACAATCACCGAATGAAAATAAATATTAAATGATTGTTCAGTAACACGGTAAAAACCTAAACAGTTGACAACCGGGTAGCAATATTACTGGGGTTAATAAACGAATAGAACCTCAAATACTCCACCCCACCAACAAAAAAAAACACCGAAAAGCGCTGTACGGGTCTTCACGTGGATTTTTAGTGAAAATGACAAAGTCATAACAAGTATTTGTTGTTAATATGACTTTTTCTTACAAATCTATCTGAAAACTGCGCTCACTTACACTTAGGTTTGGCGTACCCAATATATATGTTAACACTGCATCTTTCAAAAAGAATCCAGCACAGCTGTAGCACATCGAGAATATCAATGAAATCATAAATTAAGATAGCAACCTCTATTGGCGTACGCGCATTAATGTCCGACATTGACAATACGGCGATATTGGGTGACCGTAATACGTACTCGTCTGGTGCTGTCTCGTTGCCCTCTATTTTAATATTATCACTGCTTTCGGTATTCCCTTCCAATGAAGTCTGCATGTGATTAGTATTAGGTCTGGGCTGTCGTTGAACGCTGTGTACCCGATAAGCCAGCTACGTAATCGGTTTGCATTGTTTTTTTTAAAATTTTTTTACGATATGTATTACAATTCATATTATGTATTAGGATTCATGTGAGAAGGCATTTTAATTTTTGATAATTCTATATTTAATACCGATTTTTAATTATATTTTGGCCAACATTTTTACTGTCACAGGTATCATTTTGGCTACCAATAGTTCCTCCAAGCTCTTCATAATGACACCAAAATGAGCATCCTAGCTTCTACACTATACTAGTTGATAAGTTTACACAATTCTAATTCACAACAATCTCGCGCATACACCCATACTAGTCCAACGACTTCACATACAAAATAAATAATACACATAATATATGAAGAGACATGCTCTATCTGTTGTAAGCACCACCATTGTCAAGGCATTAGTAGTTTCGTAGTTATTATCGATTTAAATCTGATGGTATTTTGTAACACAAGAAAGTTCGACCAGCTGTCACTTTACTTAACGAGCGAATAGAGATTTCACATGTATAATCAAGAGTTTTAACTTCATAAAGTAGTTAAATCCGCATTGGATAGTTGTTAAATCGACGCGCACACCATCGATCAAACTCCGCTGGTTGTTTAAATTTTGATGTACATAATCTACAGTGAAAACGGAACATAGGGTTTTATTTTACATTTTTCCCAACATTCGTCTATCATCATGACATTTAACAAGACGTTACACGTTGCTAAACCGATAATTGGCGTTTTCTACCCAGGGCGTAATTATGATTTTATTGAAAATTTCAACTTTAATTATTCTATAGATTAGACGACTTACATTTTTCATGTAAGTTTGGCCTATTGCATATGATTAGTTACACAACTGGTTGAAGTGAAGCGCTCTGAGATATTTGAGTGCTGTGTGTAACTGACTTCAAAATCTTTGTCAAAAACTAAGAGCAATCAACAAATACATTTTACTTACCGAGATATTTTCTAACTAGCTTCATTCGTGAAGAGGAGAGTATTTAGAGCGGGCGGCTCATCTGGCGAATTACTTCAGTCCCAGCTTGTTTGGTTTTATACCGAATTCCTTCAATTTATGCTTAACATGACTTTTGAACGAACTCAAGATCATCTAATGGAAAGTGTGTTACTTGCAGGCGGATAAACAACTATTAATAGGGACCTATAATTTAAAGTTTTAATTACATCGAAATAACGGAATTTGGTTCAAAGTAAGGCAAATTTAAGAACTTATAATGGTGTATTTTTTTTTTAAATTTTTTTTTAATTATTAAAGGCTTTATTTATTACATATGGGCCTAAATGAACTAAAAATTTAAAAAAAATACCTAAAAATCACCTTGTTAGTGAGGCGAACTACCAGGTAAAATATTTAAATTCGTATTATCGTAAATACACCTATTAAGAAAATGAAATAATCGCTTTTATATTTTTGTATTTTCCAAAAATGGTAAGTTATTTTCCAATAGCTAAATTTTTTATCGGTTCATAGACTAAATCGTTTTAATTTTTTGACCAATTTGTTATTTGTATTAAATATCATACAACAACAGATATTTTACCGAATTCAACAGTTTTCATATTACTGATATTCATATGATTATGGTTGAATGTTATAATACTTACCTTTATGAAAGACGGCCGTGCAATAGAAGGAATAAACAGAGTTGTTTGAAACCAAGTTAAGAATTGTTAAGTAAGTATATAAATATATTAAATGGGGAAATTTATTTGATATTATCCTTCCACTTATTGGTACAGTAAATTTAAAAAAAAACGTAATTCATTTGTGTACCAATCGCGAAAACTTTTAAAGAATCTACAAAGTATAGTTATAGTACGTAACCAATTCTTAAAACAGAAGAAGGCAAAAATAAAATGAAAACCGTAAAGTTTTTATTTTATTTTTTTTCTTCTTCTTTTTCAAATTTGCACATGACTCATTTTCTCATTTATGGTAATAAAAGGTTTCGTTACTTTTCCAGAAAATAAATACAAACCAAGAGTTTATATTCTAAAAGTCATAAAGTTTTGCTTTCGGTTCTTTATCTAATAAGATTTCAGTTCCCAGACCAAATTTGATAAATAATTTATTTTTTTAAGTTTGAGGACTATTTAATTTATTTACTTATATTAATAAATCGATCTAAAGGAATTTTTTGTGTCGAGCTTGATTTTGTTACCCCCATATGAAATTAAATAACTTTTAACCTAATAATCTACTTCAACCCAAATAGATATACCTAGCTTATATACAAATGCTATTATATGTGATAATACCCAAGTGAAATATGAAAACAAAAATATTCATTTAATATAAATCATCATCAACCATGTACAGACAATTCGGTTAAATTTCCTTTTGCAAGTCAAGCACATAATGTTGCGTAATTGATTTTTTCGTCTATTTAAATAAAAGTTAAGACACCAGAAATAGTTCAATTTAAATAGCATTCTCAATACAACTTGTAATCCAAATAAATAACGTACACTTGAAATTTCCTCTCGCCGCCAACAAATTTATTATACTATGGAACTATTGTCATATTTGTATTTATTTCGTTTAATATAAAGCGTCTAAAGGCTATTATGTAAAATTTCTTCAAGTATATAATTTAATAATATATACATTAAATATAATAATTTTATATTAATCTGCTACGAGAACAAAAACGTAAATCTCCAATTGATTTTTGTCATGAAATTAATCGCACAGCGTATTAATTATTGCGTTTCACAACATTTTCCGTGTATTTTCTTTTAGCATGAATATATACCTGTATATCCTATATAAATGATTATGTAATACATGGATATATCATTTGCCCATTATTTAAATTCATTTTGGTGAAATTGTAACCAAATTACAGTCACATGGCAACAAAACATTTCGCTATTATCAATTTATTTTTGATTAAACTTACAAGGCTTTTCATGCTGTTTGTTATTCATATAGTCTATAGAAAAAAGTTTGGATGGGAAAACGAGATGGAAATGGCTCTCTGTTTCTATCTATGTTTGGGAAAAGTAATTTGATACGCCCATGTTACACGTAGACGGAAACAAAAATTGCGTGAAGCACCTAGAGATTTTAACCATTTATTATTTCTGAATTAATTTGTACTTAAAATTATTCCAAAATAAAATAATATTGCGCATATATAGTTAGAAATTTAAATTTGTAGGTAGAATATTTTTTATTTAAAAATGTTGTCATTGCATTCCATATTTTAATTAAACATTAGCTGTTTCCCGCGATCCCATACGTGTAAAAAATTTGATGTTCACTACACGCACGTTCAACGATTGAATCTGAACACCTCTTTCACAAAATGATTTTCCCGCTCTATAATAACGATGTCATCGTCACGCCATCCACAGCACCACGTTGCTGTCCGCATTCAAGGACATGTCTTAAAAATATTAACATGACTCTGTAACCTATGCATCACAATAATATTATAAACACAAAAACCTTTCTAGACAAATTCTCTATTTGATAACTACATCTATATCCATTTAATATAATCCAAATTATCAGATAACAGAAAGCCAAGCACACTTACAAACAAACGTTACGTTTTAAACATATAGAGATTTAGCTTATCAACGTTAATTAAAATACGTAACAAGACATTTTAATCAAATCTATCTCGACCTAAGATCTTACAAAACTTATGTCACATATTATAATCGTGGAGAAACAAGAAAAAAATAATACTTTGGTCAAGTGATGTGTATGAGATATTTCATATAGAAAATATAAACGAATGCAGTATATCATCGACTTTTATGGAGGATTTATTGCATTGTCATTACAATTGCTCGATATATTTATTATACTTGTTCAAAAAATTCATTAACTTTAGCGTAATAGAAAAAGTGGTAAATTGAAAATACGTTAGTTAAAATGTTAACTCTTACGTTTAACATGCTTATTATGACGGACAAATTATCAAACAGAGAAATAGTCGAAAAACTGAAATCAAAAATATTAACGAAATTTTAATTTACTATAGAAATCATTTCCTTATAGGTGTGTCACTGCTACTTAAAAATGCTATGCTACTTAAAAAATACTTACTTATACTTATGCTACTTAAAAATAGTTTATTTTTATTCTGAAAAAAATTACATATTGTATAGGAAGAGATATATGTGAAGATATATTGTAACTAAAAGATATGATATATATTGTGTTTATATTAGTTCTAATTTTTTTTTCTTGTTTTTTAGGTAAATTCCAAAAATTTACCCAACGTGCAAGTGGTGGCCGTGGCCGACGTGCAAGGGCCATATTTGAGCGCTCTGTGCCAATATTGCAGCAGATGAAGGAAAATACGAGTGTAACATGACACTGTATTAGGTAGTATTTAAAAGGTAACGTACTAAAGTCATCATCGCACTACGTAAAAAATATAATACACTTGTATTAAAGAAAAATGCTTTTAAAACTCTTTACGTGTGTTTGCATGCATTATATATGTATTATGGAACAACACAACAAAAAGGTGTAATATAAGTTTCAACCAACTTATCTATGTTTATGTAGCCTGTAAAAAATAAACGATGCCGAGTAATATGCGCTCCACACTAATATACGGGGATTGCGACGCGTGCGAGGATTGCGATACGAACCATGCGTCTGAACACTGTCACCCGTTCCTTATTTTAGCCGTGAATCGATATTGATGCAAGAAGTAAATAATTAAATTAAAATAAGATGTATTTTGGTTTCTTGCGTTTCCACTGTGAATCCATAAAGTTTCTTAAAAATTACGAAATGAGAATAGTATTTTTTTTATTTTCGGTCCTGACGAAACATAATGATTTTATACTATTGATATTAATATTCATTAAAGGATAATCCAAAATTAATGAATATCTTCTCTGACAGCATAAATATATTGGCGATTTTATTACTGTAAAAGAGATTATGGTTAGTACCTAAATTACAACAAAAATATTAATTTAGAGCTATCACATAGAAGCAATCACATCTAAATTACGAACTTCCATTAAAAATTTATCAGTATCAATAATTTCATGCTTCCTTTCATAGTAAATAATACAATTCTTTATGATAAAGGGCGATAAGTCTTATATTGGCATCTGTGATTGCATAGAGAATAATCTTTATATATATATATATATATATATATATATAAATATTATTCTCTATGCAATCACAGATGCCAATATAAGACTTATCGCCCTTTATATATATATATATATATATATATATATATATATATATATATATATACATATACATATACGATTTAACATGTTTAAATAATAATTTTTTGAATATTTAATTCAAACCTGACTAAGAAGAAATATTTTTTTCGTAACTGAAGGCATGACAGCCATATGTCGTCTGCAATAAAGATATTATTTTATTTGGAAGTTTGTGGTGGATAGTTTTAAATAAGAAAAAAAAACATTTACTCACCAAAAGCATGTGTAAATCAATTTAGTAAGTACATAATTTATTCTTTTATTTCCTTTCATTGGTGACTACTGTAATATAATAGTTATCATTATAATTTTTTTTCAGTTCTTTAATTTGTCACCCATTTCGATGGAAGTTAGCGGACGCTATTTGCATTTTTATATAGCCTACAACACTCTTAATGTTGGAACGTATCCAACGAAACCTTATTTATGAAACTTTCTCTAATAGCTTGGTCCCTGGAACAGTTTTTAGTATGGAACAGTGCCTAAGATAGAACGATCCTATTATGAAATTTTTCCTAGGACGAAATGGTCTCTAGGATGGAAAAGTCCATAGGATATAACGGTAGTATAACGCTAGGTTGAAACCTTCCTAGGATGGAACGGTTCTTATGATGGAACGATCTATAAGATGGAACAGTCCTTAGGATGAAACAATCCCTAGAATGATACTTCTATATCCACGTATCTACATACATAGACGCTTAAAATAATATGGCTTCCTTGACGACCTCGCCGTAATCATGTCTGGAAGTATGTAAGGTTAACGTTTTCGAAAATTTTCGCCTTTTTACCTAAGGAAACACTTTGTTGTTAATTATGTAATAAAAACTGTAACGTTCTGAAAATTACCCACATAACTTAATCATTAGTGTTAAAAATTATAAGCAGAGTATCCATTCAACTGAGAAATGAATTGAATGTCATTAAATAGGCTGTTGTCAATTAGCGTGATAAAAAAAAGATTTTTTTCTGTATGTATGTATGTATATATATATATATATATATATATATATATATATATATATATATATATATATATATATATATATACATTTTTATAAATATACGCAGAAGCTTTTATTTTGCAGGTTTCTTCTAAATAAGAAAAGCGTATTTACGGTGACATTAAATTATTTTCTCAATTTAATTGAAAATTGTTGCTTATAATTATAATGTGTGGATGTATAGCAGTGGATCTTAATTTAATGGACAACATAATTTTCACAGCCACTTTGTATCAACAAACATCACATCTATAACGGACAACCCTCATTACTTTCCTCGGTATCAAAATAATCACCCGCACCAATGACTGAATTATGTTGGAATTCAATTCAAATGTCTCAATGTTCCGATCGACGAATGATTAATATCTTTAACCAATTAACAAAACACGCAGCCTCCCGAAACGTTACGTCGCGTCGATCGAATATTCTCATTATAATCCACAGATCCATTGGCGGACGTGGCGCGCCGTCTAATTACTTTATACATTCGCTGTTATGAGGATGGGTGTGCTCGTAAATATATTTTTAAAGTAAAATAGAATTTAACTTGGATCTGAAATGCTTATGTGAAGATAAATGGTAGAACAATTTGTTAAAGCTAGCAGGGATGGGAGAGGGGAGACTATGCGGGGCGACTAAACGTTAGTTAGTTAGTTTTACTAAATTAACTAGATAGGAATACAAGTAAGTACGTCGTGTTAGCTAAAATTTTTAATAATTTATGAATGTATTCAGATGCAAAACTCCTAAATTAATACTTAATAAAGCAATAAAAATTAAAGGCCTCATAAAAATTATATGAAAAATGCATAGAAGTAATACTTCTTATCTTGTAGTGGTATGTAAATTGGATCAGGTAGCATCATAAAAGTGTACTGCGGAAGGAAAATGGGAAAGAATGAGGTACTAGGCCGTATTCGATTTCTAATGAGTAAAGCAACGCCTTTAAAAATATTTTATGGGATGATAAACTATACCAGTTTATTTAATTTTAAAATGAAAATTAAAGTGCATAGAGCAAAATTAATTTTACGACGAAGGACAAATAACTTTTCGAAAATCAATTACGTTACACGCAGGTAGCACTGAAAGTTTTCACAAATGGTATTTTGTAAATGTAAATGGGCACTTGTGAAAATTATAAAACACTTATAAAGGTAATGGGTGTTAACGGTAATGAAAAAATAAATTCGAATTTCGAAAATCCATCTCTTAGGTAACCGTTTGAGTCATTTTATAAATATTTTGCAAATGGTCAAAACATTAAATTTAATTTAATGCGAGACAATTTTTGTTCGATTGTTACGTGGTCTCAAGTTACGGTCGACTTGATTTTAGAATTAAACTTTTTTCCAACACTCAGTTCGACCGTTTATAATTGGTTTAGCGAGTTCAAGTATGGTTGTTCCAATTTCGGTGATCATATTCAATACCAATAATTGAAGATGATATCAATGTTGCGCGGTTCTTGATGAAGTTTGACCAGAAAATAACTTATTAGCAGATTTGGGATAGTCTAGGTATTGGTATGAGTTAAATATAGAAAATTCTACATGAATATCAAGGTGTTAGGAAACTTTGTGCTAGGTGGATTCTCCATGATGTGCCCGAAATTCAAAAACACCGTTGCGTTGATTGGTGTTGCAAAAAATTGTCGCAGACAACGTGACCAAAGTCACTTAAACGCTGTATCTATACAGCATTTCCGTGACCTGAGTTCGTCGTTTATCGTTGTGGGTGACGATAATTTGATATATTGTTACAAATATTCGAAACAGTGAGAGTTTTTTTCTGGACCTATTTACAACGCTAAAGAAAGGACTGAGTGTTGAAAAAAAGTTGGTCATCTTGCGATTCGGATGGACTGATTATTATGTGGAGACTGTTTTGGAAATTTATGCATAGTTGCCGCCGACTGGTATAGCAGCAATTATTGGTCGGTTGTTTTGAAAAAAAAGTCCACGAACTACGCCCCCATTGTAAAAAACTCCTTCACACGAGAACGCCTCTGCACACTTGATCAGACGAAGGACTCAATATTTGACTATATCCGGTACAGATACTATGGGCCATCAGCTGTACAGCCCGATCTCGCGGCCCGATCTCTATTTATTCTCGAGAAAAAAATAAACTATCCGGAATACAAATCAAACCGAAAACGTTGTAACTGCCTTCGAAAAGGTCGTGGAATGGACGTCCAAGGATGACTGAACTATGCTTCTCTCTATGGTTCAATGGAATAAAATGATCTCCACTGAGATTCTTTTGAAAAATTATTTATAAACTATTTAGTTGGTTCTATTTTTGATATTCTGAAAAATTTCAACGTTACTCCTCGTACACTTAATAATATTGGTGATGTAAATTTTGAATCGCGGTTAACTTGTGGTCACAAAAATACCATTTTCTTTAAAAGCGCAACTTTCAAAAAGCTATTTACCAGTTAAGCTATTTACATCCTATGCTGCCAACCTAATGAAATAAAAATAGGTAAACTGAAGTATTATATATAGTTCCAAAATTGTTTATATCTCCTGAATTTTTTAACGTAAATTAACTGAAATAATGAATTTTAATTTAAACTGCAGATGCTAAAACAAAATGTTCAAATCCAGGGTTAGAGAGCATGAGGACGAAACACATTGAAGTATATTATTTCGCAAATAGACTTTAAAACATTAAAGGAAACTTCAATTTTAATTTGACACTCTTGTTAAATAATATGCCAGTAGGGATAACTAATTTTTGGTACCAAATTTTAATTTTTTTTCAATTGTTTACTGTATGTCAAATGCAATCCTTATCTGAAAGTGCAGTGGATACGACGAACAGCTGGACAGACAGCTTGTATACGATCAAATTATGAAGCTTCATTACTTCATACTGAATTTACTTTTCGTCTCAATCTATGTTTAAATTAACATACCTTGTGCACTTTCAAAAATCCTCTTGAAAATCAATCTGAGACCAATGATCCGTGGCTAAGCCTCCCGTCTATTAAAAAACATACGAAAAACAATGTTATATAAATACAATTTGCTGCAAGTCGCATATTAGAAAATGAACAAATTTATATTTGATAAACTTCATATTCATCCTTTTTGACGCTTATGTATGAACATCAATCCGACTTCAATGTTTGTTATAAGTAAAATTGTTTGTGCGTATCTTATCCCATTATTAAGATAACAATTTTTAGGTTACATTTCAACCTAAAGGTTGAGCGTACACACCGGGTGCCGCGTGGTATTATTAAAGTGGTATACGACGTGACGCACCGATCGCCTTATTCAGACATAAAATAGCAATAGAATTATTATGTCGCAGAAAGAGAAATCTATTATACTGATAATTTAGCATTTGGCACTATTTTTTTTCATGTAGTTCCTGTTTACATTACCTTTATATTATACTTTTGAAATTTGACCTTTTGGAAAGAAACGCAAAACGTCAGACTGATTATTAAAAAATATTTTTAAGATATCTTTAGACATATCTTAGCAATTGTCGTAAGGTAAGTTTCGGTTCTAACTGTCAGATCAAAAGTATTAACAATAAATAGGGCCCTTTCAAATTTAACCGATATTCCATTTTCAATAACAAATTCGATTATAAAAAAGACAATTATTAATAATGGCTTTTACTCATCAATAAACATGAACCGTAATCAAAACGATAAATGTTGCCCAGCTAAACACACATTTTATATTTGTGGCACAAAACCCTCGTTAAATCGGCGTAGATCGAAATCTTCTTTAATGGTAGAATGAATATTTAATAGGTTCCTTTCACATGCATATGTAAGAAAATAATATGGCACGATGATGATAGATTCATTTTTTATCACTAATAAATTGGTTTCTGGGCTCGTTAGATTTTTACTTTTTACAATTTGGGAAAATTCTGGTTCTTGGTAACTTAATTTTTATTCGTTAACGTTAAAATTTTGTGTGGCCCACCTGACTGGAGAGGCTTCGTCGTACTTAATAATTTCCTTCCATTACCAGAGGTTGCCAGGGTTGTCCTTCTTTGCTGAAAATAATAATAAACCAATTTAAAATGTTTAACCTCAGGCCGTGAATTTGACCCCACTAGTAACGTGGACATGAGTACATCATAAAAATCTTATTTCCTCATAATTGTTAATGTTAAAGAATTAACTGTTTATAAACTATTAAGTTTTCGGAACTATATTGCAAAAGTATTTTAAATACTGTGATTCAAAATTGTATTGTCTTCTTTTAAACTCACCCAGGACCTTTTGTTTCTTAAAATAGAAAAAACGAAAATAATAAAATACATTAAAAATACTATTACTAAAGTTCCAAACCAAAAGATCCAAAATCCTCTGAGTAAATTTTTATTTAACTCATTGACGTGGTCTAATTTATTTCTTAGTCGAACTAGGAAATATTGAAACGTAAATTTGTGACCACGTTATCAAAATATTTAATTGCTCGGGTATACATACGTGACACCAAAACTTAGTTCATAAATATAAAATTACTATAATAGTTTACGATAATATTATTTATTAAGTTCTATAGGATATCTGTTATTTATTAAGTTCTATAGGAGAACATATATAGTCACCTTAATAAGCAAACCAAGGAACGCCTTTTGTCTCAACTTTAAAGGAGATCAGTAAACTTTTCATAAGAATTAAATTGTTAGTTAAGAAAAATATAGATTTTATTGGCTGTATTGGAACATTTATTGGATATTAATATAAAACACTAATTTTTAATTCTTTATTTCTTTAAAAGAAGGAAGTTGCTTGGGTAGCACCTAAAATAAATAAAAATGTTAAGTTGTTACAGGTATTTGCTGATAGAGGTATTGAATAGTTTTATAATAGAGCAATTGACAAATTCTACATAGCATCGTTTCAGTCCTTTAAGTTAAAGCTAAGTATTAAAAATAATAGTAAACTGAACCATTACCTAACTCAGCCCATTATACGTATTATTATAAAAATTAAGGAGTGACGTATATTACCATAATAACTTAGTAAGCCTTCTGAAAAAAGCTTTTCAGATTTTGTAAATATTTTTGTACAATCATTATATTTCCGGCAAGAAATTTTAAGTCTTAATCTTTATAAGTTGGCAATTACCACTTAATACTTTTGAAGTAAGAGTTGAATTTTTATATTGCCCAAAATGATGCATAAATATGAAAATTTTAATTCTTTTGCATTGATCAGATATTCTGTGTGAATGTTTATGGTTTTACTTTTCGTGTTTTTTTTTCACTGCAAGCATGTAAATGCATGGCATGGCCGCTTCCTATTGTGCGTGTTATTTTTATAATATTGTTGCTCTATTTCGATCGAGGAAGATTCTCAGCATTTACACAGACTTTCATCTCATTCCATAGATGGTTCTCATTCTCATAGATGGTTCTCATCATTCTCCAGTTTGAAGTACTTCATCCCCTACGGTTAAAATATTCATATATATTTCTGTGACTTAGGCTATGAGATTTGTTAATTTTCATTGTATTACTATTAGCACACTTTTTTGTCTAAGCTTAGTGATTAAAATGGCTTCAAAATATTTTATTTTGCCTTAGCATTTACTTCATTTTGTCGCAAATTATTTATCTCTGCATATAAACTAAAGATAAAAAGGTAATTAGTAAAAATAATGGCAATTATTTTTTATTATTTTTGACATTGCTAATAAACCATATATAATTTTGTCAGGAAAAATTGTTGCAAGAGATAGTCAAAATTTTCTTTAAAACTTCACGTTCTAATTACTGTATAATTATTTCAAAGTTTTAGTAAAATTTTGATTAAAAATATTTTGAAAAATCGACACTGTTCTCGAAGGAACAGTATTTTCGACTTAAATACTGAAGACAATACGACGGCCAGACCTCAAAGAATAATTCCGTCATATTGAATGAACAAACATGAGTATATAATATGAGATTTCTCCATTCGATAATTGGCAATGCTTTTACGAGGCTGTGTGCCAGTATCTTCTTTAAATTGTGTTCAAAAATATATCGAAATTTTAACCGTAATTTTGCGAAATAAAAACCTCTAAATTCGCCACTTTAAAATTGTCATATCGGAAACCTTCCTGTACATTGCCAGTGTCCTTCTCCTTTCCGGAATGAGGAAGTTAGACATTTTATTTCCGGTATGAATATTGATGAAGCGCTGTCGATGTGGACAGTACTCACATAATGCGAGTATTAATTGTCTCCAGTAGAATCACTTTAAAATTTCGTGATAAACATGATAACCTTTATATTGCACCTTCAATATGTCTCTTCATTTTTTTATTAGTATTTAACGTGTAGAGTAAAATTAGGACAGATGCTTAACTATTTGAAAAAAGTTACATTTTTAAAACAATAAATGTTACGTAACTTATTTTAAGGATTATTAATTCAATCGTTCTGGATCTTTGAACTGGTAAATAAAAAGCTAACCTTAGGTATCTAAGGAAGAGAATACTTGCCTACGGTATGGATTAGTTGCCAGGTTTGACTGTAAGGATATAACAACAGTTTCAGTTTATAAAACGATCCAATACTTTTCTTAAAGGATGTGTTAACTTTATAATAATGTATTCCTGATCAATTTGCCTATAGCTCTTAACAATAAAATTCGAGCATATTTTAAGCACATGTAAAATTATTCCTAAATCACACATCTCTTTTTAATATCGTACAAAAATACATTCATCGATAGAAATCCTTGAAGAAAACTATAAATAAAATAGATATTCAAGTTCTATATGAAATCCATAACTATGTGCACGAAAATAAGGAACGTATGTTTAAATATAGCTTTATTGTACACGTAATAATATCTGCACCAATATTTTCAAACTTATATCATAACCTCTTTTTAGGCTTCCGTAGCCAAATGGTAAAAACGGAACCCTTGTAATTTCCTCTTGTCCTTCTGTCTGTCTTTCCGGTTTTCTATCTGTATGTCACAGCCATTTTACTCGGAAACTGTTGACAATATACAGAAAAAATGTATGGTAAGTGTTTCTATGAACTACTATAGAATAAGATATTAAAATTATGAAAAACAATAATATTAGGGTTGGCACTCCAAAATGTATCTGAGGAATGAAAAAAAATCAAGTCCGTATACGCGTGACGGGTATCTTTAGGGAGATATTAAAAGTGATACGGAGGCATGGAAATATTTTTTTTATTTAAATCAACTGTGCATATCTCACCAAGATATGCGCTTCTAAAATATTGAAATGTGCCCCCCCCCGAAAGTATTGAACTAACGCGTGCAAATTCCGAAAAAAATTGAGTTAGTAGAAATTAAACTAAACTTTGAACGAAAATTTATTTCAATAATATATGTTGTATAATTTTTGAGATATGGCATATTTTCGGTACCAACCGCAGCAATAACTTAGTTTTTCGCAGTATCTTTGAGAAACACAAACTTAAAAGTTTAATATTGTTTTGTAATAAGGAAATCTTCGTCTGCGAGTCCGACTCGTACTTGGCCGATTTTTATTTATATTTCCAAATTCACTTATTTTAGTAAATCATCCAAATCACAGTCTTATGTACCTGGTAGCAATCCGCACTGGCGCTCTCGTCGTTCTAAATTGAAAAAGCGTCAGGACGCGTGTGGACGTCGCCCCGGCCATATCGATATCGGCGCCGCTGTCCAATCTAGTCCAGCGTTTCAATTTGACGCTCGCGAGGTGCAGCGATCTGGGCCCAAACCAAATTGATTCCAGTCACATCTTCGTCGACTTGTTCTACAAAGTGTTAACTCGCTCGGTCCGAATACACCCTCAGTATGCGGCTGACGATGCAGATCCGCGCCCCTCCATTTAACTAAATATCTATATACTCCATACGAAGATCTACGTATCTTTCCATATATCTACGTGTAGAACGGTAGGGTTGATTATTATGAATGGGAAGGGATGTATCCGTTGAAGATGGGCCTTCTAGAATTGTTTGGCTTACCTGGGTTAGCAGAATGTTTTAAAAGTACAGTTGGGAAAATCTCGTTATTGAGGTTTCATTGCCAAATTTTTGCATGCGTTAAGTCTTCCGTAGATTTTTCAAGTAATTAAGTTCAGTCATCTTTAAAAGTTTTCATGCGACATTGGGATATTAATTTATAAAATAGAAGCAAGAAATCGAAGGAAAGAAATGCCACTTACTGATGTATATAATAAATATATATATATATATATATATATATATATATATATATATATATATATATAGAGGCCTGATACTCTGTACAATAAACTTACTGATTGGGAAGGGTTCAGAGAATACATTAAGAAAGGCATTGAATTGAAAGTCTCCTTGAAAACACCCGACGAGATAGATGACGCGACTCAGCACTTTACTAACCTTGTACAAAAAGCTTGCTGGGTTAACACTCCTCTTAAAAAAGAAAAAGGTTACCAAGTTGTTGGGAACGTACATCTTGAAGTAAAACGTAAAATACTAGAGAAGAGAAGATTGCGCAGGATATTGCACCAAAGTAGATGTAAAAGTGACAAGACTGCACTTAATAAAGCTATTATAGAGCTGAAAAATTCAATCGACATTTTAAATAATGCCACACTACAAAATCAGTTGGAAAGCCTAACTGCCATAAAAACAACAGAATACTCCAACCTCTGGAAGCTTACAAAGGCATTAAATAGGCCACAGCAATATAAATGCCTCATTAAAACCCAAAATGGTTGGACTAACACAAACAAAGAAAAAGCTAACATGTTTGCAAAACATCTGGCCGCCATCTTTACTCCTAATGAAGGCAACAATGCGGAGTTCGAAAATTAAGTTGAACGTACACTGCAGCAAGACTTACGACTATCCATTCCGCCAAGACCAGTCACATTTGGAGAACTGAGGAGGGCTATAAAAGGACTGCAAGATAAAAAAGCCCCTGGATTCGATCTCATCACAAAAGAAGTTATCATGCAACTTCCCAGGAAAGCACTGGTGTTTTTAGTTATTCTCTTCAATGGAGTGCTTCGAGTACAGTGCTTTCCCAATCTATGGAAGGTATCCATAGTAACAATGATACACAAGCCAGGAAAGCCCCCGGAAGACGCATCATCATACAGACCTATAAGTCTCTTACCTGTGCTATCAAAGTTATTTGAGAAAATCCTCCTGAGCAGAATATTACCCATACTCAACAAAGACCTGGTGATAAATAAATATCAGTTTGGATTCAGATAACAGCATTCTACGGTGGAACAAGTGCATCGAGTCTGTGATAAGATTAGACAGTCTTTCGAAAAGAAGGAATACTGCTCCGCTGAATTTTTAGATGTCCAGGCAGCTTTCGATAAGGTATGGCATAAGGGCTTACTCTATAAAATAAAAACGTCTTTACCGCATAGTTAATACTTGTTTATGGAGTCCTACCTTATGAACAGAATCTTCCAGGTTAGAGAGGACGGAGAACTGTCAATTATCCAAGATGTAATGGCGGGAGTTCCACAGGGATCTGTCGTTGGTCCTGTCTTGTATACCATCTACACCTCAGACCTCCCAGAAACAAAAGAGGTAACTACTGCTACTTTTGCTGACGACACTGCAATTTTCGCGAGCAACAAAGATCCGATTGTAGCATCTGCCGTCTTGCAGAAAAGCCTCGATAGGGTCAACAAGTGGATCCAGAAATGGAGAATCAAAGCCAGCACAACCAAATCCGTACAAGTTACTTTTACGCTGAGGAAAGGAAGCTGTGCTCCAGTAAAACTGGGAAAAAATGTTCTGCCACAGACTGACTCTGTTCGATATCTCGGTATGCATCTGAACAGAAGGTTGACCTTGAAGAAGCACATCAAATCAAAACGAGACGAGCTGAACATGCGGTTCAGAAACAACTACTGGTTGATGGCACGCAACTCTAAATTGTCAATCGACAATAAATTGCTGATATACAAAATGATCCTGAAACCAATATGGACATATGGTGCACAACTGTGGGGTAGTGCTCGCGGCTCCAATTTAAACATAATGCAAAGGCTGCAAAATGGTATGCTAAGAACCATTTCCAATGCACCATGGTTCATCACCAATACAGAGATCCACGAAGCTCTGAAAATAACAACAAATAAGGAGGAGTTAACATTAATAGGGCATAAATATAAAACACGGCTGGAATACCATCCAAATGATTTAGCTACTGCGTTAGCAACTATCTCCTATAATAAAGGACTGAAACGCCATGATATAATTGATGACAGATCGTTCAGGATGAGGTGTCTCCTGCTGAGGAGCTCCTTGGAAATGATAAAACGACATAGAACAAATCTGCTTATAGTTTGGAACTGATTGTAAATAAATACAAAAAAAAAAAAAAATATATATATATATATATTTATATGTTTATATATTATATGTATATATATTAGAGTATTATTGAAAAGTTTAACATTTATATGTTTTGTTTACCTTTATATATAAAAAAGAGCCCAATAAAGAAAACATAAGTGCATCGTTAGGAGAAATACGATATTTATACTTTCCTTCACAGACCCTTCTTATTTCAAACCTCTTCCCTGATTTATTCTTATTTTATTCTGTTGCTTTCGACTCATAATAGCAATCCAGCGGCGCATAAAAATGAAAGCATGAAAGCACGACTGTTACGTGGCGCGCTCCCCACTTTCTTTACGTTACTTACGTCACACATTTTCATGACGCTGCCATTGATTGATAAGTACTAGCAATACTGCCATTGATTAGCACGTAGAGCTATTCGCATGTGCACAAAATAAGAAATATTTTATGGTAAGTAAATGTAATAATACCTTGCCGCTAATAATAAAGTATATAGAGTTTTTGAACTTTTAATATTTTGTTACTTAAAAGCAGCGCAGGGTTTTATCGAAATAAAATACAACCGTTTAATCCCCTCTTCATAACACTACGAGGCCCACTACCTCCACTCGCAGACACGATATCTATATTATTGGTTGACATTCTTCTATCTGTTTACCAAGATATATATTTTTTATTATCTACATATTTATTTCTCAATTTTTTTATATTTATCTTGGCTTTAAGTAAAATATTACTTTATTATTTGCTTACTATTTATTGCATTTTATTGATCAGTTTAAAGTGTATTTAACAATGTATGTAACAAAAGATATGATGAATAAGATGTCTCATAATGTTCTCCTGCCATTATTTGAAATTGTGTTAAAATTAGGACCATTAAAATGTTTAAATTGCAATATCTTATTAAGTTCTTCATTCTAATTCATAATTTGTCTTCGGTTATAAAAATGCACGGGCCGCATTTTGAATTGGATATGAAAATATATCTAATATGTTTAATATTCTCAATCATATTTCTTAGACTATCAAAGGTGAAGTAAAAAAAGATGCTGATAGATCTATCAACTGAGTGAAATTCGAGGTAAAAAATCGAATTATAATCTATCAAATCAAAATCCACTTTTTTTGGGTTTCATAGCCAAATTGCAAAAAAAAATCGTAAAATTTCGTCTTTTCGATCTGTTCGTCTATCTGTTTGTCTGTCTGTTTGTCACAGCTATTTCACTCGGAGACTATTGACATTATTATTTTAAAATTGGATGGTAGATAGTTTCTATAAACCGATTTACAATGAAATAGTAGAATTGTGTAAAAATAGCATTAGGGGTGGCACTCGTGTGAGGGATGAACAAAAAACATAGGCGTATAGAAAGTCGTTAGATAGATCTTAAAAATGATATAGAAGTTCCAAAATAACTTTTTTATTTAATAGTTGGTGAGATATGGGCTTCTAAAATGTTCAAAAGTATGTTCAACTAACTTCCACTTGGACTATGCAAATATTATCTCTACTTGACCCATTTCAGTGAGAAATAGCAGGTAAGTACTGATAATAAATTGTTCATTAAAGAATTTTTTTTGTATGAAACTTATTTAACAGTGATTTGTAATTCTTTCGTACAATAAATTATACACCACTGTTTAACTGACATTTTCATAAGAATAACGTCCCGGCACCATTGATATGTCCATTCTTCTGATCCCTTCAAGATAGCTGTGGGTTAATTACAAGGATTTATAAAATATTGTTGACAGAAACATAATAATGTTAAATCGTTTGTAAGGTTTTATAATTATATAATCTGTTAGTCTTTTTCTCACTGATTTACTTACTGGAAATTCTATAAATTAATTTTGAAGCGGAAAAGCTTATAAAACTTGCGGGTATACGAATAAATTTAACCATATCAGTGAGACTTACTATCTAACATGAGTGATGAAAAGTCTCACATATTTTTTAGTGGATCTTTAAATTTTGCCATCTGCAAATCGTTACCTTCATTTCTTATTCATTTAGTAGAATTCAATATCCTTATGGAAAATTACAGTAAATTCATTTAAATTGCCAACATAATTATACAATATACACGTTGTTCATTGTTTTGTGCTTGCTCGCCAAAATTTATAAGAAATTTTGTTATTGATGAGTATTACTGGTTGGCTAATAAATTGTATTTACAAGTAACAGTAAAAATCGAAACTTTTAGGAACAAATTTATTTTTACTGGAAAGTATTAAAGTTATAATTACTGAACACAATTATTTTGTAACTTAGTAATTCGTGACTAAATTATAGCGATTACTATTGACTAGAAGTTAGTAAATTTAACGTGATAACAGAACCAATATTCAGAACAAGTTGTAATTTTTTGGATGGTTGGCAAAATTGGTACTTCGAAAATAATAACTTTAGAAATTTCCCTCTTTAATTTTATTATAAAATTAAAATTATTGTAAATATAAATATAACTCTGAGATTTTCAAACAAAAAATAGTCACTTTTCTAGTTCGTATGGTTCAACATGTCATTGAATTTGTCAAGTATTCTACTCTGTGCCTGTAACTGATAACATAAATTGATGAAATATTTTTATAAAAAACATGTGCCTTGCAGTGTATATAATATAGCGAAGCATTGTGACGTATTAACGACAGTGATAGTATGATATGTACTATAGTAATAGGAAAAGTATGTATATATATATATTTATATATATATATATATATATATATATATATATATATATATATATACATATGTATATATATATATATATATATATATATATTTATTTATTTATTCACTAAAAGATAAATATTGGTGCAACAAAATTTGAAGCATATTTTATTTTAGTTAGTTAAAAGTATTATTTTAAAGTATTTTCTATAATAATATTTTTGTAAACGAAATATTTAGTTTTGGTATGTAATTTTAGAAAGAAATGTTCGCAAGAAACTGGTATTTTCCATTATCGGTGACCAGATATTTTCCTTGACATGTAGCTATTCCCCTGCATGATTTAATATCAGTGGTTTATTGATAAAAGATGATTAATTAAACGGATGTAGTAACATCATATATATGTCCCTAAGAAACAACTTAAGTGTAAGGCATTAATTGAATTTTTTTAAATTTATAGAGGATAATACAGTGATTCATTTATTATGTAAAATATTAAATGTCTTCAAAAAAGAATACAGTTTTTACCAATATTTTTGATTGTAGGTTTAGTTGTGTGTTGAGTAGAAAATGTTTCTTTAAAAATAATAGAGAAATAATTTAATAACAACTGTACTGCATGTAATTCATTTTAATGGAATTTTTGAAAATTTGAACTTTGAGACTTCGTTATGTCAACAATAAATTTATAAAAATTTTTACTTATGTAAATACCACATGAATAATTAAAATTTTATTTTAAATTTTCAAAACATCGTAAGTAATTATTGTGGTAAGGATAAAAGGAGCTACATGGGTCCTATTCTTGTTTAAAAAAAATATTTCAACAATGAAAATATTTAATCAACGAGAAATTGACGCTAATGAGATTCTCTAAACCTCAAGCAATGTAAGTCATAATTAAATCACATATCACCTACATAAGTAAAACGGGTATCAAACCCTAAATATATTTTAAAAGCAACAGATAAATTAACTTTTGTGAAGTACTTACTACTTAGTACTTATTTAAATCCTAATTCATACGAAATATTACATTAAACAGGAAACGATCAATGCAAAAATGGATTTCACTCTTTATTTTTTCTTAGAAATAAACCGGTTAAAAAAAATTAATTTAATTATATCTTCATCGATTATGATCCTCAGACATGGAATCCAAGGTCACCTCAAAAGTTTGCGTATATATATATATATATATATATATATATATATATATATATATATTAAATTTATAGCTTTGATGCTCGATGTTATAAATTTATAGAATTTTATAGTATTTGAAATGATATAATATTCTGTAAATTTAATTTTTATTATATATATATATATATATATATATATATATATATAAAATAAAAATTAAATTTACAGAATATTATATCATTTCAAATACTATAAAATTCTATAAATTTATAACATCGAGCATCAAAGCTATAAATTTGATGTTCGATGTTCGATGGCATATTTCTAAAGAAAACCAAAAGCCATTTATTTACTGTATTACTTTTAAGTTAGAAACAGTAAGTGTCTATTCAAAAAAATGCGCAGAAATTTGGTGCAGAGTAAACATTACGAGTACTCATTGAAGAAAATACTTTAACCCTGTAAGGAGACTAGCCAACTTACGTATGACTCCAGCCTGTACTTTAATCCTTGTCTACTCAAAGCTATGAAAACTCACCCTTATTTCATTATTGCCCAAATGTATCGAAATTTACCTGAACACATCGGGTCGCAGCGAAACTATCCGTTTCTCGAACCCGCCTCTCGAAACATAAACTAAATTTGCCATTAGTATCGCGTGATCTATTGCCGACCCTTATAAACGTGACAAAGTATTCACATTAACGCATTAATTCGTAATTTCTACAAGGGCAATGGACGAAGGCAGATAGCCCCTGTCAGCGCCGGACCCGTTGCCACTAGCTCGTGTGTATCTTTTGTACGTCGCGTATCGTATATCTTCACGTATAATTATTTCTTATCATGTACGTTAAACATAAATTTGCGTGAACAGTTTTAGGTTTAGTCCGAGTTTTTGTAGCGACTTTACGCCGATTTTGGGTTCAGTTAGGATTGGCATTAGTGATGAGGAGGCATGCAAACTTCTTGGTGGACGACGAGTTTGTCTAGTTTGCGGCCAGTTGGTAATAGACAACTTAACGGTCTTTAATAGTAGCCGTGCCAGATTTTAATTGCGAATAGTGTGTTAATTTAATCATTTTGGGGTCGAAATTTGTAAATTTTTGGCAACTAGTTTCACTGTTATGGTTTCTAACTTAAGGTTAATACTTAACTAACTACGCATAAGTTATGGACCAAGTTTATTTATATCCTTTTCGGAAATAGACTAAAATATATAGAAACTTATATCGCACATAAACAGTTACATGAATAGAATGCTACAATAATCCTGCGATATGTATCATTCGTCAAAAAATGAAAACAATTATTTCAATTTTTAACAAATTTAAGCATGTTCATATCTCTTGTATATCTTCAATATAGTTAAAATTCAAAATTTCTTTCCAAACTCTCCTTAGCTGAAGATTTAGAAAAGCAATTTTTTTTAATATTTACTGGCACAATGTTATGCGTATAGGTTGCAAACAGGCAAACGAAGAGGAGGACGGACAGACGGACGAACGATCGCATGTGAAGAAATTAAAAGTTCTTGTTTCATTGCGCATATATAAGAAAATTAATAAAAAGTGCATGTGTTTCCTTTTTCGACATTCTCAGCTTTGCTATTCGTCGAAACCAACAGAAGACACGATCTCAGTTAGCGGTTTTTGCAAAGAATTTACCATTAATTCTCCAAAATATGAAATTAGACTTTTTAACAAGTAAAAAACTGAATACACATGGGAAAATTCTGCAATACTTACGATAGCGACATTTACTAAAGACTGCAGAGAAAAATTTAAATAAATATTGGATGTGATATCGATATTCCTAACAGTTTAATAAAATATTTCTCAATTAATTATTTACTTCTCAATAGCCTTAAGATTACGAGTTTGTCATATAGTGAGCTCTACTATGTTTATTTTCATTAGAGTATTACATTCAAATGTACTACAAATAGATTACGGCTTCGTTAGATTTGTATAAAAGAAGTCCAATAAGCCTATTATTGCTGGATTTGCATGAAAAAGTGGACTTTTGAATTTGTTTATGAAGCTATTATCACTGAATATCAATTAAAGGATAACATACCTGTTCCTACAAACTTAAGAGATCAGCATATGAGGTTTTACTTTGCTGCTTTTTCAAAGAACTCCAATCACTATGATTTTACTTACCATACGTAGAGAACAAAGATAAGAACTTTCTTGCAAGAACATTGTTATATTTACTCCATTAATGAATAGTTTACATAAAAGGAAAATGTATAGTACTTTTTATAAAATGTGATATAGCCAAACAGTGGAGGAAGTTTTTATTATTTTTTTTAATATTACTTTTGTTCTTAAGGTACACACAAATTTTCAAAGTATCCACTAGCAGTTTGCCGCAGTGACCCAGATTCGTAGGTAGACTGATATATTAATTTATAATTATTTCTGTCTTTAAAAGTAATTCCAAAAATGAACGAGAAAAGTATATCAAGACATATCAAATTATTCAAAATAAAATGAAATGAAAGGAGTTTTTTTAATTTCTAGAATCCACTAGAAATTAGTAAAAATATTGTTTACGCTGAAGCCATACCCTTGCGTCTGTTTATGGAGAAAATCTGTTTTTTCTCCTTGTTATAATTACCTTTATTTTGGTTTGATTTATTGTGCAAATAAATTTGGTTAGATAAACAATTAAATGGAATTCATCGTTACGATGCTAAAATATTTTTTAATAGCTTTATCCCACGGCCTCCGCTCCAAGATCAAGAACGGGTAGAATGGAAGATCGGTGAGAATACTCGGTATTATGAGTCAATAAGTAAGCAGTCTCTCTCCACCTTGAATTATTTAAGCAGTGTTGTTCGACTTTATTATATTTTTCAGTGCTCTGCTTTTATGAATCGTAACGCGATGACATATTCCTCAAAGTATGGGCTTTCCAAATCAAACATATTTTTTGGAATCGTAGATGTGTTACAGAGGTTAGGGCAAACAAACAAACTCTTTCATTTTGTATATAAATATAGATACTAAAATAAATCTAATGGAAGACAAAAGAACGAATTAGAATAATTGCTATAGGATTACATGAAATAGTAAATAATAAGGTTATAATAGAAATAATGAGGTTGGTGTGAGATAGGGCGAATTGATTGAGTCAGTGAAAATCTGCACACGTGATGCGCCTGTCGCTGTTAACTCATGGTGAAGACTGATAGATGCATCTAGTGTAAGAATGAACGTAATACCTCTAGATTTAACATTAACTTATTGAAATGGCATGCTTTAATAGACTATTGATCTAATGAAAACAATTTTAAAAATTTGTTCTCAAAATAATAACACTGTATCGATTATAAAATAATAATACTGGTAGAAGTTTAGTAAGGTTTATAACAGTTTTTGTCAGTTAATTATGAAAAAAAAACATTTTTGAAACTTCACAACCGTATATCTTAAGTAGTCAATTGAGTAGAAAAAACGTTACGACTCAGTGTAGCGATCAATATTATGTTAGGCAACGTGATATTTCAAAAAATTTATGAGATCTGTCAGATAAACGCATACGCTTTAAGCAAGTGTAATTGAATATGACTATCTTTTCACGTAATTTGGGAGCATCAAACGTTGCCAAATAATTAATCAAAGATGTGTCTACGAAAATATGGGATAATTTGAATGGTAGTTTTCATGTTGAAAACGTGTTAAATTATAAAAAATAATCGTAATTAATAAAGTATTCAGGAATAATATCAGCAGTTTTCAATATTCCAGTCAAAATGACAGCAAGATTTTTTAAACTTTAAAACAATACGTGAAAATTAAGAATTTCCCGAAGAGAAAAATTTTCCCTCATTGTAACTTTTCGTATTGACGAAAGCTGTGTATGGTTTACAAAATATGGCAATAAATACTAGAAAACGTGATGTACTCGAGAAAAATAACATGAAAAAGTGGGGGTATGAGATTCTTTTACCATTATCGGAAATTTTTTAACTCATAAATAATTTTTGCATAAAATATCCTTGAAATTACTATTCGGCGTATCGCCGAAATATAACCATCAACGAATTTAGATATGCAACATGATGTGCGCAACTACCGGAGAGGTTAATATTGTTCCAGTTTCTATTTCTCTAAGGTGGTTGTATGTTTGCTAAAAACTTCCTGCCTAGAGAGAATTATAATAAAGGTGTAATTAGAAGGATTAATTGGAAGCTTAAATGAAACAAATTATCACCAAAATAGTGCTAAGCCATCATTGTTTTAAAAACGTTATTACAAAAATAGCAAAAAAATCAAGTTCAAAGTCATTTTGAGTAATCAAATTAATGCCAATAATTTAAATGCGCAAAAATTCGAAAAAATATTTTAAAAGGTATGACCTAAAAATTAACTATTGGCAAAAAATAAAATCGTAAAGATTTTTAAATGCTAGCGTTGTACGCGTAATATTTTATTATGTAATTGTAAAATAATAGTACACACTGCTAAAGTTAATTAATATCCAGTAATGTACATATATTTTTTTTTTAATAATATTTAAAAAAGGAAATATATCATATTGTTAACCATATAGGTATATTGAATAATAGTCAATATTATCACAGTATGTTTAATATGTTGTACTAATAGCATCTTACCCGTTTATAATATTGTAATAACAAAATAAAACTTGATGCCAAATGATTTCAGTAAAAATTTTCAGTTAGCAGAGTTTGAGTTACAACTTCTTGAAACAACGTGGAGTATTTCAAATTAGCAATTTGTAAAAGATTACTTCTCCATTTTTAACTAAAATTCCCGATTAAAGAATCACTTGAAGCCAACGTTAATTTTAAACTTCGAAATGAGTAAACTTTCATGAGGCACTGAACGATACTGATGCTCTCTTCCCTGGCTAAATATTATAATAACAAATGTCACCTGTGTCTTTGAAGTATATACTGATAATTGATATTTGCATTCATTGATATTCAAAATTATTAATTTTTGTTTCAACATAGCATATTAATAACAAATGTCACCCGTGTCTTTGAAGTATATACTGATAATTGTTAGTATAAAAAGTCAATAAAATACGATATTTGCATTCATTGATATTCCTAACTATTAATTTTTTTTCAACTTAGCATATTAGTTGAAGTTACCGTTAAACAATTTTTAGGGATGTTTGGAATCAAAATAGAAAACAGTGTAATTATCGCTAAACGTTTAAAAAAGTTCCAATTTAATGAAACTACATGATGTAGTATTATTTCTACTTTCTTCATTTCTTTACCACGACCTAGGTTTCGTTGTAGTACAACATCTTCGTGGGATATTAGCAAACATCTTTGCTAATATCCCACCTGAAGATGTTGTAATACAACGAAGCCTAGGTCGTGGTAATGAAATTAAGAAAGTAGAAATAAAACTACATCACGTAGTTTCATTTAATTGTGAATAATGAATTTCTACAAAATTACCGCCAAACATGTTCAATGTTTAAAAAAGTAACAAACACAAAAGTTAAAACCGTAATATTGTTTACGTTCTGTTCAAATACTTCCATAAATCCATTGTAATGAGTACATTTTTTTAATAAATTTATTAATAACCATTTATATAATACTAATATCAAAACTTATTATTTTTGATATTATAGAAATCAGTGAAATGCAGCCTATCATTTCAATTCCGACGGAAGTTTTTAATATAAAGTATCTTTACACAAATCATACGAAAAGTGGTAATGCTACCAAGAATTCCGTACATGTACAAGTTTTTCTATATATTTAATTTAAAATTCCTGTTGTTAATATAATTTTAATTATTAATATAACTTTTATTTAAAATTTACCAACGCTGTTTAATTAAGGGTAAACGTGACTCGTTATGGAAAGTAAATAAATAATCGTCAAATCAACGAGTATGTGTCGACATTCTTGTAGAAGCTACATGGCCTATTTTCATTGATTCGTATATTTACATTATACTGTACTTCGATGCAAGTAACAAATTGAAAGAAGTCGAAGTTTTAATGATGTTTATTCTACTTCATATTAATATTATCCTTCGTTTTGTTCCATATCAATTTAAATATTCTAATTTTTTTCTACTATTTTTAAGTATTACTGCCAACGACATTATGTGTATTTTGCCGAAGAAATAATAAAGAACTTTTCGTCTATATAGAAATTTGCATGGTTTCGGACAGCGGAAAAGAGAATTCAATCTGAAAATTCAGTAAGATATTTTTAACTTGGGTCTAATTGATATGTAGTTTCAATTCTCTGTCACTATTAAGGCACAAAATAGAATAATTAAGTAAAAAACTGAACTGATAAAAATTTTTGCCGAAAATTACGAATGTATTTTTTTAAGGTCATGATTTGCTGTTGTTTGGTGATTAATATTGAATATTATTTTTTATCGTAATTAAAACAATGAATTACAATATTTTCCTATCTGTATTTAACAGTTAACATATCTCTATCATATTTGGATCGACGATATGACAGGAACCCAAACAAAATTCATATAGAAATATGAGGAGACAGCTAAATTTAATATTTGTGTAGAATTTAGAATCTATGCGGGTTTTATTTATATAATATTTTAAGTACAAATATTTTGAAGTCCTTTTTTAAATTTCTTTTTCATGTACTTCTGACTTTTAAACGTCAAATATTCCGAAACTTTGAAGCTTACTATAAGTACCACCGGCAGAATCTACAACAAATATTAGTTATACGAAATATATTTAAAAGAAAACAACAGTCAACTTTCAAGTTCATCAATCAATATATATTATAGATAATCTATTTACTTTATGCTTTATAAGCACCTATTTTAATGATCTTTATTTTACGCCAAATACAAGTTATGCGTTAATGGTAAGAACTGTTAAATATAATTAAGTAATGTATTAAATATAACAAAACTACAAAAAAGTCTCAAACTTGCCCTTCTTAGTCCATTTAAATTGTATTTCCTTTCATTGCTAGACTAACGCGTTGAATGACATTAATAATGAAAGAATTATTTAACCGACCAAAATTCTGTCTAAGATTTTCGAAGCATATTTCAATTAGTATATTAATTAACTTTTAATATTTGGGTCATATAAAAATAAAGCAATGAATATTGGGAGAGAGAACCTAAACAAATTTATGAGTCTTGTTTAAATTCGATGGTCGAGATCATTTTATTATAACCTGCAGTAACTTTTCTCTTTTTCTCATATCTTACTCCCTTCCTCACACCTTAAATATTTTTTTCCGATGAGGGTTTTCTACGTAAACATTTCTGGAATTGGTAAACATTTAACAGGAATTGTTAAATACCTTTTTTGAGGATCGTCACACAGAATAATTTCACTATATCTAGATTTTTTTCAAATAATTTAATCATTGCCCTATTTAGGTTGCCCTATCTCAAAAGGGAAAAAAGGAAACATTGTATAACTTCATTTTTCGTCAGTCTGTGTGTCAATACCCTTTTACTCTGAAATGAATAGAAATTAATATCAAATACTTAGGTCCACGGTCCCTAGGAGCTGTAAAACATGCTTTCAAGTCAAAGTAATCAAGAAAAACCTTCAAAACACAGCCATTTATGCCGCATATTTTGACACTCGCAAATAAATTGAAACCTATAAAATACTTCCCGTTGACCTAGAATCATGAAATTTGGCACACAGCACAAGTAATAGAAAAATTCAAATATCGTTTATCTGTAGTTATATCATATAATTTTTTTATAGTTCAATAGGAATTTCATGCACCAATAAATGTTTATAAATGCCTATATGCGGAGAAATTAACTTTGCTTTACAAAAATAATATCTAAGACCAAACTAACACACTCTTCATGCGTACTCAGCATCGACCCTTGTCAGTTTTATAACTAAATTTGCACCAGCGTCCGAAAATATCGTGGATATAGCTGGGAAAAGAATCCCAAGAGTAATAACGGGAGGGAGGTTGGATGCATTGAAGGGAGAGGGACATGAGTGAATGGACACAATATCGCTAAGTGTTGGAAGATAGGACTGCGCGAATGGATCCTTAGTGTTTATCTAGGGCCGTTGGTCATTAATGTAATGTATTCCTTATATTATTTGTCTCGGTAGAGTCATTTGTATTCGGTCATAAGTGGGTCTGTAAATTATTTTCTGCCTGCATTTTCTTTGTTATGTTTCGTGCAGCGGAAGTGTCCGACGATGAAAGCGTTTTTCTGTGATGAGTGGCAATTTAGTATATATAAATATTTATTAAATGGTAGTTTCATCGGGTTTGGCCGGATAAATTTTTTATTCCGCAGGTTTAGAAAAGCAAACGACCTATGTTATGGAATACTTTTAGAACATATTTTATTATACAGTCACAGGACTATACTAACTACCGCTCAGTATTTTTAAACATTCAATTTTTTATTTTTATTAATATGTTCAAATCAGCCGAAATTTATAATAACCGTTAGTAAAGTTTAACGCAAAGACTTTAAAAAATTTAATAATGAAGTACAAAATTAACAAATAATAGAAAAACGAAAAAGTGCACATACTATATAATTATGTATTTTACTACTAACAAGAAAGTTTAATCTTTCTTTTACTTTGTCATCTTTGTTTAAAATAATTAACGTTATATTTTGTTATATTAACACCCAAATATGTAACTCCTGTAGGTATAAATAAAATGGCGTTTAATACATCCAATACATGTGACAGAAGTGAAATTTCTATAGCGATTTAAAGTTCTATTTTTTAGAATATAGTAAGGGCGAAAAAGGATAAAATAAGTTTAAGTTCATAGATTGTACTAAATTCCATAAGAAAATTTTAATACTATATATTCAAAAGAATTAAAAGGAATGTCATTTAAAAACCGATGTTACCGTCTAATCAAATATTTGTATAAGGTCATTTTGACAATTGTAAATTCAAAAAAAATATTTACGGCAACTATATGTGCGGCTTGCAGATTTATGAGTAAATTATGTACATATATTGTTAGTCTTGTTAGATGAAATACGAAGACCCGACAAAATTTAGTCCGTTTACTCTTGACACATATAAAGTAAAAGGACAACTGATAGCAGATGCGGGTGTCATTTTTATTTCTTTTCACTAAATATTTTGGCAACTTACTTTTGACACCTATAACGTATAAAGGAGTTGATAGCAGTAGTGAGCGCCATTTTCGTTTATTTTAGTGCAACATTTTGCCAAATTAACATAACAAACAAAATAGCTGACAGCCCATAGTCAGCGCTATTTTTATTTGTTTTCGTGATATTCTATATAGTGTTCATCTTTCGTGATATTCTATATAGTATTCATTTTCCAAATAATGTTGCGATCTTGAAAAACTCTGAAAATGTTTATTCCATCGTTAATTTTATTTTCTAACTAACCTAAAAATGAATCGTAGTTTATTATAATATGCATGGATAAGTTACATTTGTTAAAAATTGCATTGTGCATTTCTTAAAAATTTCATGATTCTAGTTTGCAAAAGGGAAATATGATATTTTCGATACAAGTAATACTGATAGAAACATATTAATATGCTATACCGATCTTTTTTTTTCATTTGTATGAAAATACTTCCAATTCAGTATCAGTTTTATGAGCACATATAAAGAACGTAAAACTAGAAATTGTCAGATCTGCTAGTATATAAGTAATTACATTTTAAGAATTAATTATGAATAAATAATAAAAATTTCAAATAAACCACAAATCGAATAGTGAGATAGATCAAATAGTATAACTGCACAGTATGAAGTGAAGCACTCTGAGAGGGTGTGAGAGAAAGTTTAGGAAAGAAAAAAGGTTTCCATTTCTCTTTGACTCTAAATATTAACAATTATACTAGTAAAATCAAAACAGGAAAATGTTTCATTTTTTGTTGAAAAAGAGAATCACTTTCGTTACAAATGAAATTGCTGGCTCACAATTTTTAAATTATTTTATTTAAAATACAAAACATCCGAAAAGTGACCGTTTACTATTCTCACAGCGCACTTAGCAAGAAGTCGTTATTTTTTCAGGTATTGAGGTGCGTACATCAGCGCCTTTCATGCCAGTCATCATTTAAACGAGAGCACAGATTCATAATTACCGCCCGCTAAACACAAAAATATTAACGAAAGTTAAAATGATCACTTAACCCTTTTGACAATGTTTTTAAACTTGATAAAGCGCTCCGCTCCGAATCCTCTCGCAAGACAATTTTGGAATCCATAAAATAAAATTGCGCAAAAGATAAGTGCCACTTATTCTGCATTATACCATCCCAGGAGTCAAATAAACTTCTCTTGCTAAAAAAAGGACATAACCAGGAATGCAAATGGGTTTAAAGTGAAGGGCGAGAAAACTCGAATCGCTATTTTACCTGTTAAGTGATAAGGAAAAAGTGAATGTTTACAAGGTACCTACTACCTCAATGGTATAGTTTTTTTCCTTTTGCTGTACATAATACGTATGCCCGGTATAAACGGAAAAAAAAATTTTCAAACAAAATTTAAAGGGAAAGTTTTGAAGAGATTAATTTTTCGCTCAAAGTGCGAAAGAAAATTTCGTGTTTTTTCGTTGTTTTTGTGTTAATTTATTTGTATTTTGCTTTCAATATACGTGTTTTCATTGCACGGTTATACTCGTAGCTAAATAACTTTTACAAAGAGGTTATCTTCCATCTTTATAAGGGAAAGTTTATTTTCTTTCCGAAAACTTATTGTAGGAAGGTAGTATTTTTAGGCGACCTGTTATTCAGAATACATTAAGTTATTTTCTGCAACGGTACTATTATTGTTTTAACATAATTCATGAAATTAGCTAGACAAATTCACAAGCAAAGCAAAGTTTAAACCTAATAGTGGTAGTGACCTACGTAAAATATTTACCCCAAACTTTTCATTTATGTAAAACTTATAAAATAATCCACATTGGAAATATCAAACTAATTTCAGACCTCTATATATCCAAAGACCATGGAAGGCGAAACCAGGAAAACCACAACGTGAATGAAATGCCTAGCTCGGAATAATATACAAAAAAATGACACTATACGTCCACAAGAAGATACTTTTGTACAACCAGATACTAAACCTGTGTGGAGTTGCGCGTTAAATTTTGGGAATGTGCTGGTGAATACAACATACAAATAGTTCAGTGATTTAAGAAAAGAAGGTTTTAGATGCTGTTTAATAAATATTAGGAATTGACCATATTATATAGACTATTACAAAATAAGCCAGTAACCTTTCTGAAGAAAAGCTTTATCAACACGTGAATGTCAAAGCCCTCCAACTTCTCTGACAACATAAACTAAATTAAACAACTAAAAAGGACTGAACCCAATGAGTTAGTGCAGTGAAGTGAGTTCGCAAAAGCAGAGCAAAAAGTTGCAGTGGACTTGAAAAATAGTTCATACACAAGTGACTAAATTAACGAAACACTAAGGACCATTACTTAAATTAGGTTAGAATGAATAGATTGTAATATTATTTGTATTAAAAATTTCAATTATAAACATAAAGAATTAAATATGAAATATCAATATATTTAAATGCTTTTAAATTAAGCGTATGATGTAATATGGACACACACACACGCACACATGTATATATATATATATATATATATATATATATACCACCAACACAAATACTGGAAATTCTCAAATACGTGAAATGCTCACCCCGACACAACTCTCAAGGAAACAATAAGTATTCAGTTACATGAAGTTGTACAATAAAACACAAAATATAAAGAAGCTGACATTTGTGTTGTGCAAGAGCGAACAGATAGACTGCCCGTTAAGGGGGTGGAGGTCTTTATTCCTTTTGAAGCTACTGGTGCCATTTTATTTCGTCAATTTGGAAGGAAGCACTCGAAATAGGAATAACTCGAAATGAAAATGTATACATTTTCAATTCGTGTTCATTACGGGCGCCTTTTATTGGTTTCGACGACGAAGTCTACAACAAGTTTCATTATGATCGCAACAAATACGCCATACTCATCGCCTAATATCAGCGTCGGCTCGTTTCATTTGGGATTTTTAATGTTAGACTAGCTTTATCGAACCTTATATATTCTTTTTCAAGTTCGATCGCGGATGACGCGAGAGCTTAAAATTAATTTTATTAATTTTAAGCTCACTAAACCTAAGTATAGACAGTCACGTTTAAAATGTTTAAAAATATTTTCATAGCGCAGTAAAAATAACTTTTTACCAATCCAGCTTTATTTTAACAAAGGCATTAAATAAGCAGATTTTACGAATCTATTACTGACATATGCTTCTAATTTACATTCATTGATTTATATATTTTACGATATTATAATAGATCTTGAACTAAAACAATCATATTATAAAAATATAAACATTCTTCTAGGTAAATAAGAAAACTACCACAATAAAAAGTGGGATATATATATATATATATATATATAATATATATATATATATATATATATATATATATATATATATATATATATATATATATATATATATATATATAGATTATAGAATATAAAATGTGCAAGACCGAACATTCATTATATTTCACTGAATTCAATCTAAATCAAGTAGTATTATGTAATTCATACAAGAAATCAGGAAAAGTATTTTCCGTTAATATATTATGGAAGGCAAAGTTTCGAACTAGAGGGTGTGGAAACGATTCGAAATTTTCCATGTATTTATATTCCCTGTCAATTGTTTGATACAAACGGAAATCATAGTAGGATTCGAACAACGAAACAAAGCACAAGACGTGAACTCTGTAATAGAAAATAAATGCGAAGTAGTGAAATCTTTATATATTTATATCGATAAAAGGATATTTATATGTAGTAAAAAAACCCAAAGGAACATCCTTGATTCCAATCTCCCAACTTGTTATTTGAACTTTATTGAATATGGCAATTACATGTAATAAAATGACCTGAATTTTCCTTCGATATCAGTATAAATGAAATATTGTCATTAATTTTTCACATTTCAATTTGAATATATTTCATTTATTTTCTAATAATTACAGGTTATAATAATATTACAACATTTATATCTTTGGTAATCGTTCATTTTGGAGAAAGAAATGTGCTATAGAATCATTGGACGCCTTCATAAGGCTAGTTTCCATCTCTCCAGCACTTTACGCATGATTTAAATTTGTAAATATATTCATTACATACATAAGTAAAAAATTTTGAAGTAATGTATTTTGCACAAGCCAAAACATACCGCAATTTATCATAAACATGTACTATTATAATTTATCAAAACAGAAGCTCTTTGTGGTCTTACTATACACAAAGCAGTTTATGAATATTTTACTTGTTCATAACATTAAGTGAGTTACGTGCAGTTACAGGCGGGATTTAAATAATGATAAATTATATACGGAATGTTTTAATAGGCCAAGAAATTGTATAAATTATGTACTAGTAAAGCGATTGAACTGCCTTAGTTTTCAAGGGTCAGATGTAGCCAAAATAAAAAAAACGTATAGGTAATTTTGTTACGTAATTGTAATATGTAAAAAAATTAATAAATTAAGGTAATTAAAACATTTGTATTTATTTACAGCAGCTAGATAAATATATTAATACTCGTAAATATCAATATTATATTAAATTGACAATAAATTTAATTGATAATATTACTATTTTTTAATAGTAACATTAGCTCTAGTATCATTACCTCTCTATGACATAGTAATGACTATATATACCTATTATATTTGTGCTTATATTGATTAGTTCTATTGTAGGTCCAGAATCAAATTAACTATTCGTTTAAAAAAGTTACTCGATTCGTTTTCATTGCGCATATATTCCTCAACATAAAAGTATATATATTGAAAAAAGTTGTACTAAAATTACTTTTTTTTAATTTTTAATGGGATTTTCAAGTAAATTATAATGAAAAAAGTAAAGTATAATTGACTGTAATTTAAACATAAAAAACAAATATTTTTAAGACCGAACAGCGGACCATTAACAACTCGATAACATTTATCCTAAAATCTATTGAAGCCAACTTGATTCTACTCACCAATGGCAAATGAAAAAAGAGATACTGGCCGATAATAAAAAAAGAAGCACTAAAAATCCTCATAGCTAATTTTATTGAAAACCCAAGGAGCTTGTGAACTTTGTCACTAAATTTACCTAAATGTTAATTTTATAGATCCATTTTATAATGATGAATTTAAAAATGAAACCCAACCGAATATTCTGTTTTTAAATTCCTTTAATTCCATTTTTAATTTTGTACCTTTCGAAAAAATATAAAAATATTTTTTAAATAATGTAAAAATAATAAACGTGATATTTCTACCCTACGTTACCAATGAAAGGTGGTGTGTTTTTTATTTAGTTTCAGTACGCTAATTGTTCTCCTTCCAATTCTTTGTGTTTATTGTAATCACATCCCAATCAAATTGAATGTTGTCAAAGTGCCAGGTTGGGTAATGGCCGCATAATGATCCAGTCAAAAATAATACCACATTAAAAATATTATAAAAATATTTCCATTTTTCTAAATATTTCATTAATTGCAACAAATTTGAAAAGCAAAAATATTGGAAATAGAATGGAACATAGTTTCAGTGGTTCACATTTCGATTTGAAGTAACGTAATTCGACGCAGACGAAAATATTTATAATATAAACCAATTCACCTAATTACGTATTCCCATCCCAAACCTTGATCATGCAAAAGAACGAAACTATAGGAGATTCCTACTTGCTTCATCAATCACTGATACATCTTAATGTATACAAATCTCGCTGACCAGTTTAACAAATCAACTTACGAACTGGTCGGCGGTCGTGCAAAATGACCTAGCATCCTCAGCGCCGGAGAGGTTGCGGCAAGAGATTTATATTCACAAATAGTTGGTTTCGCATTGCGAACAGTGATTCCCTCCCGCCATTAAATGTTTGTACAAATTGCGGACCGTAATAAAGGACAATAACTGGCTGGACGCCAGTGTTCGGCAGGCCCGCTATCTTCATTCGTATTTTTTGGGTAAAGATTTGGATGGTGTTACAGAGGTATTCCTCTTATAATGGTCGCTTGATTTATTAATCTTTAGTAAGATCGTTTTGTACAAGGCAGGAGGTTTCTTGTTTGTTATGCAGTCGGATTAAGGTTGAAATTTTTGGGGTCGATTGAACATGATTTTATTTTCAAGTTTAGCTCGCAGAGGCCTTCAACTGTTAATTATCGTCGTTGTGACATCTACGTTAGATTTTCTTTGCTGACTGCATCCAGCTTATAGTTTGTAAATATAATCTTGTCAATATCAGATCTACTTATCTAAAAAGCCATAATTTAAAATTTTACTCAGACTTACTCTTTAGTTGATCAGACATTAAAGTTGAATTTTTTAAATATGTCTTGCCAAAATCCGCTTAGCGTATGTTTAGCCCATCAAAAAAAGTTATTACAATGAAAATAAATTGGAATAGAAATATATGAATTTTACAAATATTTATGGAAATAATTAATATCCTTGTATAATATAGCACAAAACACCTCTAAATCATGTAATAGAATAGAAATAAAAGTATTAGCGCAAAGCACGTCTAATAATTGCCTAAAATTGTTAAATGTCTTTGATTTATAGTTATTGATGCTGATAAGATTATAATTATTCAGTCTGGCATTACATATTTTTACAAAATCCTCAGATGGAATCAATTAATTGACTGAGAATTATTAGTACACAACACGATCGTTATTCGTGATAAATTATTTTGTTCTTAACATTAGTGAACATCAATAAATTTTTGGTTTTGTTATAAATTATTAATGAAATAAGATTGTTACTGTTTTTGTTAACATGGGACGTAAATAATAATATTGAAGTTTTATGTATAATTTTTTTATTTAGTCTACGTCTTTTCAACAAAAATTAAAATAGTAGTAATTTCCGTAACTTCAACTGATTAACATTGACAATAAGTTTTCAGATTCGTTGCTTAAGAAATCACATATCCTAAATTTAACGATAATTATTAAAAGTGTTTCAAACTTGTAATGTATACACACACACACACACACACACACACACACACACATATATATATATATATATATATATATATTTAAATAATTGATATTAACTTTCATAGCCAGGCACATAGTTGAATATTTTAGTGTCCCTAGTGAATTTCATCGTTAAACGTTAGATACTAGTATATTTTTCAACAACTTTTTAGGTCTTTCCGCTTTGATACTATTTATTGGAAAGAAAAGTTTAAAAAATTTAAGTATCTCCTGGTTTCATAATATTTCGAAACTTCGTTTGGCTCTTTTGAAAAGTTTGAAATGAGATTTGTGTTTTTCAAACTTTCATCTTAGTTACATAAGAGGAAGCTTCTGTTGTACAATCAAGGTTTAAAAATGTATTTGTCTTTTCTCACTTTTTCTTATTGAATATGTCATTAGAATTTTTTAAATTGGAAAAGCGAGAAATAAGCAAATAACTAACAATTTTAATGTAATTAAAAGAAAAACTCTTAAATACATAAGGTTCAATTAATTTGGATAAAAATTTCAAATATCCTTAATGATTAAATTTTCTTTTCCCTTTTGAATATTGAATATGTCCAAATGAAACTTTTGTTTGGATAAGAATATCCGGCAGTTCATGCCTGGGCCAGAGGTTCACGCAAAATTGAAAATCTTCTTTAAAACTATATGGAACTTTAATTTCAAGTGACGCTCGTATATTGCAATGGGGGAAGTACAAACACATAATCTTCATTATTCGTCTCAAATAATAAGTATCGTCTCAAGAAATAATATTTGGTGATTCGTTCAAGTAATATTAATTGGCACCATTTGACGGAAAAAAAATTAATTAAAAAAGAAATATCCACTAATATTGTAAAAATAACTTTCCAGTTCGCATCCAATATTGTATTATACAATTTAGGAATTCAACCATAATTTTCAACTTAAATGAAACTACGTGATGTAGTATTATTCCTACTTTCTTTAATTTCTTTACCACGACCTAGGTTTCGTTGTATTACACAAAGATCTTTGCTAATATCCCACCTGAAGATGTAATACAACGAAACCTAGGTCGCGGTAAAGAAATTAAAGAAAGTAGAAATAATACTACATCACGTAGTTTCATTTAATTGTGAATAATGAATTTCTACAAAATTAACGCCAAATATATTCAATATCGTAATTTTCAAGTTAGGAATTTAACCAGGAGTGTTTCTTGACATCTTTCACATGAATTCAATTAAATATAAATAGGATATTAAAAAAATATTAATACTCTTCAAGCATCGGAAATTAGATAAAAACATATTCTATTCGAATTTTTGATATAGTTACTAGAAAAAGCAAATGAGTACATTTATTATACTACTGGTGTAGGTTCTACAACTAGCATATGCTCCTGCCAGGCTTCCTTCTGTCCAGTATCTTGTCTTGTATAATGAGTTGAAGGAGTTAGTATTTCCTCTGGCGTATGATATGGAAATTGATATGGATTATTGGAACCTACGTGTTTTTATGATTTTAGGATCTCTGTCTTATTGTTTATTCGCTCAAGCACCGTTGAATTGCGTACTTCCTGAACTTAAGAGATACGCAACATTCTATGTTACATCCATATCTCAAAGGTTTGAATTCTCTTGCTTGTCACTTCTGTGAGGACATAGGTTTCAGCATCATATAGTAAAAAATAAATATGTAGCAACGGTTTATACGCGTTCGCAGGTTCAGACTTAAATTTACGTTTGTAATAATGAGGGAATGATATTCAAGTGTTCGGCTTCGGAATTTTGTTCTTTTGCAGCTAACGTTGATTCCGTATTGATAGTTGGCACTGCTTACCACGGCGGTAGGTATTTCAATACTTTGGATTTTATTCGATTATAATATGAAAGTACGTACCTGCGGATCTGATGTTATTAATAAGTTTTTTTTTATTGAAGGGTATTCCTTCTGTTACTTTATTCGGGGCACCTGAGGATATTGATTCGGCATAAAGATTGCATAGCAATTGTGAGAGTATGTAGCCCTGTCAATTATAGAGCCCAGGTAATTTCTGTTTTAGTTACTGGAGAACCAATTTACTGGAAGGTACTGAGACATTCTACCTAAAGTCATCAAATAGGTTTCTAATATATTTCTCCACAGATGTAAAGTTACTTTTTGATAGGGGTAATGATTCTTTCACCGGCTGTAAATTGAAATAAGATGGAGTTCCATATTGTATTTATCTTATAACAACTTCCTCATTTTATGTATACTAAAACTACTATGCTTTCATTACAGTTCTTCGATTTCCAGATATCTTTCTCCCACATATTGATTTTTTATTTCCGTAACACGCTCTTATATGAGGTGTTAAAAATCTTGATACTTTTGCGCGTATTTATTTTATGATCAAATACAAGTCGATTATATAAGATGTTATACAATTTTCTTTTATCCCTTGTTAATGACTCATTTAAATGCTCTGGGTCCACCTTTATAAATACCTCTATCATTTCCTTTAATCGGGTGGTTTAGGTTCACAAAACTTGTGTTAAATGAATATAGTTTTTGTAATTGATTTCTGATAGATACTCGATTCATACTACGTATTTTCAAAACGCAGGACTTATTTCTAACAATATTGTGAGCTTTATCTGCAGATGTTTTCCATATAAACAGTATGCAGTGGCACAAATAGCTTACAAAATGTATTACTACCCATTTTTCCTTTTGCTCTTTTAGAATTGAAATCCCCATCAAGATATTTATCCCATTGTTCTTGACAATTCTTAGCATTTCTACAATCTGTGAATAGAACGATTCCATCTGTGCTTCGTCTTTCTCAGCGATAGGGACCTAAACCTGTATGAGATTGATGCCAAACGGCTTATCATGCAGAGTAATAACATGACCCTATTGCAAGATAACATAACATTTCTGACGTGGGACCTGATTCCTAATTTATTATTATAACTACACTATTACTGTGATGATTCCTGTGAATCAGAGCTGCTTAAATAATGTACAACATCAACGATGATACAAAATGAATGCGATATAAAATTTAGAAATATTAAGAAACTTTATTGAAAAGATTCCTAGGTTATCTTAGGCTATGCTCTCATACCCATGCTCTCATAATAAAATAAAACAACAGCTTCATGTGCTGAGAAAGAAGCGGAAATATTCTGTGTGACTCGAAAATAATTAAATATTCTGTGTGTGTACGAAAATTTGATATAGCAGAATATGAAAAAAAAACACTGACTTATTTATACTATTTGACATACGGGGTTAATTGTTCATGATTATGTCGCTTATTGTATATTTAGTCATACTCATGTCTAAATATCGCAAACACAAAAGAATGCACATAATCTGGATGTAGATTTAATATTGTAATTAAATTAATTTTTTACTTAAATGTACTTATATATACGTATAAGAATGACTGCCATTTTACAAATGAACCAGATTTATACAGGAACGTTGCAAATAATATAATAACAACGGAGACTTAAAACGCAGGCCGCAATTGAAATGGTCTCATAAATATCGCGCGTAATCTCGGGGATTACTTGAAACACACATTCACTTATCCATTCAAATTATTTACGTAAAACTAGCTACATAGTCACATCCACGTGTTAATTACACGTGTACTCGCAAAGTGTACAACCAGTACTTTTGTTAGTGCGTCATAATTCGGTTGTAGTTCCTGAATAACTTTCAAAATGCTTTTCAACAAAAAAAAGTCAAAAATAGACGTAGATAGACGTCTACTCGAGGGCCCGGGTTTGGAGTCTGCTTCACAAATGATCTATATGCATTTGTAAGTCGAGTTTGAGAAGGGGGCCCTTTGTGAATTTGATTGTGTTTACCTGAGTATAGTTAGGTTCGTTTTGTATGATGAAGACATCGTAGTCATTTCATCAGTTGAATTTGGTAGAATATTCGAGTATTATTTTAATTTTATGTGAATATTATTTTTAGGAATATTCTACTAACTATCTACGAGTATTGTACAATCATAAGGAAATTGAATCCTTAAAACGACTTTTAGAATATGGCTTCACGCTAGTCATTCATTGAAAACAGATCGATGAAACAATTTGGTATCCAGACCAAATTTAATAAAGTACATCCCTCGGTAGTAACTGCTATATACAACCTTACATAACACATATATACAACCGACAAACTTACCACTCAGTGTCCTATAGTGTTGATAGATTTCAGTATAAATAAGCTAAAAAAAATTTCGTAACTCTAACTTGTACCTCTATTATCTGTTCATTTTAACCATATATATTGCATATCGTCAATTATCATAGCTCCCTTTTTTTATATTTTTTTTCTTTTTTGTTTTAAAATGTGAAAAACGCTGACTATTAAGTTCTCTAATAATTTCTAATTAGAGAACTTTATAATAACTAAGACGAGTTTTATTAGAGTTTTATTCATTTCTGAATTTTGATAGATATAGATTATTCAAGTATAAGGTTTATATGAATTATACAAGTGTACTTTCCCGATAGACAACATCGTAATAAATTGAGAATACACATGGATTGTGAAAAAAGTTTGATACATATTAAACATACTGAACAAATAGATATTTATCAGTCGTCTTGTCTATGCTAATCTGCTAAACTCTGGTTGGAAGCTTATATCGACAGTGAATACTTTAGCATTACTTGGCACCACTGATAACTATTTTTTATTTGCCGCTGTTTGTCTCGAGCCATTGAATGGGACAAGTTGCCTCCCTTATTCGGTAGCATTTCGCGCCAAGTTTCACAATATACCACCATTACTCAAAGCGAATAACAGTTGTTTTATAACAAAGGTAAACGTAATTTATCATTTTCACTCTGACATTTTTTGTAGATATCGATTGTCGGTGAGTGTACGCCTCCGCGTGGCGCTAGATTTAATAATATAATATTATACGCATACACCTAGGTATAAATTAAATAAATGTACACATATAGATAGCCGCCAGCATTCGACTAAGTCCACTCAAAGGTAATATGATATGATCTTGAATTAGAAAAGCGTTTGAATTATAAAAGACAGTTTTGTGTCCACATCACCTATTTTCTATTCAACGTACTACAAAACCACTTTACCAATAACACTTTTAAAATTACACTTTTATATTAGATCTAAATTTAAAAACTTAAAAATTAAAAACTTTAAAATGATTATGAAAGAAATTAACTCCTTTTATTTTTATATGTTGTATTCCTTTTCTTTTTTCAGCCTTTGAATCTATGATGTTTTCTTGAACCCTTTAACGTTGCTTACTCTACCAGTGTGTGATTATCGCATATCTTTTATTCATAAAATTCATGGTTTTTTATTTATCATAAGAATTATGTAATTATATGAATTTAATTTTAAAAATGTACAATCCCTTGTCCGGCAATTTTTTTTTAAATTTTGGTATTAAAGAGAATTGACTCTAAACAACAATCCTTATCATTATTTAAATGTCCTGTTTGTAATATCTTTATGTTATTAAAGAAACAACTAGTCAAACACCCAAATGAAATAATTGCGTTAAACAATCCGATTCCAGTAAATAAAATGAATATTACTTTAAAAAAATTAAAATTCATCAATTTATTTATTGTAATACCCCATATTTGATTAAAAAATATTTAGAATGAGGACATTTAGACACCCTCGCATAGTCAGCAACGAACATCTAACAACATATTAATAATAAATATTTGACTTTCCTCTTGTAAAGCGATGAACTGACTTCACTCTTAACTATCAATTTTACGACTGGTTTGATCTAATGCCAGCATGGAATATAGTAAAAATTCAATACTTTCTTATTGTTTTATTATTTATTAGCAACGAATTTTATATTTACTTCTTTATTTACATTCTAATCATACTGGTAACATAATGTTTTGAGGGATGAATTAAAATGAGTTAAGAAAAATAAATAAATATTCCCTACAATCATTATTTGGCTTGTGAATGTAGGATGTGCCTTCGCTACACTTTATTTTGTATCCACAAATCTTCTTGAAATGAAATGAAATATACAAATAATAAAAAGACTGTCCCCAAACACTTATTTTACTCTTAAATTTTTGGTAATAAAGTGACACCATTATACGATAAAACTTTAAGGTTTAAACGGAACCATATCTAACCTATCCATATAGAAAAACTATTTTCCCGGTTGAATGGAGTACGTAAGTATTTAAAACTTTACGATATAAGTTCAATAATGAACAAAATTTAAGTCTCTTAATTTTAAATTTTAATATTACACTTTTGTTGAAAGTTTAATCTTGCTTACTACTAAACAAGGATTCATAAAAAGTTACCTTCCTTGAATTAGTGTTCATAAAATAATCTGGTATTTTTTGTAGAATTGGTAATCCATACAAAAATCCTTTGATGTCTTGCCAATGTTGGTATAATATATGTAAAATTGCGCATGTCCCTTCTTAATTTTCCATCACATTGTTTAGCTTAATATAAAAATATACCTACGTAGATTTCTATTTTCAGAAGATGTTATATAGTTCTGTATGTATATGTTATATAGTCTCATAATTTCACTGCTAGAAAAAAGTATAAATACGGTAAACAATCTCAGCTGCAAAAGCTCCAGAGAGGTCAAAAAATTAAATGCACCTGAGTTATTTCAATATAATATTTAGTTCTAATTACACTGTTCAATGTCGGCATTATAGATCAATAATCAACGATGCGACCGCAAAGGTTGCGGCTCCTCATCCTGCTACGCAACCCTCCTGAACAATTATGTGAAGGGGAATTCACAAAAGTCTTCATGAAATACAATAAGCCGTAAAGTGCCCTCTCTACGCTAACTCGACATACCTTCCCCGAGACAAACTTAGACGAGCCACTGCAATAGTGTAAACTAACTTATTTTCGACCGTATAAAGAATATTATATTATGCCGCAAGTTTTCCTGGCTAATATTTTTGCAAGCTTCCCATTTTCATCAAGTAAGATTTGACATTGTTCCTTAACCGGAATTGATGAAATTTTATCAATTCTTGTCACGATAGGTTTCAGTGGAAATCAAGATAATTGAAATATCTTATTCATTTACCTATTGAACCATTACATAAATAATAAAAAAATTAAAAAATAAGGAATCGTTTTATTTAATGGACATATAATAACATCAGAGTTTCTGCTATTTATTGAAGCAACTTTTAACATTTTCAAACTTGCAGTGTATATAAACGACATAAAAACATTTGCATTTTTAGAAGACTTGTGCGGTTCTATAACCAAAGAAGTAAGAAAATAACATAGCTATGTAACAAAAACTTTCTTGAACCATGTTAAAATTTCTAAACAGACTTATTCGACAGAGGGTCTATAAAACCAAATATAGGATCAAACGAAACATCTATACACATATTAACATACTAATAAATTTAAAAAAAAATTATGAAAAAGTCGGAATACCTACTTTCTGAAACATTTACAGAACTACTAAATTCTAGACTAAAGGAAAAATCCTCAACACTAACGTATTTTTTCTCTGGCACAGATACAAGTTAAAATGTTTTATTTTATTTAAACTTTTTATGTTCATATTATATTTAGTAATGATGTTGTTTGTAATAGTGTGGATGAATATGTATTACAGGAAATAATATCTTTGTGAATAGCAACATTTTACCGTTTCGCCAAAATATATCCTGAAGACGGTTTCAATTTTACTTATTTATATATTTTTGTTATATATAGGATGTTAAGTTTATTGCCTTACCAAAGGCAATAAACTTAATATCCTAGAAACATTAGAAATAAACAGACATAAAAAAGACACCAAGGTTAATATATTAAATGAATAACTAAATATAATATCATTACCTATGCTTAATATCTTCCAGACATAATATAGTTAGACAATATTGATACTACAGAACTCTACAAATTGTTTCGGCACAACTACATATATAAATATAAATAAATAAAAAAATTATTATAAAATAAAAAAAAACAAAAATAAATAAATATATAAATAAATAAAACGGGAGATATGTAGAATTAGTGGTATAACCTTTTTCTAACCTTCAGATAACCTTGCTTTGGTGTAAATATATTAATGAGAATAACTTCCATTTAATTTTGTTACGTACACCGGAACATTCGCATTGCATAACTTCATAGAATAACATCAATATAATTTATTACCCACACTAAAATACTTGTATATTGTATAATTCTCGGAAATATAGTATAACCTACACCGTTCCCCTACAATAAACTCACTAACATGAGCAGTAGGAAAACCCACACAAACCCGGCTTCCGATATTGTTTTTGAAACATAAATACTGTTGGATGTTCCTAAGAGTTAATCTTTGCTAATAGCCCAACTGAAGATGTTATAATATAACGAAACCTAGGTCGTGGTAAAAAACTTAAAGAAAGTAGAAATAATACTACATCATGTAGTTTCATTTAATTGTGACAACAAATATATTCACTATAATTAATCTTAACTTAAATACGGGTACATATCCTGACTTATGGACCCTTTAGCCGTTACCCATGTTTACAAAAGTGGATCTAGATCCAATTATAGATATTTTCTGCCTTTATTAACATTTTTAAAATTATCTCGCACAGACAAATTTTTACTAAAATCAGGCATTCTACTGTCACAAACTTTTTATCATTTGTTGACTATGTGTCTACTGAGATGGATACCAGACCTATGTGACCTATTTCTACTTTAAAAAGCTTTTGATCGAGTTAAAAATGACACTCTTATAACACTACCGCAAACTGCAACATGCCTGCTTTTTACCGACGATTTGAAGTTGTTTGTTGGAGTTCATTGTGAGATACTTCAGAGCGACGTGAACACAATTTCAAAATTAAACTGGAAAATTTACTTTAATATAAGTAAATATACAGTAATATCCTATTCTCGTACCAGAATCCCGAACACGCATATGTTTGAATCAGCGGAATCTTTTTTAACGCGTGTTTCCAATGTTCAGGACCTCGGTATAAACATGGATAATTACTCATTACGCTCATATCATTGATACTGGCAAGGTAATATTTAGAATACCAGGATTTATTGTGCTGTACTCTCAAGAATTATATGACAAAAACTATGTGTAGACTTATGATTAGACTGTATGATACTCTCGTTTGCAGCACATTGGAAATAAATTCAGTAACTTGGTTTTCAGTTAAGGTATATGTCCTTATGTTGGAAAAAAACGTAAAGAAGACGGGAAAAAGAAACACAATGTATTACTTAATATTTTATTATTTTTTACTTTATAATTTAATTAAATTATTCAAAATATAAACAGGTTACATTGAAAATCCATCAATGTTAGCATTAGTATCGTTTCTTGTAGCAGAGTGTTACGACAAGTAAGGAGACATCCACTATTTCATATTCCTCACGCACGCAGCCACATCCGCTCGAGATTCCTGATTATCAGTGTATTAATTTACTTAACGTAGCGCAGGGTGTATTATTCGATACGCGTCTTTACCGTCAAGATCATAGAAAATTTAGGTGGATCATGATCGGCTCATTATTTTTGATTGGTCTGACTGAATTGCTCTGGTTATTTCAAAATTTATAAAAGACAATACTTTATGTCTACGATAACGAATACAAAAAACGTGGAGAGATATCAGGTATATAATCGAATATTATTTGAGTAATGATAATAATACCAACTTTGAATAGATTTGAATATATTAGATATTATATTTAAAAGAAAAAAGGATTCTTATGAGTCTGAATTCATTTTGTAACTTCATATTCAAACAATTTGTCGAAATATTCGAGAAAATTTAAGTAGAAAAGGGTGAAAGGTTTTACCTATGTATCAAGAATAAAGGAAAGCGGTATGAAGGAAGACAGGAAGAGGTCATCGTTTATCACTTTTATTATAATAACCAATGATTTAGATTAAAAAGGTGTTTTATAGTTGTATATGGAAACTGATTTTGAAACTTTTTTTGACATCAATAGCTTGTAGCAGTGGAACTCAAATCATAAATTGTTTAATGAAATAAAATAACATACTAAATATCGTCTCTAAGCCGACTTAACAATTATTTTTAATAAAATAATGAACATACTTATTTTGAACCAAAATTATGAATATTTTTATTACTGTGAGCATGTTTGTGTCGCTATCGCAGAATATAAGTCCGCGTGCCCTCATATATTTACTTCCTTCATATTCAAATTCTTTTAGAAAAAATTATATAATTAAAATTAATTATATTGATTCAACATGAAAAACCTTTTCCTTGTGATTATACAGGGATACTACTAGGTACACTAAAACGGTCATTCGCAACTGATTACCCCCGCTACTCAGATTGAGATCGTTCATAGCCAATTGCGTAGGACATTCAGTCGACGAAAATGACTCAATTAGAAAATTTTGCTAATTTATGATTTTTTTCACTCATGTAACTTTTCAAGTGAGAGTTAATTATAACAAGTATTGTAAAATGAAATTCAAATCATTATTCTTCATTAATAATGTAATCGATTCTATTTTTGGTATTGTCAATGTGAAGTTAGATTCACTGAATATCATTTTTGAAGACGAAAATATATTTTGCTTCTTATTTGTCATGTTTTCTATAGCTTTATAAAAAATAACTCAGTTCTTCCCTTGGTAATTTGATGACATTCGAATAGAATTCCTATGAGAAATACTTCTGCAACATTTAGCAAATGTTAATATTAAATATATTCCTTCTTTATGGCATTTTAAAAGAGATATTGAAAAAAATGTAATTCATTAAAACTAAATCAAAACATTTTATTTTTTTGTACATTCATCACATCGCTAAATTAATAATTTAACTTTCTGACAATAAGATATATATCTAAAACCTTAAAAGCATAATTAACACATCAGTGATGGTTACAAAATCTTGTTAAATATAGCGCCTGACGTAATGCACGAACATCATCATCAGTTTACTATTTAAGATAACAATTTCTCCCATTGGTGGAAAACAAGTATTTAAACCTAATCGCGCGGAACTGTTAGAATACAAAATGAAATACTCTCGCGTGCTCTCAGCCATAAAAGCTCTATCTTAGCAATACGTGTATGATAAATATTTGATGTTCCTCTCGTAAAGTGACGTAATGGCATCACTGCTACTATCAAAGTTTCCCCGTCGGAAACGTGATGATAAACTATGGGCGGCTGGAAAGAGGATATTCTCTAATTGAGACTAGAGATATTGCATGTAAGGAAGCATTGCAAGATTGGAGGCGAATTCTCGTGCAAGGGTGGCCGGTTATAAGCGTCTCTATATTAAAAAGCATTTGCTTCAGTTGTAAGATATGTGTGATATAGATCATCACATGGTATACTGACCTGACAAAGACGCGGAAATAACTTTTCATTCGTATACAACATAGACGTACGTGTTGTTGTTTAACAGGCGCATATTTGAAAAAAATGTAATAATTCCACATAGAATTAGTTATATTTTATTATGAAAGCTAATTTAGCCTTATAGAATCAATATATAAAGATGAGAAGACTAAGAAAAAATTAAATCAATATTAATCACACACAAATTAATATTAGTTCTGCTTATGTTTTGGATTTAGGTCTTGCCCTAAAGTGAGAATTCTAAGTAGTTTAGGATCTGTGACCAATTAATCACAAAATTTATTTGATTTTGATACGTTATGTTTATTTATTTATTTAACAAGTTTAACGTACCATACTACTAAGCAAACAAAATACTAAGTTTCGAAAAACTGGTTGTTTGATAGACTGTTAGAGAAGTTATAACATAAAATATATCGTGTATTTTAAAAAAGAAAAGAAAATCATAATGAATAAAAATAACAGTATATTACATTTAAAAAAGGTAAAAAATTTAAAACAAATATTGACTTGTGTTATAATGCTAAGAGGAAAGGACAAGAAGTACTATTGTTCAGGAGAGGTACACCATTTTCAACAGGCTTTTGAACATATATTGTAAATAATGTTCACTCCGATATTCAGATTGGAAACAATATAACATTAAACATAATTAAACATATGTTACACCTGTCTAATAAATATTTATTTAGCATATATAAACACCCATATATATTTACATACATACATATATATATATATATATATATATATATATATATATATATATATATAATGTGGGTATGATAGCCATTATATAGAGGTAATTGAATTTTGCTCTTTTTTCGAATACAAAAATAAAACGGAGATAATTGAGAAAAAACTTTAAGAAAAAAATAATCACAAAAAGCCTTCTCTAGATCAGCATTGGTTGATTCCTCTGAGACGAATTTAGGTAAGAGCACTGTGTAAACAAGTTTATTAAAAATGTGTCTTATTTTTTCTTGTTATTGTTTCAACAATACATTGATCTTTTGATGTTTTGTTTAATCAAAATTTATCATTACGTAAATAATTTTCACGTCCAAAGAAATCGGATCATTTTGTCATTTTGATACGTCATTATTTTATTTGAGATGCATATGCTAAGAAGCGCTGTGTATGTTTGTATGCACGTAAATGTTTTTCCTGACTGTAGGTTTTTAAAGGAATATTTCACTCCAAATATCTAGAGTATAATAACATTATTTTCGAAAGTAATAGACGTTGTTTTTAATTTAAAAAATGTAGTGATGAACACTTAGTCGTATAAAGCGTCTTACAAAATTATTATATATGCAGGTAATTAAATATTATAACCGTAATAACTAGACAATTTAAGTAATGCATCCTTTGGCAACTTCTCATTGTAAAATAACTAATTATATAACATTTATAGATAAATATAACTGCACAATGTATGTATGTTTTTATATAATTACAAAACAATTTTTTGGATATTTAATCAATTTTTTTTTCAAAATGATGCTCGTAGAATTTCGAATTGTTTTTGGTTCCCTCTTTTAAATCTTTTCAATCAGTCTTCAAATTCCGATAAAATAAATTCATCTGTTTCTAAAATTGAAGCCCCTTTCAAAAAACATTTATCCTCTTCTCTAAGGATTTTTATTTATTATTATCGATTAAAGCTGAATTGATTCTGCTTTTTGTTGAATCGAGTCGATTGGTTACATTATGGTTAGGAAATTATAACATGCAATGATACAATATAAGTTTCTATCTTCCGGAAATGGTAAATTAGAAAAAAACTTAATACTTTCTTTGCTGGCTGGCTGAAACTATATGTATATATGTATATATATATATGTGTGTATATATATATATATATATATATATATATATATATATATATTAATAATAATAAAATTTTAGAGAACCAGCAGTAAGTTCGAATTTATTTCTCACTGGTTGTAACCCTCGTGTGGGTGCTTACTTAAATATGATTACACCGGTAAACCACAGCTGCTAAAAATTATGGAAATAAAATGAAGTAAAAACTAACATATAAATTTGGGATCTTCTCCCACAAGGTAATGATGTGTACTTTTCAAATGATGTGTTAGTTTTTGATATTTTTATTTATCACGAAAACTTATGGGTATCTTACTTGAACCATTGTAAGATGATGTCAATTTAGGTTACAGTATTTAGTATAAATCCTAACTTACATATAAATGTTTAGGAAAAAACTGAGTATGTAGAGAATATATTTCTATCAATTGACTGTTAACATCCTTCCGGCTTTCTCCATAACTCATTTAGTGTCCTTGATTAATATCGTTAACATGTGTGGCGCTAATCAAACAATGTCGCACAAATAGACCCGCCATGGTACATGAAACATTTATCACACAAACATAGTTATAACCAAATTGTTTTTTTAGATCAACAACGCTATTGCGATAAGAATGTGAACATTACATTGCCTTCACCCCATTCTTGTTCGTGGGAATCAGAATTAAACAACCAGTAAAACTTTGGAAAGGTTTATTGGTTTATACGCATATACAGGAAGCGACATTTGTCAATGTAATGTATTATGTAATAATTTATACAATTTTCCCTCGATAGAAACAAAATGAATTATAATTGATGGAAAAGAAACGTAACTATTGTTTTGTTTATGCACACGTTATAATGCGAGTCAACTTTACCGCCGCAATCCTTGTTATTACTAACGCCTACTTTATATATTTTCTGATAAAACAAATCGTCTTCTTAAACTATTAGCTAAATACTTCTCTTTTGTCCCTTTAGAATATTAAAGTATAAAGAAATTCCACTTATTCCATTTTATTATATCTAATGAATGTTAACCAAACCAAATGATTTACTAAATGCAAAAAGATAGACAGGAAATAATATTGCTGATATTTTCTTTAATGATGAGGCAAAATGAGAAAAATTGCAGATTAATAAAAACGTAAGTCTGTAGAAGGAAAATGATAAAGATTCTGTTGTGAAAATAATCGAGGAGCTTCAATCGGTCGTCCTTAAAAAATGTATACATGTTATATCATTTAAATTGTGTTTATTACATAATATATCATGAAACCTTTCATATAATATATGGACGCATTTTTGTGCCAATATATAAAAATGAATATTCATTTTGACAAGTTCTGTATTTTTGTCGTAATACAACGTTATATTTTCTCTAAAAAAAAATTTATATTCTTCTGATTTACCGTCCTTTATGAAAAAAAACACTTTAATATTGCACTGCGGATACATCTATATATTTGCATTTTGCATACATCGTAAATCTAACACACTAAATTCAGATACAAGAGAAATATTGTCAAAAATTTCGTAATTTACTTCTTACGCCATATTAACAAAAATAAGACTGTAAATCTACTTGTAATTGTATTAAAAAAATTATAACCATCATACGTTAACAGAACATTATGTGATTGCAACACATTGTCTTAAATATCCGCGATGGAATCAAAGTACAACTAGAGGGACGCAACTATTTTTGATGACTACTATAAAAAATTGTCGGAAAAATACTCAGTTTTGTTAATGGACTTATAAGTGATATTTTGTGATAATATTTGTGATAATAAGTGCCATAGAAAGCATTTTGTAATTCTGAAAGAAAATTATACTTAATATAATGATATATTCAATAATGGTATAGCGGTAAAAAATAATAGAAATTTTGTATCAATTCTAAAATTGCATGAAATAATATCCATGATATGATTACATAACGACTGATTAACCACTTAATAATATCAAGAAATACACTGAATTATTCTTAGGTGTTCGCTACTGTGTTTATGACTCAATTTGACATTTTATTTTTGTAACATCAGAACAGATAATATCAATACACCATATAAATAGTTTATCATCACATATTAATGGAAGTGAACTGACTCAATATAATTAAACTGATTGATTTAGGTTTGACCCTGGGCAGGGTATTGTGAATTGAATGGCGAAACTGCCATAAATCGTAAGGAAAATATTAATGGCCTCAATATCAAAGGACTCTTGTTACGGCTGGGCATGCGAAAATGACATTAATATCATATCGACGATACTCGTGTCGATATACGTCCTCGTTCGTATTTGTATTCTGTCTGAAAATTATGTGGAAGGTAATCTGTATACAATGGAGCACGCGATGTCGGTATCGAGTATAGATTTCTACAGAGACTTTAAATTACGCTCTCTGTCAAGGACAATAAATGGAATTGTTTACAGCCTTAACAAAAATTACAAAAAGAAATATTTTTACTTAAGTACATTTGGAAGAGTAGATGTGACCTCATAGCGAAATCTTTAATGTGTCTTTGCTGACATAAATCAAACTTAGTTTGTTTGTTTTATTGTCCTAAGAATTCCCTTATTTTAACTTTGAAAAGTAAATAATCATATTGCCATAAAATATATTATTTTCATATCTCGAAATGGTTTTTATATTTAATATTTTTCTTCACGTTTTTTCTGCATAACAGAAAAAAAAGAAGGTAATGTCAAGTTTGACACAGTTTTCTGAAAATAACTTTTTACATAATGGAATATGAACATTTTGAAAGGTGGTTATATAGATAGATCCGAACATTTTATGACTATAGTTTTACACATTTCATAGTAAATATCGACAAAAATATAGATAAACACCAGCATCAGACTATAAGAGTTCATGTTACCATTTTTGCTAAGGATACACAAAAGCCAAATAAATATGCCTCAATGCATGTATAGTAATATGTTTAAAACGCTTGTAAACACGTTATTCTCAAATTTGATTTTCAAAAACTATAAAGGAATTTTTATTAATTAACTATGTTAATCACAATTAAATTAAACTACGTGATATAGTACTATTTCTACTTTCTTTCATTTCTTTAACCACGACCTAGGTTTCTTCTTTTCTTTGCTAATATCCCACCTGAAGATGTTGTAATACAATGAAACCTAGGTCGTGGTTAAAGAAATTAAAGAAAGTAGAAATAATACTACATCAAGTAGTTTCAGTGTAAATTAAGGCCAAATATATTCAATTTAAAAAGTAATAATATTACTAAGTCTCTCATCTGTTCAATTCCATATCCAGCACGTCTGTCAAATCTACCTACGCAGGATAATAGATGTTTTGGGAATTTTCAGTAGAATTTTGAATAAAATACGTATAGGCTTTTTTTATCTGGAAAAAATTTAAAGCATATTTTATCAAAATCGAGTGAAGAGTTCAAAACATATGTCCAACAATTTAATAAGAGGCTGGTAGAAAAAATAATATTTGAAAGAATTTTTTTTGTTTAAAATATTATATTTACCCACAAACTTCGTTAAGAGTGAAGTTGGTACATGGTGTAATCGCAATTTAGAGATAACAAAATATCCGTTTACAGGTCTATAAAAATAATAAATTTTTCCAACATTTCCATATCCCATGAAATTTTCAAAAATGCTCTTTGCTCTATCGGTGAGAAATTCAGTAAACAATTTTGCCACCATTCTAAGTTCTGAGTATATACGCACTGGTGGGGACTGGTTTCTTTTTTCCTAATATGAGTGCATTAGATGAATTTGAGAAAAGTTAATCCAATTTTTAAGAAATTTACTTTATACTATAATTATGTAACATATTTTTTACATTAGGATTGGCATACGGAGTATGGAAAATATTAATACCATGGAATGCTAACCGATTAAATTAATTGTTGAAGCATCATAGACAGAAAAACTCCACGTAGGAAAAAATCAGATTACATTTAAAACATGGAATATTTATCATTTCGACTTATATTTTAATAGTTATTTAGTAATGTGTTATATATTTTTGGTATTTTAGTAAAATAATATCTAATTATACGATTGTTTAAGTGGATAAGAAAAACTACTCCCGGACAAAACTAGATGCAGTGAGTTCCACCAAGCACTCGTCATTTTACAAGTATTGATTCGGTTTTAATATAAAATTTTAATATTGTCTTCTTTTCGGTTAAAAATGATTCAATAATTTCTTTGAAATTAGTCCTAAAATACATGAAAAATATTTAAAGAATTGAACACTACGTTCAAAATTCTTTTGATAAAAAAATGTCTGCCATAAATATAAATAAAATTTATAACGTGGTAAGAAAACATTTTATCATCATCATCGTTCATCGTGGTAATAAAATTTATAACGTGGTAAGAATTATTTAATGTATAATTATACACCTAAACGCACATTACGATCATTGTGTTATAAAAATTAAAGATTAAATAAATATAACGAATGAAAAAGACACGGTGTCAAAAGCTACGAAAAAAGAATAATATGGTAAGACGTTGTGAGTTATTCAAATATATCGCGGTCATGTCGCTAAAATTTTGAAATAAACATTAGTCATCTGCAAATAAAAGTTAGCTGCATATATACTTGGTATTATTAAGAAAAATGATAAAAATAATGAGTGAAACTCCCAGCAAATTAAACGTACGGAAAAAATATGTAAGAGAGGTGAAATCTTTCCTTATATTCTTTACTTATGTCCTAATAATCCCGCCCGCTAGGAGTTACAATCTAATAAAAAATGCCGATAATCTAAAATTAAAATGCAAGACACACAATATACTGTATCCATTATAACAAAGAGCGCTTCAGGCGGCACGAACTTTATGACTACGTGATGATATTTACGGCGAGCGCGCGTAACGTAATTCGAAGTATTATGGATAGCGGTGGCGGATTTAAGGAACTGTACAAATACTTACTAGCCCAATTCCAACATTATTTTAAATTTCATTAGTCATTTTAGGAATGCTATTATGGGATAGCTTGATAATTTATGATCTATCAGTGTTTAATGTTTTGTTAATTGAAATCGTTGTCACAATAATTTTTTTCAATATCTGGTAGTGTTTATTTTATATTACTTACCTGTCTATGCGTTTAATGTTGGGTGAATTTAATAGTTCACCCCCTTTTTGTTAGTAAAACAACCTTTAAATACAATTTTGGATGTATTACATAAAATTTTAGCAATCATTTCAATATTTAAAACAATTGCTCCATTCGCTGCTAAAAAAATCAGTTTCTCAGTCTGTGAAAAATACGCTACCAATATCTTATTGCATTCAATCTATTTTCTGGTAATTAAATACTAAAAATTATATATGTATGGAAGATGGCCGATACTTTTTAAAATACTTGCTTCCTACTTATCATAGAACATCTCGCTCGTACACTTAAAATGTCACCTTTTTTACGCTCCTTGTGAATTTTCTAAACCTGATAATTATATTTTTTACTCCTTTTTTAACAGTCCTAATTACTGTAGAGTAAGAAAAGAAATTTTGACTTAGATTTAGTTATGTCTAGTATAATTATATATTTTGTGTGAAAAACAAATCACTAAGCTAAGAAGGAACCAAGAGAATGGCGTAAGTCAGCAAATATATAAAAACATGCTTACATCGAAATAAAATACTGATAGTCCCATTAATAATTTTAACTTGCCTTGGTAAATAAAGCTTTTTGAAGTAAGAAATAACATGCGTTAAAAACATTTCTGAAGAATAGTGTTGTAACATAATCAAGTAGCGATGGTTCTATAAACTATAAAATTTTCTTGAAGTTTTATTGTCTCAAAGTGAATTCGTTAAAACACCATGGTTGACTGAAAAAAATACTTATGCCCATAGAAATAGAAAGTCCGTTACTGATAGTTTGTCGATCATATTTTGTTCTTAAATGTTTTTTAAGTATGACTTAGTCTTAAGTAAATAAATATATTATAAACAAGGAAATACTTCCTCACTAGGGCATAATAAGTGCAGATTTTTTAATATCATTCCAGCTGGAAATCAATATACTTCAAACAATGTTGGCCGCAAAGATAAAAATTGATGGTTTCTGCGTGCGACATTTTGTTCAGACGGGTCCACATTTAAATTTTTTTATTTTGATAATTTGTAAATCGATTTCTTCAGCAATTAGTTCCTAGAAGACCTTGACACAAAACTCGTCACGTTATGATTGTGAGATTTATTAATTATAATTGATTAAAATAAAGATAATGAGTTTCAAATGATAAAAATAGAAGTTAAATTATTATTTATAATCAGGTGACATTAAAACATAACATGACGGATTTGAATCTTACTTAGACAAGAAACTTAAAATAAAACTAACAGCTCTGTAACCAGTTAATCGAGACTAAACATACCTGTAAAATTGACATAATATAGTGCAAATTTCCAAAGTGAACGCCTTTTATTAAATTTCGTTTGCTTTGATCTTTTAATTTTTATTTCATTAAATCGTCAATATTAATTAATATGTAATTGTAATAAACAATTATTTGAGCATTGTATACTGACGTAGCGTATTACATTTTTCTAGCGAGTCTAAAACATCACTAAATAGATAAATAAGACGATATAAATTTAACATACAAACACGATTTTTCGAAAGCATAATCTTCTGCAATGGATTTGATGGTTTCAGAACGCGAAATGTATGTAAATGGTTTATATCTCCGCCTACCGCAGAGTAATGCAGATAATATGTGTAGTGGAAAATATTTATCCCGAGTTAAGATTCCCACCCCTATCACTGTTCATAAATATATCGTTGTATATGTATTTACATTTAAAAATTCAATTGGATAATTAATTGCCTCATCTTGATTCATAACACTGTCAATTGATTTATATGTCGTGACTACACCTGGCAGTTTCGCTTGAATTTGAAAATTAATGGCATTGATATGAATGTTCTTCGGTCCTAAAATGGCGCGTTCTCTTAACCAATCATGATTTCCGTAATTCTGAAGAATATTCGGAAAAACACATTCAATCGATTCATCTACCGATTGCGCAATTGTACAAAAATTGTTCGGTACAGCGATCAATCCGTTGGTACTGTCGATTTGTTTTTTGTCATCACCAATTTCTAACAATTGTTTTGAAAACGCATGGGTAGCTGGATCATTTTTTAGGTGAATATGCATATTAATGTTCAGTGTCTATTTTTGTACATATCTCCAAAGAACTGATGACTTCAAACAGGCATTTCTTTCATCAGCAGGAGTTGATCGAGGAATGATAGGCAATGTTTGTCGAAAATCCCTTGACAGTAATATCAAAGCACCACCAAAAAGTTGTTGATTACCACGTAAATCTTGCATTGTTCGATTAAATGCTTCTATTGATTTTTATTCGCCATTGTACACTCATCCCATAAAATAATTGACGTTAATCGCAGAACTTTTGCCATAGCAGAATTTCTCGAAATATTGCAAGTTGGAGTTTCAATCACCTGTACATTCAATGGCAATTTTAATGCAGAGTGTGCGGTCCGACCACCTTCTAATAATGTAGCAGCAATTCCCGAAGATGCAAGTGCCAATGCAATTTTCTGTTCCGATCGAATAGTCGAATAAAATCAATGATATAACGAACGTTTTGCCTGTACCACCAGGTGCATCCAAGAAATATAATCCACCTGCATTATTGGAAACGGCATGCATGATTGTGTCATATACATGTTTTTGCTGAATATTCATTTTGGTTATATTCGATTGTACAAATAAACGCCAATCATTAGAATTGAATTCCTGCTCACGTTACAATTCACGATCAAACAAACCATGTATCTCACGATTTGGTGCGGTCATACCCAATTGTACTAATGCTTTATTTACAATCGTTAGATCTTATCTTCAATTATTATCAAAGCTTCGTTGTACATTTCCAAGGTAATCAACAAATCAGGATTTCTTGCATGATGACGCATACGAATTAAAATATCTTCTGCCATATAATGTTTATATTTGTTCCATAATTCAAGTGGACTTGATGGCATACATGTTGATAATATAATGGCAAATAGCATTCGTATTTGTTGTGGATGAACTAAAGTTGATACATCTTGAAGTGTTGAATCTTGGGATTCAAAATCATCATGGGTGCATCATCCTCCAACAAATGCAAGAGTTGACATGCTTCACGATATGTTTGACACAAATGACCGTGGACTGTTCTCAATTCTTGAAATGATTTTGGGCCATTGACGTTAACTAATAACAATCTCAAATAAAAAGACTCAGCATTGTTTGGATGTACTGTATATATTCTCCCAATTGCATCTGTTTGGAAAATGCCAGGATGCCCATGGACTGCTGTTCCTTGTTTACGTCTTTCAAATTTTTTCGAAGACACATTCCATGTGTAATACATACATATAGCACTTCAGAATATACCAAATTTATCGCAAAAGTATCAGTTTCGCATAATTTGAAAAAAGCTGTCAACGTAGTCGCTGGTGGTTGTGCTGCTATTTCCAATACATTTGCTACATTAAAATAAACACGTTGGCTATTCTCAAGATGCACAGCTAAGTGAACAACCACAGGATGTCTTTCGTGCGTTGGAAACGACATAATCCTCCAGACAGCTTCATTACTACTAATGTAGCGCCCCATTTGATACTGAGTAATGTCATCATTTCTATTATCACCAGCAACACCGAAAACAGCCATATCGCTCCCTTTATTTACATACTTGCAAATATATTTAATGGATTTGACTGAATTACAATACTCCACATTTATATAAGCATTGAATATTTTTGATAGTAATGGGCAATACGGAACCACCCAACGATTATAAACTTCAACGTCCTGGTTACGCATTCTAATGGTTGCCGTTTTGCCATTATCATTAGGTGATCTACGTCGATACAACGGATATCCGTCATTGCCCGTTATTGTGTCTGAAGTCAATTGCCTTGGGTATCGTTTCAAACACTTTCCATCAATCATACATGGCGAATTCATATTTAGTTCACCGCACTGACCATGTATCATGTTTTTAACGACAACTTGAAATAACTCAGGATCAACAATTTGATCAGGAATTTCAGCTGTTATAACGTTATCAATTTGATCCGGAGTTATTTTATGTACCAGCCAAATTAATATATGTGCGTGCGGCAATCCCCTTTTTTGCCATTCGATGGAGTACATAGCAACGCACCTCTCCAAATACACATAATTTCACAATTAAGTCCATAAGTGCTTTCAATTTTTGCCGAAAAACACGTGCTGTAATGTCATGTCGATCAGTTGTCGATTGTCCTTCAAATAAATTGTTTTTGATGTCATCCCACTGCGGATTACATGTAAATGTAATGAACAGATCCGGCCGACCGTATTTTCGTACATAAGACATTGCGTCTTGTGCATATTCGTTCATATTCCGTGGGCTACCAATATACGAAGATGGCAATATAGTTAAACGTCCGATGTCATTAACATTAGCATCATTCGCTATCGCATCTTGCAAATGAATACATTCTTCGGATCTTAATTTTGCTTGGTTGAAACGAATAAAATTAAGACGTTCAGTTTCTATTTTGGCATACACATCAACGATGTACTGATGATATAGTTTACCTCATCTCAAGATATAATTTTGTTCTTGTGGACGAACCATCAATCGATACGAATACAAATTCATGGCACTAATTTTCTTCTGTACATGTAGACCTGAAAATAAGTGCAAAATGTGACTTCAGAAATTTATACAAATGATGAAATGACAACACACTGAAAATAGGTCAATTATTTACCGGTACATGTATCAATCATTGGTATATTGATATGGTAGCCATCGTCACCTTTCCAATGCAATATTGGGTATTGTAATGCATCGTAACTACGATGAAGTTCCGAAACACGTTGCAATTGCTCATTTCTGCGACGAAGTACAATATCACGGGATTGAAACAGATCACCAAGAATTACAATTGTAACCTCATCAATTGTCGGTGCATTGAATCGCCTTTCATGCTCTCCAAAAGGTGTTCTATCAGCCCTTATTACGATTTTGTGATTATCAGATGGCATATGATCGAGAGCAATTTTGAATAATTGAATTAATGCGTTATGCTGATGGAAAAACCTTTGTAGCTCACGAGTAATTTCTCGTCTTGTATTCAAAACAATTGCATAACGTTGATTTAATTCACGATTTTCATCATCAATAAAATAAATTTGCAAAAAATTACGATCAGCGTCGGAGTATGGCAATAACGAACCAGCTTGATGATAAGGATAATAGATCTGGCCCTGAATCTGTAACATGTATGCAATTTTAGGTAGATGTTGTATCATAATTTTTAAAACTATCGAATACTTTATGATTCAGATTGATATAAACATGGGACAATCCTGTTGAAGTATTTACCTTAAACGTCGGCATAGAATTATCTCTAATCATTTTAGTAGCACCAAAAGAAGTCATTTGAAATGCCGAATTGTATTATTGAATATGACTCAAAAAGTGCTTCGACTTTTGAGATGTCCCAAAAATTCATGAATACAATGGTTCGGGTGGAGTTTCTAATGCTGGCAATCTCACTTTGCCAGTAGCACAACACATGCCGGGCGTTTCACCTGGAAAGATAGTCGCATCACAATGTTGACATATTGCGTCCATCATTCCAATGTATCCGTACACACTATAATCAATCTGACTGTTGTAATTAAAAGCAGCACGCATCATTTCAGCCAAAACAGCACGACGTATTCGTGATCGCCGTGCAAGATTCAGTACAGGTATAGGGTCAACACATCTATTTCGTGCATTACCTTCACGCTGCGATGCATTAGCTTCTGCGCATTCATCTGCAGTCTGTGATCGTCTTAGTAATGCCACATCATTTGCATTACGCGTTAGGCGACCTATATTTGCTCGTCTTGCTTGTAGCATTTTTCCTTTAATTAAAAAAGAATAAATCAAATTAAAAAAATAATTGCTACATTGATAGTGGTACACAATATATTTTTTCAAATAAAGAAACACACATGCATACATGTAATTCACTTCAACAGTTCAAAACTTACCGTTTGTGTAAATGCGTTTGACAATTTAGTTCATAGTACATTTGAACAAAAAATATAAACACGAAGCAATATTTATCGCTGACAATTTGCTTTAATCTAACCACGTCCAAAATGATGATGAAAATGACCGCATGAATGACATAACAACATGCTTTTACTGTCAACACTGAAAAAAGTTTCAATTTGACAGCACAATCGCCGTCTGAAAAAAGGTGATGTTGATTTTTATATATATAGATATGTAGGGGGCATTATCAGTAAGAGGGTGATGGTTATTTTCAATGAGATGTTTAGCAAAGTGAGATGTGTCTAGTTTGTTATTTCGCCAGCTGGCAATGTGTTCCTTGTAACTTGTGGTAAAATCTCTTGTGGGTAGATCTAAAAAGTTAAGTTTATTATCTATTAGATATAACAATAGAACGCAAAAATATTAAACATAAATTTAGTATATTTAGAAAAGACACATTTACAGACTCCATAATTAATGGTCAATCTCAACACCCTTGGTCCCATAAGATAGCAGCCTTCCACTCCATGATTCACAGAGCTTTAACCATACCTCCAGAAAAACCTAATCTACTTAAAGAAATAAAAACTATAAAACAAATCGCAATAAATAATAATTATGACCCATAAATTGTCACAAAACTGTACCATAATAAATTAAGAAAAATACTAATACAAGAAATATACCCGGTCGTACCAAATAATAATAATATTTACTATAAATCTATCCCATAAAGGTAATGTATCACTCAAATTAGGAAAACTCTTAACTAATAATAAAAATATAAATAATATAACATATACATATAGTACTTTAAACAACTTGGGTAAAACCCTTATTAATAATAAAGAAAAAATAGATAAACATAAAAAGAGTGGTATGTATAAACTTAAATGTAACGACTGTAATAGTGTATACATAGGTCAAACAGGAAGAGATTTTACCACAAGATACAAAGAACACATTGCCAGCTGGCGAAATAACAAACCAGACACATCTCGCTTTGCTAAACGTCTCATTGAAAATAACCATCACCCTCTTAATGATAATGCCCCCTACATATTACAAATAAATACAAAAGGTAATAAACTTAATATCCAAGAAACATTAGAAATAAACAGATATAAAAAGATACCAAGGTTAATATATTAAATGAACAACTAAATATAATATCGTCACCCATTCTTAATATCTTCTAGATATCATATAATTATACAACATTGATACTACAATACCTTGGAAATTGTTTCAGCACTAATATACATATTAATATAAGTATATGTATTAAAAACAAAAAATTAAAAGACAAATAAATAAATAAATAAATGAATACACAAAACCGGAGATATGTAGAATTAGTCTATTACCTTGTCCTTACTTTCAAATACCCTTGCTTTTGTATAAATATATTACCGATAATAACTTCCATTTAATTTTATTACATACACCGTAAAGTTTGCATTGTATAACCTCACATAATTGAACAATTGAATTTATTACCCTCACTAAAATACTGGTATATTGTATAACTCTCGGTAATATAATAAAACCTACACTGCACCCCTGCAATAAACTCACTAATATAAGCAATGGAAAAATCCGCACAAACGAGGCTTCCGCTATTATGTTTGAAACATATAAATGCTGTTGGTTGTTCCTAACAGTTTATCTTTGCTAATACCCCACCTGAAGATGTTGTAATACAACGAAACCTAGGTCGTGGTAAATAAATTAAAGAAAGTAGAAATAATACTACGTCACGTAGTTTCATTTAATTGTGAATAATGAATTTCTACAAAATTAACGCCAAATATATTCAACAAAGTAAGTCATTAAAAATCTAAGTTATTTAAAATCTACCTGAAGTGCAATGTCGCTTCATAATAAGTTACGCATTATATAATTTTATCGATAATAATTTTAATAGAAACGGACCTCTTACAACTTTAAGTGATTCCAATCTTGCTTAAATATTTTGATTAGCTCAAAGCAACTAAACATTTCCCAAGTAAATCTTTACGTAATTGTCTGTGACTTGTGTGCAAATTCACATTTAAGCCGCTCGGGTATTTTACCGTATTACAATATAGTCGGAATACAAAAAAAGTAATTGAATTATATTGCAAAACTAGTCTATGGATCATCGAGAAGGTATGAGTAAAAAAATATTTTTTCAGTGTTCTAGCTGGATCCCTTGGGGTTTACCTGGCCATATTAGCAAGATTGCTTTCTTTATAGACATTTACTGTTTTGCTGAACTTTAGTAGAAATCCTTATATTTTCCACCTCAAAGTTTTAAAAGACACGATTTCAACTAATAACAATTAGAAATTGAGGATGGTTGTATAGGGTAGTTATGTGTACCAAAGTTTTTTAAAGAGAGTAATAATTAATGAATTGTGATTATATTTTCATTTCTTGACGTTACAAAGACAACATAAAAATTATGGTGTCTGTTCGACGTCATTTTCAACAAAGTTATTACTTATCTGACCAGCATTGCAATCAACAACAAGTGATATTTATAATAAACCTAAAATTTTTAATGCCTTTCATTCAAGTGACTTTTTATTTAATATTATTAAAACAGGAGCGATATTAGCTACTAGCTAAAATTAATATTATTTGCGACATTAACCAATGTTCTGATATTTCTAGTATTCATATTATTCCTCATATGAAATATACTAAGCAACATGAAAAATAACGTACGTTACGAATGGTATTTCGTATTAGTTATCCCTATCGCAATAATAAAATATTATTCCAATATTACATCTCAAAAAATAAATAGGCCTTGTTTTTTTTACTATTTGCGAAATTTTTTTGGAAGTGGTCTCCAAAATAACCCTTGGCATTGTACAAAGGTCATAAACACACTGATATTGTTTATATATCTACACAATTCAACGCATACGTGTTAATTATCCTAACTTACTTTATTATATTCATTATCAATTGATTCATAAAACAAAAAGAAAAGCCTCTTTCGCTGCTGTTTGCAAACCGGACCACAATTCTTTAGAAATTTCCATGCCGAAGTAATTATCAAGTATATAAAGTTCTATAGAAAAATGTAACGATCTTTCAAGTAGAAATTCTATGAAAAAGACACCGAAATCGGTCTTATCGATGGAGAGGAATTCCAAATTTCACCAGAACCATATTTGATTAGCAATTAGAGCTAAACGACCATACGAGAGGTTTAGATTTGATCGGAACAAAGTCAGAAATACTAAGATCGAAATTAACATAGTGGATCTTTTTGAAGTTTGATACTAAAATTACAGTTTAGTGGAAACGTCACAGATTGTTACATCTACATTTTAATCAAAAGAGTGTAATTTAATTTTCGGTAACAATATTTGATATTTATTACAGATACTAACCTTTAGTATCGCCTGACATGAATTTTACCGTCGTCGTGCATGGAACTTAGTTAAATCAATATTTTTTAAAGCGCTAAGTAAAGATAACTTTGGTTTTTAGTTTCACAAAAAATCCCTATTTTAAGTTATGTCATAGTTTAAGAAGAAATTTTTATCGTGCCAAATATAATCGAATTTGGCAACAATTCATGATTTTTTTTTTGTCCAACCTTCATTCCATAAAAAAGAGGCATGCTTGGGTTTTGTTGATATCACAAAAACATTTTTTCAGCAACCACAAATTACGAGATTTAAAAAAATTAATTAACATTTATTACCTATCATAAATTTTGGATGCAATTTATGATGGGTAAAAAAAATTGTTTTCTATATTCCAATTAAAGTTTCTTTCTGAAAAACATGGGCACAGTTATGAAAAAAAAAAACGTGATTATCAGGGTGAATGGGAATGACACGTGCCGGCATACTTCTGTCGGTACCGTCCAAAGGATATAAAGAGGGCTCTCTACAAGAAGAAGTCAATCGTTAAAAAAAATTAAACTTTGGAATGAAACCTATAAGTATATATAAAGGCAAATTTATTTATCATATTCCAATTCTGTGTAACATTTAAAAGAAATCATTAAACGCTTTACATGCTTAAAGCTGACGTGATGTACCTATTTTATTTTTTCATTTCAACTGAGTTTTTGGGCGAGAATAATAATTACGTATTCCAAAGAAAGTAAAAATGAAAATTTTAAATTCGTTTCATAGTGAATTTTAAGCTTTCCCACAAAATTTATTTAAAAAGCAGAAAAAAACTAAGCGATAAATTCAAAAGCATTTAAATTATATCTTATGACGTAAAATGACTAACAACATTAAATATTATACTAAAAAATGAAACTTTTTTTAAAGAAATTTTTATTACCTACTATAAGTAAGTTAAAAGACTAAGTCAAATTTTCTTAAAATAATTAAGCAATTGGAAGCTTTATCGTTACGATGTACAGAAATATATAAAGCTAATAAACCACTTTGAAGTAATCCAACTTTAACGTAGCTTTCATTTCATGACCAAACATTTAAATAAAACCTTTAAGGAAACCAAGGTAACCTTTAAATTCTGGTTTGATAAACAAAAAGTTCTCTTCCAGCTCCCTGTAAGTATGTTAAAAAAAGAAAACAGTTTGATGGGATCATTATTTGAGTAAAGAGTTTTTTTCTTTCCCCCTCTTCTTCAAAAAATATTGACGGATTTTTAATTAATTATTTGGTTTAATTTTCCTTTACTAAACATTTTATCTCAACGAGTCAGCAAGCAAAGTAATAATTAATTTTTGAGAAATCGTTTGGTTATTTACGTTTAACTAAATGCTTATTAAAATATGTATTTATGCATTACGGATATAGTGCCTTATTATAAATTTAAGGTATTTTTAATTTGATGTATAATTTTATAACTAAGAAGTAAATAGGATAGGTATAGACAATTTTGGGGTTTCTTGTTTTATATATTTGACACAGATTGGCTTTAGGTTAACATTAAATTACATATTTTTAATTGAGAATTTATTTTTATAAAAATAGCGGCAACAACCACTAAATATGGACGTGACGTTATTATTTGAGTAAACAGGAAGTTAATTTAATTAAAAAAAATTCGACAGCAAAGGTAATATTTACGTTTTTTTTCTTTCTACCGCCTGTTCAAAAAATATTGACGGACTTTTTAATGAAATATCTGTTATAATTTTCCTTAATTATACATTTTATCTGAACGAGTTAACATGTAAAGTAATAATTCGTTTTTTTAAAGCGTTCAGTTATTTACGTTTAATTAATTGCTTATTGAAAAATATATTCAAGCGTATTTATGCTTTACGGATATGGTATCTTATTATATATTTTAACCTCAAGGTATTTTCAATTGTATATATAATTTTGTTACTAAGAAGTAAATAGGATAAGTAAAATTTTGTAGTTTCTAGTGTTATAATTATGTTACAGAGTTGCGTTTAGCTGACATTAAGTTAAAATAGATCCTTTCTCAGAAAATATTAACGGGGCTTTTAATTAAGTATTTGGGAAAATCTTCCTTCATTATCTATTTCATCTGAACGAGTCGGCTTGTACTGTAACAATTGATTTATTTAAAAGCGTCCCGTTATTTAAGTTTAACTAATTGCTAATTGAAACAAATATTTTCACCTATTTATATGTTACGGATGTGGTGTCCTATTATAGATGTCAACTTTAATGAATTTTTAATTCGATTTATATTTTATTATTAAAAAGTAAATGTAATATGAACACAACATTTTGCAGTTTATAGTATCATTTTTGACACAGGGTTACTTTGAATATTTGTTAAGTTAAAGAGATATTTCTAATCAATAATTTATTATTACAAACGTCGTATTTTTAAATAACACTATCTATGTGCAAAATAATATTTAATTACCTTTCATCTTCTTGATTTTTCTGAATAACCAAGGCGTAATTGTCTGTTGAATTTCAAGTTTCATAATTAAAATTTAAGTTCAAAAACAATTAAAATAGTATGTTATATTAACCTTTACACTAATAGATTGCTAATAAATGTTCTTCGTGACGTATTTGTGTATTTATTATCTCTACTTTTTGACAACCTTGTTTGTAAATCGTCACATACTTAAAAATAATCAGCCAAGGTAAGCGTATGATGAAGACCCAATACGGAGAGTGTCGTCAATTAATTTTATTATTATATATAATATTATATATACTAATATTATATTAGTATATAATATTAGTATGTTAATTTTATTAGTATATATAATATTTTTAAAATATTTATAGGGTGACGTAGTTTATATTGTACATCCAGTCGTGTTTATTGAACTATTTCAATATTGATAATGAAATATAACTACTAATACAATATTACTAATCAGACACTAGCAGCTTACCTATCTGATTGGAAGATAATAAAATATTAATGAATACTGCGATTCATTTAAGGACTGTGCAATCGGTTTGCGCTGTTTTATCGAACGTGTGTATGAAAATCTGTGCAGATTTGTTGGTTGGTGCTAACGATCGGCGGCAGTTACAAAATATATTCGACAAATCGTTGTCGATCGCGTTTGCACAGTTTTGTCGTAGCGTGCGGATGGAATCTTAACAATCGTTCAGTTTCCTTCAAAAGCTTGTTGTAAGCAAACGTGTCCGTGCGCAGGTTTTAACGTGTCGCAAGAAGATCGAAGTGGACACCGCCAAAAATAAGAAGAGTTTATTGAATGAAGGACTTACTAAATGGAGTCGTTGGAAGAAGAGAAGCCGTGGAGGTGATAAAATCATTACATATATGTAGTGTCACCAAAAGATATCAAACTTTTTCAATTACATCCTACAGCGTGTTCCGTTTCAATAATTTTTTTTAAAAATAGATATTCTTTATTTTTATCCTTTTTGAATTCCATATAATTTATTTTTCATATAATTTATTTTAAATCTGTGGTTATAGTAGTATATAGTCTTTGACAATAGAACCTTAATAATGTTTGAGCATTATATTTTAATAATTTATATTAAATAACTTATAATTTAAATTTATTATGGTCGAATTTCGACCACTGGGCGACCACTAGTATTAATAAATACGCATTAATCATGCGGTTTCGCAGAATAACAATTTCTTTATTAAATGCATTAAATTTTTATTAGATATTTGAAAGCCTAAAATACGTCTCAATAAAATCCATACCGGACGATTGAATGTCGTTAAAGAATTGTTACTTGTATCTTCATTCAATAACTGGAAATACTCTTAATTTATTAAAATTAATTAGTAAATTAATTAGTCCAGCTAAAAGAAATAACAAAAAGATACACTGAGAAAATTTTTAAAAATTATTCTTCATGTAAGAGTAGCATTTTGAATTTGTAAATAAAACTCATAAGGTAAAAGGAGCGTGATAACTAATAAAATATACATGTAAAATGGAAACACAAAGTAAGAACTGTATATCAAAAAAAGTTTCAATATCTTAATTTGGGAAACTTAAATGAAATTCCTATTATGAAGTTACTACTATTATATAGAAATTTTATAGTATTAGTACACTCTTCCATTTATTGGTAGTAGGATCTATTTTACATAATATATGTCAATAAATATTATGCGTTATTTTATAAATGCACAATAAAATAATGTACCCCCAATTGTTATAATCTTCGTTTTATCTCATCACTGTTTGACATAGACTATTAATCAAGATTTTTTTAAATTATCCATCAATATACCTTATGAAATTATAAAATATTTCGTACACATATTCACTGAGCTGTGGAATGTATCTATTTATCTCGTTACTATTGATTTGAGATGAAAATTGTGATAAATATTTTCTTCACTTTTCAACCTCAGGTGAAGTTCTTACCATTTGTAACGAAGAGGAAAATATATTACAATAATATTATTCTTCATATTTTATTTTACTCTTATATAGGTGTCAAAAATGTAAATGTAACTTCTGTTAAAAATCCATCAATTGTGTCATGAAATGCATGGTGTTTTTATGTTTACTTCCATTCGGTTAATTCAAATTACAATCTGGTACAACTACAGGTTTCATAAGCAGACCACTGAATTAATTACCACCTCGTGTAGTAATTATTTATATAAGTGAAATTAGATAACGCCCTGTAAAAATTACTATGATATAACTAATATTAACTATTTTGATTAATTTCTTATCTTTTATATTTCATACATATATTTAAATGCATGTCTGTAAATGTCACCATTCAAAAGCATACATTTATCACAGGACCAGAATAAATAATTACAAGTACACCCTTATTGAAATATTAACATATAATGTACTTGTAACTTTCAATATCTACGTATATAGTAGAAACAAATTTATGTTTTGCATATAGCTAGCTGGTGTGGTTACTATCATTTTGCGCTTATTATAGAACTAAACTTATTTCGACAATAAAAAGGCACTACGGCTAAACGGCAAATCGATGGCTTATAAAGAACAATGGATGATAAAGAACTTCTAATAATGCTATTGTTGTTGAGACGTATTTTGGTCTCAGAATGTGCTAAATTCGACCTTTAGGTGATTCATTAGGTTGTGGATGGCCCCAATGGGGCAGAAGGCTTTAGCCGTATTGTAAGCAGTGGACCGTAAGGAAATATTCGACGTAATTTAATTCCATACCTCATTCAGTTATTATAAAGGGTAAAAAGTAAAATAATATGACACTTTTGATCGTCAGCTTTTGGTGCACATACGCAAAATGGTTACAGGGTCGACTCTTAAGAAAATGTTCATTTCCGGGAATGGTCGTGAGCTAAAGATATATGTAAATGTCAACGATAATGAAACTTGTGTGTTTAACTAAAGACAAAATTAGTATAATTACGAAGCGCTATCACTTATGCATATTACCATTAGTATCAAATAATCCCGTTATAGATTAATTGTTTATTATTCGATATTTAATCAGTATAATTCCGAATTTTAAATATTGGTAAGTACAAAAATATAAAATATTATTATATTTTTAATATTCTGTTGTATCAACGTTATTTTTGTTTAAATTAATCGCATCCTTCATTAATATTTTATTATCTTCCCATCGGATAAGCAAGGTATTTGTGTCTGCCTGATAAAATATATGTTAATAGTTGTATTTCGTGATCGATATGGAAGTTACATAAATATTGAAATGATTCACTGAATATGACTGGATTCCCAAAGTACACTACGTCACTCTATTAATTAGTAATTGCCGACGCTCTCCTTATCGGGTCTTCCTCATACGCTTGGTTGGTTTGTATCGTTCGTAATAAATGAATAAATCAATGCCGGGCACATTAAGGTTATTATATAGAAAGTTTTAAAATAGAAAGTTCAAACAAGAGCTGTGAAATAATAGTGGTAATAATTTTGCAAATACGTCACGAATAACAATTATTAGCAATCGATTAATATTAATGTTAATATGATAGATTATTTTATTCGTTATTAGACTGGAATTTGAATTTTAAAACTTATCGATGTTTCAAATTCAACTAGCAATTATGCCTTTGTTATTGAACATCTTTGTTATTAACATCAAAAGTAATTAAATATTGTTTTACGTGCATACACTTTTACTTAATCAAGGTTACTATAGTATTTTAATATTAAGTTATGAATTGAAAATATGTCTTTTAACTTAATATTAATTTAAAGCAACTCTGTGACAAAAATATGAACTCCAAAACTTTCTGTAAATATTTTATTTGTTTTTTACTAATATATATATATATATACATATATATATATATATATATATATGTATATATATATATATATATATATATATATATATATACATATATATATTTTTTTTTTCTTTTCTTTTTTCTTGTTTTTTTTTTGTTTTTCTTTTTTACATTGAATTAAAAATTCGTTAAAGCTGAAATATAGAATAAGACACGATATCCGTAACGCATAACGCTTAAAAAAACGAACTATTACTTTGTACGCCGACTTGTTCAGATAAATTGTACAATGAGGGAAAATTATATGAAATATTTAATTAAAAACTCGGTGAATATTTTCTGTAGAAGCAGTGTCAAGCAGCAACTCTTATCATGGTAATAATAAGCAGGAAAATATTATCTAAATGAAAAACTGAAATTGCATTTTTAGTTGAGCGTTAGGGTTGTCAAAGCCTTTATGTAATAGGATATCATAAGAATGCTTTTACGTTTAGCGCTCTTTTTTATAATTAAATTTTACAGGGAGGCGTTATCTTTGTTTTGCCATAAATCTAAATTTGTAGGTTTATAAACAGTATTAATGTACTTATGGCTTTTGCACACTGGAAGAATTATTTAGTGACTATGTCCAAAAAAGTTGTACGAATAGTAAAAAATCGAAACATTACCTGTTCTTTTTTTAAGGTGTTTTATCGAAATAATACTTGTTTTGTTACCACAAGGATAACTAATACCGAATACCATTCATTCCATTGGTGATTTTTTATGTTGTTTTTATGGTATTTGTGTGTTTATGGTCTCGTAGCTTTCTAAAAGTCTTAGTACGTTTGTTAACATCGCAATTGATAAACATATTTTTTGATAGCTAGTAGTCTTCCTGTGATAATATTAGTAAATAGAAGGTCACTGAATTTAAAGGCATTCAACAATTGTAAATTTATTTATTTTGTTTTTTATTGTAATGCGGCTAGGTAAGGAATAACTTCACCAAAAATTATCTTCGATGAATGCCATATTTATTATGTTTTATTTGCACCATCAAGAAATGAAAATATAACAGTTCACAAGTATTCTCTTAATATAACTCCAGTGAACACAACTGCCATATAGAGCCATCCTTACTTCCTAATTGTCGTTAATGGAAATCGTATGCATTGAGACTTTCAAGCGGAAAAGATAAGGATGTCTACTAAAATTAAGCAAAACAGTAAAAGTGTATAAAGAAAATAATCTTGGTAATATGGTCTTCTTAAGTAGAATACGACGAATCCAGCTAGAACGCTCAACAAAATATTTTTTCATTCACACCATTGTCAATGGTCTATAGATTAGTTACGCAATATGATTCAATTAATTTTGTGTAATATTTTGTAATATGGTAGAATAACTGAGCAGATGGTAGAATAATTGAAAAGTAAAGTGATGCATAAAGCACACATATATACTTAAACATTTACTTTGGAATTTTTTGTTTTCTTAGAGCTAATTAAACTATTAATTAAAGAATCGAATCTCTCGAAGTAGGAAGAAGCCTAGATCTGAGAAGACTATTGTCGGTGAAATTCTATAGAACATTACTTATTATAAATCGACGTTGCACTTTAGTAATATATAAGAAAATAAATTGAGATAAAATAGTGTGTACCCTGAGAAGAAAATATCAAACGTTTTTATTGAATTCATGGAAACACTTTTTAAATATTTGATAAAAAGTAGATCAAAACGCAAAAAAATACAAGTAAAATTTGCGCAAATAAACCCTAATCGCCAAGCGACCATTAGGTATAACATAATGTATGAAGTTCACTTGAAGCATAGTGCTAACACAAGTGGCCAGTTAATTTTCATTCCTGATTAAATGAAGTCGGCTCATTACTGGAAAAAAAATTTTGAAAAATTATTAGGATAGGAACGTATACGTACATTACGATATATAGGAATACATTAAGTTTATAAACTATTAATACATTTTGCACATCTGACTTTAAGAAGAACTTTAAGGAAAACAAAGTAACTTTTAAATTCTTGTTTGGTAAACAAAAAAGTCCTCTTGCAATTTCACGTAAGTCTCTTAAAAAAATAACAGAAAATTTGATGACGTCATTACTTAAGTAAAGATGACGTTAATTTAGTTCAAACAATTTCGGCTGCAGAGGTACAAAAAAACATATATTTATGTTTTTTTTCCACCGCTTCTACAGAAAATATTGATCGAGTTTTTAATTAAATATTTGATACAATTTTCCCTCATTGTACAATTTATCTGAACGAGTCGGCGTGCAAAGTAATAGTACGTTTTTTAAGCGTTATGCGTTACGGATATAGTGTCTTATTCTATATTTCTGCTTTAACGAATTTTTAATTCAATATAAAAAAGAAAAAAAAAAAGATATATCTATATATATATATATATACATATATATATAAATATATATATATATATATATGTATATATATATATATATATATTAGTAAAAAACAAATAAAATATTTACAGAAAGTTTTGGAGTTCATATTTTTGTCACAGAGTTGCTTTAAATTAATATTAAGTTAAAAGACATATTTTCAATTCATAACTTAATATTAAAATACTATAGTAACCTTGATTAAGTAAAAGTGTATGCACGTAAAACAATATTTAATTACTTTTGATGTTAATAACAAAGATGTTCAATAACAAAGGCATAATTGCTAGTTGAATTTGAAACATCGATAAGTTTTAAAATTCAAATTCCAGTCTAATAACGAATAAAATAATCTATCATATTAACATTAACATTAATCGATTGCTAATAATTGTTATTCGTGACGTATTTGCAAAATTATTACCACTATTATTTCACAGCTCTTGTTTGAACTTTCTATTTTAAAACTTTCTATATAATAACCTTAATGTGCCCGGCATTGATTTATTCATTTATTACGAACGATACAAACCAACCAAGCGTATGAGGAAGACCCGATAAGGAGAGCGTCGGCAATTACTAATTAATAGAGTGACGTAGTGTACTTTGGGAATCCAGTCATATTCAGTGAATCATTTCAATATTTATGTAACTTCCATATCGATCACGAAATACAACTGTTAACATATATTTTATCAGGCAGACACAAATACCTTGCTTATCCGATGGGAAGATAATAAAATATTAATGAAGGATGCGATTAATTTAAACAAAAATAACGTTGATACAACAGAATATTAAAAATATAATAATATTTTATATTTTTGTACTTACCAATATTTAAAATTCGGAATTATACTGATTAAATATCGAATAATAAACAATTAATCTATAACGGGATTATTTGATACTAATGGTAATATGCATAAGTGATGATCAATATAGCGCTTCGTAATTATACTAATTTTGTCTTTAGTTAAACACACAAGTTTCATTATCGTTGACATTTACATATATCTTTAGCTCACGACCATTCCCGGAAATGAACATTTTCTTAAGAGTCGACCCTGTAACCATTTTGCGTATGTGCACCAAAAGCTGACGATCAAAAGTGTCATATTATTTTACTTTTTACCCTTTATAATAACTGAATGAGGTATGGAATTAAATTACGTCGAATATTTCCTTACGGTCCACTGCTTACAATACGGCTAAAGCCTTCTGCCCCATTGGGGCCATCCACAACCTAATGAATCACCTAAAGGTCGAATTTAGCACATTCTGAGACCAAAATACGTCTCAACAACAATAGCATTATTAGAAGTTCTTTATCATCCATTGTTCTTTATAAGCCATCGATTTGCCGTTTAGCCGTAGTGCCTTTTTATTGTCGAAATAAGTTTAGTTCTATAATAAGCGCAAAATGATAGTAACCACACCAGCTATACGCAAAACATAAATTTGTTCCTGGAATATATGCAGATGTTGAAAGTTACCAATACATCTATAAATTAATACGTGAAGCAAAAACTTTGGACCCCTTTTTACGAAAATTGCGCAGACGGAGGAGTATGAAATTTGGCATACTTATAGTTTATATGTAGGAGAAGTGCAGAATGCTAATATTTTTCCATAATAATGCTCATAAAGTACATTAAATTAATAAATAAAACATTACACACACTACCATGCATTTGACACACACAGGTAAATACATACAATTGACATATGATTAGTCTATAGTTTTATTTTTCCGCTGGCTTTCCATTGTAGTTTATCTGCCAGACAGTTCGCAAGTTATTGTGCTTCAACTTTGTTATTTTCTCATATATAATAGTAAACAATTTGATCTTTTATCTTGAATTACAGTTGTTATCATTTAATGTAATATTATTAATAATAATCATAATTTTAATACGTGAAGCCAAAACGTTATACCTCTTTTACGAAAATTACCCAGACGGAGGAGTATGAAATTTGGCACAGTTAAAGTTTGTATGGAGGAGTACGGAAAGCTAAAATTTTTATATAATAATGCATTAGAAACACATTAAATTAATAAAAAAAAACATTACACATACTACCATTCGTTTGACACATATACACATATGTATATACCCACATATTGATAGATGAGTTGTCCATAATTTTATTTTTCCGCTGGCTTTCCATTGTAGTTTATATGCCAGACAGTTTCTAAGTTACTGTGCTTTGACTTTTCCCATATACAGTAGTTTAAAAAAGTGACCTTTTGTCTGAAATTAGAGTTATTACGATTTAATAAAATATTGTTTAATTTTCTAAAGGTTAATAATAATCATAATTTAAAGGTTAATAATAACCAAAATATTAATATGCAAAGCAAAACCTTTATACTCCTTTTTACGAAAATTACGCGTCCGGAGGAGTATGAAATTTGGCACAGTTAAAGTTTAAATGGAGAAGAGTGCTAAAATCTAATATTTTTACATATAAAGAGATATATAGATTTTTATTAGAAATACATGCGTTTGACACACACACATATGTACTATTTTGTTTATGGTTAAAGTGTATGGTCAAACTGAGATTAATATTATTTGTCCATAGTCTTACTGAATGTCAAAAATAATCATAATTATGATAATACATAGTATGTTTCGCATACACATATTAATAGACCAAACGCAATTTTAAATAATATTAATAGTTTACAAATTAAGAAGTAAATTTTAGAGATAGATATAAATGTGCACTAAATGTAATTCCAAGACTTTTTCATAGTTATGATTGTGGATTAATGGATTTACAATGCAGGTTTTGCAATGCGAAACGTTTTAAATCTGAAGTGACTTTAAGTGACAGGACTGAATTCACTTAATGTTATCATAAGGGTAAAGCAATATTACCGCCCTTAAGTCAAAATGAATATTTTAAATCATTGTATTATGGACTTATTTCAAATGAACCTTCAATCAAAAGTAAGGCAAAAAATTATTTTGAAAATATTCGCAAATATAATTCATTTGCTATGGTTAGCTCAGAAGCTAAAATTTGCGGGGCAGTTACAAGTAGAGTGTATCATTTCAAAAACATGATGCTTTTATCACAGATCAGGTTCAATGAATGCGGCATATGGTCGCTCACCATGTTGTGCGCAATTCGATTTTTATGATGTCGACACTATCAATTATAGATTACAACAACATTTTAATCAAACATGCAATAACAATATAATGCGCAAAATATCTCTTGAATTGGAATGCAGTAATCCTTTGGTTCGGTCGTTCATTGCAATGAAACATCATTGTCACAGAGTTGAAAATAAAAAAAAAGAAATTTGTATGCTCATTAACGTAAATCATGATTTAAATCAATGCCTTTTCAATGATGCAGTTCAAACTGATGTAGCAGTAATATTTAGTACAGTTTATGGTGAGCCACTTTTGAACGAAATATGATTTCATTTTCAAAAGTTAATAGTATCATCAAAAATATCTCAATTTTAAATTCATCATTAGACCCTTGAACACATCCATTACTTTTTCCAAATGGTGATACTGGGTGGCATATCAATATTCCTCATAACGTACCAACTATATCTAATTTAAGAGCATCTTCATTCAATGGATCTCCGAGAAATATGTATCAGAATTATTTAGATGCAATGTCAATTGTACAATATTTCGGAAAACCGTCTTTATTTATTACAATGAGCAATCCAAGTTGGCCAGAAATAGTTAACAACATTGGTGTAGGTGAAGCTGCTAATTTTAGACCTGATATTATTGTGCGTGTATTCAAGTCAAAGTTGAAAGCATTCATAGAGGGCCTTATACAAAATAATATCCTTGGTAAAGTTGAAGCACTCATTTATACAATTGAATTTCAAAAAAGAGGATTGCCTCATGCTCCCATTTTACTCACTTTAAATGAGCAAAATAAAATTGTTAATGCTATAGATATTGATAAAGTTGTATCTGCGGAGATTCCTCACATTGAAACACATCCAGCATTACATAAATATGTTGTAAAACATATGATGTATGGTCCATGCGGAGTACTTAATCCTAATTCTGTATGTATGAGAGATGGAAAATGTATAAAAGAGTATCCAAAACGATTTAATGAAACTACATGTGAATCGTTAAATGGGTATCCATTATACAGAAGACTTGATAATGGTATTAATGCAGAACTTCATGGTAGTTGCCTTGACAATCGGTATGTTGTACCATACAATCCATATTTACTTGCTAAATTTAATTGCCATATAAATGTTGAAGTATATACTACAGTTAAAAGTGTCAAATACATTTATAAATATGTGTATAAAGGGTATGACAGTGTATCTGTTGAACTAGAGTCTGGTGGAAATGAACAAGGTCAAAATATAGAAATTAATGAAGTTACCAATTTTTTAATTGGTCGTTATGTCGGATCAACAGAAGCCATATGACGCATCTATGAATTACCAATGCATTTTCAGTCACATACTATAATCAGACTTGATATTCATTTACCGCGTCGACAGAATATATACTTCCGAGAAGGGCAAGAACGTCAAGTAATTGATAATAAAAGACAAACGAAATTATTAGCATTTTTTGAGTTGAATCGATCAGATCCATCAACACGAGAGTATAAATATACTGAAATTCCTATGCATTATGTGTGGGAAGATTTCCGAGATACATGGAAGAAGAGAAGCCGTGGAGGTGATAAAATCATTACAAGGATATATGTAGTGTCACCAAAAGATATCAAACTTTTTCACTTACGATTGCTTTTATTGCATGTCTGTAGCCCGAAATCATTCGAGGATGTTAGAACATACAATGAATTTTTATACCCTTCTTTAGTTGAAGGGTGCCATGCTCGCGGAATAGCTTCAAATGATAATGAATGGCGGGAATGTTTAAATGAATCAAAAGAATTACATTCACCAAAACAAATTTATTTGGTTTCATTTGTGCAATAAATGTGCCAGCCAATGCATTAGCGTTATGGAATGAATTTAAAGTATATCTTAGTGAAGATTTTCTAATACTTTACAACGAAGAAGTATACTTTAATAGAGCTCTATTAGAAATTGATGGTATTCTGAATGTTCATAATTTGTCCCGTCAAATTCTTGGTTTACCAGTTCTCACATACTCGCAGAGAATATAAGAAGAAAATACTATTGATACTGGATACTGATGATCTTGATACTGGATCCAATGTTTTTTGTTTAACCGCTCACGCTGGTTGTGGCAAAACATTCACTCAAACAGCATTAATTCACAAATTAAATTCGTTTAATCTTCGTTGTATTCCAACTGCGTTCATTGGCATAGCTTCAACTTTATTACTTGGGGGTAGGACTTTACACAATGTGTTTAAATTGCCTATATCCATTTTAGAAAATTCTGTATCAAATATTACTGCAAATAGTAGCTACGGTAGTTTCATAAATTCATCATCATTGATAATTATTGATGAAGTTTCTATGTGTCCTTTCCAAGTGTTGAAAATCATAGATAGATTATTGCGTGATCTATGTAATCAGAACGATAAACATAGAGTGTTTTGAAGGAAAAACTATACTTTTGTGCGGTGATTTTCAGCAAATCTTACCAGTAATCCCACATAGATCACGTGGAACTTGAATTGAAAATTGTGTTGCAAGTTGGCATGAATTTCTTAATTTTCATAAAGGTACATTTACTCGAAATATGAAAGCTTTACCAAGTGAAATAGAATTAGTAGAATTCTTGAAAAAACCTCATCATTACCAATTTTTTTTTTAAATCGTTAATTATATTATCGCAATATGCGATACAAAATGCTATTCAATGAAGAGCATTTTTTACCGCATATTTTTTTTATTTCGCATCATTCTACAGCATGTTGCGTTTGAATAATTTTTTTTAAAAATAGATATTCTTTATTTTTATCCTTTTTGAATTCCATATAATTTATTTTTCATATAATTTATTTTAAATCTGTGGTTATAGTAGTATATAGTCTTTGACAATAGAACCTTAATAATGTTTGAGCATTATATTTTAATAATTGATATTAAATAACTTATAATTTAAATTTATTATGGTCGAATTTCGACCACTGAGCGACCACTAGTTACATGTTAATATTTCAATTAAGAAGCATGTACTTGTAATTATTTATTCTGGTCCTGTGATAAATGTATGCTTTTGAATGGTCACATTTATAGACATGCATTTAAATATTTGGATGAAATATAAAAGATAAGAAATTAATCAAAATAGTTAATATTAATTACATCATAGTAATATTTACAAGGCATTAACTAATTTCACTTATGTAAATAATTACTATACCAGGTGGAAATTAATTCAGTGATCTGCTTGAGTAACCCGTAGTTGTACCAGATTGTGATTTGAATTAACCGAATGGAAGTTAATATAAAAACACCAAGCATTTCATGACACAATTGATGGATTTTTAACAGAAGTTACATTTACATTTTTGACACCTATATAAGAATAAAACAAAATATGAAGAATAATATTATTTTAATGTATTTTCCTCTTCGTTACAAATGGTAAGAACATGACCTGAGGTTGAAAAGTGAAGAAAATATTTATCACAATTTTCATCTCAAATCAATAGTAACGAGATCAATAGATACATTCCACAGCTGAGTGAATACGTGTACGAAATTTTTTATAATGTCATAAGTTATATTGATGGATAATTTTAAAAAATCTTAATTAATAGTCTATGTCAAAGAGTGATGAGATAAAACGAAGATTGTTTTATTGTGCATTTATGAAATAACGCATAATATTTATTTATATTTATTATGTATAATAGGTCCTACTACCAATATATGGAAGATTGTATTAATACTATACAATTTCCATATAATAGTAGTAACTTCCTGATAGGAATTTAATTTAAGTTTCCCAAATTAATTTTCTCAGTGTATCTTTTCGTTATTTATTTTAGCTGAAAGTAATAGTAAAGAAAAAAAGTTTACGTAGTAATTCATATATTTAAAATACAATTTTTTTTTATTCTGAATATGTCAACTAATTATTTTCATCAATTTTACGTAATCAAATAAGAATATTTGCAGTTATTGAATGAAGATACGAGTAACAATTATTTAACAATATTCATTCGTCCGGTATGGAGTTTATTGAGACGTATTTTAAGCATTCAAATATCTCATAAAAAATTAATGCATTTAACAAAAAATTGTGATTCAACGAAACCGCATAATTATTGCGTATTTATTAATATAACAATTAAGTAAGTTGATTAGTCCATGAGTAATTATTTAGTTAGATAAGAAGTAGATATCATAATAATAAAAACGACCAAATGCAATTCGTACTTTAAGAGTTATTTTTAAGAATAAATAATAGAGCTAACGCAAACCTCTTTTAAATTTAATTAGGAGAGAACTCGCTCCGTTCCCGTTTTTACCGGTAATGTTCAACAGAAACCTGTAATGGACACAATTACTCTCCAAGGAGTCTCCGCCTCATGTATTTTTCTTCTTTTGCCTAAAACGCGGTTTAAGGATACACACTTTCTTGAAATTTGATAGAATGAGTTTTAACTAATACACTGTACCTGGATTGTCTATTAGACATACCACATGACACGTTTAGATACAAGCGCTCAACTGTGGCATCAGGTATTCTAACTTCAGATACGTTACAGCCGTACGAACATTCACATTTTCGTCACGATTCCTTGACGCTGACATGTGCACATCCTGACACCCGATAAAATATTTTCTTCAACAATTAAGTTTTAAATGCGTTCTATAGCTCAAAATTAAATTTTAGACTCTTGACCGTTATAGCTGATATATGAAGCACGTTAATTAAACCATAAATAAATACTCTCTTGCGAAAAAATTTGTCGTGTTTCAATATATTCCACGCCAACAATATTTTATCAATGTTATTCCACGATAACAACATTTTAGGTATTTCTAAGCGAAAAATATATTAAACCTAAATCCAATACTTGGTTACTTACTTCCATTCTCAAAACTTCATGTCACATAAGTATTATAGTCCGAATGGCTACGTAAATCTATTAATTGTTGTATCGTAGCCGACCTAGCTTCACGTACTACGACTAAATGGTGACGGATTTGGCGCTTCGGGCGCGTTCCTAATACCAGACATGATTGAGTACCTTGCCTGTTTCGGTTCCTTTGTAAAACAAATTATAATTATAGTGCATCAACGAAGCTGAGCGTTAGTGGATTCGTTTGACACCAAATGCTATATGATGAGGGAGACGAGATTTTATTGACCCATTGGGTTTTTTCTTTACATGCGGGGTTCATCCTAAGTAAAAGTTGCCAGTTTATTTGTAATAAATAATAATTAAAAAAAATAGACTGATAATGAAATCATTCCAGTAGATTCGAATTACGGGCAATGAGCTACAATTCACATTTTTTATAACACTGTCAGTTTGTGTATAATTCAATATAACTTGAAACTTACTCATCAAACAAGTTACAGATCTTAACGAGAGTTTCAGTATAATGTACTTATATATAAATTTTAACTACAAATACTAATAAAGATTTATATTGTAAAATTATGTAGTTTACGGGTTAGATATGTTTTTATTTTTAATTAAATTTTTAACATTGAACAAAAGTGACATTATGAAAAAATTTATTATGTTCACAAACATTTCAAAAACTAATGTATAATCGCAAACATACTTTATACATACATGTATTTTAGAGGGTTCCCTATTGTACTATGTCTTAATTGCTACACGTTCACATTTTTATTTTAATTTGGATTAGTGTACCAAATATTGGTGTAGTATAAAATGTTGGTTTAAATTTTAAGAGCTGCAAGTTTATAATGATTAAAATATTTCAATCGTTTTGGAAAGGATTTCATTTTTACGTAACAAAAAAAATTGCGTGATTTTCGGACATTCTCATAATATAAATTTCGACTGTACCTGAGTTTTACCTCGGTAACTGTATTAAAATTGATCAATATGTTAATTGACTCGCCTGATTAGGATATTTTTTTCAGTTATATTAACCGTTTTAAAAATGCGACTATGGAGTGGCTTGATAGTTGATGATCTTTCTTTATTTAAAGTTCTTTTAAATGAAATCATTATTATTAAAGTATTATATAGTGTTTGTTTTGAATTACTAACTAGTTTACCATTTTAATATTGTTGGAATTGTGTATATTGTGTAATATTGTGTGAATTTAAGATTTCACCTTTTTTTGGTAGGTTTGGTTTGGTTTGAAAATAATTTTGCATGTATTAATTATTTTAATATATAAAACAACTGATCAATTCATTGCGAAAAATTCAATTTCTTTATGTGTGAAAAGTGCAGTAATAATATTATATTGCATCCAAACTATTTTCTGGTAATGAAATACTTAGAAATATTTATGTTTTTCAAATAAGGAAATCGTCGATACTTTTTCATATACCTGTTTTATACTTATCATAATAATACTCTCTTTAAGATTAAATATAAATAACTTTTGTGTATACTCCTTTTCAATATTATTTTTCAGCCCGATAATCATATTATTTAAAATTTCTTTTTTTATCAATGGTAATTGTTGCAGAGAGAAAATGACTCAGATTTAGTTATATCTAGTATGTCTATATGTTATTAAGCAAAAAACGAATCATTGAGTTAAAAATAATCAAGAGTGGAGCGTAAGAAGTTAAAGGGGTAAAATAGCAAAAGTTGCATTAATAATACTTAATTTACCTTAGTTAATGATACTTTTTGAACAACGAAACAACATGTATTAAATTTTTTTTTTAAAAATACTGTGACACGAAGGTTAAGAAGTTATGGTTCTGTCACCTACGATTTTTTTTTCAAATATGATAATCACAAAATAAAATCGTTGCAAGAACATGGTGACTGAGAAATGTTGTTTAAACTCGTAGAAATAGAAAATTCATTCCTAATACTTTGTCAATAACGTTATATTCTTAAGAAAATACATATATTATCAACAAAGAAATACTAGCACACTAGGGCAAAATAAGTGTAGCTTTTTAATGCTATTATTTCAGCCGGAAGTCAACAGATTTGAAACAATGTAGACCGAAAAGGTACAAATATAGAGTTTACGGCGTGTGACATTTTATCCAGAGGGTCCCGGAAATAACCCAATTTATAATTTAATTATTCTAAAATTAAAATTTTTATTTAAATTTAAATTTAAATTTATATTAATTTAATTATTCGTGTTTTTCATCATTTCTGAAAATCTTAATGAAAAATATAAATTAATTTCGTCTGAAATTAGTTTCATTAAGAGCTTGATGCCACCTTTGTTACGTTTTGTAAGCTTATAAATATCGATTGTATGCTTTCTTAATTATAATTTACTTAAGGTACAGTTAAAAGTTTTCAAATCATCAAAATAGAAATTGAGTTATAATATATATGTAAGCAATATTAAAATATTACATAACGTATGTTAATCTTGCTTAGACAAGGAAGTGAATGAAAATCAACAGCTTTGTAGCGGGCTAACTGTAATTAAACAATCCCGTATACATGAGGTAATCTAAACTATTGATAAAATTGCAACAGAGTTACTTCTGTACATGAACCATATTTTAAAACGAGTATTTCGCGTATACAATGCAAATTAACGTACAGAACGAAAGAAAACATGTATTTAAAATTTTTGTCTGTCGTTCTGTACAATAATTTGTTCGTCAATGAGGCGAAATCTACTAGAAATTGGCAAGAGTAACTACTTTTTTTATTCCGAATTTCATGCAAGTAAAACCGTGGGGTATAGCTAGTAACATATAAATATCCAAAGTGAATACCTGCTATTAAATTTCGTTTGATTCATGGTTCAACTTACATTTCATAAAAGCGCCAATATTAATTCATATGCAAGTGTTATAATAAATTGTATACTGATGCAGCGTATTATGGCAAAATATATTTTTCTGAAAAGCTTGAGTGATGTTTTAGCGAGTCTAAAATATCACTCGAGAAACATAAATAAAACAATATAAATTTAATGGACAAACATGATTTTGCAAAAGCGTAATCTTCTGCTATAGATTTGATCGTTTAAGGACGAGAAATATATTGAAGTGTTTTAAATTTCCACCGCCGTCAGAAGAGCGCAGGTAATAAGTATACAGGCAAATACCTATTCCGAATTAAGGTCCTCGCTATCATTAATGTATTCACTAGTTTTATATATCCTTACCTAAAAGTAAAGTTTTTAATTTTGTTTTTTAATAACAATTTTACATTTTTCCACCTTTGCTTTGCAGAGCTTCCCACGTATTTCGTTGTAAAAGATTCTAATGATTTTGTCTATCATTAAACAAAAGTTTTAATCCATAAAATGATTCTTAATTTCTAGAGTACACAATATTTTATCTTGTTTGATTTCCTTATATATTACTTAGAAACACAAATTGTTGTGTTTAAAAACACTAAATACGAATTACCCCATTTAAAAACTATATATTATTAACTGAACAGAAATGTAGAATGGCTTTATAATAGGTTATTCAATAAACATAATTACACTGACAATAATTTTACCAGGACTGAACTTCTTCCTACTTAAAGAAATTCCACTCATTCTTTAATAGTTTAATTAGCTCTAAGAAACTAAAAATTTCCTAAGTAAATGTGTAAGAATATATATATTTTGTGCGCCACTTCACATTTCAGCCGCTCGCTTATTTTACCATAATTACCATACATTACAAAAAAAGGAATTGAATGGTTTTGCGTAACTAGTCTACGGGCAATGGAATGAATAAGAAAAGATTTTCTTCAGCGTTCTAGCTGGATCACTCGGGGTCTCCGTGGAAAGGCCGCATTACCAAGATTACTTTCTTTATGTACAATTACTGTTCTGCTAAATTTTCTTAGAAATTCTTTTATTTTCCGCCTCAAAATTTTGAAAGAGACGATTCCTATTAATAAAAATTAGAAATTTAAAATGGGTTTTATTGAAGAATATTGATAATTATGAGGACATTTTAATTTTTTGACTTTATAAAAAGAATGTAATTAATATAGCTTTTATAAAACATAATTTGTAATGAATTAATTACTTAGCTAATCCGTATTACAATCAACGACAAACGATCTTCATAATAAATCTACAATTTTGATTTGAATGCAATATACCGCTGAAAATCCATGTCCTATACTCCAATTTAAATGTCTTTCAGGAAGATATGAGCATAATTATCGATGTACATGGAAGGTGTTTCTACTAGAAAGCAGGATAGTTTAAGAATGGTTATCATGGTGAATGGGAATGAGACATGCTTGCTGTCTCATTCCGTTCATCTCATTCATTGTCGGTGCCTAATCTACAAAATTTTATTTCAAATCCTTATTTTACCTAAGTTTTAAAAATCATTGAACGCTTTAAATTTTGAAGCCATGATCTATTTATTTTATTTATGCACTGTAATTTATTTTTTCGACGAGAAAAATAATTACACATTCTAAATCCAGCAAAAACAAGAAGTTCTTTATTCGTTGCGTAGTGAAGTGTTTATGATTAGCATAAAATAATTTTAACAACCACACGCATTGAACAAAAAAATGCGACTTCAATGTTTTTCTTTAAACAATCTTTTATTGCTTACTATCAGCAGGTTAATAAACAAATATTATTTTTTTTATTTTTGCTGGTCTCAGTTTTATTGGTAAATATCTAACTTTAAGGTAGCTTTTAATTTCTTGACCAAACCTTTATGGAAAACAAGGTAAACTTTAAATTCATGTTTGGTAAACAAGAAAGGCCCCTTCCAGCTCCCCGTAAATATTAAAAAAAACAACACACAATTTGATGACGTTATTATTTGAGTAAAGAGAAAGTTATATTAGTTCAAAAAATTCGGCCGCAAAGGTAATATTTACGTTTTTTTTTCGGCTCATTCAGAAAATATTGACGGAGTTTATAATTATGTATTAGTTAGAATTTGTTTTCATAATATATTTTATATAAACGAGACGGCTTGTAAAATAATAATTGTTTTTTTAAGCATTCAAATATTTACGTTTCACGAATTGCTTATTGAAATGAATATGTCCACGTATTTACGCATTACGAATATGGTATCTTATTACATACCAGAGTTTTAATAAGTTTATAATTCGATATTTAGTTTATTAATAAAAAGTAAATAGAATATTTACAAAAAAATTTTGGGGTTTACATCTTTGACACAGAAGTGCTTTAAATTGATATTCAGTTAAAATAAATATTTTTAATTCACAATTAAGTATAGAAAACAGAGTAGCAAGGATTGTGAAATAAAAGTGTCTACGCGTGAAACCATTTTTAACTGCTTTTGATTTCTTGATTTTTTTGAATAACAAAGGCGTTATTGCTAGCTCAATTTGAAACGTTGATAAGTTTTAGAATTGAAAGTCCAGCTTACAAACAATTATAATAATTTTTTTATATCAACATTAACACTAATTAATTGCAAATAATTTTTTTTCCTGACATATTTACGAATTTATTATTTGTATCTTAAGGTTCCTGTTTGTCAATCGCTACACAGTTGAACATATTCCAAATCTTTCCATACTGTAATCTTAATGTACTCGGTATTGTTTATTCATTTGCCACAAATGATACATATAAATCAAAGTAAGTACAAAGTGAAGACCCAATACGTAGAACATCGATAATTACTTAATATTAACGAAGCGATGTAGTTCATATTATGAATTCAGTGGTATTTGATGAATCATTTCAATATGTAGAAAACTTCATTAGTGATCACAAAATACTATTAACCCAATATTACTAAGCAGACACTCATTGCTTACTTATATTATTGGAAGATAATGAAATAATAATGAATAGTGCGGTTCATTTAATTTTCATAAATGTTGAAATAATTGCAAATTAAGGATTTAAAAGGATATTAAGAGTTTAATTTATATCATTATATTTATCAATATATCAATTGTGGAATATTATTGAATTATGTTGAATAATAAACAAGGATTATCATGTGATAATTTGACAAAATGGTAATAAGCATCAAAAATGGTCAACATACAGTTTGAAATTACACCAAAATAATTGCAATTATAATATTATTACTATGCAAAGGAAATTCATATATACATAAAAAAATATATATTTATATATATATATATATATATATATATATATATATATATATATGCATATTATTTTTTTTTTCCTTTGCATAGTGATATTATTATAATTGCAATTATTTTGCTAGCACTTGTCATGAAACGCCTGTACCAGTGATTTTTTCTTCGACTCCTTTCACATTATTAAATCTATCTCAAAAAAATTATAACATATGTAAATTATATTTGAACTATAATAATCAAATATTTTTAAATTATCGTACTGTAGCAATTATATGTCAACAGTATTTGTATTTTTTGTGCAAATCGCTGAAAAATTAACAAACGTGCAAACAAAACATTCGTCTTTATTACGTTAATGGATTTCCAAAGGTAAACGGCAAATAAAATATTTTCTGTAAAGTGGTTCGGGGTTATAAAAAAAAATTATTAAAAAGACTATGAGTACGTTGCAGAACTCATTCTAGTTAAGGAAGACATAAAATCGAGACAAAGCAGTCCGATAATTCATTCCTACCGTACTACTTCCTCAACCCGGTAATGTTCCTTGATCTTCAATTTTATATTAATAAATAATGAAAGGTTTTAACATAATAAGTGCTTAATAGTTATGTCGCTTGACTCGAAAAGTTTATAGTGAGCTTTACTATTTTCTAATAAAATATATGGTTTTACTATAAATTCTCTTCAGTATCATTTTACATTAATCTTATTAACCCACTGCTTATCTACATTCTGAGAAACCGATGTCTTCCATTCCAGTGCCCATAATCATTACTATTACACGAACAATTAGGTAACAGCCCACATGACCGTAACACCATAATATATTGTCAATACGATATTAAGTTGTCGATGTATTACATTACAGTGTTGACCCACGTAAGAATCGACTACGATCTTACAGCCTTCGATATTCTATTTGTTTCTCTGAAAGTGGTCTAGAGACAGCCTCGTTATTACCATCTTAACGTAGATGCCAATATATAAATTTTCGTCGAAGTACGTTCCATTTTCCTGTAGAATTATTTGATCAACTCGATGGCCTAGTTTTATGATAAATGGAAATTCACTAGCTACTTGTGTTAGCAGTGTACATCGAGTAAATTTCATGCAGTAAGTTATGGCTAATGGTCGTTCGGCCATCTAGTGTTTATGTGAGCAAATTTTACTTGTCATCTTTTTCATTTTAATTTAGTTTTTATAAAATATTTGAAAGCCTTTCCTTGAATTTAATATTTCCTCTTTTGGGGTATACATTATTTTATCTTGTTTCATTTTCCTATATATTATTTAGGAATACACACTGACATGTTTAAGATTAATAAATACAAGCTATTTAATTTTAAATTTTCCTGAAGTGTGACGCCGTTTATTATAAATAGTTTCAAAGTATACAATTTTACCGATACTAGTTTTACCAGAACTGGGCTTTACTTCAAGAGATTCCATTCTTTACATAATATTTTAATTAGCTCTAAGAAAACAAAAAAATCTTAAGTTAATGTTTAAGTAAATCTCGTTCCTTTATTTGCCAATGTATATTTCAGCCGCTCAGTTGTTTTACCATATTGCAATATATTTAGAAATATTTTAAAAAGAAGTAATTGTATCTTATTGTGTAACTTGTCTATGGACCATCGACAATGATATGAATGCATTAGGGTCTACTTAAAAAGGCGACACTACCAAGGTTGCTTTCTTTATAGATATTTACTCTTTTGCTGAATTCTAGTAGAAATCCTTGTATTTCCCGCCTGAATATTTTGGAAGACACGGTTTCAACTAATAACAATAAGAAATTGAGGATAGCTGAACAGGATAATTGTGTTCACTGGATTTATTTTAAGAGAATACTTGTGAACTGTGATATTTTGATTTCTGGATGTTACAAAGAAATCATAATAAATATGGCATCTGTCGAACATAATTTTCAGTGAAGTTATTACTTAGCTAACTCGCATTACAATCAAAATCAAACGATCTCTATAATAAATTTACAATTTTTGAATACCTTTAACTCTATAAGAAAGAGGAAAAATTATTCTCCATAAGTTTTTATGCAAAAATAATCATCTAGATAGAAAAATATAACGACCCTTCAAATTTCCATGAAAAAATATACCGAAGTCTCTCCAGCTAGGGAAGAAGAATTTTAAAGTTTAAGGGAACCATATATGATTTGGGCAATCAAAGCTAAACGACCACATTATAGAGCTGGATTACTAGGATTGGGATAAAACAGTGGAAGAACAATGGGACAGTGGATTTGTAAAGGTTGACACTAAAATTACAGTTTACCGACAACGTCATAGATTGTTAACTACGTTTTAATCAAAAGAGGACAGTTTAATTTTTTGTAACAATATTTGTCAATTATTGTCGGTACTGAGCATAAGTAACACCTGAGAAGAATTTTACCAACATCGCACATCAAACTTGGTTTAATCGAGAATTTTTAAGCGCTAAGTGAAGATCAGTTTTATTTTTAATTTCTCAAAAAATAATCCTACCCTTAGTTAGATCATAATTAAATAAAAAATTTTTGATGTGACAAATATAATAAAAATTGGCAATTATAAATATATATATATATTTCAATTTTGTATCAATTTTAAAAATTATTAATTATTAAACGCTCATATTCTGAAATTTGACATGGTGTACCTGTTTTATTTGCGCATTTTAATTGAGCTTTAAACCGGAAAAATAATTACATACTGTTAAATCCAGTAAAATAAAATGTTTTAAATTCGTTGCATAGTATAATTAATTCCTTCCTATAAAATTTAATTAGAAATAAAAAACAACTCAGAGTTAAATATAAAAGCATTTTGATGATATACCTTAAAAACTGACAACCACTCAACTAAAAATGCCACTTCAATATTTTCTTTAGATAATCTTTTTTTGCTTATTATCAGCAAGTTAAGAGATTAAATATAATTTGGAAAAATAATTAATTAATTGAAAGTATACGTATACGTTATAATATGTAGGACTACACGAAGCTAATAAACGTATGTATCTGACTTTAATGTAGCTTTCATTTCATCACCGAATATTTAAGGAAGAACTTTAAGGAAAACAAAGTAACCTTTAAATTTTTAAACAAAAAAGCCCTCTTCCAGCTCAAGTTTCTCAAGCTTCCAGTTCTGCGTAAGTCTCTTTAAAAAACAAACAATTAGATACTGTTATTATTTGAATATATAGGTTATTATATATAGTAATATTTATATATTTTTTTCATTACACCGCTTCTACATAAAGTGATGTCCGAGTTTTTAATTAAATATTTGATACAGGTTTTTAGCTAACGGTCATTCCCGGAAATGAACATTTTCTTCAGAGTCGATCCTGTAACCATTCTGCATGTGTGCACCACAGGCTAACGATCAAGAGCGTCTTATTATTTTAACACTCTATATAATAATTGAATGACGTCTGGAATTAAATTATGTCGAATATTTCCTTACGATTCGTTACCATACCGCTAAAAGCATTCTACCTCATTGACCATCCACAACCTAATGAACCACCGTACGAATTTAGCACATTTTCATTACTGAGATCACAATACGTCTCGACAATAATAATATCATTGGAAGTTCTCTATGGGAACCCATCAATTTGCCGTTTAACCGTAGTACCTTTTCATTGCCGAAATAAATTTTGTTCAATAATAAGGGCAAAATGATAGTAACCACACCAGCTATACGAAAAATATAAATTTGTTCCTGGAATATATGCAGATATTGAAAGTTACCAATACATTACATATTAATTATTCAATCAAGAAGGCATGTACTTGTAATTATTTATTCTGGTCCTGTGATAGATTTATGCTTTTAAGTGGTCACATTTATAGGCACGCATTTGAATATTTCTACTAAATTTAAAAGATGCATTATTTTTTTCATTTGTACTCACATTCACAATTTTGTCATGATTTTATGACACTGTCAGACCGTTGCACATTCTAACATACAATAAAAAAAAAATTCTTTAAAGTTTTAAAAGACTTCTGTAGCTCAAAATTAACGATTTTTTAAAATTATTTGCTATTGTAGTTATTATATATCAGCACCTTCTTAAACCGTAAATATATACTTTTTTGCTGAATCATTTATCGTAGGTCGCAAATATGAAAAGCGCCGTTATATTCAAATTTATCAATATATTCTATGATGACACCTTTTTAGGTACACATCCATCTCTGAGCGAAAAAATATTAAACATATACTTAATGCCGATCTATTTACTTTCATCCTCATACTTTGCGCCATGTAAAGCTTTATAGCCCGAACAACTACGTGAAGATATTAACTGACTTAATGGTGACAGATTTGGTGCTTCAGGTGCGTTTCTAATACTAGATATGATTGAGCTCCTTGGCTGTGTTCGGTGCCTTTCTAAAACATATAATGACAGTGCGTCGCCGAAACGGAGCAGTAGTGGATTCGTTTGGTATTGAATGCTATATTACGATAGAGAATTGAGGTTTCGTTGACCAAGTATCTTTTTCCTTGACATGCGGGATTCATCTTAAATAGAACTTGAGATATTTCAAACAACCAATTTAATCATAATATTTTTATTGGTGATATTTAATTAATTAAGAAATAATGAAATTATAGTGAAATCGTTTAGATTGATAAAGAATTTAGGTAATAAAATACAGTCCACGCTATTTATATGTTGATAAGATTGTTTCTAATTTTCAAATAACATAAAATTTACTTAACATTTTTGACGAGAATTTCAGTACAGTATAAGTAAAAATTAATCTTAACTACAATTATATTTAAATATTTATGTTGTAAAATTATACTAAATGCAATATTTTAGATTCAATATAAAATTATTATCATTAAACAGAAGTGATATTATGAAAAAAACAATGTATTTATACTTCAGAAAATAATGTACAATCAGAAAGTAATTTTCAGCATATTCGTATTTATAGGAGGTAGGGTACCTCCTTGTAATAAAACTTCTTTGCCACACGTCCATATTTGGACTTTAATTTGGATAAAGTATCAGATATTGGTGGGGTGTAAAATTATGGTAAAAATTATAGCCGTTGTAAATTTTTAATAATTAAATAATGTTTTTGGAAAGGAAATTAGTGACAATAATACACGATTTTTTTAATATCTAAATAACAACGATTTTCTGAAAATTTCTCTATAATATTTCGAAACACGTACCAGCAAAATCGTTTGAATTTCAGACATTTTCTTAATATAAATATCGACTGTACCTAAATTGTATCTCGTAACTGCGTAAACATTGATCAACACGTTGACTGATTCACCCATTTCCAACATTGTTTTGTATTTCATTAACTACTTTGGAGTAGCTTGATGGCGGACAATGAATAATTAGTTAATTTTCTGTTTTCTTAGACTTGTGACATTGCGGATATCTTATCGTATCAAATATATTTCCTGGTAATAAAATATTTAGAATTATTCAAATATTTAAAAAAAGAAAATCGTCGACCTTTTTCATATACTTTATATTTATTATAAAACGACTCTCTGTTAGATTAAATATATCAATTTTGTTTAGACTCCTTGTTAATATAATTTCTTAAACCTGACAATTACATTTTTTCCCTTTTTTAACAATCTTAATTACTGTTATCAAACAATTGTAATTGTTCCGAAGAAAATAATTAATGACTTCTATTTAGCTATGTCTAGTATAATTGTGTATTATTAAATGGAAATCAAATCATCGAGTTAAGAAGGGACCAAGAGTGCAACATAAAAAGTTTATATTCAGATAAAACAGCAAAAGTTTCATTAATAATTTTAAATATTCCTTAGTATTGCTTTTGGATTAAAAAATAAATTGCATTAAAAACTTTTTTAAGAATACTCTTACACAAAAACCAACTAACTACGTCAAATTTTATAGTCATAAAGTAAATTCGTTAAAATAACATGTTTAACTGTAAAACACTTGCTTATTCTCATTGAAGTAGAAAGTTCAGTATTGCTACTTTGTCGATCACGTTGCATTTTTAAGTAAACTAGTGGGCGCCCAGTGGTCGAAATTCGACCATAATAAATTTAAATTATAAGTTATTTAATATCAATTATTAAAATATAATGCTTAAACATTATTAAGGTTCTATTGTCAAAGACTATATACTACTATAACCACAGATTTCGCCAACGCTGTTATTTTCCTATTTAAAAAAAATAAATTATATGGAATTCAAAAAGGATGAAAATAAAGAACACCTATTTTTTAAAAAAATTATTGAAACGGAACATGCTGTAGGATGATGCGAAATAAAAAAAATTATGCGGTAAAAAATGCTCTTCATTGAATAGATTTTGTATCGCATATTGCGATAATATAATTGACGATTTAAAACTTCTTATAATTAACGATTTAAAAAAAAATTGGTAATGATGAGGTTTTTTCAAGAATTCTACAAATTCTATTTCATTTGGTAAAGCTCTCATATTTCGAGTAAATGTACCTTTATGAAAATTAAGAAATTCATGCCAACTTGTAACACAATTTTCAATTAAAGTTCTACGTGATCCATGCGGGATTACTGGTAAGATTTGATGAAAATCACCGCACGAAAGTATAGTTTTTCCTTCAAACACTCTATGTTTATCGTTTTCATCAAATAGATCACGCAATAATCTATCTATGATTTTCAGCACTTGGAAAGGACACATAGAAATTTCATCAATAATTATCAATGATGATGAATTTATGAAACTACCGTAGCTACTATTTGCAGTAATATTTGATACAGAATTTTCTAAAATGGATATAGGCAATTTAAACACATTGTGTAAAGTCCTACCTCCAAGTAATAAAGTTGAAGCTATGCCAATGAACGCAGTTGGAATACAACGAAGATTAAACGAATTTAATTTGTGAATTAATGCTGTTTGAGTTAATGTTTTGCCACAACCAGCGTGAGCGGTTAAACAAAAAACATTGGATCCAGTATCATGATCATCAGTATCCAGTATCAATAGTATTTTCTTCTTCTATTCTCTACGAGTATGTGAGAACTGGTAAACCAAGAATTTGACAGGACAAATTATGAACATTCGAAATACCATCAATTTCTAATAGAGCTCTATTAAAGTATACTTCTTCGTTGTAAAGTCTTAGAAAATCTTCACTAAGATATACTTTAAATTCATTCCATAACGCTAATGCATTGGCTGGGACATTTATTGCACAAATGTAACCAAATAAATTTGTTTTGGTGAATGTAATTCTTTTGATTCATTTAAACATTCCCGCCATTCATTATCATTTGAAGCTATTCCGCGAGCATGGCACGCTTCAACTAAAGAAGGGTATAAAAATTCATTGTATGTTTAACACCCTCGAATGATTTCGGACTACAGACATGCAATAAAAGCAATCGTAAGTGAAAAAGTTTGATATCTTTTGGTGACACTACATATATCCTTGTAATGATTTTATCACCTCCACGGCTTCTCTTCTTCCATTTATTTCGGGAATCTTCCCACACATAATGCATAGGAATTTCAGTATATTTATACTCTCGTGTTGATGGATCTGATCGATTCAACTCAAAAAATGCTAATAATTTCGTTTGTCTTTTATTATCAATTACTTGACGTTCTTGCCCTTCTCGGAAGTATACATTCTGTCGACGCGGTAAATGAATATCAACTCTGATTATAGTATGTGACTGAAAATGCATTGGTAATTCATAGATGCGTCATATGGCTTCTGTTGATCCGACATAACGACCAATTAAAAAATTGGTAACTTCATTAATTTCTATATTTTGACCTTTTTCATTTCCACCAGACTCTAGTTCAACAGATACACTGTCATAGCCTTTATACACATATTTATAAATGTATTTGATACTTTTGACTGTAGTATATACTTCAACATTTATATGGCAATTAAATTTAACAAGTAAATATGGATTGTATGGTACAACATACCGATTGTCAAGGCAACTACCACGAAGTTCTGCATTAATACCATTATCAAGTCTTCTGTATAATGGATACCCATTTAACGATTCACATGTAGTTTCATTAAATCGTTTTGGATACTCTTTTATACATTTTCCATCTCTCATACATACAGAATTAGGATTAAGTACTCCACATGGACCATACATCATATGTTTTGCAACATATTTATGTAATGCTGGATGTGTTTCAATGTGAGGAATCTCCGCAGATACAACTTTATCAATATCTATAGCATTAACAATTTTATCTTGCTCATTTAAAGTGAGTAAAATAGGAGCATGAGGCAATCCTCTTTTTTTTAAAGTCAATTGTATAAATGAGTGCTTCAACTTTACCAAAGATATTATTTTGTATAAGGCCCTCTATGAATGCTTTCAACTTTGACTTGAGTACACGCACAATAATATCAGGTCTAAAATTAGCAGCTTCACCTACACCAATGTTGTTAACTATATCTGGCCAACTTGGATTGCTCATTGTAATAAATAAAGACGGTTTTCCGAAATATTGTACAATTGACATTGCATCTAAATAATTCTGATACATATTTCTCGGAGATCCATTGAATGAAGATGCTCTTGAATTAGATATAGTTGGTACGTTATGAGGAATATTGATATGCCACCCAGTATCACCATTTGGAAAAAGTAATGGATGTGTTCAAGGGTCTAATGATGAATTTAAAATTGAGATATTTTTGATGATACTATTAACTTTTGAAAATGAAATCATATTTCGTTCAAAGGTGGCTCACCATCAACTGTACTAAATATTACTGCTACATCAGTTTGAACTGCATCATTGAAATGGCATTGATTTAAATCATGATTTACTTTAATGAGCATACAAATTTCTTTTTTTTTATTTTCAACTCTGTGACAATGATGTTTCATTGCAATGAATGACCGAACCAAAGGATTACTGCGTTCCAATTCAAGAGATGATCTGTGATAAAAGCATCATGTTTTTGAAATGATACACTCTAATTGTAACTGCCCCGCAAATTTTAGCTTCTGAGCTAACCATAGCAAATGATGAATTATATTTGCGAATGTTTTCAAAATAATTTTTTGCCTTACTTTTGATTGAAGGTTCATTTGAAATAAGTCCATAATACAATGATTTAAAATATTTATTTTGACTTAAGGGCGGTAATATTGCTTTACCCTTATGATAACATTAAGTGAATTCAGTCCTGTCACTTAAAGTCACTTCAGATTTAAAACATTATGCATTGCAAAACCTGCATTGTAAATCCATTAATCCACAATCATAACTATGAGAAAGTCTTGGAATTACATTTAGTGCACATTTATATGTATCTCTAAAAATTACTTCTTCATTTGTAAACTATTAATATTATTTAAAATTGCGTTTAGTCTATTAATATGTGTATGCGAAACAAACTATGAATATGACATTATCATAATTATGATTATTTTTGACATTCAGTAAGACTATGGACAAATAATATTAATCTCAGTTTGACCATAGACTTCAACAATAAACAAAATATTACATATGTGTGTGTGTCAAACGCATGTATTTCTAATAAAAATCTATATATCTCTTTCTATGTAAAAATATTAGCTTTCAGCACTCTTCTCCATTTAAACTTTAACTGTGCCAAATTTCATACTCCTCCGGACGCGTTATTTTCGTAAAAAGGAGTATAAAAGTTTTGCTTTGCATATTAATATTTTGGTTATTATTAACCTTTAAATTATGGTTATCATTAACCTTTAGAAAATTAAATAATATTTTATTAAATCGTAATAACTCTAATTTCAGATAAAAGGTCACTTTTTTAAACTACTATATATGGGAAAATAACAAAGTTAAAGAACAGTAACTTAGAAACTGTCTGGCAGATAAACTACAATGGAAAGCCAGCGGAAAAATAAAATTATGGACAACTCATCTGTCAATATATGGGTATATACATATGTGTGTGTGTGTCAAACGAATGATAGTATGTGTAATGTTTTTTTTATTAATTTAATGTGTTTCTAATGCATTATTATATAACAATTTTAGCTTTCCGTAATCCTCCATACAAACTTTAACTGTGCCAAATTTCATACTCGTCCGTCTGCGTAATTTTCGTAAAAAAGGTACGTTTTTGCTTCACGTATTAAAATTATGATTATTATTAATAATATTACATTAAATGATAACAACTGTAATTCAAGATAAAAGGTCAAATTGTTTACTATTATATATGAGAAAATAACAAAGTTGAAGCACAATAACTTGCGAACTGTCTGGCAGATAAACTACAATGGAAAGCCATCGGAAAAATAAAACTATAGACTGCTCATATGTCAATTGTATGTATATAACTACAGATTATATACTAAATAGATGGTCAACTGCAAGCAATTGTGCGAGCGAGATAGCACTTTCGCGTTTCCAAGTACTATGCCTCTATATTCCCCAGTTGCCCAATCTAATGAAATTGCAGCGAGTGCCCATTTACTGAGCACTCGCTGCAACTTCGTACTTTCGCTGCAACTCGTATTTTTGACAGGTGTACTTTTCTTACATTTTAGGTTACAATTGAAACAACAATTCTGAAATTAAAAAACTTTATTAGAAAAAAATTCGCCAGTTCGAGCGACATAACTGAAAAGAACTAACAAAAAACTTAGTGGCCACATGCAAACACATTGAACGTTTCTATTTTACAAAATATCTGCCGCTTTTACATATCAAGATGTACTTAACTAGCTTCTATCATTAAAATAATATACTAATACTTTCAATTTTAATATGAATTTTCATTAAATAAATTGTTAACTCTCCTTTTACTGTTTACTGCGTTATAACTCTTAGAGTTTTCAACATCGATTAATTTATTTAATTCGACGTTTACATTATTCGTATAACTCATAACCTTTATAGTGAAAAAATATCAATATTCTATATCTTACAGCTTTATTCTATATCTTAGTAAAATAAAATTATTATAACCTTGCTACTATTTTGAATTTAACAATTAATCTATGAAATGAATAAAATATACTCGCTATGGAAATTATACTTTATGAAGAGAAAAAATGCGGTTATCGTGGCGATTACACTTCAGTTTTGTGCTACTAAATGTAAAAAAATGCTAAATCAGGGGGATAATTTCTATTTTTTTAAACTATTTCAAAGAAATTGAAACTATGTGCTGAATAAAAAGAAATAAAAAGGATACGGTTCTGGCACAATCGTTGATTTAAAAGATTTTTGTACTCATTGTAGGCTAATTTCTATATCCTACTTAACCTAATTTATACATTCAGTTTAATATCCTCAATGTAAATAGTCGACAACAAAGTTAATAAAGAATCAAATACAAAAAGTAGAATATAAAAATGTCATAATTATTCCTGTGATATTTACACAATTACAAAAATTTCTAAAAAACAAATCTAACCTAATACATATGAATAAATTATTTTGTTGAAAATTATTTTCTAAATAATCTTTTATTCATTGGCACATTGACTACATCTTCAGCTGAACAAATCACTTGGATGCAGTAACAACTTAATTTTATCTTTTAAATCAATATGCTCGTAGTTGTTGTATATTATATGTTAGCATCATTACTAAAAATCTCATTTTCACAATCTTTTGTTTTAATCAGAAGGCTACGCGCAACCTAATACACATGCAGTATTTGGTATAAATTAACAAATTTGGCAAATTTTGAAAGCGAATGCAATATACCCATCAATGGTACAGCGAACAACTTTTGCAGGAACTTGTAATTCGGAGCTATTCTTAAATATTGACAAACAACTTTGCATCCATACTAAATCTGTGCCATTTCTTCTTCAAGTTCCGATTCAATAATTACTAACAAATATTCTCTAAATTACTTAAATCTTCCAATGACTTATAAAAAAAAATTTAATCTCTTCGTTCAATTTTCGTACCACATTCTGTTTTGGTTGTTTTTACCACCTCCAACTGCAAATAAAAGAACAAATTATTTAACCAACAATGTACATATATAATATTGTAAATTTATAAATGGATTCTTTTTGGTTTGTAATAATTCCTTCATCATAATTACATAATGCGTATGACGGTGATGTTTTTTTGAGAGTGCCGGCGGCTAGGTCTGCTATTCTCCACATGCCGTAACTTCTGTCTAAAAAGAAAATTAAATTATTAGCAACTTCTTCGTTGTTGATTATTAAAACGCGAATGTAACTTTGATGATGAGTTTGAACAATATTATCAATAAAATGTATAATTGATTCGATGCTATTATCAAATTAATAATTTTCCGTGAAATGTTTACTTACCGTGAAATGTTTACGGCTACACCCCAATGTACAAGAACGATCTTTAAAATAATTTCCTCTTGTTACGAACAAATGTAACAAATACAACAAAATTTGAATTAAAAGTGAAAATATTACAGATATTATAACCAAATGTAAAACTGAACTATAAAATAATGTTAAGTTACAAATTTGCAGTTTGACAAACCAATTCAAATAAAGTTAACGATTTTAAATTTCGTATCATAGTCTTTTTTTTTTCTTTGATTATATAGCGTTCGTTATCGCTGCTCTATGTTCCATAGACAAAATTGTATGTGTGCGAAAGAGATAGGGCTTTCGCGTTCCAATCGAAATATTTGTATGAAGTAAACCCACCCTGTATATAACTGTGTGTGTCAAATGCATGGTAGTGTGTGTAATGTTTTATTTATTAATTTAATGTACTTTATGAGCATTATTATTGAAAAATATTAGCGTTCTGCACTTCTCCTACATATAAACTATAAGTATGCCAAATTTCATACTCCTCCGTCTGCGCAATTTTCGTAAAAAGGGGTCCAAAGTTTTTGCTTCACTGATTAATATATAGATAAATATATGGTCTACAAGGAAATACTCGCTGATAAGGGCACAATACGTACAGGTTTTTAATGTCATTATTCCAACCGGAAGCCAATTGAATTCAAACAATGTGAGCGGTTGCAAAAGTAAAAATTTAGGGTTTTCTGTAATACGACGTTTTTCCAGAGAGGTCTATGGGGATAACGAAATTTATATATTTTTTTAATTTTACTTCTTTCGATAATTTCTCAAAAACTTAATGAAAACTAGAAGCGAATTTCGTTAGCAATTAAATTCAAAAAGCCCTTTATACGGTCCTTATTAATGTTTAAAATGATAAAAATAGAAATCGAGTTATCATTTATAAGCAGGCGATATTAAAATATTACATAACGGACAATAATCTGATTTCGACAAGCAATTTTCTCATATCTCTATGATTTCACGTTATTAAATTCGTTTCTTTTTTCGTTTATCTTTGCTTTTATAAAACTATCAATATTCATGAATATCCAAGTATTATAATAAATTATTTGAGCGTTGTTTACTGATGCAGCATACTATGGCCAAAACATTTTTTTCTAAGAAGTTTGAGTGGTGGTTAGGAATCTGAATAATAAATAAGAAAATACAAATTTAACACACAAACATGATTTTGCAAAAGCCGAATGTCCCACTATGAATTATATCGTTACAGTATAAGAAATTCATTTAAATATTTTATGTCTCCACCTCCCTTGGAGTAGTGCAGGTAACAATTATAGAGGATAATATTAATCCAGTAATAATATCCCTTGCGCTAAAGTTGATATACTCATTATTCTTCATGTATCACTAGCTGCAAGCAAATTTTTTAATATTATATTTGCATAATAATTTGACACTTTTCTTAATTTTGTTTTTGGAGCTTTGTTTTTTATTCAAGAGATCCCATTTTTTACTTTGTAGTTTAATTAGCTATAAGAAAACAAAAAATTACAAAGTAAATCTTCAACTATATATGTATGATGTATGCGTACTGCGTACGTAAGTAAAAGGGTATTCCAAGGTAGAACAGAACCATATTTGATTAGCCCTTAACAGTTAGATGACCATATCAGAAATTTAGATTTCATCGGAAGAAAACCAGAAATATCAAGGATCGAAATTCAATTGGTGGAATTTTTGAAAAATTGACACTAAACTTGTAGTTTACTGAAAACGTTACAGATAGTAAATCACGTTTTAATTAAGAGGGTAACTTAACTTTCTGTAGTAATTCTTGATAATTTATTATTAGTATTTACCAAGATAATTTTACCCTCATTACACATCGAATATGATCCAGTTAAGAATTTTACAAAAGTGCTACATAAAGATGGGTTTTAGTTTTTAATTTCTCAAAACAAAAATTATTATGCCTAGTTATGCCACAATTAAAGAAAATTTTTTTTCGTGCCGAATGTGACAAAATTTATTCTAGATGTCTTTTTCTTCAGAATTAATTCAACAAAAAAGAGATATCGCTATTGACGATATCACAAAAAAATTTCGACAGTAACAACAAATCACGAAATATAAGAAAAAAATTAATTAACGCTTATCATAAATACAGATGGAATATGTTTGTGAAAATTAATTTTCCATACACTTGGGCGTAGTTATCAATGAACATGGGCGTAGTTATCAATGAACATAGAGAATGCTTCTATCGTAAAATAGGGCAGTTTAAGAAGAGTCATCAGGGTTAATGGCAATGAGACATGCTTGCTGACTTCTGTCGGTAACTTCAATTAGATACATAGAGTAAATCGTTAAAAATTGAATTTTAGGAATGAAACAAATACATATACATATATATATATATATATATATATATATATATATATATATATATATATATATATATATGTATATATATATCTCCAAAATTAGATTAATACTTGTAACTTTTCACCATTTTTTAAAAAGTAATTAAATGCTTTACATTCTGAAATCTAACGTGATATACCTATTTTATTTATACACTTTAATTGAGATTTAGGACGGAAAAAAATATTTCATATTTTAAATTCAGTACAATTAAAATGTTTTAAATTTGTTGAGTAGTGAAGTTAATGCCTTACCATAAATTTAATAAAAAAAAACTGAGTGTTAAATGTAAAAGCATTTTACGATATCCTATAGCATAAAACAACTATGACAATTACTAACATTGAAGTAAAAAATACATTTTTTTTATTTAAATAATCTATATTTACTTAGAGTCGGCAAGTTAAAACATATATATATATATATATATATATATATATATATATATATATATATATATATGTATATATATATATATATATAGATAGATATATATATATATATATACAGTAAATATATTTGGAAAAATAATTAGCAGTCGAATAGCAGTTGAAAACTGTAATATTACGATTTATAGGAGGACATAAAACTAATAAACAATTTATGAATTTCCTGTTTTCACAGAACTCAATTTTCACATTAATTATCTAATTTTAATGTAGCTCTCATTTCATGACCAAACATTTAAGGAAGAATTTTAAGGAAAACAAGGTAACCTTTAAATTCTTCTTTGATAGAAAAGTCCTCTTCTAGCTTCCCGTAAGTCTTTTAAAAAAGAAGACACAATTTAATGACGTTATTATTTGAGTAAAGAGGAAGTTAATTCAGTTCAAACAATTTGGACGCAAAGGAATATTTATGTTTTTTTTCTTTTCGCCGTCAATATTTTCATCTTCAGAAAATATTGACGGAATTTTTAATTAAATATTTGATACAATTTTTCTTCATTGTATATTTTATCTGAACGAGTCTGCATGTAAATTAATGTTTTTTTAAGAATTCATTCATTTACGTTTAACTAATTGCTTATTAAAACAAATATTTTCACGTGTTTTCGCGTCACGAATATGGTGTCACATAATAAACTACCTAAAGGTCTAAGTTCATTATTGATATCACTACACGCCTCAACAGCCAATTCTGTATTAGAAGTTCTATGTGGAAAGCTGATACATCGATTGGTCGGTTAGGCCACTGCTTTCTTAATACCGAAATAAATTTGTTTCCATAATAAGGGAAAATTAATAGTAACCACGCAGCCTACAGGCAAAACATAACTTTGTTTTTAGGATATATGTAGATATTATACATTCTGGCTTACATTATATATTGATGTTTGAATTAAGAAGGTATATGAAAATAGTACTTTTACAATTATTTACACTGGTTTGGTAATAAAGTTATGCTCCTGAATGGTCATATTTGCAGGCATGTATTTATATTATGACGGAGTTTAAAAGATTAAAAAATGATCAAAATATTTTTTAATTATATTGCGTGATTTTAAATTCAAGAAAAGAATTACTTTTGTTAAAAAACTATCTTGTTTAATGCCTTTGCGGGGTATTATTTATTATAATTTATTTACAAATATTATACGAAATTGAAATGAACTTTGTGATTTACTGGTAGAGATAAAAAACTATATTAAAAAGACAACGAGTACATTACAGAACTCATACTAGTTAAGGAAGACGTGAATTCGAAATAGCTCACTATTTCCTCAACCCGGCAATGTTCCCTGATCTTTAGTTTTATACTATCAAATAAAGGAAAGTTACAACATAATAAGTGCCTAATAGTAATGTCGCTCGACCCCACTCTACTTATTGACAATAAAACGTAGTCAGCTTCATAAATTATGAACGAAAATAAAAATATAGTGGGCTTTATTATTCTCTAATAAAATATTCGGTTTTACTATAAAGCTGTTCAACATCATTGCTTATTAAGGTCGTTAACCTAATGCTTACCTCCATTCCGAGAAACCGATGCTTTCAATTTCAGTACGCATTATCAGAAATGATACACAAGCCATTCGTTAATAGTCTACTCGATCGTATCATCCTAATATATTGTAAATACGATATTAAATTGTCGATGTACTATGTTACAGTACTGACCAGTCTATGACCAGACTACAGTCTTAAGACCTGCAACATTCTAATTGTCTCTCTGAAAGATGATTCTGAGACAGCCTCATTACTACTCTCTCGGCGTTGGCACTGATATATAGAATTTTTGTCGATTTACGTCCATTTTCCTGTACTATTTTTCGAGTGATTCGCCGGCTTCATTTTGTGATAAATGGAAATTCACTAGCTACTTATGTTAGCTTTTCACTTCAAGTGAACTTCATACAGTATGTTATGCCTAATGGTGGCTTGGTGATCTAATGATTGTTTGAGCAAATTTTACTTGTATTTGTCTGCCCTTAATATACACTTTATGGAATATTTTAAAAAGACATTCATTGAATTTAATAAAAATGTTTGTGTACATAAGAATTAGGATCTCCGTACTATGTTCAAATATAAATATTTTTAAGCTGTCAAGTAGTTACCTGTGTTATTTTTAACTTTACTAACAAAATGGATATATATCATGAAGGTGTGCCATTTCTTACCTTCACGGTTTAGATATACTAACAGATTCGCCCTTAGTCAAAACAAAATCAAAATTAAAAAATATTTCAGGCTTAACTATAGTAAGTTTGATACCATTGTAAAATTAAATATCCTGTGTCACATTCTTTTTTGTACCAACCAAGGACAGAGAGCGCCATATTTAAGCAACTGTTGGATAAGCAATCAACTTTTTAATCTCCCCTTCTATATATATATATATACTAACTGAGTCTAACACAACTTCTGGCAGAAGTTCTTCTAGTAATTTCAGAACATACCTTATTTTCAGTATATTGTCTAGCGATATCCTGAAAAATGTGCTCGGGAATAAGTTCATCCCCCACTATGAATTAAAATTTAGAATTTCTTCTGCAGACAGTGCTACTTAAGATGGAATACGAGAATTATCCAAGTTAATTTTGATTTTTGAAATTTGGTGTTAAGTTTGAATCATGCCATTTTGTATTATAATATAGCGTAGCAGAATGGCAACTGATTTCCAATTCTTCGAATCGGCAACTGATTTCCCAAAGCATGCCATCGAATTGCAAGCAATTATAAAGCAGTATATATGATACATAAAAAAAACATTAAATAATCATATCACAAAATGCGACGAGCACTAAGTCTGTATAATCTATTTAATCAATCATTTATAATTTATAATCGATTTAATCAATCATTTTCAAGAACCTTATACTAATTATCCTTGTCAAATTTATTTTCCTTAATTAATGAAGGAAAAATTATAAATATCAATATTCGTTAATAAATGATTGAATTATGACATATATGAATCATTATTACATGAAATTAATTTGTTAGAATCAAACTATATACAATCTAATTTAACTTCTCAGCTTACCTTCCATTAAACAACCGAAGCTGTCTTGAGGATCAACGCATCTCCATTTCGCATACATAAGCCATTAGGTAGCAATACGCTCGGTCGTGTTATAGTAATACTCAATCAAGTCGCTTGAAACATTATAGTTAGTAGAGCACAATTTTTTAGAATGACCTACTTCTTGATTGGGGCCCTAAATTTGGTAAACTTAGAATATGCTTATCGTCACTAGGGCTCACAATTACAGTGTCAGTGGTTATTTGTAAATTTTCATCGATTTTTTGTCATTGTAGCACATGAATATTCCGACAAATGAAACGGTTTTTTATAACTAGACAAATTTTGGATAAAAATTGTGGCATAAATATTGGTTGGTTTTTGATAGCATCGTTTCTCAGGTATTACTTTGTAAGTTAAAGATTGATATTGTAATGAGGGATAGTATAGTAAAAATAATCCAAAACACTCTATTTTATAAACTCTCTTCAAATAAGAAATTAAACCTAGTCCAAACTAACGCCCTAACTTAACATTCACAGACGTAACATTCTACACTTTATGCGCCTCGATACACTTTTGACTTAATCCCACTGCAGTTAAGTTAAAGCCTCCAAAAAATCACATTTGACAGTGAGTAGAAACGAGATCAACGTTACATTCCAATGCTACGTTACTGCTAAGTTTTACAATGTTTTTTAATAAAACTTGCAATGTTTTATATTCATGAAAATATCAACTTGAATAAGAATGATAGATGCTTAGCTTTACATGAGATCTCACTGCTTTTCGTGGCCCAAAGGTCTTGAGACTAGGGCTCGTTTTTAACCTAATAATGTTTTAATGGAATTTTTATTGTTAAGTTAATAATTTGTTATATGAATATTAAGTAATTAAGGTAAATCCAAAAATTAATTATTTGGTTTTCTAAAACTGACTAAGATATATACTATAACTAAAACACGTTCCGTATATGTGACGCATATAAATGTAAAAAATTCTATAATACGAGTGAACCTCGAGCAAAAGCTGCAACTCGATATTTTGCTATAGAAATTGATTTCAGTGATAGCAAATCATGTATGTATGGAGAGGAGATGTTTTAATTATAATTTTATAATTTAGAAGAACACAATTTTCTGCATTTTTGAAGGTACTGGTCCTAATGTTAATATTATAAATGCGAATATTTGGAGTTTGTTTACTTACTTATTTGTATTGGTTTTACTACTTTCTCAGAGTACATTTTGGTATAATTAAAGCGATCACCTCGTTAGGTACAGACGCTTAAACATAAATAAGTAGTTATATTTATGTAGAAAATTGATAATATTATAATCTAAAGCTATTTTTCAAATGAAAGTCCACCTTTAACATTTACCAAAAATAATAACAGGTCATAGTTATATTAACTTCATTAGACATTTCTCCCTTTATTGTGCTAGCTGCGAGGTAAACGTAATCGGAAATACTTTATTATGCAATTAAAAAAATAATAATCAAATCAGTACTTTTTCATGTCTAATTTGAAAAAGTTTTCAATCATTACTTGGTCATGCATTTGTGTTTGTTTAATTGTTTTAAAAATCAAAAACAAAATCGTTATTGCATCAACGTACAAATTTCGCTCACCAAAAATCAAATATGTTCAATGAAAATTAATGGGTGGAAGAACCCAGTAAATTATAGTTAATTTCTCGTTAAACACATGGCATAGCCAAAAAAGACTAACTAACCCATTAACTTCACTTTATAATATGTGAGTCTGAGTTCTGATCCAAATGGTTTCAGAAAAAAGTATAACACCGAAATATAGACCAAACTGAAATTATTACTGTAGTCATTTATTTCACATGTAGGTCGCCGACATCGCAATAAAAAGTTTTGCTAGAGCAAAAATAGATATAGCATTATATCTTCACGACATGTTCCGTTAGTAGGCATGACCACATCATCAATTAAATTACGGAATAAAACGTATATAGAATTATTTCAATACGTTTTCAATATCCTCATTAACCAACTATATCCAGTCAAATCCTACTAACTCGATTGTTACCATCCTTGCTTCTGTATTCGGTTTTCTCCATACTTCGTCTTTTTCTTCTTTCAATATGTCTTAATCTATTATTGTGCGTATTATTATAATTAATTTTTAATTTAAGACTTTTTGGAGTTTACTCCATAAGAATCGATTTTCATATATATCGCCCGGTATGATGTTTTATGAAGAGTACAATCATAAGTTCAGAACGTTAAAAAAAATGTAAAACCAGATTAAATCGCAATTACGTAAGCCCAGATTAATATGAATTGTCATGTTTTGTTTCCGATGGTTCAGTAGATGCATATCAAACTAGTATTAACTAATCGAATTTGGAAAATCAAAGATTAGCGCATGAGTATTCCGACCTTTCTAATCAAAAATCGGAGATTTATGTTTCGATCCAATACTTTTGCCTGCGCAGTACCTATTGCGCATCAATCCTTAGCTAATTTCAGGCACATCTTGACACATTGAATTATTTATTGAGAGTAGTGATATATTATCTGTGCTTACAGCACAGATAATATACTAAAGTTGTAAGCGTCGTGTCTTTCTGGCTGAAAGTATTGCGTTTAACAACAAAGTAGTAAAATGAATACAAGGAAAAGAAAATTTAAATAGTTCGTTACAAAGATGTAATATAAAATTAGTTCATTGTAAAAAATATAAAAATTAGTTCGTCGTAAAATTAGTTCATGTAATATAAAAATTAGCTCGTCGTAATAAAATTAGTTCGTTACAAAGATGTAAATTAAAATAAACGCATCGACAGAGCAAGCGTGAAGACGGAAAAAAGGCTTGGGGCGCTATTGCCTAGAAACATAACGCTAGTAATATTACTAACGAAAGTGTGAGTACAGTCAAATGTATACGTTTATAATGAAAATAGAATACATAATTAATTTGTTTGCACGAACGTAATTTCTTTTTTTTTAAACATGCTACGAAACATGTACTTTGTTTGTTGCTTTAAGCAAAATGAAATCGATTGTGCCGACTTGGCTTAATAGAAATATGAAGGGGAGAGGTGAGTTAGCAAGAGAAAAGCAACATTGGATGGAAACCGGCGGAGGGGATGTGATTATCGACATCAAAATTCACCCCATCGTTTCCTTGATAGCGCCAGGGCTAATTTTGGAAGTTCCATCAAACGATTCTGCCCAGCAATTTAATCGAGGTAAATATAAATGTAATAATTTCCATAAATGTACAAATAATATTTTATTTACATTGTTCATATTAATTTTAGTTACATATTAATATACTCAAGAGACACTGAAAGTTTCTAGATTTATTTATTTCAAGTGACCTTTATTAGAGTTCATATTTAATGCTGAAGAAGCAGTATTATAAAGGAAAGTAGTTTGTAATACAATGACTTTTAAAATACAAAAAATATAAAACATTATCAGAGGCAACTGAAATTTTTCCTGCTGGTCAGCCTAGAGTTGAGGTACCGGAAACCATGTTGGACGTAGACACGAATGTACAAATACCCAGGAGATGCAAAAGCCCACATTCGAATATTTGGCTCACTTTCTGCCAACGTCAGTTACTTCAGACGGAAGAATTAAAAAGAAGTTGTATGAGGCATGAAGTGGAGAAAAGACAACGAAGAGAACATGAGCCCCGTGAAATTCGCATGGAAATTTTATTAAATCAAGCTAGAGAAACGAAGGCTTGTGCTGAACTTGCGGAGAGGGTATTGAAAAATAAATGAAATACGTTTTACTTTATCCATTTTTATATATTTTTTAAATTTCCTAATATACAGTTAAATTTTCAATAAGAAATCACGTAGTAATTATTTTGTTGTATTCAGAAAGCCAGTATATCTCGTTGTTTAAAACATTTAAAAGCTAAAAAATATTAATGTTTATATATTTAATCTTACACAAAAATATTGGGCTTTATTTACTAATTGTTAAAGTCGCATTTATTTTTTCAAGTTTTGATAATATAAGCATACATTAAAATTTGGTGACATATTTGTAAAACAAATGTTCAATGAAATGATGTATTAACCAATGAAATAAGATTTTGATATTGAAACCCTACGAAAAATAGTTTGTGTTATCTAGTCCAAACTAATTTAAAGCACGTATCTGTTTTACTTGTGGGCAAATTTACTTAATGTAGTTTCTGTCATCGCTTTTTTACTTGTAGCTTTTGTATTCGAATTAAATTTGTCGGAATACAATATTTCTTTGCAAGTATTTGTTAAATTACCAAATTGAAAAGTTCCTTATTTAAAGCAATCACTGGCTTACATCAACTAATGTAAACAAAAAGAACTCACATTTTAACATTCTGGCTATAGGTAAAGTGAACCATGAACCAGTAAACCAAACTAATTTAATGTATAATACTAAAGTATTCTCTTTATAGGTAAAGGGAATCATGATGATAGTCAGATTGAATTTTAATATAAGAATACTTATAAATAACTTTTCAGAATAAAGTATATGTTTTTATAACAATTTATTAAATTACCAAATGTGAAAAATAAATAAGTATTAATAACTTCCTAAAGTATTAATAACTACCTGCTTTAAGCAATACTAAGGCAATTTATCCCTGATTTCTTATTGGTGCTTCTTTCCTAGATACGTGTAATGATACAAGTTATGTGGATAAAAGTATCTGTAAAATTATATATACATTTGAAAATGTATTGCATGTTTATTAATGTTAGAAGTATGCGATCATTACAAAGGAAAAATTTCACTAATAATACAATTTCCAAACTTTTTTAATGCATAAAATATCAGTTATGGGTTATATTCTTCCAGTTGATAAAGAATTAATGCAAATAACAACGTACTTTAGTAATATATTTAACAAATAAAAATTATTTATAAAAGTATAAATACTATTGAAAATTAATATAAAGAGGAAAAGAAAAGTAATAATGAGTCTAATAAAATATTACTAATAATATTTGCCTTATAGTCTTGATTGAAAACAAATGAAGAAATTATAACAATAAACCGAATAAATATATTTATCCACAATTAAATGAAACTACGTGATGTAGCATTATTTCTACTTTATTTAAGTTCCTTACCATAATCTAGGTTTCGTTGCGTCACAACATCTTCAGGTGGGCTATTAGCAAAGATTCTTGCTAATAGCCCACCTGAAAATGTTGTAACAGAAGGAAACCTAAGTCGTGGTAAAGAACTTAAAGAAAGTAGGAATAATACTACATCAAGTAGTTTCATTTACTTGTGAATAATGAATTTCTACAAAATTAACGCCAATATATTCAAAATATATTCATATTTATATACATGGCTACCTGTTTTCTTCCAAGACAATCATACTTAAGGAGTAAACTCCAGTCGTGGATATGAGGAATATAAATTAAAATCTATTACATTAACAGCGCTATCCGTCCGTCCGTTCGTTCGTCCTCAGTGCCCTTTAGCTTCCAAGAGTAAATGAACTACGGACTTCAAATTTACATATAACATCCAAATATTTTAACTTAAAATGAGATATCGCAAATAAAATAATATACATCTGATTTTGATATGTTCCCATACATAGAAAAGGTGGCAGAAAAAAATTGTTCTTTAACCAGACCGATTATGGAAATAAGGTCTTCAATACAAAGGCGTCTTTAAAATTCCAAACTCCTCACAGCAAACTACCTAAGCCTCCTAATTTTTTTATTTATTTATTCTACTTTTCTTTCATTCCTTTATTTTAAAACATTAATAGAAACAATTTGGCCTAGAAATACAGTTGGCAGTAGAAATTGTATGTCCGTCTGCTTGAAATTACACTCTGAAATTCTATTTTGATTAATCTCGTTTAATTTAAACTTTATTCATAAATGAAACTTGAGCTAAGAAAAAAAAACCTGGTAAGAAAAAACCGGTAGAATTCGCATTATAAGGATTTTGTGCATATTTAGGCACTTATAAACATTTGAGGGCACATAGTACTAAAAATATTATTATTCCAAAGGTACAATAAAAATAGTATATATGCGATATCTTCAACCGGTATAAAAACAAACTTATTATAAAAAGTATATTTCAAAATAGAATTAGAAATAATTGACTTATATTTTTCCCTTTATTTCTGCTATGTGACCTCCCATTACGCCAATTTTCCAGATTGCAGATCGACCAAAAGAACTGTACATTTTCTTGACAATAATTGACGAGTAAGACTACTGTATGAAAAAGACATGCATTTTAAAGGGGGAAAACTCTTTATCTCGTTAACCAAAACTATTTTTACCACAGCGACTACAAATAATTAATTAATTGCAACTTGATATCTCAAGCCGTTTCTGAAAAAAAAGAACTTTTACAAACAAACAAAAGAATGGACGGACGGAAAATAAGGGTTCCGATTATTTTTTTAATTTTGAGAGACAGAATTCTAAGAACAAAAACATCACATATTCTCCGTAATAAACAATAAAATAATACTTTTTTTGGATTTCAAAATAATTTCAATTCATTTAACAGTTTAGATCTGATAAATCGAAGCGTTTTACTAATGGAGTTTTCATTTTAAGCGGAACCCGAAAAACTGCCGAGTTTTTCTTAATCAACTACTAAAACTTTAACTGAAGGCTTACAAAACAACTTTGCTTTCTAAAAAAAAAGTTATATTAAATTTGTAAACAAAAAGGTCCCTTTGATATTCACGAAAAAAAACTCCAACATTTTGAAAATATTACAATTTGATTAAAGCGGAAAATTCATTAAATTTAAGCCGCCCCAAATAGTAATTCAAATATTACCTTTATGACCCATAAAATTAATAATTGAGTTTCTTGATTCCTTGGCCTAGCTTTTACCAGGCGACCTACGGTTGTAACTTAATTAAAAATTTAATTGAATTTTCCTATCTGATATAAGGGAACTTCCCTTATCATTGAAAATCTTCACCGAAAAGAGTAATTGATTTCGGTATTAATAATATTCTAAAGTAAGAAATTTCTTGACCTTTGTCTTTATAATATTTACGTAATATAGTGAAGTCAGTCTATTTATTAATTCATATCTGAAATATAGTATTGTTCATATATTAAAATCTAAGTCATTTTCTGCAAAAAATCAACATGTGATCAAAATCAACCGTGATTGAAAAACATTGTCGTCATTAACTTCTATTCAAATGAGAAATGAATATAACATGAATATGGTTTAACAATAAATTTATTTCCCTGCATTTTATTCCACGAAGAAATTAATGGTTAAATAATACTTTTTCATCTATTATTTCCTATACTTTCACATTATAAAAAGGTCGACAAATCCCACAAATATAAATGTGAAAATATGAATGTTTGTTACTCAACGATCATGGAGATTCTTACCTTCAAGCCAAAAACGTATAGGTAGGTTTTATTATAGATAGTTTGTAGCGAAGTACAAAATAAATCTCTTTAAGTAAGTAGGGATGTACTTTGTATTTCGCTACAAACTATTCCAAATAGGCTACACATTAACGTAAAATAGCATGTTTCCTGTAGAAAGAATTTTGGTGTAATTTTACCAAAGGACTTAGTATAATCTGTATAGGAAAATAATAAAATTAAAGCGAGATAATTTGGAAACGGTCTGGCAGATGATTGACTTACAATGCAAAGCCAATAACAAAATAAAATAGTGGACAACTTATATGTGAAATAAATTTTAATTTTAATTTTTGAAATTTAATTATTTTATTAAATTTAGATTTTACCTTTCGTATTTATAATCACGCTCCAGTCCAGTTATTCTTTTATTTCGTTTAAATTTTTGCAAAATAGAAAACCTAAATAAAAAAAGTCATTCTTGTATTAGGCCCAAGAAATATAACTTCTAACGCGCGTACATAAATACACGCACAATGTTTTTTTAAATTTTTATTTGTGAGAAGAATATTCATGCCTCAGAATGTGAAAAATATGCTTAATGTGGCCGTAAATAATATTAGATATCCAACCCCCACGAAAACAAAGCCTATAAATAAAGCGAAGTCCATTCCTCGCCCGAATCGAATCGAATGTATTTCGAATGCATATCTAGTCGTAATGGAGGCGGCAACCTAACTCTCAAATGATTCTTTTATGGTTTTTTTTGCCATCATTGCACATTTTAACGCTTTATCTCGATTTGCGTCACAGCTCGTTTGGATTTGGGTTTGTAATGCTTAATTATTGTGATAGTCCCCGGCGCTACGTCAATTCAATAACTCGGATTCATGTGTAGTTAGATTATTAAAGGTGTTATGATTCTTTGTTACTTTCATTACAATAAACTTGGAATTTCCGATTTTGTACAAAATTTTGTTGCCATAGATTCAGTATGTTCATAGACTTAGTAATTGAATAATAATAACTATTTGCGCTCGTTATCCCTTTGGCTTTGTGGTTTCACGTGCAGTTCTCTGCTCTCGTTGTCCAATTGAGTTTAAGGTTTCACGTGCAGTTTTTAATCAATCCCAATCTTATTATTTTTCACCAAATTAATTACCTGATTATAAGAGTTTTTTTTCTTTTATCTTACGTTACACCTATTGGATGTAAATATAGTAGTTTTATGTCGCTACAACTACTGTATTTTTTTATTCTTTCCATTATATTTTATTGTAAATTTATAATTACAGATAGAAAATATTTTATTTGAATGAAGTTTTTCAATTTTAAAAATGTCTCACTATAAATGTACAATAGCTTGCGGTTTCATATTTTTCAATAACAAACAATTATTTATCTCCTTTAATATTCCTTAAATGTAATTTAGTAGTTATTTAACATGTGGAAAAACCAGGAATATTGTTTTCCAATTAGTGTATCTTACACTTATTCGAAAACAATATTCCTTTTTATATAGTTTCTGATTCAGTAACTCTTAAGCAAAATCACATTATTATCTGCATTCCTATTTGGAGTCAACGTAATTTTCTCATAGTAATTTCTAGTATTACCGATTAATTAATTCTGCTTTAATTAATTCAGTTCAAATTTGTACTTTCATATATCGATGTTAGTTAAGGGCTACAAAGATTTATACATATATTTCAAATGAATTTTCAAATTGGAATTCGCTACCAAGTAATTTATTTATATCGAATTTATATAAATGACGTTATTACACAATGGTTTAACCTCGATGACTAATCTTTTATGGATTTTTGGATAATGGATTTTTTTTCGCTCATGATACACTAAAATTAAATGTGTTTCACATTGGTATATAGAGTTTATAAAAAGCGCAACTATGTCGGTTTAAATTTGATGCAAAGGTAAAGATGCTAAATTTCATGCAAATATACCCTGGAACCTTTATACGCCACTAAAAGTTCACTCATTAACACTCAACTCTTCCCAGTACATTACCACCGTCGTTATTTTGTCACCTTTTCAAAACCATTTTATAATTCAACACTTAAAAGTAAGTCTTTGATCATAAATAAAACGCTTCTTTCGTGTAAAAGTACAAGTCTCTGCACTCATAGATAGAAGTCTACTTTGTAGTAGTAATGGAGTATAAGAGCATATTTAAAAGGAGGAGATCTTTTATAGAATATAAAAGCTCGATAAATCCCGTCAATATTTAATGCTGCCGTGGTTAATATTGAATCATCCCGTAAAAATCATTCAACCTTTTTACGCAATGTTTTATGAAAATTTTATTTTCGCTCCATATACTTATAATATAGAAAAATTAGTACCAGATAATCAAATCTTGCTATTTATTTCATGGGCGATCCTTATGGATCGTCGGTTATGCCCAATATTTATTAAAATCATTCGAGGTTAAACGCATTCTACTCCACAAATATTTATTTTCATACTCCTACCATTAATTCAAATCAAATCTTTTCAATCAAATCAAATCAAATCGATTCAAATCTCTATTTTTCCACAGAAGTAATTTAAGTGTGTAAACGCTCACTTTGATGATCAATATGTACCACATTTCACACTGGTTTTTATAAAATTAAAATGGTTTTCATAGGTTAAATTTATATTTATCACTCACGTGTTAGTAGGAAATATAAATTTAACCTATGCCATTAACTGACAATGGTGTCCTTCACTTAATATTTTACAATGGGCCTGGTAGGACGTAATTCTTTTCAATTATGTTGGGGAAAAATTTTATTCAATTTATTTAATAGGTATATTATATTTATAATATTTCAATGTTTATTTTGATAATACTTTACTTGAAAAGTCGGATTCGTAGCAAATTTTACCTACGTAAGGGGGCGCATAAATGTCCTACAGATTTCACTGTTTTTTTTTTCAGGATAAAATTGATCCAGAACGATGCATTTCATCGACTAAATTTCAATTTTTCATTTGGAATTACGATGGATATTCAACTTCTTTGCGAAGTTTCGAAACTTGCCAAGTTAAACAGGGTGAGGTAATTTTTGTGGAAGAGTCCTGTGTTGTCCGCGCCCTCCACCTTCTGTCTTCTCGCCAGGTGTGTGGGCGGTATGCATTATTTATATAATGTGGGACCGGCAACAATTTTCCCGTTTACGCCGGGTCTGGATTCGGAGTCGGGATTGATAAGAAATGGTTTGGCCCGATTTTTCTCTCGTTAGCCGGAGTTATCATTTTTGGTCAAACATCGAAATCAGAAGCCCAAAAAAGCAAGTAAATTCGGTTTAGTGTATTTCATTATATTTATAAACTTTGTTTAGATTCGAGTTGAGCTATATTTATTACAAAGGTTGAAAAATGTTAATTTTATGGAATAACCGATTGTTTTAAATTCTATTGTAGCTTCTGAGAGTTTGTTCACTGCCCATTTCATTTGTATCAGATAGTATAGATTATAATATTATTAGAATAACTAACCTTGAGTTATAACTAAACTTTTAATAAACATATTTAATTTATAAATATATTCATTCCATCCTAAATTACAATAAAACTGGACGTAGAATCGCTTGTAGTTTAATCATTATTACGTGAAATGATCTGTTACTTATCCAACTGCGCTAGAAAAGAATGTTAGTAGGTATCATCAAGCTAAACAGCGATACCAATTTTTAAAATGTATTTGGAAAGTGAGCATGGAAACTAAAAAATTGATGATTATTTTATAACATAGTTTTAACCTAAATAAATAATTAATAAATTGAGAGAGTCACTTACAACGTTTTTAACATCATCAAATATGCCCATGTATATATATTTGGATATATTAGATATTTAGATATTTGCAATCATTAACATTTTCAATATATTTGGCGTTAATTTTGTAGAAATGTATTATTCAAAATCAAATTCTGGTGGGCTATTAGCAAAGGTTGATATTTGCTAATAGCTTTAATGAAGATGTTGTAATACAACGAAACCTAGGTCATGGTAAAGAACTCAAAGAAAGTAGAAATAATACTACATCACGAGTTTTATTTACTTCCATTTTCTTTCAAATATTTTAATTTATTCAGCGAAACTGCAAATTTTTTAGAAACAGGAGCAATTTTTTTAAGAAATAGGAGCAAATTTTTTTTGATGAATGAGGAGAAATGAAGTTTTGTCAGAATATTTCATAATATAGAACAAATTGATAATAGCAGGTTAAGGGGAAATGTTTTAAAAAGGGAGGCATAAGTGGTCTCTATTATATATTAAACAAAATGTAACATGTCCTTTTCTGCTTTATTTTGTTTTGAATAAAGAGTTTTTAATATTCGTAAAACAGTATAACGTGCAAATATACATTCATGCATTACCCATTTATGTATTAGGGACACAATAAAAGATTTTAAGACATTTGAATACGAAGAATTATTTATTAGACTGATAAAAACTTTGTCATATTCGTATAGAAACTGTGCTAAAAAGTGTACTATAAATCCATATTTACATAGTACATATTAAGACTCCTACATATCCAGGGAATAATTCAGGGGAATCCCAAGTCCGGTAGTGCACGCATTTGAATGGAACAAAATTATTTATTCCAACGTTGAAGAAAGGCATGTTGAACCTGATCTGCTTAAGTAGATGTAAACAGTCGATAAGTTCGACTAATAGTTTGAACAGGAAAAATAAATCTAGCAGAGTATATATATAAGTATATATATATATATATATATATATATATATATATATATATATATATATATATATATTATATATATATATAAGGATTCTGATATACACACATACATATATAAATATGTACGTATGTGTGTATATCAGAATCCTAAGATAAATATCTTGGTTGCGTATATCTTTTTGATAGATTAAAACCAATTTTCCAAAATAAGTGTTTATTATGTTACTCAAAGCCGTTGAAGGAGTCTTTTTTTAAATTTCCAACACAGGTTGTTAAAAATTCAGCGAGAGAGTACACCACCAAATAATTTGGAGACTTAGGATTTGCGAGGGAAAACCCATAATTGAAAATATTATTTACCATATTCGATTCTATTTAAAAAGAAACTGTCTAGTAACATTTCGCTGAATCATGTGCGTGAGGAAAAATAAATTATCCTTAAGTGCAGTATGCTGTTTAAATTATGATTTGTAAAATTTATTGGTTTTTTATTTCTATTTATTTACATAACTATTTAGTGACTGTCTTTCTTTAAAATGTCGTCAAAACAGAGCTATACCACTATGACATGAGGAAGGACTGACGACACGACGAAATTACAGAGTCCAGGTTAGCTATTTGACTACGGAATCCAAAAAATTGTAGATCAGTTTGAAAAAGTTATAAACTAAAAGTAATTGCAATCACATTTTTTTATTTTCATGTAATCGATACAGTAATATCCTTTTTAATTTTTTTTATAATTGAAAATTTTAGATTTTCTTTAAATTTAAGAATACTAAATTTACATGAATTTTTGACCAATTTTACCAAATATAAAGTTAACAATTATTTCGCAAGCTGAGAGTTAAAGACTGATAAGCAGTTCTTAAATTTAATTAAATTATGAGTCAGTTATTACACAGTCTTAGTTATGTCTATTGCCAAGTCAAATTATGCGAAGTCAATGCTGCGACGCATAAGTAACTGTACTTTCTACAAAGCGAAACTTTTAGTTATCCGCCTTCTGACTTCATTGCCATACCCGCAGCGACAATCTGAACTTATTCCGCTGTCCACTCCATCAGAAAAGTTTCCGTTAAAAAAATTACGCCAATCCAATTGAACTCGAAGCTGAAATATTACTCATGAAGGGAAGAAATCCCGTCCAGGCTCCCTACTACCTACGATCATAATGCGAACCGAACGATCTTGCGCGAGCTTTTGAATAATTCAATATCGCATGGGGCCTTGGGTAAAACAGTTTATTTTGTTTGTAATAAAGGAGATTGCGTAGCATGTTGCCGTTGAGATGCCCGGAGAGATGATGCAATTAAATCTAAATATGAAATCAGATATGGACTTCCTGATAAGGTGTATGGGATTTGGCCTTCGAAGAGACATATGTATTCAATTCTTGAACGCTTGCTGGGCTATAATAATTTCATTTGAATAAAGCCACTTTACTACCGTTGCCTTCTATGAGAAAATTCTCCTTGAATCCTTATTGCTTGTAGTATATTATGAAATGCCTAATCTCATATTTATCCCGCTCTAGTATAAAATATATAATTTTTTATATTCCTTGTAGTGAACTCGCATGTAGCTACGCCCTCGAATTCGTTCGCGTGAATTTCACATATGATGTAAAAGTGTCGTAAGAGGATAGATGCTTCAATAGTAATCCTACATGTTTAGAAACCCGCATAAATTTAATACTATATTAGGATTCTCGTTCCGCGATGTGAGTGAGTCAACTAATAGGACGTGACGTGTCTCTAAGCGGCGTCCAAAAGACAATCGTTTTTATAATGTCGATCGCTCATTACGGATAATTGCTATTTTATCCAGTTCGCATCTTTTCATTTTACAAGGTGAATAAAGTGAATATGTTTTATTATAGTTATTTATTTACTAGTATTAATGTATTTTTTTTTTTCATAACAAATTATTGTTTTTTTTTCTAAAGCAAAGGGCATCTATACTTAGTAGAAAGAACAGATGCCTCGATAAGAATAGACCCCCTTATGGGCCTCTAAGGGCTTCTATATTGTCAGAGATAAACGCGTTTTAATATAAAATAAGTGTTCTTTCAAGATAAAGAAAGTGATGTTTCACTACACCTGTCGAGTCTGCTACTCAACATGCAAGAAGAAGCATTAGGATAACGGCGAACTGGTCTTAAGCAAATAGACCCTTGATATAAAATAGCAGCAAGAACACTAAGAAGACGTTATGCAAGGAAAAATTTTGAAAAACCACCTTAAGCATATACTGCAAATTTGTTTTATTCTCATTACGAAAATTGTTCGTGGGTAACTAACTCACATTGTAGGCAAGTATTTTCTTTCTTAGACGCATAAGAAATGATATTTTTTTCTCAAACGAGTAGAATAAATACTTCCTTTTTATTTACCATTTCAAGAATCCGAGACGTTTGTATGAATAATATTTAAAATCATTTACTTAAGGTTTATGGTTATAAAAATATATATCCAGCATCTATCCCACTTTGACCCTATTTTTGTAATAACCGCTACACGAAAAAACATTGACAATGGATAAAACAGATAGTATCTACAGTACTATATCGCAATATATCAATGAGCAAAGTTTACTGAATTGCTAACAGAAAGCGTTGTCAGTATCAGTATTGTTGAATATTACAATAAATATTTTCCTTTTAACCTGTTATATCCAAATAAAAAGTATTATATAAATTGCTCAAAAATACAATTCCAAATCCGTCTGGTAAATTTTGCGTATTTGAAGAACAAATTAGCTGACAGACATATAGACAAATTTTTATTCTTTAAGCTAAATCAATCGTTCGCTTGTGTATGTGAAATGTACAGAAATCATTCTGTTATAGTTTTTTATGTGCATAGATTACGAATTTATATGTACCTTATAATGACCAAGAAATGGACTTAATAATGTATAACAAGTGCAAGTACTCTCTTACTGTACCCTCTTTATTTGATTAATAAAATAAGTGACCATTCTGTCTATTTTATTTGTTACCAATAACAATACTTTTCCAGTATCCAAAACGTTTTAAATTTGGAATAAAGGTTCATTTTTACTTAAAATAAACCTTGAACTATCTATGCTTTTATAATTATTTAAAATAAATTTTTCTATAAAATATTCAAAATAGATAAAAACGCATTTTTCTTTCCCGGGGAAATTATAGTTAAGGGAAACATGGTAATCGTCCTAAAATAGAGCACGAGTTTTGTATGGTAATCGATTAATGTTTAAGAAACAAGAAATTAAAAAAACAAAAAAAATTGGCATAGTCATGCTATAATATCGTTCAAAAGTAAAAATTATATTCCAATTAAATACAATACCTGGTGCTAGAGTTAAATTATCTTACCTCTCGAAATGTGTCCATATATTAATAATTCTCGCAAATTAAGACGCAGGCCAGCGGGAATTAATTTTAATTAACTCAATTGAAATTAGTTAGCATTAATCATATTATAAATATTAGACACAAGACTATAAAGGCAAAAATACAGTTCATATTTTACCAAATTAACTTTTTAATGAGTTATTTACACCGACGATAACTACTTCGACATTTATTAGAACAATTAAAGTTTATCAATCGAATACAAATATAATTTTAATGTACACAGAAGCTAATATTTACTGGATAAATTTTCATCCAGCCTCTCCCTCTTTAGTCGAGTGCGCCTAAAGGAATAATGGACATCTTCAATAAATTTTTAATTCCCGGTAAAATGTAACTTAATTACCTGATAGTGCTTCCTCCTTCGTTATTTTCAATTAACTTCCTCGAGATAGGCGAATACTCGAACCACGCATCGTTTTGCTACCCGTTTACTTTTTATCTCTCATCTATCGTAATCTTGTTATACGTTTTGGAACTTACGCTAAAGCGAGATTCAAGTAAATGGGATAATTTAATATTAGTTTAGATGAAATAAATGATAATGGTTTTAATAGATATGCGCCAGGGAGTTTCTTGTATAAAGGGTTTTCAGTTTATTCTTTGTCTTTTTCAACCAATACCTACTTGAGATAAGGTTTAAAGTTTATAATTATTTTTGCTCTTAAATATTTCCGAATCTATGATATAAAACTAATATGATAGTGAAAACTTAGTTGTTTTATCAATGAAAACTAAGTAAATGCTCACATTTAGTGAAAAAGCGACAGCACATCTAAACAAACTATTATTGATTCAATGTAACCAAAACGTACTCTGGTGCAATTGTAATGAAGTAACGGACGCTAAGTGTTCTTTTTAACCAACAAGATAATCTAATTATTCATTTCAGTTGACCAAATATTCTCCTAATTTCCTGTCAGTAAAAATGTAGGCTATCCAGAAAATATTAATAGGATTTTCGAAAATTGAAAATCGAATTAACATCTCATGTGCATACACCAAAACGTACGTATGCCAAAAGAAAATCCTTTGCGTGGCTCAGTTAACTCATTACACCGACAACGTAACTTTTCGTGGATCATTCATTTATACTCGGTAGGAGTGGGCACACGGCTGTAAATGTCAATCCACCATTTACTCGTATTAAGCTCTAAGGTGCTTACCATATTCCCCTCGACAATAGAATTTCATCTATTTGTGGCAAAAGGAAATAATTTCATATTGTCAACAAATAACGAATAGCGTACATATTTTATGAACGTCATTTACTAGAACAACGACATACATCAAGCGCTTTCCATAATTCTCAACGGATGAATTTAAAATTAAAATGCCACCTTTGAAACTATTTGGCTAATAATATGTAAGGTAACAAATATCTTTTACGTTACCGAAAATCCTAACTTTAGTATACCGGAAATATAGTGTAATATTATGTTAAATAATTAATATAATAAAAAGGAAGGAAACATATGTATCAATTAGATACATTAAAGTAAATAAATAAATAAACAATAAATTATTCCTTTTAACCTGTTATATCCAGATAAAATTTATATTATTTACATTTTTACTCACCAAAATAATAATGTAATTATATTTCACGTCTCCACAATTTGATTACCCGCTCCACGTTATGATTGCATATTCACTTAAGGTTAACTTAACAACAAGTTATAACTTAATACAGGGAAATCGTTACGATCTCTTCCTTTACCTTTGTCTTATTTAATAAATCTTTAACATATTTTGACGTGATTAAAACAAGATTATAATAAATATAAAATCGCGTCTTTATGCTCCATGCACCGACTATGCACTTATCTATCGCGCTTCAAAACATTATCAACTAGATTCAATTAACGATATTTTTGTGCGATTACGGATTTTTATATTTAAATTTATATCAACCGCATATAAAATATCAATTCTTTTGTTTTTATTTCTCTTTTTTATTAAAACCCACACCAATTATTTATTCAATCCGTCATTCCACGTAACCTTTGCTAAACTGATGAAAAAAATATTCAAGGCCATTGCGTAGTCGTGAAACTGACTACATCTACGCAACAACCATTAAGAACTTTATAATTTGTGAACTTAATAAAATATTTCAAATCACACGAAAAATAAAAAAGTAAATACTGTGATTAAGAAAACAACTGAAATTCATCGGAGACGGAAATTAACATAACAAAGAAAAATTAAAATCCAATATAATAAAATCTGAGACGAACCTTATCGAGCGCATAATCTTTTATTTAACGATTTGATATTCTATAAATCGACAATGTGAGAGAAAATGTACAAGAAGAATATTATTTGGAAAATATCTGAAAATAATGTAGGATGAAATCCACAAATTTTTAAAATAATTTGTTCTATCTGAAACCCACTACGCCTTTAATTTTCGTACCAAAATATATTCAACTTAGCTATATTTCGCTGAGCCTATCATTTGTCCCCTAAAATGTTTACCAAATGAAACATTTTTGAACAAACAGTAAAATTTTAGAACAAATACAAACAAATATTAACTGCGTCAAATAGTAACTGTATTTCATAATAATTTTACATATCAAATCAATAAATTTGAAAATTACTTACAATGTATTTGCACAAACTCATTCACATAATGAAATATTTCTGTAACGCCCTGTTTGAATTATGTTTTTATTAATACAAGGCCGACGGCGATCGATTAAACTATTCTACTTTGGAAAAGCCTATGGTGATATTTTAGTGTGTTTCTAAAATTGAAGGTAAAGATTAATTATTTAAATATTGATTTAAAATGATTCAATACAATTTAAATGCCTTATTAAAGAATAAATTGGATATCTCAAGGCTTTTTTTCTCCAAAGCTCCTAACAATAAAATTACTCCGGTTTGTACAATTTGTCAAAAGAAAGAAATTAAATAAAAAACAAATAAATTTTTAGAAAGAAGAAAAAACCTCTAGGCTTTATTTAATTAAAATTTAAAAAAACATAAGCCACTTCAAGCTCGATCTCAGTGATCAAACCGACTTAATATTTTTTGCTAATTTTTGAGGGATATACTTCTTATCAATTTTCCACTTAGTAAAAGTCTCTCGATACGTATTTCTGCGTTAATATATTTACATTAAATTTCAACTGCGTTCCAATTTTACAGTGGTATTCATTTATGTGAGGCAAACTATTTAGAAAGTTAACCGTGTATTTAATGAGTATTTTATGAAAAACCAAAAATATATAATAAATTTTATGAACGATTTAAAATTTCGAAGCCTATTACTTTATATATTTATTTTAAAATTGTGAAATTAGATTTACAGTTATGCTCATGTAATAATTTATGAATGTGTAATATTTTTTTAAATCTACTGGTTAAGTTTTTATTATTTTCTTTAATAACTGTTAATAGTTTTGTTGTTTGATTTAATCGCATATATATATTGTATTACGTTTGTATGACTCGAAAATTAAGCTATAATTACATTATATACAGTACACGTCCTGTTTTAAAGAATAGTAGATATTAGAAAATAGAACGTGTAAATAGCGGTGTTTACACTTTACGTTACAAAAGTATTTTTACAGAACAATCAGAAATCAAAATGTTAACTCATTGCTATGATAATAATTTTGCGGTTTCTAGAATATTTATCCTAACGGCCATTTTCGGTCCTAATGATTCATGTGATTCGGGCCAAAAAAATATAAGTTTCGCATAGTAATGGGTATTTAATTTTTTTTACATTGTGATGCATCAAACGGAACAATATTATTCTGTGGAAAATTTGATGATGAAGTGCCATCAATATTTTTTATGGTACGGCCGGCGTATTTAATTATATTTTACGATGGTCGCACTTTTGACATCATTTTCCTAAATGACAATTTTATTGGAGAGTCTTATTATTACGAAAAGAGCAAAGACGATATATATGTAATGGAGAAAATATGTTTGTCTTTATCCATCATGAATTGTGTTTAGAGTGTAAAATGTTAAACTGCGAAATAATGAGCCTAATAGAATAAGAATATAAGCATGTGCCGTTCTAGAAAGAATACTAAACCGTAAGAATTAAATATAGGACCTTATTCCCACTTTATTTGGTAACGAATAAAAAATAAAATGTTTGTGATCTGGTCGTGTAATTGAAATGCCTCAAAAGTAATTATGAAACATAACTTCCATAATTAGAATAAATACAAAACGCATAAAGACGCCTGAAGTAAATTTCTCACTGTGCTTAAGAAAAAGAAGGTGTTATTTTTTGAAAGCTTTTTATTTAATTTTCATAAAATACTTTAAATAATAATATTTATATTTAAAGGCCTACAATTTCGGATAATACTCGTGACGTAATGCTCATATATATATATATATATATATATATATATATATATATATATATATATATATATATGTATGTATATATATATATATATATATATATATATATATATATATATATATATATATATGTACACATAAATCAATTTGTTTCAAACAAATTGTTTCAGTAATAGAACATTTTGATCGAAGTCTGCATATACGCCGATACTGCACAGCCCCCAGAAAAATCATATAATGAATCAGAATGACCTTATTAATGTTCACAGTGATCGTAATACTATGGTAAAACGAAAGGAAACAATTCTCTAGCATATTTGACTTGGTTTCGATATTAAACCGAAAATGCCTTTTTGATATCCAACTTAAAAGTTATCTCTTTAAAATAGTTCACATTCGTTAGTTGCTATTACCTATTTCCCGAAATACCTTTAAGTCATCAACCAATAACAGATACTTAACAACACTGGTCTCTAATGGAAGATCAATTATCATTGCGTAGAAAAAGAAGAAAAATTCATCAAAAACTGAGCCAAATTAAAAGTAGGTTCAATCTTCCGTAGTACACTCACCGAATATTAATGTTTCCAGAATTTTTAAGACTATATATTCTTGTTTTAAGATTCAGCCATTAATGAAGTTTAAAACAACTGAATGTTTGACAAAACTTTTTCACAACTGTATTATTTAAATATGTTCAAATTATATTTTCGAAAATAAATAATTCATTTTCGAATATCATTAGACTATTTTCAGAATCGCCATACTTTGATATACTGTTATATAAACGTCTGCTGCACTTTTTCTAAAAATACAGTTAGACACAAATGAATTGTATAAATGAAAGGACATAAGGTACACAGCATGAGGATATTTTACCTTTCTAGATGTAAAACTCTTGAAACCGTAGAGTTTTACTGAAATATTCACATTATTTTGCTGCTTAGCCGATTCATCAATAAATTTTTCATCACGAATTTTTTAACTTTACGGCATTGAGGGATGTTATTTCAATTAAAGCTATTTTATTTAAAAATGTTTTTTGAAATCGCTTCCCCTTAGGATAACATAGCGTTGCAGGGCGGGCAAATTAAAATAAAATGTTTACTCAAGAGCGGAGCGCTGACCCTTCTAAAGATATAAAAAGCATCTGAAACAAAGGCAGGCGCCGACTATTTACAATGCAAACATGTATTTTTTGTGTTATTTTTACTACGACTACGTTATTTTTACTACTACTTACTACAACTACGTTCTTGGGAATTTGGGATACACGATATGAGTTAATACATGTTAAACTAAAACTTAGAGAATTTATCTTGCGGAGAGCACTATACAATCAAGTATAATCTGATGAACATAATAAAATATGCATAATATCTTTCGGGAACTACATCAGGTATCGAGATAAGGAACTGTGTATTAACCCAGATTATCTCTTTGTACGCCAGATCCGTTCAGAAGTTACGGAGTTATAAAATAACTAACATCTACCAATCCAAAATTTCGCATTCATAAAATTAGTTAGGATGAAATGAGGTTTTGTAAGTTTCGATGATATAAGAAGAAAATATATTCTTCACTCAACTTCATTGCAAGTTACTATTTAAAAGTATTTTATACTGCCTATTGCTCATAACTTTGCACGCATGAGTTTAAAACACCGATCATTACCTTTGTCAACCAAAATCTTGCCTCTATGTTCCTTATGTTTCATTGGTAGGATTTCTTATTCGTAATACCAGGATAACCATTTTGCTTAGTGAGTTTGCTTTGGGGGAAACTACGATTATTATTTTAATATATGATCGTTAATTAGTTTAATAGACAAACAGTCTTTCGCCATAGTTCATATTAGATTCATTTCTAAAACAAAATATTAAATTTTAAGCATTTTCTGGTATTACATTATTTAAAACAAAACACTTACCTGGTTTAAACCATAAAGCAACATTATATGAGTAAGCAGCATATCCAATCAGGCTATATTATAAAATTTATTTATACGTAGTGTTATATCAAGTTCTTTGTTCAAAGATTTCAAGTCTCTTTCCCATTTACAATGCTGCATATTAATCTCTTTCTTACTTTTTTCTATCTCGTTATTTCGTAAACGATGACTCGTTTAATTTCGCTACATTTAGCCATTAATATTTTTCTTTTTATTCACACCATTGTCCATAATTTAGATTAACATTTTTCTTCTCACTTTTCACCATAATTTGGATTTACTTAAATATCACACGTTTAATTTCGCTACATTTAGCCATTTGCATGTTTCTTTTCTATTGTCATCGTTGGCTATAATTTGGATTAAGGTAAAATATTACCCATTCAATTTTGGTGTCATTTATCTATTTGTATGTTTCTTTTTCTATTATCGTTTTTGTCGCCAATTTGGATTAACTTAAAATATCACTCGTCTAATTTCACTACATTTATCTATTTTTTGATGTTTCTTTTTTATTGTCATTGTTGACTGTAATTGGATTGACTTAAAGAATCAATCGTCTAATTTTACTAAATTTAGCCAATCGAGTATGTTTCTTTTGTATCGTCACCGTTGACTATAATTTAGATTAACTTAAAATATCACTTGATTAATTTCGCTACATTTAGGAAATAATGAAAATAAATAAGATACATATACAAATATGTGTCTTTTGTATTTTCATTGTTGACTGTAATTTGCATTAACTTAAAGTATCTCTCGTATAATTTCACTATATTAAGCCATTTATGTATTTTTCTTTTAATTGTCGCCATTGACTATAATTTGTATTAACTTGAAGTATCACTAGTTTAATTTAGCTTCATTTAGCCACTGGCATATGCTTATTTTTTACTCGTTTTTTGCTATCCATCAATTCTTTAAAAAGATCGATCCCAACAGTGGCTTTGCTTAGATGAAAGTTATTAGCTCCATGATTCTTTAATATATTCTGCGTCGAAGTTATAAGAACATTTTATTATAAAAAGTTAACATTTTTTATAACTTTATATTATTTGTAGTTTATAGCCAAAATTTATATTAGACAATACAATTGATTTTGGCACGCTATGATGGGCTTAAAGAGAATTATTTAATTTATATGTTTAAATTACCCATTCTTAATAAGTTCACCAAAAATTAGTTTTGTTTATTTTCATTGCTCTATTACTAACTTTATATTGTAACAATTATTAGCTATTATACACTATAAATATCGTAAATACAATTTTCAATATTATTTGTGCAAATTATCAATATCAGTGTGTGTATTCTATTTCATTATAAAGGTTTAATTTATGGAAAATTTCTTTCAATGAAATTTATTCGATTCATAATAACAGTTTTTGAAATATATAAGTAACGTTGAACATAGAATTTTCACGTAAGTTGAGCGTAGCTTTATGCAAAATAAATATCACTCCTTCATCTATATGTTTTACCCGCTGTGTGAGTTAATATAAATTCCGTTAAAAATATGAATATTGAATATGGGAGAAGTTCTCTTTAGGTCATCATGTTAGCTGAAAAAAGTATTTAAAATCAAAATGACTGTCAAATTCTAAGTGCATCTACTTAGTGGAATTAGAATTAGGTTGAAATTTAAAAGGTACGCACAAATATTTTTAAGTATTTAACATAACTCTTATATCTGAACTCTTAGATTGGTTAAATCAAGTAAAACCTGTTATTGCGGAAACAAAAACTGTCCAGTTCCATTACTTTCTTACATACGTAAAGTATTAATCTTGTACTTGAATCAGGTCTTGAGTTACGATTCTGTATAACGTCGCTCGAAATGCTTCATTTAAAAAAACACACGGTGAGCGAACGTCTGTCGAGGATTATCATATCTCAGAAGCAATATTAAAAGTATAAATCTATTAATTAAAATTTTTATTATTAAACATTAAACATCGTAAACACTTTTAAAGAAAAATTCAACCTTTCTTAAAATCATATAAGAAAAAGTAAAAATTATTCATTATTTTATTTGTTTGCCATTTTAAGCTTAAAAATAATATTTTAAACTATAATTATGAAATAATTTTAACTTTTGTATAGGTGTTGTAAATAAACTTCTTCTTTACTTACAAAGTCCTATGGGTAAAATTTGTAATGAACATATACGTGCCAATAAATCATTCGAAAGAGAAAAGACTGGAATCGCAACTTTTTACCTATTCTGTGAATATTTTATTTGAAGTAATGATTGAAGCTTCTCCTCTCAAAATGTTGAAACAAAATTAGAAAAAAAGTATAGTCAAAATATTAATTGCCGCTCTCATATTCCTAGAAAGCACATATGTGTATAGTGAGATTTTTGCGATATACCTTCATCGATGTATATTGTATCACTCGACACATCAAACCATTTTGAATTAAACAACGCACATCATAATTTTACATTACAAATTTCCAGTTACCTTAAAAACGCTTCTTGTGGGAGGGGAGACCTATATACCGACACGGAAAATGCTAGATATTACATTTTTTATTGGCGAAAAATGTTTGCGAAAAATAGCAAATTTTGAAGATTTGAATACCTCCGTAGTTACCATTTGAAAATGTTAATGTTAGGATGCTCTGAAAAAGTTTACTCAATTCAATTTTTTATAAAAATGTAATTTAATTATTTTTTTTTTCAGTTTGCATTTTATATTCAAGATAAACATTTTTATTATCTTGTAATGTATTTTATCTACAGTTTTATACAGTGGGATTAAAAAGTTTAAGTGTCATAGCAGTAGCGAACTATTCTCAATCATATTAGGTATTTTGAGGGCAAGGCCATTGCCACCAAAGTCTAATATATTTTATTTCTACATATAACATGGCACACCTTACCCTTTCCATTACCCTTTTCAATATGGTATGGAGTTTCTGTCGATGAAAAATAGGCGCCTCGAAATTTTAAAATTGCCAACATCTGAAAAGATAATATTTAAAATGTTGATGGTCCAAATATCTGTTGGTTAAATAAATATTAATGTTACTTAAAGTGTAGTTTTTTTTAACAAATTTAACATTGCCTAAGATTTAAAAAAAATTTAAAATTTAGAATTATCACTAATAAAACTCTGTCATGATTGTACAATTATATATATTTGAACAAAAATCATGTTTGTGTTAACCAGTGGAAAAAAAATGGTTTATGGTTTGTGCGTTAAGAGATATGTTTTGAGCGGTATTTTAATTAAATTTATATTTATTAATTTCAACCCTTGTGGGGCTGTAAATATAAGGTCGCCACTGACTTAATTTAACTTATTTAATTTGAACCATATGATATTACACCATCTCAATAGAGATATTATAGCTTCACCATAGAAATTATTCAACAGTACTCGACAACACGAAATAATTTTTTTCCTCTTTTTTGGACTTATTTTATATTCTTACTTTATTTCATGCCCATAATTAATTTCTACAAATCTCTGCCCATGATATCTTATTATGACAGTGTATTTAAATTAAATACTTTCAGAAAAATAAACAAAATATTGCAAAACATTTTATTTCAATATGAAATATCTCTTTCGCTCAAATTTAAAAATTACCTATGTCAAATACTTCCCGTATTTGGTTCCAGTATAAAAAAATTAATTTAAAAAATATATTAGGAACTCATCTTACTACATTCAATCAACCTACTAATTCTCCAACCAGTATAACTGACTTAAATCTAAGTCAAAATTTCTGCCGCCAACTTCGCACAAACAACCCAATCAGCATCCCCAATGGATCTCATCTTTAGCGCTCTCCATATCAAGCGGACTCGTCGCAATGCAGACACGCATTTGAGATTCCAATAATTCCCCTATTGTGGGCACCACTCGAGATTTCACCATTGTCGATTAAGTTGCATACGCAAGTCGAGTGCAAATATATTGAGGCAAGTCACCTTCTGCACAAGTTGGTTCTGAAGTGAGACGTTTTACGAATTTACTTTTTATTTTCATATCGAATTAGAGGAGGATATTATTCAGTACTTTTCAGTAAAATAATAAATTATATTTTAAATCTTTGTTGAAAGTTTTTCACAACTTTTTTGCACTTTGGCACAACACTACTAATGTTTTGGTGAACCGTAAAATATCTTGTTGCAATTTTCATGTACAAAAATGTAATGTGTGAAAAATAATAAATCTATAAATACCTGATGTACGTTGGGGTAATTAAGATTTGTACAAGGGCTTCTTTATTAATTTATTATTCCCTATTAAAAACATCTAAATTTACTTTTTCTAGTTAATTTTTGGTCCTAGTTAATTCTAAATAGACGATTTTTCCATGTAATTTACACGAGCTAGCAACCTGTATTATCTAATGCTTCGTATAAAATGCTCCAAATACACTCATCAAACACTTGTAGTATTCCCATACATCATTCCAGTCCGCAACCACCGCAGTACCTGTAAAATTTATCTTAAACAATTCATCAGCAGTTCCACCTTGAATTCCCACGCCCTCCAACTACAAGCTATCATTAACCCGCTCGCAGCCAGAACAGAGGGAGTTATTTAATAAGCTTCTTTTCGAAACAAACCCTTGCGCGGATTACGCATCGAATGCCTTCCCCCTTCGCCTCTCCGCCGCTCTACATGATTCGGAGTCTCGTATCGCTCATAAGAAATACAGGTACGTGAATTATGTAAGTGAACTTACAATAACATCGTTGTATATATGTATAAGTGAAGTATTAATGGATTATGCGAGCTCTCTGTCGACAATTTATTTTGGTAAGTTTTTTTGGGTTCATAAAATGATCGATATTACCACTAATACACCTTTTCGTTGTTAAAAATAATACATAGAATATTATTTACTAAATTAGTATCTACGTATTCATTTCCAAAGTAATTAAATTAAACTTAAACACAAATACGATAAATAAACCCAGTCATCTTTACATATAATAAAACTATAAATTTTGCGTGTTTGTATATCGGCAATATTTCGGAAAAATAATTGGAGGGATGAATTGTGAGTGATAAAATGAATTGATATCACTTTTACAATTTTAACTGTTTATTCGTTTGTAATTATCTGTGCATGTATGATATGAAAACATCAAGCTGCAATGACATTTAGTTGTTATTTCAATATAATCCGTTCATTTAAGCAGCAAATTTAAGACTTCAAAAAAATTTACATTGCATTGGTACAAGAAAAAAGAAGAGAGGCGTAGCTACAGGGAGCTCAGTAGTTACACAAATGTATAGTGCATTTGCTTTCCACAATAGGTGACGCCACGTGTTCACCTAGACTTATGTTAACGAATTGGTCAGGGGTGAAGTGTGATACTTATAAAAAACTGCTTCGGTATGTTTTTCATTAGTCATAAAGTAATGGATGCAACTAGCCTTTAATAGATTAACATCTTTCTATTGTTAGATTTCTCATACGTCAATAGCTTTATTTTTCTTTTTGTGTTGATTGCCTTCCGTGAATGTATATATTTATTCCCTTCAAAATAATGGTATTAAATATTGTTCCCGGAGTTTAAGTCATATTATTACCATAATGAATATAATATTTGATTGAAGAGTGTAATTAAAATCTTAATAACGTACATAAGTATTTCCCAATCAAACCTATTCAATGCGAGTGCCAGCTTATCTGTTCTCACTACTTCACACTAACTTTTAATAATAATTTCATTTGACCCTTACTTCATATATATCCAAAGTTTGAGTTCGTCGGATAATAAAAACTGGTCAGCTTTATGTACACATTCTCTCTCTGACAGAAAAAGAAAGACGATTAAAATATTATAAACTTTTCGAAATGAAACTCGTCAGTAATGCTAATTGAGCAAAGTCGGCAGTTAAATGATTTGTAGGGTTCCATCCTCCAAAATGGAAAAAAAAACGGAACCCTCATTTGATTACCCGTCCGTCTATTCATCTACGTGCCGAAAAAAGTTTTTACTTTTTGCAAGGTCTATACCTCACTATACGATATTAATTTAATCTTAATACCTCAATTATTTTCTGAAAAAAAGCGCTTTAACGTCTTTCAAAACTTTTTTAGATAACTTGTTGAAATTAATATCGTATACTGAAAGCTATAGCTATACATTGCTGTTAAAATTATTTTGGTTCACGTAACAAAAAGACAAGTCCTTTATTTTTTAAATTTATCTTTATTATATTTTTGTTTGTGTATTTTTTTATTTATATAATAGTTTTATGATCATTAAAACGTAAACTGTACTTCTGGACAATCCAAAATCTTGAAATCCAACTTGATGGAATATCTTATAATTCTATGTTTTTCGTATAATATTCAAAGGCGTGAAAACTATACTGAACAGTATATTTACCTAATAAACTATTGTTATTTGTTTAATTGTAAATCCTATGTATATTTAAATGTTTATAAGTACCTACATGTATGCGGAATCCTCGTAGTGCGAATTCTATTTGTGCTTTAAACATTTTTAATGCCTCGTCAGAATATGACAACCCCATCTATTGTCAGATGGAAGAAAAAACATAGCTAATGGATTTTTATTATAAGTAACAACTTTACTGTCATAACATAAATACATTCGAATAAAATATTACCATAAACAACATAGTCAATAAAGAGATATAGAAGAATTGAAATTATGTACATCTTCCAATTTGTCGCGTAATAATTTTTCAAATGGCAAACTGATTACAATATTGAACTGAAATTTTTATCCATCTTAAACATAAACTAAATATGAATACCTCACCTACCCTTGTCCCGAAGAAAGAACGACGTGAAAAATATTCAATGTTGTAAGTAGTAATAAGAAAAAACCCATTATAACTCAATACTCTTGGCGACTGCTCAAGAGTATTGAGTTACAATGGGTTTTTACTTTTTAATTTTAACCAGTCTAAAAATACTATCTAATCCTTGTATAACGTTTTTGATAATTTAAATTATACATCTTTATATTTTAATAGTGAGTATAAATTATCTCTTAAGAAACAACTAGTTGTGAAAAAAAATCACGAAAGCAATTACGAAAAAGTGAAGCTTTTTACCGCGACGACTGTCCCATATATGCTCGCAGTAGCGCCTCCTGTTACTACGTACTCGAATACCATTTTTCACGCGCCTCCCTTGTTTCCGCTTCCTTGTTGTGATTGCTTTTTCTATCCCTCCTCGTCTCCACTGCTTCCTTACTACCGCGTGCGAGCTACAACTTTTTTATTCATCTTATTTGTAAGATCAATTCATCAATAGCGGCCTTGAGAGCGGTTTATGTGTTTCGATATTTGATATATGCTCAAAATGTTTTCATACTTCAAACTCATTGCTTAGAAGTCTTAGGTAGGTACTTTTTTTTACAGTTACTGAACCGACTAAGACACTTCAGCATAATGCGCTGCGTTTAAAAGAAATATTTCAACACTTACATAGCGCTGGCTTTTACCATTTTACATTTAAATATGAAGTTTAGCATTTACTGGTACGCGCATATTTGTGTTTCTATCTATATTAAATGTCTTAGTCAGAGTGAATACACTCTTGATTAAACACATCATTCTTAAATTAACAAGGTCATGAAATTATGTTTCCGCTCTTGTGCTGTGTAAGCCCATTAAACTAAAAGAAAATAACGTGCAGTTAAATCCTGGGAACAATTAACACAACATTACCGGTATATAAGTTTTGGTAAAGTCAGGAATATTAATGTTTACTAACATTTCAACGAAACGATGGAAAATAAGATGCAGATTTATTACGAGAGTAACTTTTATAAAACTATACAACTTTATCAAACAAACAAAAATTAAAAATATGAGAATGTTTAAAAGTAATGCTCAGGCTAGTCAACTCCAATGCCAAGAAACCAGACTAGTGGGATCCTATGGTATTAACTGCGTGGTATTTAATATAGCGTTCTTTTGTCATTTATTGCCCTATATTGAATCCACTTAAAAGCAATAAATCTACAAAAAACGAACTTATTTTTTAAAAAAATTCTGTGTCTTATTTATTCTTGTGTCTTATTTCAATGTGGATTAAAACGAAAAAAAATTAAAATAAATCTACATATTTTCATTTCTACCAAAATTAGGAAAAAAGGCAGTGGTACAATCTAATGTTATATTTCTATTATATTAATATTGCGATGTCTATAAATTGTTTCACGTTCAGGTATTCTATTATAGTGGAATAGTATTTTCTCAAGCTTCATTCGCAGTTGTTTCAAGTTACCTGCCAAGTATGAGTGATATTATTGAAATGAGTTTCCTCTATTATAATTTCCTTCCTAGAAAAGATACTCTGAGAAAAGTATATACATATAAAATTTGTTCTTCTCTTCTCACAAAATAATATAATGAAGTAGGTACTCTACTGATAGAATATACATATATAGACAGATAGGTACTCTACTGATAGAACAAAAAAAATATTTTAACTTTCTTAGAGTACTCGTAAATATTTTAACTTTAGTGCCATCTCGTCTCAAAATTGAATGAATAAGAGTGATGAAATAGTACAATTATAAAATACGCAGTCAAAACATGTCTCGTAGAAATTATTTTGTATTTATACTACTAAGATTTCTTCTTTTTGGCATTTTTTAACACGGTTTTTGAGTCGAATTGTTAATTCCATAGAAATATAAATACAATCCTTGTATTAAGACATAATAAGCCCTGTTGTGTATACCATAACTATGTTATTTTTGAGTCTGATATTACTTTTTGCATATAATAAATTATAAATTATTTGCAAAAAAAAACTTCATGGGTTAATTGAAAACATTTATTTATTCTTTTTATGAAAATATGGAATTTATTAATTTCATACTTACAATGTAAAACTTATATATTTTAAAAATCTGCAAAATGGAACATATGTAAAATGAAGTTTCATACTTGTTATAAAATATATGTTTTTGAAGTAATTGATTTTGTAGATGTTATAAAATATCCTTCTTCCTATTTTATATATGTAATTAAAATAAGTTTAATTATATATTTAATTACGTATAATATTTAATTATTTTTTTCAAACTAACCATAAAAATATAAAAGGCACATCTCACAACTCAGTATACGTGGTAGAAATAACTCTTCTTTGATTATGTAAACCTCGAATTGTAAGTATATAGTAACAGATAAAACGGAATAAGAACATTTGATATGTTCTTATTCCGTTCTTATAAAAAATTTTCATATAAATTTATATAGACAATTGTCAATTAAAAGAATAGCTGATTTGCCAGTACCAGATTATGGCTAAATGCGTCTGAAAGAAGTCGGGATGTATTGCACGTGTTGGAAATTATATTACAAATTGGAAATTATACTACTAATAAATCGGAAAAGTTTTGACACATACATAACGTTAAAAAAGTAATAGCAGTAGCGAGCGCCATTTTCGTTTGTTTTCGCGCATGCGTACACTTCTTGTTTTATTCTATCGTGTTTATCTATTTTTCTCAGTAGTCACTTAAGTACCTATTTTCCGTTCTTGTTGCGATAGATTTGTTGCATTGTAACATTACAAAAATTTTGCACGAAAAACGTTGTAACCTTGAAAACTTTACTCTTATCCGGAGCCCTTGCGCCATTTTATTTAAAAATAGCAAATCAATTTTTGTTTTTTTTACAAATCTTTAAAATGACACCTCAAATGAAGAGTTGTTCGAAAAACAATGTTTAAGCCCTAATTTACAAATATGGGAAGGTATAATTTCATATATATAGGGGCGAAATTTTGGGAATACGTATGACGGACGAATTTGGCGAAATTACGGGTGTTCCTTATTACTACTAAACCTATCTAAACTGTGAATATCACCTGATTATCTCAAAATTTGTGTTTTGATTTCGATTTCAAAATTCGACGATCGATTTGAAAATCAACAGACTGACTTATAAGCCCATACTTATATGAACTTACAGCTGTAAGAATTATAATCTCTGTCAGTCAATAAAAACACTGCATATTGAGAATTTGCCATTGAATTGGACTGCAACAGGAAGTTAATTAAAATAGTATGGAAGTGGGAAATTCTTACGAAATTATTAGCTTGACAAGCAATTAAAGTATAAATAGGATTAAAGAAGAGCAGTTATAAGGAATCTAAATAGGAATATATTTTTAAATAACTCATGAAAACAAATCAAAGTGACGCATTGAATGCCATTCTAATGTTTATTTCAATTTTTTTAAGGGTGTATAATGAAGGAGTACTCCCAAAAGATTTAGCTTGGATTTAGCTTTCAAAATAATGACTTATCTTTAAGCATATTTATACTCCCTATATATCCCTTGCAATTATTGAGTGTTTTATGAAAATTAAAGGCTAAATCAATTCAATTCAAGTTTCTGCCAATCTAAATATTACTTAAGTTGTATAACGTGGTGTTTATTATTGTAAACTATATGTTGTGCTTTCCTGTTTTCTGGAAAACCATTAGCAACAGGATACCTATCGAGATATCTCCATCAAAATGCTCACGGCTCGAGCAGAGTATAGTAGCAGTAACTTGTTTCATTTTAAAAGTACCAAGATTGCAACATTTTATCAATAATAGTACGTTATTGCAAATAAAAATTAAAATATTTCTTTAATTTTCAGGACATTATTTAGTTCAGTGAGTCCTATCTGCCAACTACAAATACAGACGTTAAGCTATTGTAAAATATTATCTTATAAATATTATATAATCATGGAGTGTGTCTTTTCCTACTTGAAAGAAAGGCTCGTATATTGCTTTTGTCTTTAAATAGAATTAATAATAAAAGCTATATATCATATTATCATCGCATAAGTTGCAAGAGGTAAACGTAAACGTAACGTAAACACAAGGTAGTGTTAAAACTACATTAATAAAGATTTCTGAATCATATGGTGACATCGTAGAATAAAAAAAGTCGAGAGTCTTAAAATGTTAATAACAATAACGAGAAATGTGTTTCAGCAAAAGAAACAAGCTAAAGGGTAAGTTTTAATTAAAACTCTATATTCAGATACGACACTAAAACTCAAATAGCTGTAATATTTGTGCCTGTTATTTTATGTAACTATTCGACTTATCCGTTAATAAGTTTTAAAAAGAACTTAGTTCTTGTTCAAAACATAAGCTCTATACCCGCAGTAATTTTCCACACGCGGGCTGCAGACAACCGACCTAATTGTTTTATGCGCTCGTATGAAAATGAGAAAATGAGAGCATTTCAAAGGCATACAATAAAAAGCTCTTCCACCTCTCAAATATTAGGTAACATATTTTATCTCAGGTTGAAAGCTCTGTGCATACTTCATCTTAGCGAAAATCGCTCTCACCTCAGGCCCCGCCGTGAACACATGTAGAAAATCCCCTTCTGTTTCCTGTATTAATATTTCTCAGCTTTTCAAAGTAATGACCTAGGCTTTCGTTTTTATATGCGCATTCGACGGTGAGCGGAATGGAAAAGGAAATGTATTTGTAGGAAAACGCGAAAGGTTCTGTTTAAAGGGGCTTTTATGGATCGATGAGGTTTTTTCATTACGAGCTTTTATTAAATAAATAAACTATGTACATCGCAGTTAAGGATGTTTTATTTTAAAATACCCAGAAAATTCAATTGTCTATACCTGGGATCATTGAACTCAATCCGAAAGTTGCAAAATGCCTCTAAATTTGATCTTTTTCTTTATATAACCTTAAGTATATTTGTGTTTTGAGTTGTATTGGAAGAAAATGAAGAGTTTAAATTATTAGCGATTTAAAATAAAAGAAGGATGACAAAATATTTCCTCGCAGATAAACACTTTACTGCTACTGTGGCGTGCTACTGCTACTGTGGCGTCCGCCCATCGAACTTAGGCGGGCCTGCTGGCCCGCCTAATTTCGATGGTTATAATATTTTTTTTTATAATTTTGTAATTATACTAGCATACTTACAACCCATCATAATTTAGAATATCCCTTCTATTAAAAAAATCTGAGCGAAAGTTCTGTTGGACGGGGCTCTAATTTATATTGTTTTTTACAGCAAAAATGCTATTTAGTCGCTTCCAAAACTACTAAGCTTTTAAACTAATCTTAGCAACTAGAAAAAATATTTAGCCCAATTTTCACTCGGGAGTAATAACAAAAATATTACGCAAATAATTTCTTCATACGGTAATGCAATATTTGTATCTTATTAAACAATGTATTTGAATCGAAACAATGTATTTCAATAATTATTTTGCCGCTTGAAAAGATTTATTAAGAATTTCTTTATAACTTACCAACGAACTGCATCACCTTAATGCTTGAATACCACATTTATTGCTTAAGAGGATTCGAATTCAATAAATATGTTGTGCTTTCATAAAACATCAACAACAATTTCAATAAACGAACAATCTGATAATTTGTAGTTTTCTTTTCATTATATCAATAGAGATAGTATTATTTAAAAGGCGCGTTTTACCTATTACTATATCTGACTGTAGGATAGTGGAAACAAAATATGTAATGCAATTTTTGTAGTACAAATTTCCATCGCAGATATCTTTATAATTTTAAAATATACAGTATAAATAATAATTTATTTACCTATTTCTGAAAAACCCAATGCCCAACTAATGGATCGAGCTAAGTTTGGGCTTGAGTAAATACTAAGGTTGGGCTTACATCGATGTCTTTATGAAGGTCGTGCGCAAAAAACATGTAAATGCTGCAGGCTTTTCGTGCGGGTTAGAAACAGAGATATTATGAATACAATTATTTTAAAATTTTAAAGAAAAGAGCGTGATTAAAAGCAATTGCTTTGGGAGTTGTAGGTAATTACATCTTGCCTTGCCTAAATTTTTTTAAATAGATGTTAATTAGGGAAAGAATTTTATCAGTACATTTTAGTGGAAACGTCACTCGATTGTACTCGTTACTATCATGAGTGAATGAAAGAATATCTCGTTATCCCCTACCAGTCACTGGGTTTACATTTTTCCTTTTAAAAATTACGTATCGGTTTCGTTTTTCAAAGCATGCCATTTGAATTGGAGAATGTTATTTAATACATAGATTAACAAAATTGTGACAAAACCTTATAACCATTTATCTGATAACTAATGAACCCAAAAAGTAAGACAGTTGCAGTGGAACAAGAGACTAATAATCAATAAAAGTTTAAAAATTACATATACAGGTTTAATTGGAAAATGTTTAATAAAGGCATAACGTTTTATAATTTTACATTAGATATCGAGTTCGATGTCACATAGACGTCGTTAAAAATAATATTTATATTATGTGAAATGCGATATTGTGAAATTTTTTTGTGGACGGTCATTGCCTTTCATCTCGTCAAACTTTTGAGAAAATTATCCAAGTATATGAATTAATATAATATAATACTACTACTGAATTTTGCGTAAGTTTTTTGTGGACGGTCATTGCCTTTCATCTCGTCAAACTTTTGAGAAAATTATCCAAGTATATGAATTAATATAATATAATACTACTACTGAATTTTGCGTAAGTTTTTTGAAAGCTTAGTTGGCCTTGCGAGAGTTTATGAAAAATTCAACGCAAATTTTCAGGTTTCGGTTTACGATGTGAAAAAGTTTGATTTACGAGAATTACGTTTTGATGTAATGCAAAATAATTTTTATACAATAACTTCCGATATCCTTATTAAACTTTGAAGTATCAGTTACAATTTTTTAAAATTTATAAAAGTACTTGCTAACGTTTCTCAAAGAATTTGCCTGTCTATAGTACTGTTGTATTCAATAAATAACAAAACCAAATTTTCATTCTATACCAAGTTTCATTCAACCGTTTGAAAATTATCCTAGAAAGGTCCGAAAGTTTCTAAATTGTTTGACCATTACTCTTCACATACATTTACAAGTATTTGGGATTTTCTTGGAATGAAAAGAAGGTCTGTTAGTTCTTTTCACGACTTGTTTAAAGTCTAAAGTCGTCGATATGCAAATTGGTATATTTCACAACACTTGAGTTTTTTAAGGAAGGGTATGCTTTCCTTTTCTTTTAGTTACGAGTAATATTTGGTAAAAGTGAAGGGTTAGGCCATGTATCGTATTTTAAAAGAATCCATAAGACAATTTTGCTCCTTTTTTCCGAATATGATTATATGATATATTTGGCGTTAATTTTGTAGAAATTCATTATTCACAATTAAATGAAACTACGTGATGAAGTATTATTTCTACTTTTTCTTTTCTTTTTTTTTTAAATAAATAAATAAATAAAAAAATTTTTTTAAAAAATGTAGAAATAATGCTACATCACGTAGTTTCATTTAATTGTGAAAATAAAAATTATTTTCGTAAACTCACAGACAAAATGTTAGCTTAAGGATATCAGTTGGTTTCGAAATAGTTTGTAAATAAATTAATATATGGGCGGGCAGATCAAAATGTGTTACATAATATATTTAAATTGGTAAGATTCTAAAAATATTATTTCGTTTAATTTAGATCTCCAAAATGTTTGCACCGTTTCTACTATTCATGTGCATCCATTAAGGATTCACTAGAACTATCACATCTAACAATCACAAATATAATGTGGAAAAACTAGCTTCAATGACTCAATCCTTCTAACTATGGAGCAAACCCCTCAAGCTCTGGCATAACGAAAGCTCACTTAGACACAAAAGCTGCATAAAAGTCACCCGATTTGATAAAAGCTCTCAAGTTTTGTTGATCCTTTCATTAGTAATCCATTAATTACCTCTAGGGCTCGAAGAGACTCGCCTAGGTTGATCTCGCCTAGGTCGATGCTCCGGAGGCTTGTGCGTATTAAGTGAAAGATCCATTCGCCATAATTATACCGGTTTCTTCTTCGTTTGATACGTTCCCATATTATTAATCTATTGAAACGCGATGAATATATTATAAGTCGTGTGAAAGAAAAGTTCGTTGAAGCGTTGAATTTGTAAGTGCTCGGTTTGAAGGGAAAATAAATAAATTCACGGCTGGATTTTGTGAGGGCGTACTCAAAGTACCTCCTTTTTTAATAGTATAATATTTATTCAATAACCTGAAGTGAAGTACTCGGGTTTAATAATAGTTTTCTTCAAATGTTTATTTCTGTTAGTAATTGGTTATATTTTTAATGGTCGTTGGGTGGTATATATTATGGTTTTTTTTATATAAAAATTATTCACGAGTTATTTTTCATAGTTTATAATATTTAATGAGAAATATTGTTTCAGGTCCAATATTATAAAATTAATCGTATTATTTCACAATCGGATAATATTATTATTTGTATTTTTTAAATCCTTGTAAAATAGGGAACGATTATAAACATGTCAATATATGTTTATAATCGTTCCCTATTTTACAAGTTTTGTAATCAACCAGCAAGCGAAGAAATTGGTTTGCTAATCAAATCTGTAAATGTGTATGGCATACTCTTCATAATCGACTCAGTATCAGCTTTCAAGAACTGGTATTGCTGACCAACCAAAATCTTAGTTTGCGCGTAAGTTAGACAATAATAATTATTTAGTTTCCAGTAGAGTATACCGTCTAAAAATCTTGTGAAGTTTATATAAATTAAAACGAGATCCCGCTTATTTTTACGTGCTTTTACTTTATCTGCTTAAATGTCAAGATTTTTTTTACGCTTTTGAAGTCTTATTCAAGATCGCTCAAGTTAATTGAAAGGCTTTTAAAAATTTTATAAATTATATTTTCTACTATTTACTACGTTTCTCATATGTTTATATCACTTTCTTGTACGTACTGCATACGTCGAATCCGACTAATTTTAATCCAGATTTTTAGCCTTAAACACGCGTGACCTAACATTCCACTGTGACAACTTCTACACACTCTACATTTATAATATATTTAATCATTTTATTAAAATTATTTTGACAGTATAAATGAAAATATTGAGAAATAAATTAAACCTCGATTGGGCAACGTATTTAAGAATCACCTGGAAGAGGTTTTTCTGCCTTAATTTTTTTCAGCATTGATTTCCTTACCAAAAGACTTCAACGTTTTTATTTAATTTTACATTGAATCAAATTTTTTGATCACATTTATATACATTGATTATTCAGTTACATTTATTTTGATTATTTTCAAGAAACTACATACATATTTAGTCTCCATTACAACATTATGAAAAATTCGATCTTTTCACTTCAAACCCTGGTGTTGCAGGTGAACTTCCTCTCTAAACTGCGACACTGGACCAGCTATTTGTTTTAAATTAGTATTTATGAGTCGCAGGTAAAAACATAGTCATCAAACTCTGACTTACAACTTCTTAGTTCTGATTCTGCTCGCATAAACCGTGAGACTTAGGACATGCTGATTTTAAATTATTATTTTTATTCCTAAGTCGAGATTTTGTCATTTAATTATGGGATTTAACTTTTCTCCTTAAGCTACAGTGGTACCACTTGACCAAATCACGAGACAAGGTTTCCAATTGGTAAAGTAGGCTACGAGAAACGAATTCAGCCATTGAAGAGAAATATCATAAAATCAGTCTAAGCAAATAAAGCACACTAAAAATTAGATATAAAAATAATGCAAAAAACTTTTTAAATTAAACAGTTTCATTTTGCAAGTGATGATGTACTAAAAGCTACAAAATAATTATGGCTCACGAATCTCTCCTTTGACCCCGTGAAAATAAAGTCCTGTGACGCGTTTTGTAGAAAATTTCAATTAGTCCGAGACAAACGAAGATTTACATACCTAACTTAGCAATAAATTTAATTTGAAAAGTTTTTTACGTTTATTTTTTTTTTAATTTTGTGTGTTGATCCCTCCCCTTTCCTTAGAAATGAATTATTTTCTTTCCAGTAGTTTATACTGAGCACTACATTATAGGTACTTATATCTTTTGTTTGTATTCCTAACCTCTTCGCTGAGGAATGTACACATATTCTAATTTTATAATCGTATTTAGAATGATTTGACCCAGTTCCCCTCAATTTATTCTCATTTATTCGTACATTAAAAACAAATTAAATTTATATTCAATTTTACAAAATATTGGTTAAATGTTCATTTTCACAGGTACTTTGAGTATTTGTTGTATTGACTTAACTGTTTCTGTAATTTCCTTCGTGCCTTCGTTTTGTAATTTTCCACATTTCGTGAAAATTAAGATACAGATTTTCAATTATCCTATTAATGTCCTATTAAATACAAAGTGTTTGAATATTACGAATTTTCTGAATAATATCTTAACTCTATGTAAAATAATAATCTTTAAAATTATTTTAATACTACCATAATAAAGTATATTCAATATTACTCCCCAGATAATTATTAATAACGTATCTATTAATATTGTACATAAATGAAGCATTAAAATCAATGTCTCTTAAGGAGTAAAAAAAGACAAAATATCCTTGGGACCATCCATTTCTGGGCGAACTACGTTTATATATCTTCACCCGGCGACTAGCATCCGATTTAAAATTAAGATGAGAAATAAACACACGCTCGGATGTTGCGAGACACTGTACATTATGTTAAGCTCACATCATTACTATCTCTCGTCACAATGCACGCATCCGCCAGACAAGATCGCTCGCGTGCTAAAATGAGTAATAAATTGCCAAAAATATATTTTTAACATTTTGAAAACTGGAATGCCGTATGAGTGTGAAGTTGTATTTCCTGAATTCGTACTCAGAGTATTTGTCATATGATTTGGGACTATTTAGTGAAAATCTAGATAAAATATTTCCCGGCATAAAAGGATATGAAAAAGCAGTACATAGGAAGATTGCATGTAAACAAACTAGCTAATTACGATTGATGCTATTAGATGTATGCTGAAGACATATGATGTTGTCAATACACATAGGAGAAAAATTTGAAAGGATCAATATGAAACCCAAGTTCATCAACCACAAGACAGTAAATTGTGATTTTGATTAAAAAATGTGATTTAGTTTTTGAATTAAAATGTTAAAACTGTCAATGTATTTTTCAATAAGTTCCAATCTTGAATGTTTTTGTAGAAATTAAATGAATTTTTTCTTCAAATTTTAATTTTCCTTTAAAAAAAAAACAATCCCTATTTCAGCAACATATTGATATAATAGAAAAAAAAAATTATAGTCGGCTTGAAACAAACGTATCTAAATAAGTAAAGCATATTTTTCCAGTATTAAAAATTGTTCATATATCCAAATAAGAGGTAAGTTTCTATGTGTATATTTTATCTAATACACAATACACAGTAAACACTTAACACTGAACAAAATGTCAAGTACGAGTAGAACTCGCACTACGAGGGTTCCGTACACATTTGGATACTTATGAACATTTCAGGGTACACAGTATTTCTAGGAAATTATTTACAAATATATATTTTATAGGGCAAAAATGTTGCCTTGTACATCTTTCACAGGCTTAAAATGCCTTATAAGACCTAAGAAGATTGCTGTAGTTATCCTTCAACCTTAACCCAGGTTTCCAAAAACCCTGTGTGTTTTTTCACAATTTAAGTTGAGTATGATCATAAAAAAGGAGGAGGGAATATGCTTTTTAATCTCTATTATTAACCCTTTCAGGCGATATTCCACACTGCATATAGAATTAAACAATTTTTTCAATAACTAATATGATTGTTCAAAATTTCTACATAAATGTTTTTGGGTTTTATCTTTTGAGATATGTGCGTGTTAATATATTTTATTACTATGCCAAATTCCAAGTATCTACATCAAGCGTTTAAAAAGCTGAGAAAAACGGTTACCACAGACGGACATGTGAGCGATCTTATAAAGGTTTATTAATTCCTTTTAAGGCACAAAATCCTAAGAAACTAAAATATTGACAAAAAAAACTCCTAGAAACTATCAGATATTGCTAAAGTAAAATTTAAATGTAACATTTTATCTTATAACCTGTTAATCTAGTAATTTCTTGAACCTAAACGGTACAAAACTTACCAAATCATACAATTATGAGCTCTTTCTTTTACCTAAAATTTTAATTTAACCCAATCCTAATTCTGGTAAATATACATCACAATATTATCTAAGTTTATCGATAAAGATAAATATAAAATTAAAATTCTTAGATTAAAAAACAATAAGAGCGGGCTTTATTTTTGAGGGGGCTATTCGATTTTACGGTTAAAAACGGAAAGATTTTCGCGATTTTTTTTAAGGAAATTTAGTAACTCCTGTCGAATTTATTCGGGAGTAATTACTAATTAGATGCGTCATAACTCATCAATTCAATTAAAAAAAACAATAATTACGTACACTTTAGCAAAAATTGTTTCGGGATAAGAAGGCTCACGACCGATATACAGGTACAAACATGTTTCTGGGAAAAAATTAAACGTAAAACCATTACGTATTTGTTGTTATTATTAACTTAGATGTTTTTAATTATCATCAATAAGTATAGCCACATTTCTTGACATAAAGGCCTTCTCTTCAATGGGCGAGTGTGAATTTGTTGCAAATTTTTTCGATATAATTTATTAAAAAAATCTAAATTATCAAAATCAAAATTAAACTTACATGTTATCAAATATATTTAGTCATAGTTACGACGTTGAAAAAAAATTTAATTTTTTAAATTTTTATTAAACGGACAAATTATGTCCGGGTTGTCATGTTGAGATATCCAAAAAGAAATCGGGTTGAAAAAAACAAAGTAACAATTACATGCTTTATACATATAAACCACAATTTACTTATTACCCGCAACAATATCTAACAGAGTTTTCCTTCGTTATCCTCAGTACTGTTCATACAGTTGTCTATTTTTTTTGAAGTCAAAATCGCTACCCTGGGTAAAATTGAACAATTTCATGTCGATTTATAGTTTAATTAATTTTTCTTCTACCTCACCATATTCTATTAAATTCTATACATTTTCGATCGAACACGCCAGTGTTCAATCAGATGCTCATTTCGTAAACATTTTCTTACATTTCACATGAATACCTCATAAATACGTGTTACAATTTATACCTTTATAAATTCTTAGCAGAATTATCTTATGAAAGAAAAACATCTGAAATACTATTGAGTCATCCTTTCCGGTTGGTGTGACAAGTGCAAATCGCTCATTTTAGTCAATGCTCCAAATTGAAATGTATGGATTTGAATAATATGAAAAAAAAAAATATTTTCCTTTAATTATTTAAAAGTCCTGCTTTGGAATCCGTTAGTCTATCCGATAACAATTATAATAAACAGATTATAGCTGAAAACGTACTAGATTAACGAGGAAACATTACAAAAAACAAAATATTTAACTTCGTGTTAATAATGTCCTGAAAATTAAATTCATGGTAACTCGATTGCCCTCCAAACGTTTATGGTATTAACCACTTTATAAAATTAATTACCTACCATTATTTTATAAACATCTTTAGTCCATGATTTTTACAACTTTGCCAAAAGCAATTTGCGTACAAAATTCAGTATTTAAGTACCTCTTAAACCAGAAATTATACACATTTATTATCTGTTATCGTAAATAATTTGTCGTCGTGAATAATTATAATAAATTTAACCCGGCGTCATTGTGGCTACTAAACAGAACTTAGCCGTTGTGGCCGGGTAAGTTGTACCCATGTGTACAATTTTCTTTAGTACATAAACATGAAATCAGGAACTATATATAACAAAGCTTATTTATTACTAACATACTGACTTATTCGATACGAGATCAACGCAACTTTGGCATAATGAAATAATGTGCTGCATACAAATAGGCTTGTTACACTTATTGCAGTTATGCCTAGTTTTTTATCTTTGGCAGAAGGACAGTGTTTGCATCTCCTGTATGTTTTTGAAGTTTTATTCGGAGGGTAGGTCATAACTTCACCAACTTGTTCGTGAATACGTTTACGTAAGCCTCTCGGTAAGTTCTCTATATTTTTTCTCACGCGAAGATGACTTTCAAGCATTGATAGACCGAGTTTTCTAAGGAAATCACGTCGGTTTGTTTTCGAGTTATTATTTTCACGAAAAATAATCACGCTATTTATTGCAGCTACATTCATGACCGCATAAAATACTGTCATTGGCCAGCGTTTAGAGTTTTGAGATACATCATAGGTAGCACAGAGCTCATCAACCACATCGACGCCAGCTTTCGTAGAATTATAGAATGTGATTATCTCTGGTTTCCTTTTTTCACCACTAGCAGGATCAATGTTTTGGTCATGATGAAGGGAAGACAATACCAGCACCACTTTAGACCGTTTAGGCATGTAGGAAATAAGCGTCATATCTTTTTGGAATGCAAACTGAGTGCTGTATACTTCTTTTCTTTGCGTGGTTATAAAGTTTGGTGGGATTTCTTTTTTGTTTTTACATAATGTACCTGTAGATGTTAGTTTATGATTTTGTTGCAAATGTGTTATCAGTGGAACGCTCGTGAACCAGTTGTCAAATGTAATATTTCTATTACTTTTAGAAATAGGCTGCACTAATCTGTATTACAATATTGAAAGCTTTATTGCTTTGCAAAAATGGCCCATCAGGCTGCTTACCGGGATAAATTTCAAGGTTGACAGTATAAAAGTTTTTTGCATCAACCAAAGCATAAATTTTAATGCCATATTTCGCAGGTTTATTCGGGATATATTGACGAAATGAACACCTACCGCGAAATGCTTCCAGCTTTTCGTCGATTGTAAGATACTCATTGGGAGTATAAGTATTTTTACAGTTCGAGACAAAATCGTCAAAAATATATCTAATTGGAGCCAGATTGTCCAGTCGCTTCCGTTCTTGGCGTGTTGTTGCATCATCAAAACGCAAACAGCTTTGTAAAATGTAAAAACGCTGCAAAGACATAGCAGTACTAAAAATTTCCATACCAGTACCATCGGTTCTCCACAAGTCACTCAAATTTTGGCGATTAGAACGATTTAGTCCGGCTAAGTATAACAAGCCAAACAAAGCTAATAGTTCGTCTATAGTTGTCTCTTTCAATAAATACTGAAGCGATTGTTTATTGTTAGACAATTGTCTCTGTTTAATCTTAGCATTAGTATAACGAAGTATTTGTTCTAGCATATTATTAGCTATAAAGCGTCTCCAACACTCTATTTCAGTCTTATCATTTTGCGCAATAAGCTTTACCCCAGGTTTTTTAATATTTGGTTTTCTAACTTTGTGCGAACGTTGGTCCGAGGTGGGTGCGAAGACCATTTGGTGGAATTGTCTTTACCAATATAAAACTGCTGGTTACTTGTTGAAACAATTGCTTCTTGGTCATAATCACTGCATTCTTGTTCCGTATCACCGCCTTGACTTCGCTCTGAAAGATGGTCGATTTCACCCTCATCGCCTGAACTGCACTGTTCATTGTCACTAACGTTAGCTTGTTCAAACAAGGCTAGGAGTCGACTTTATTCCTTTTCATAAGATATGGTTCATAAAACTGTGAAAAACGATATGCAATTTATCAATAAACAATAAAAAACAACAAACAAACTGTCTATATAAATGTTACATAGCCATTGTGGCCGGGTATAACTTACCCGCGCGCTCTTTATACACGTGTAAACTCCGTTGTCGCCGCAGCAACACTAAATAGACAAGTGAATACGCGAAAAGAGGTCAACAACCGTAGCTACTGTAACGGACAATTTACGGGCGCATTTTGTTTTAAAGTTATGACCGTTTTAAAATGCGTCGGGTATTAGATACCCAGCAACAATGACGCCGGGTTAAACGTTATTGCCTTCGCCGATAAAATTAAAAACTTGCAACAACGAGGCTATAAAATGGTGATTTATTTCAGTTTAAGTATAAGTTATTTAAAGTTTTAATAGTAAAATATATATGTATAAAAATATTAGTTAAACAGTGAGTAATACAATTTTCATATCAAGTAAATAGGGTTATAATAACGGTTATGGTTTTATTTAAAAATTAACACTTCCAACGGAAACACGCCTTTATTTTGGTTAGAAGAAATATAAAATGACTGTTCTTTATTTTGCATTTATTGACATTCTTTGACGTGGATTCATGTAGTATAGGAAACAAAATATAAAGAATTGTTAATGTTATTTAATTTCCTTTTTTAATAAAAATTTCTAAAAAATTACATTCAAAGTTATCAAAAAAGTGTGAAATTACCCTAAATAAATAATATTATCAAAATTATATGGAAGTAAATTCATTTTAATACCTTCTACAAAAAAAATATGGCAATGAAAATGTATCTGTAATAAGATACAAAATATTCTATTTTACTGGTCCGTAAAACATGCAAACTGGAACTGAAGAACAACATTACTGTAAAATACTGGCATTAATTAAAATTAAAATAGTAAATACTGACTAGGACACTTCTTACATGAGATAATTGTTTCCAACTGGGTAGGAAAATATCTTATTTATATTTCTTGTTTAAAGAACTCTTAATATTTTTACTGTATCATTTAAATTTCATTCACTGAATGAAATTTAAAAAAAATAAAAGCAATCTATTCGCAATTTATATAAGTATTGATTACTCATAAACATATTTAAAATGTAGAGCATAATGGTCGACATTTTAATAAGCTAATATTTCTGCCTATATTGTTCAGTAAGTATAAGTAAAGCGAGTAGATACGGTGATAATTTTTTTGTATTCCACGAGAAAATGTCAAGTTGAACGAGTGTCCTTGAACTTCGATCTCTGCAATATTGTTCTATTTTCCTTACGTTACATTTGTTCAATCTAATTTTTATTCTGGCTTTTTTCAGAGAGCCAATGTATCACACGTGTTAAAATTTGTACTATCCGTATAAATGTCCTGTCTTTAAATTTTGGAGTAAACAATTGTCATTGTCTAAAAACCATAAATGCTTTTGTATTTGCTGAAGCTGCTCCTTAGTTATATTTAAAATACCTTCAATTTACGTTTTTACTTACTGTGATATTTGATAAATGTACTTTTATTTTCCGTATTTTTTTGGCAACCATTCTTTGAATTTCTTTGATAACTATCATTAAACGAGGTTTGACGAATGCTTCACCTATTGTGTGTATTTTTTTTCTATCGCGCTATTAATTTCGATGTTTCAAACGCTATTAATTTCAATATTCAGGACAAGTTCATTTTTTCAAGAAAGCAAATCTCATACCACTAGCCCATAGGACTAGTGGTACGAGATTAATATTTTTATAATACCTCGTATGAAAATTGAAGTAGAGGAAGTAACAATAGATGAGAAAGAACCTGCCAAACGTTCTGTTATTTCATAAATCCTAAACGATAGAATAATTTGTTGTTTGATTCTTATCTAACAAGCATTTTTTTTTCTTTAGAATATGGGTTAAAATTTAGAATATGGTTTAGTTCCTCCTTCAGTAAGTACATGTACTCGTAGCTTCAAACAATAACATAACAAGCGGTAATAATCAAATAACCGAACTTGAGACAATTTCAATAAAAATAAAATACCACACAATTCCTGTGAAAACACTTATATAATATAAATCGAGACAATTTCTATAAGTAAGAAGTCAGCAAGCAGTAAACGATGACTGCCCTCGAACGCCACGCTATGCAACTCACCGTCATGAGTCGACCACGACGTGCGAGGGGCGGAGGCATGGCACGCTATTCAGTGCAGCGCGAGGGAGTTCCGGCTCGTCCAGAACTTACGGCAATCGACGGAGAAAAAGAAAGAGCGGGCTCGGCTCGTGGTCGGTATTCATAAAGGTGCGGCGCGGGGCGTGGAGGCTTTCTCGGTATGCATTACTTAGCTCATCCCTGTCCTAGTTCATCGGCTGTTTGTCGCAACGCTTTGTTTCGTACTTCGTTTGTCGCGGTGCATGTCGCAGTTCCAAATTCATTAAGTTTTCTTGACTTCTACAGTCACACCTTACAAAGCATTTACACATTTTACTTTAAGTCAAGTACCCGCAATAGTACTCGCTTCGTACATTTACTACTTTAATTACGTAGATTTATAAATTGACTTTTATCCTTAAGGAGTTCTATTCTAAAGAGATCTTAAATAATATTTCCTAGATTAGAAATTTTACCCCTAACCATCTACAAGTTTATTTTATTCTAATTTTGATCAATTTTGCCACGCTCTAGTTTTTGCATAAAACTTCTTTAATTTGAGTTATTACTTATTTAAAAGTATATCTTTTATAAGTTTCGAACTATATAAATTAAAATATATCTGACGTGTACAATTTTAATGAATAAAAAAGTAAGCATGAAAAACACTGCTATGCGACTTGCTTCTAAACTTCAAACTGTGAAGTGAAGCAAATAGGTGAACGCAATGATTCCAATTTTGAGGACAGTTTGATGAACACTAAACAATTTCAAGGTGTTTCGACAACATGCGATACAAACTTTTATTTTATTTCAATCAATAAATTATTGTAAAACAATCAATCAATTATTGTCAGTTCAACCAAAAAGAAACATAGCCCAGTATACTGCTACTGGGAGATGTTATACCCGTGCTTTTTTAACATTGTTTTAATTACAAAACTTTGACAATATATCTACTAAAATTAAAGATTTATTTCGACAATTTTCTTGTATATATCATTTAAACAGAAGTACCAAAAGTTATAAAGGAAGGTCTGTGCTACGTTGCTTTTTGTAATTTTTAAACACAAAAAGATGAAATCAAATACACTCTTGTTAAACTGTTATAATTAAATAATTATTCATATTGATCGTAATAAAATTTCAAGGATAATGTATAGAAATTTCCAATTAAATATCCTCATAAATTATATAGGAATTAATAAACGCAAGAAAATACGGTACAAAAAATTAAACACAAACGAGACATTAATTGTTTTAATAAAATTTGACATAACTTCATCTTGTCATATAAACTCTACTTCATATGTATGCGGATATATAAATAAATATGTCACTTTACATAAAATTATTCCATTGTGATGACCGAAATATAAACATGAGGTTATGATCAAACTTGCAAAACAGTTATCCAATCTTCTAACTCCTACCAACCGGTCTTTTGCCGTAAGTTAACATTCAAAATCTAAATGACTGGAGCGCGGAGTTCAGTATTGACACAATGACGTTCATTTCAAAGTCGTTGAATTAAAAGTAGCACACTTTGTTAAAAGATCTCTTGATCCTTTTCTGAATAATCCATTAATTCCCTCTTGATTAGGAAAGACCAGGTATATTTAATTTCGGCTCTGCAAAACGAACTGGTATTTCACAAAGCTTCAATGAAAAAAAAACACAAAGTTTATCCTTATTGAACATGCAGTTTTTTTAATTAAATAATTTATTAAAATTGATGTCAAAATTCAACAAAATTCTAATTGAAAATATGACAATGAAGTTGATAATATCTAGGACTAGTTATAAATTACGAAGCGGTAAATAATGTACCGTTTTTTTCATTATTGGATATTAGTATTTTCATTTAATTTTCTGACAATGTTCAATGCGTAAATAAAGTGTATTTACATTTAAAAAGTAAGCAAAATTACAGTACCAAGATATGACTTTAGAAGACTAGAAGTCTCGTTTATTAAATTTATTCCAAATTAAGAGAAAATTTTGTCTAAAAATTCACCGAATTGTTTTAACAATTTCTCAGTTTAAGTGGATTCTATATTTCTGTATTTGTCATCACCGCCAATTCGAAAAAAATAATACAACCACCTTCGCAAGATAAACATATTTTCCTTGAAATTTTTAAGCCGATTATGGGAGTTAATTAAAATTTATTTACCTATTTATTATATAAGATCTAGTCTGCATGTAATATTATTATAGTATAAACATATAGGTACCGAGGTAGGCAATAAATCTACAACCGACATAATGCCCTATACACTCAAAGATGTGGTAAAATTGTTTAGTAAATATTGTAGTAAGATAATGCTAGTAATAAGGAATCGACATTTTAATTTTTAATTCTATAATTGTTTCCTCAGTTATTTTAAAGAACGGGTCAATATTTTACCGTCAATTTATAAACCTATTTAATTGTCTAGACGAAATGGTCAAAGACTCATAATTAATTTTAAGTTTTAAAATTAAATATTATATTGTACTCTGTAATTAGACAATATACTAGAGTTACAATATCCTGTGCAGTCTTAGTAAATTGTGATTAAGTGGGAAGTTTGCCTAAATTTAAACACATTTTTATACAATTAATGTAACCACGTTATATTACACGTAGTTGTATTACATGTACACGTAGTTGTATTGTATACAAAGATTTTTTCTTATATGGATTTCAATACACATCAATTAGGCTACCGGCAGAAATATATTATTAAAAAATAATAATAATTTTTGTTGCCTAAATTTAAAAAAAAATTATTATAAAACAATTAAAAAAATTATCTCACATTATAAAACAATTAAAAAAATTATCTCACATTATAAAACAATTAAAAATTACTTATATTTACATGTAAACATTGGAAGGAATATTTAAATCGACTTATAAAAAAGTATAATATCGTGTTTTTTTTGTTAAATAAATACAGGGGTGTCACTATCAAAAAACACAGTGGTTTATATACCTTTTCGTTATTTTTTCGCATAGTGGTTATATAAAAAGTTAATCATCGGATTAAAATGCACTTCGCCTATTTTAAAACGTTCAGTACATCGTATTAGAAACGTAATGCATTACTATGCGTTACTGAGAGTGAGCCGAGCAATGAGGATTTATCCTCATGTAAAACGAGTCAATTAAAAAGAAGCGACCCAGACGTATTTCGATCAAGAAATATCAAAGTAATGCATGAAATAATTGTTCGGAACGAAAACGACTGAGACAGATTTTATAATACTTTATAATGATACCTATATATATATACTATGGTAAATTATTTTATCATCTCGGAGATTTAACATAAATAAAATTTATTGCCTGAAGGATACAAATTTTCCTGCTTTTACCTGCTTAGGCTCGGCTATTGAAAATGCAAGTGCGTGCGTAATGAAAGAATGATACTCTCTAAATATCAGTTCTTATGTTTAGAGGTTTAGGTTAATTATTTTTAAGTTTACCAAAGACACAATTTGTTTTTTTTGTAAAAGCATTGATGAACCATTAATATTAGTATAGGTTTCTCTCATATAATCTCATATACTGTATAGGTACATTATTTTATATATATTTTAACTTCAAATGCAAATTGCTTAACAATTATGAAATTGTATTAACAAAAACATTTTTGGTTAATGAAATACCTGAAACAGATAATAATAAATGAAAAAAAAAATCGTTTCCTCCCTGAAAATGGTTTATTATTTATAATAAAATTTCTTTCGTTCTGATTGCCGGCTTGAGATAATTAAAACACTTGTTTAAATTTTTGCGTAACAATAAGTTCTATTCTCACTCACTCGTGGGTACTCGTATTTCATTTTCTTCAAAAAACCTCGAAACTTTAACTTAGAAGAACTTTCAAAGTTTAAAATCTTCTAATAAAATAAAATGTCTGTATCACGTACATTTCAAACCAAGCGTAACAAGATAGTTTGAATTTTATTAATCTACCAAGTCCTAATCAGTATTAATTTTTCACACCAAACTAAAACACAGGTAAGCCCAATTAATTAATGCCAGCTCTATGTATATGTTCTTATACTCAAATTATCCTTAAAAGAAAGATATCACTAAAATGTATGTTCTCGTTTCATAAAGTGGGCATTAGCATCAGCTTATGGACACAGAAATATTTTGAGAAAAGGACGTGACTAGTGTCAAACATAGTACTAGGGTGTTGAGAGTTTATTTACTAGTTTGTACAGTATTTGCGTCGTCTTGCAAAACCTTATTAAATAGGAAAAGAAGTATTACAAATTGAATACGCCTCATATTATCACGATTAAAAATAATCATTGATGAACTAAGTAATAGTAAGAGGCTGCGGTTATTGAGGTTTTGATATGTACAAGAAGTACCAATGTTACAAATACTTAGTAGCCTTGATGAAAAATTATTTTTCATGTATAATTAACAATAAAATACTCCAACATCAATGTCGTCAAATAATAGTAAATGGGAAATATCGAACGCATATTTTTTCATCTCATTTTTAATTTATCCTATTCTCAACTAAATGAAACTACATGATGTAGTATTATTTCTAATTTCTTTAAGTTCTTTGCCACGACCTAGGTTTCGTTATTTTACAACATCTTCAGGTGGACTGTTAGCAAAGATTGCTAATAACCCACCTGAAGATGTTACCTAATCTTTACTAATAACCCATATTAAGATGTTGTAATACAACGAAACCTAGGTCGTGGTAAAGAATTTAAAGAAAGTAGAAATAATACTACATCACGTAGTTTCATTGAATTATGAATAATGAATTTCTACAAAATTAACGCTAAATATATTCATTTTCTTATTCTTTCAAATCGAGCAAATTTAAGAGACTGAAGTGTTACTTTAGATTCAAACAATGACAAAAAATGACAGACAGGTACAACAGCTTGTATACTCAAATGACCTTTTTTGTGTGTTGTGGCAATTAAAATATTTTGTAACACCCAAAGCAAATTTTATAATTCAAGAAATAAAACATACCCTTATTCACTATTCGAGTGCTCACAATTGTAGTTGTGTAGACTAATCAAGTTTCTTTATTGAAGTTCATTGCAAATTTAAATTTAATTACAAAAAAATGAACTATGGCCATAGTTATCAAACTGATTATAGAACACCGTATTAGAATAATTCAGTAATTATGAAAGTACAAGAAATCATAAAAATAATTTTGCCTGCAACCCAGTTTATGTGACCGAAGTGGGAATTATTTGGCGATCTAAACATCTATTTGTATTTATATAGCAAGGGGCAAAACAGTAGGGAAAGAGAGAGAGAGAGAGAGAGAGATAAAAGTATCATCCCTCCCCAATTCTAGTACACAAACACTAGGGATGGGATAGGGATGAAAGAAATGGAATATCAGATAATCGGGAAGAAAAGGAAGCAAAATTATTTCAATTAAAAAATAATTTTAAAAGTTTCAGGGTTTTTTTTTATTACATTTTATTTTACTAACTCAAAAAAACTTAATTTGTACTACTTACAATATCCTTAGTATTTCCTTTTAACTTTGTTATTTAATACAGAATATAACACATATTTACACATATTTTTGCACATATTTTAATTATATCGAAAACTTACTTTGGAAACTTCATAATTTTACATAAAACACAAGGCAGAAAGAAAACTCTTTTAAAAAAAAAAACAAGCAATAAGGATAACCATTTTTATTATTAAGTTTGATTTTTTTCATCTAATATAATGTTCCTCACTTAATCTTTATATTTCAGATTAAAACACGCTGTCTAGACTATAAAATATTTTCATGTATGAAAATATTTTAAAGTTGTGTTATTCAAGATTGTATAAACTTTAACTGTCTATTACGAATTGTGAAGATATTAACTTTCTAATATATATATATATATATATATATATATATATATATATATATATATATATATATGTGTGTGTGTGCTTGTGTGTGTATGTATAATATCAAGGTTTATTTTTAAAGCTATTAAGTACTTAAAATTTTTTTATTCCACAACCGTATGTGGTATCCTCGGAAAGGGAAATAAAAAAAATGAGATTTAAAATTGTTTTTACATAATTTTAGATGGTATATCTTCAGAGATATATTAAAGAAAGTATAAGAAAAATATATCCCTTCCTTCTTATTTCCGCTAAAAGATATAGCAGACAATATTTTTACGTTGTGAAAAGTTGTTATTTGAAATAGGATGATAGAAATATTATGTACCCTTCAATGTTTATAAAGTATTGTTGTACGCCATGTACATTACCATACATATTTTTGTATTGACTGATATGATTCTAAAATTCAAATTTTATTCTTATTGCGACATAAGAGAAAGAAACTAATTTAAATCCACGACAAATATTTCTTTCTTTACCATTAAGAAAGCAGTAGTGCAGAAAATAAATAAATTACTTTTATAATTATTACACTTGATTAAAAAAAAACTTAGCTTCAAATAATATTTTTTTATAATTTTTCATTATTCACGATAAAAAGAAACAATATGCAGTATTATTATTAATACGGCATTTATTTAGCATTATAATTTCGCTGTCATAATATTAAATCAAATGGATTTTTTACGTTTTAACGTACGGAAGTAGCAATACCGACGATGAAATTGAATTAAATAGTGACTAGCAAATATGAATTGTGATAAGAATTAAATGAAATTATCAACAACTTTGCTTTGACCTGAGTAAATATACAAATATGTATACATAAAAATAAAAAAAACAACAATAAATTTCAGGCTCGATTTTTTAATGAAATGATCTGTTTAACACTACTTGTTTTTATGCAAATTACATAATTTTTATTATTATATATTACATTTTAAGACGTCAAGAGGAAAAATAAACAAATGTTTGTAGGTAAGAGTTGTGAGTAAGCTGTTTAAAGAAATTTGCAGAATTAGATTCCAAAAAAAATGTTGATGTGCTCTCTATGCTAAACATTAAATTTATGTAAAAGTTTATTAATATACTATTATAGATTTTTTATACATCTAGTAGGTTTTTAGTTTTTCATTGCTATTATTAATATATTAAAAATTTTAAAAACACATAAAACGAAGCAAAGCTTACTTAATGATATTTATACTGCATTCTCTATAAAAGTAGGAAATGTCGATGACATTCAATATTTTTTCTAAATTTTATTCGATCTATCCTCATTAGGAATTGCATTGACTTCACTTCCTTTGTTTACCAGCTTAAATTTAATGCTTCACAATAATTAGGAACCAAAATTTGTTGATCAGTCATTTGCTCTCCAATCACACCCCTCCCTTCCTTGCCTTCCCTTTCTCTCCGGATAATTTTGATTCAGGTAAATTTTTATATAATTGCACGTGTATTTGATTCACTAGAAGCTATACCGAATGTTTTATACCAAATAAACGTTCGGCGCCGTGATGTATTGCGTTCATCACAAGGCTTACAACTTTGATGGCGAGGCGCATTGCGAATTCAACTCTGGTTCGATTCCCGAAGGCTGGTAGAGGGGAACTGGTGCGATCATAGTATTCGGTTAGCTAAATTTTACAGACCGGCAATGAAGCTGGTAAAGCAAAGAAGCTACACTCTACGATCGCCAATCTGTAAATGCAAGCTGCCTATATATATATATATATATATATATATATATATATATATATATATTACTTCACATCTACTACCAATACACACGACGCGGCTTCTCTGGGTAGCAACTGACAGACATAACCTCACTCGTTGCGCTTCTAACGAACTATTATCACGGCTAACCTGACGTAGCTTGAAACACTTGCAGCGATATAAATGGTACAGTTTGCGAATTAGGCAGATTTCCTATTGCAAAATCGTTTCTTACATAATGGAAATTATAAATAGATATACGTGAAAGATTAGGAAAAATTTCATTACGGGCAGGATTTTTCAAAACATATTCGATTAAGTAAAACATTTAAGAATTTGCTAAAAATAATATCTCCTGGACAAGAATAAACGGAAGATATGCCTGGAGTATATATATTTATTTATATGTGTTTGAAAAAAAATCTTTTACATTTTTCTTTAAATTCAAAATATACCTCTCATATACTAGTTATAAAAGACACTGCAATGGTCGTCGCATATTTAAACGTAATAAATATAAATTTATCCACTATATACTTGACCTCCGAAAATATGCTCATATTTCTATATTATATTATGTCCGAAATAAATGAAAATAATTAAACTGGACAAATTATGTACATATTCTCAGTATTTTTTTAATACATTAAAAATGTCGCAGTTGGATATTACGTCCGAAATAAAAGAAAATAATTGAACTGGACAAATTATGTACACATTCTCAATATTTTTACAAGACATTAAAAAATGTAGCAGTTGCATATTACATCAGAAATAAATGAAAATAATTGAACTGGACAAATTATGTACATATTCTTAGTATTTTTTCAATACATTAAAAAAATGTCGCAGTTGCATCGACACGCATCGTCGGTTTGCATGTTTTTCAAAAGTGTTCTAAAAAAGTTGTAGCTATCTTGATCGCTTACCATTATTCTAACCGTTCGTCTGCTTTCTTGTGTAATACAATATCTTACTTCTTTCTCCTATTCATGGCAATATTTGAAATATCTTTTAATTTAAATATGTGGTAAGAATTTGTTACATTTGTAATTTTCCCGTATAGTTTCTAGTACTTTACAATACTAGATTCTCAATACGTAACGTTTTAATTGACTATTTTAAAGAAATAAATTATAATCCCTCTAAAGTATGCTTGAATATGTTAAATTTTACTAGAAGTAAATAAACAAAGTGAGCATGGAAATAAAAGTCGGGATATTTAAGAAAAAGTGGTGGCATAAATCTGAAAATGTGTCGTAATTACTAACTGAAAAAAAAAAGGAAAAAGCTATATCCAATTAGTAAATTCTTTCTCTTTGCTTATGACATTGTCTATAATCGCGTTACATCGAAAGACGACGAAAAAAGTTATGTTGGCCAATTCCTAATCGAATAACAGATTAACTTTTAAATCCGCTCAAGGAGCTGCCATGGCTAATGACGAAATCTGGCAGATAATGTTCAATCAAATTAATAAACCATAGTTCCGAATGATTGTATATTTTTCGTTGCTAATTGAATAAGTTAATCTTGCCTAATTTCTCCAAACGATTCCTATTTAATTTTGAATGAATCACCAAACTTTGGGCGCTAAGTAATAATTTGGAAGTATAGCACAAAGTTTGATAAGACTAATCAGTACATCATGTTCTAGGCGATCTTCTACTAAAATTTAAAGGTAAGTATTATACCGTATTTTATAATGTGTACTCGCGTACTAGTCATTATTTACGAAAATATCTAATTTTAAATATACATTACTTTACCACTCGGCATAAATAAAAAGAAAAATTTCCTATCTTTTTCTTAAATCGCAATTTCTTATTTTTCTAGTTTGGATATGTTTCCTTTGCCTAATGTGGTTTTTGTGTCACAACTATTTCTAATTTAAGTTCACATTTAATTAAAAACAAATTATGACGATACTGATGACAGTTTGTCACAAAACGCAGGGTTGATATGAAAATAAGTATCTTCGAAACCAACGTTTGCAGCTTGGTCTGTAAAGATAGTTATCACTGACAGAAAACGTGGCAAACAAATGATACATTATATTGGTTGATAAAGAAAACTAATACCCTACAATGGATATAATGAATCATTAACTATAGGATGACAAATCATCTGGCTGAATCAGAATCTCGGAACAAATTTATGCTTAAAAACCTCAGTACCGCCTTCGAAATTAAAAGGCTTTTCTATTTTGTGTTATCTTTTTTCAGACCGCCTTCATTTTCTTTTCAAATAAAGATTATTTGAAAATAGTACCTTCTTAATACTGCAAATATCTACCCCACCATAATTAAAATAAGATATGTTAATCATAGAAATATAGGAATAAAGTTATTAGAGACCATGTATATGTGTCTTGTTAATACTAAAAACAATTGTTCACTACTAATGGATATAATGCATCCACAAAGGACCGTGAATTTTTAAGACCACATTTAAAAATTGGAATAAGCTTCCGTTTTTTTTATTTAAAGAAACATAATCTGAAATAGTTCTGAAACATCGCTAGTTCCTTACATTTTTTACGCACAACTTTTGTTGTAAGTTATCTCATTTATATCAAATATGTATCCCGTTTCACCACGTAATGAATGTACATAGTAAATATTGACACTTAAAAGGAAACAAGTATGGTAACTAGAACTATTTATATATACATATATATATATATATATATATATATATATATATATATATATATATATAAATATATATACATATAGTTCTAGTTACCAGACTTGTTTCCAGACGTGTTTTACCAGAGAGAGTGAGTTTTATTTTAATTATATTAATAAATAACATTTTTTGTAAGAAAATAACATAAAAGTCATAAAAGAAGATAAAATACAAGCACCGAGATTCGGACTCAGTTGCGTTTCGTACCTAATCCAGTCCTTTACCACATCTATTGGACCAACAACTCGCTGGATCGAGTGGCTCAAATAAAATATACTTACTAACTTGGTTTTTCTCCTTTGATTGTACTCGTTCAAGCATCGAATATATCCGGAGTCGAACCCCTACGGTTTTTTTCCAAAAAATAAAGCTTGGATAACGTGAGCCAAAAGTAATTTTCATTACAAAAATTAAATATCACTTCTACTTGATTCGTATATTCTTCTAAATTATGCATATTTTTGTGTTCGTGAATTAGTTAATAATACGTTTGTAAAATAGTTCATATTAAAGTCGGCTATTTATCATTCATCTTATATTTTATTTTATCTGCGAATACTTCGGTTGAATATTTTCGCGCAATTTCGCGAGTTCTATAAAATATTGAGTTCGTGAACCATAAGTGAAAACTTTCTTCTCGTTTAACGTTTGATTTTCGAGATTTTACTGAATTAATATTTCGAAACCACTCACATATATTTGACGGCCATTATAAAGAGGTAACACATTTTTCTTGATATAAAAGGAAAAAAATTACATTTTTCCCTATTTTGAACCTTCGAGTCGAATAATAAATAATTTTTATATGAAAAATTGCATCTTTCGGTAAGACTTCAGGTTCTGAAAACGATATACTTGTCTTAATTGTTCGATCCAATTTAAAAGTACATACTATAACATTCGGCTATACTTATTAAAGCCAATTCAACGGTGACACTCACAATTTTAGAACCACGTACGTAAAAACTAAAACGATTCAAACAAAACAACAAAAGACAAAACGAAAACGTTTAAAGGAACGAGTTGTTTGTTACATAGTGCCAATAAATGGTGCATATTGCCAATAACAGGTGTTTCACGCATAAAGTTGAAAACTGTACTTATACTTACACCTACTTAAATGAAAGAATATATTTAGATTGTGTAATCGTCACTAAAACTACTCTGCCTTTTCTGAGTAGAGTTTTCATAGATGTCATCAAAATTTTCTTCATAACCCACAAATATTTGCTCAATGATGAATAAATCTCTCTTCGTATCATAGGAATATTTAACGTTGAGAAACATTTTCAAGTCCATTAATTATAATTACACAGATGTTGCACTGTAAAGACGTGCAATTTAATATGATACTTAAAAGGCTGTAAATTATATCAGTGTTCAATGAAAACTCAAATATCCGTGAGTTTTCTCTAATACTTATCCTCTAATGAGATCTCCGCCTATACACGAGTAAACGGATAATAAACCACCAATTTACACTAGTATTTTCATTGTTTATACTTAAACTCAAGTAATTTTTTAGGGTTCCGTATCTTAAAATAAAAAAAGAAACCCTTATAGTATCACTACTTTTGTCTGTCTGTCTCTCAAGACCCTTTTTCTCAGTAACGAGTGGAGGTATCAAATTGCAATTAATGTCAAATATTTAGGTCTACGATCCCTTGGAATTAAAAAAAAATAAGCTTCTAAGTCAACGCCATAAAAAAAGGCCATTTATGCCGCATATTTCGACACAAATAAATCAAAACCTATAGGGTTCTTCCCGTTGACCTGGAATCATTAAATTTGGTGAGAAGTAAGGTCTCACATTACAAGGAAAAAAGTCCGAAAATTATATAACACATAAAACAATTTTTTTGAACATGTGCCTCTGAAAGTTATAGTAAGCCATTATTTATTGGTATAAAAAATTAAAATTTTGTAAATAGTTTAATAGAAATATCATGTAACATTAAATGTGTATAAGTGTCTAGATATGTACGGAACTTCGCAGTGCGAGTTCCATTCGTGCTTGACAGATTTTTTACCTTAAAATAAATAATATCGAAGTGAAATGCTGTTTGACTTTAAAAATATTTAGTCTATTAAGTATTTCACTCCAACACGTCAACTTTGATAGGTAAGTAAAATGCTTTTACCAAAGTTTGGAACCGTGTGCTAAATTTATAATTGTTTAACGTGTTCAATTTTTTAAACCCTGAAAATGAAAAAATACAACATGCATTTAATCATAAAGTAGCAAAATATGCATGAAATTATTATATTTGCAACCGGATATTTCCCGTCCTTTTAATTATTTGTTTATAACTAATTTAATTCCATATATATTCGTTGCAAACTCTGTGTAAGTTAATAATACTAATTAATATTAAAAAATATGGGCTTTGCTCGCAGAATCTTTCAATTAAATATGAAGTGTGAACAAAAATTTTTTTAATCTCATGATATAAATTCCAAAAATTATTCTTTTCAATTTTAGATATAATGAACGACAACAGCTTTGGGTCAAGTTTGAATTTTTTTTAATGAATATTACGAATAGAGTTATAGAAAAGCATATACTTCCAAGTTAACCGAGAAGTTATCTTAAGATTACGACATATGGATGAAACTCTAAGATATTTTATTATTAGAATTCACAATATTTTTTAAAGCGGTTTAATCATAAATACGACAAGAAATTTGTTTTCAAATGTCTTTAAGCCCCTTTCATACCTACTTACAAACAGAGTTATATTAAAATACGACATACTTTATCCATCAAATCTTTTTTTGATGCTTTCTCCTAACCGAGGTTGGAAATAATTGTGGCTATTTGGACTTTGAGTCATGGTTACTAGTTCTACGCAGTGTGGATGAATGCGTTTTTCCGAAAGTATTAGACAGCTTCGACATATAATGAAAATACACTAAAATAGAAGTTTATATTTTTTCGAAAACAAAAAATATTTTCTAAAATGAAAATTCTTTAAAAATACAGGCAATGTATTTATCGCTCAATGATAAATGGCGTTTGGCATTATTTATTTATACTGACGTCTATTAAATTCTAAACGAGGAAATATGTTTTTCAAATGCTGAGTAAAGACGTTTATTTCTTTCAATCCTTAACCCTTTCAAATATCTTCCATTTTGCCAATTAAAGATCATAACAGAATAATATTCACCAGAAACATTCCTTCTTTTTGCTCCCTTAAATATTTCTTTCGCTTTATGCATTTAGATCTGAATTTCTGTTTCTGTGTGTCTAACTCATTCATTTCACTATCTTTTTTACAAATAAATATTTATTTCAAGATTAATATTTATATTTCACTAGTTCTTAACACGTTTATGTCTGTCATTTTATGATTATGTAAGACACGATTTTTCATTTGTGTGTAACATACAAATGTTATTACTTTTATTATTAAATGTCAAATATTTTATAATGAAAATATTACGTTTTAATCTTATAGTTTTTGAGTTCACGCCATAATTGTGCGTATATTGCAAGAAATATTAAATCATATTTATTAAGATATTATTACTTTAATTAATTTTATTCATTCCTTCTAACCTCGTGTTCAATTTTCCATATGCATAGTACAATTATATTGGTTGCCAAAGTTTTGGATTCTACTGTACGGTCTTAAGGACGCCGAATTTTTTTTTTCAAGTCCAAAATAAACTTCTAACATTCTCACTTGTCATGACAATAACTGAATTAATTATCTTTCAATACTTTTTTTATTTTATAGTGAAAAACAAACGCGGTGAATAAAATTTGGCAACATTTGTTTTTCTTCTTTTTTGAATATAAAACTTTGCCTCTAGTAAGTCACATAACAAAAAGTAACAGAGGTTTTCAGTAAGTTCAAAAATAATGGTAAAGGGAAAATTGTGTACTGACAAGATGATAATTAATTGGTATGAAATAATCAAGTGAGAAACTATGTTTGTTAAATAAAGTTAGAATGCCTTTTTTACCAACTAGTAGTGACGACAAAACCCATAAAATCTAAAACAAAATAATGGAAGTCGCACATGATTTTTTTTAAGTAGATTTTTAGACCGCAAAACTTATTTTGTAATTAAATTTGAAATTTAGTCAACCTATTGGGTGTCACACGATTGTTTGTGCAGCTCGTTCTGAAGTAATAATGGGTAATCTGAAATAACGATAACTCTTTATGAACTCATCCTTTATGCAATTCCTTTCCTTCATTCCTTTTTGCAGGTACGGGGTGTGACAAAACCATAAGAATTAATGCTGAGTTGCTTCGAATAAAGTATCCGTCACACCAAGATGAGATATGCATTGCACTTACATGCATACAATCTTTCGCGTGTACTCGTACTTTTATCGTATCTTTACCACCGCGAAACTACGGCGGAGTAAATATCGTTGCCGAAACTGACGATTTCCGCTATTTTTTTTTTAAATAAAACTTCATATAGAAACGGAAGTAGAGGAGATAACGAAAGAACTTACAGTGATTCCACTTATACAAGAGAGTCGTCAGATTTTTCGTTGAATAGTTTTCGACAAAATCTAAATACGTACAATTTATATAAAATTTCGTTTACCTTCTACTTTGGTAAGTATATTTTTAATATTATAAACGCTTATAAATATATAGCGTACTTTTCTTATATGCATTAAATACCTATTTATTTTTTTATTTTAAATTTGCATTCACAAGGAGCTCTTAATCTGATTGTTCTTAATAGTTCCTTAGATTATAAATGTTTACCATAAATATCTATGACTTAATACGATGTCTATGTTCGCAAAACCTGTAATAAAAATATGATAAAGAAATGATTTATACTTAGAACTTACCATAATTTATCAAGCGGTAAAGAAAACTAAGCACAAAACATAAGTTTTTTGTTTACTAGAAATTAATATTTTTTATACTGTTTGAATATCGTCAGTATTCAAAAGGCTACTAAATTTTATTTATATTTAAAGAAAATATTTTATATTAATTCATACAATAACTTTCGTTTCTTTTCACTTAACTGAGATTCTACATTTCTGTAATTAGAATTATCGTCAACTTGAAATAAATAATGGAGCCATACTTTTATGGTTTATTTTCTTTTACAATGTTTATTTTCTTTGTAATCTTCGAGAACGCCTGTATAAAATGTTAAAATTCATTTCCTTGCTTTTATTATTTAAGTTATTTTCTTATGTAAGTAATGTTATTAAAGCATGCAATAACGAGGTAGACAATAAATCGACAACCAATGTAACATCCCATAAAAAAGGATGTGGTGAAATCACGTGACAAAAATACAATAAGTATATTGTAGGTAAAAAAGTTTCGTGAATCGATACTTTCACTTTTAAGAAACAATTATAAAAAACGGAAAATTTATATTTTTATCAAAATTTTATAAAATTGTTTTTACTCTCAGTTAAAATGATGATGAGATTACAATTATCGATGTTCTATTTCAAGCTTTAAAATGATTTGTTGTATTTTAATAGAAACAGATGGAAACATTAGAATTGTAAGTTATTCATATAAAATCTTAAAATGTTTAAAATATTTTTATGCAATTAAGAAATAATTCTAAACAAAGTTAAATTGCACAATATAAACTATAGAAATAGCTAATGCACTAAAGGTATTTTAAAAATATATTTTCATATCCAAATATAATTTATGCAATGTAATGCTTCGTGTGAAGCGAGATTCTCCTCGGCTAATAGATAAACCTTTCGATCTTTTTCCGCCCAATAATGATTTAAACAATTAAATTCCAACTGAATTGAAATGATAGAAAAATGGACCTATGCATATAAGAAAATTAGACCGTAGGTTACTCCTGAATTTACTTTCTTTAGTACAATATTATGAAAATATTGGTTAATTAACTTTCGTCAATTTGTCTGTAAAATTACGATTTCCCAAATAAATTATTTACTTGTACATTTTTACATGAATTAGTTTAAATAATAAATATGTGACTTACATCCTTCTTAGTCATTACACTTATGGTCGTAGTCACCATGTCAAGTGCGTTGCAGATGAGTGATGCGTCACAGAATATGTCAAAATTTCTCCTATTAGCTGTTCTTCGGATGCACTCATTGAGGGGAATGTCCATATCTGCTTTGACTTGATCTACCTTCTCATCTATGCACATGGTCTGTTACCTTAGACTTTGTTCTATACCACTAGGCTTTTAATACTATCGTTACTACATTACGATACGTATTCAGGATTTTTTGTGCGATTTTGTATAATATTGGACAAAAGCTGTATAAAATCGAGTTGTTGAAGCATGGATGTATTAATACAAATCTCAGTCCACGATATTTCCTGCATTCTTTACATTTTCAAGGCGTTTGTCTTATTTCCCTTGCTTTCACATAGTGTCCACGCCTCTGCGACATAGAGGAAACCGGGAGCACTAATGCTCTTGCGAGTCAGTTTTCGTGGTTTTTGTTATAATCTGTTTTTCCATATCTTCTTCAGCTTATCTGAAGTAGACCTGCAAATCAGCATACGCCTTTTAATTTTGTCAATACACCCATCGTTATTAGAAATTAATATGTTGTGTGACTTCGGACGAGTTATCGTTAGCACGATCAACAATCATAAATTTCATCTTATTGCCATAAATTTTGAATGTGAACTTAAGACTGGTATTTTCCATCTGTGCAGTAGACTTTTTCTATATGACGAATACTAGTTGATGAAAAGGTGGTATCATTTAACGCTAATATAAGAAAAATATCTTTGTGTCTAGTTTTGAATTTATAAACAATTTATGCACGTTCTTACATTTATAAACACACACACGCATACGCAGACATATGTATACACAATAGAGACTTAGTAAATAATAGCCCACTGCAAGCGAGACCTAATAATAAAATATGATTTTTTTCTGAAACCCAACGAAAACTCAAGTACAAAATATTCACTCATCCATCGAAATAAAAAAACCGCTTTACGATTGAGGTTTGATTATACATGTCCAATTCTTAGGAATGTAGACTTTATGATTCTGTTAAAGTTTCACTTGCAGCATAAGATTATTTAATAACTTCACCTAAGCGTACAGTTTAAAGCAGAGTACGCGAACAGTTTTAAAATGACAACCGGTGATACAATTTCAACACGAAGTGCGCCCAAAGTTGCGGAAAAACTAAAATTAAAATAATCGAAGAGAATGCGAAGACGTTAATAAGAGCAAGTTGTTTATTACCTTCGAAGCATATAATTAAAATATTTCTGTGTATAACTCATACTGCTATAGCTCTTTCAAAGTAAGAGCGGAAATAAGTAGTACACAGAAAGAATATTTGCCTTAGAAATACCAAGTTGCACTGGAAATCAAACAAAACCAAAAAAGAAAATAAATAAACATATGTAAATGCAGGTCAAACCCACAGTATAATGTTTTGGTAACACAAACATAATTATATTTCTTTATTATAGTAATTTAATTACGACCAACTGCTTTATTGCACACCTCACACGTGCGTGCTTTTTTATTGATTAGATCACTAGACTCGAATTTTGACTGTGAAGTTATATTGTAACCTAGCTAATTTTATAAGTAATGAAGTTTAATAAAGATTTCAGGAAAAAAGAGATCTTCCACTTTTTAATTTTATTCGCTATGATCATATTTTATTTTTATTATTGTAAGAGTAGAAAAATATTTGCTTTCGTGTCCATTTGTTACATAATTTTATTTTTGTAAAGAATTTTCCACAAAAACCCACTTTTTCGCTTCATTCACTTTTTACTATTCTCAATCTACGTTTTATGCGCAGTTTTTTCTTTTTGTTACTTGTTTTAAATTTTTATTTATTTATAACTTTTTACAATTTTTAATTTAAAATACGAAAAATAACAGGGTGGGTACGTTTTTGAATAAGTAATAACGATTTTCTTCTCGTAGAGATTTCAATATATATTTACTACCGGCAAAAATATGTACATAAATTAATGACATAAATTACATCTGTAATTAAGGCATATTTCTATAATGATTTACTCTTACTTAAAATTAAACAAAATATTATGTTACAATAAAAATTACAGAAAATTTTTATCAGGAAATGAACTTTTAAATATTAATAATTGAAATAATAATGAAAATGGTTTATAAATATATGAAATCTAGTGTCTTAGAAAGAAACATATAAACATGTAAACTAGTGTATTAATAAAAAATAATCATCCGATTAAAATTCACTTCATTTGTTTTATAACGTTCAATGAATCGTATTAAAAATGCCTTTTATTATTAAACTTTACCGAAAGTTAGCTGAACAATCAGGATGAGAATGAAACAAGTGAATTAAAAAGAAGGTACCCAGATATTTTTCGATAATTTCAAAGTAATTTTTAAAAGAATTGTCAGAATTGAAAATTTAGCAACAAAATAAAATTGTAATACTGTGTCTTCATAACTTTACTAATACACATTCTTGTAAATTACTTTCACCATAGTGTTACTTCAAAGTGCATAGATTTTTCTTTCACCCCTTTAAAACTGAATATCGAAAAGTCCTTAATTAGCAATCGCGTGCGTAATGAAAGGGTGGTACCCGCCGTATTTCTTTTTTGTTTAGAGTTTTATGTGTTTACGTTAATTTATTGAATAAATTACTAAATTAAATTTTTAATTGTTCTATAAATATACTATTTCATATATACACACATATATATATATATATATATATATATATATATATATATATATATATATATATATATATATATATATATACTAGCTGGCCCAGCCACGCATTGCTGTGGCTCAGTAATTATATTAATTTTTTTTAGATTAAATTAATTTTTTACTCATTATCTAAATACAATCAAATTAATATTCAGTAATAAAACTGAGAATAGTTTAACTGTTAACTACTTTTTAAATTGTATGGAATTGAGAATAGGCGTATTCGGCTGAAGTAAGTACTTATTAAATTTAGTGAATACTTACTAAATTGTCTATAGTAAAAACATTACTTACTATACTTATGCTTAGTAAATTAAGTAAATACGTACTTCGGCCAAACATGCTTAATAATTCGAAAGTGATAGGTAAAGTATTAGAATGTTAAAAAAAAATGTTATGTTAAAATTATGCAGAAACCAACATACACTTTAAATGTAGATTTTATATATCTTGCTTTTAACTATTGTTTTTAATCAATGACTTCTTTACAAAATATATGCTTAAAAATAAATTGATAATATATAAAAATTCCAATTTATAAATGAGGTAGATAACATTGATTTTGAACAATTGTTTCCATTTAAAATTTTTTTTTTAATTATTGAAACTGACAATTATCGCAACACTAATTTACGCACAATATTCTTGGTTAACCTGTCTTTTGCTAACACAAACAAATTTGATGGTTTTCCCACTCGTGATCAGGCCACATACAGTTATCCATGAGAGAAACACGTATTTTCCAAGTCTAAACCGCAAATCAATATGGTCATCGCAAAAGCTAAACGAATCGGAAATTGAAGCCTTTTAAATGGTATTGGAGATTCTGACGCTATTAATGGAATCGCGGCAACAGGACGATTTCTCCTTTAAACTTTCCAGTCAAAATTGTTGCTTCAAGAATATTTTCGGTGATCCTCTTGGTGACTTAACGTGTACCGTTGCATAATTTAGGTGGGTTTAAATTACGGAGAAGAATAATTGTTGAACCAATTTTTAATTGCAGATTGTGTGGTGGTATTCCTAGTAAATGCAGAGAATTTACGGAAGTCAACTGACGATAGTAAGACAGTACCACCGAAAAGTTTATCGTTGCCTTTAAAATGTTTCATACTTCTATCCAATGCTTCAATTGAATGCTTATGGGCCATAAGTACACTCATCCCAAATTATAATTGCACAAACTCTTTTGTAATACTGCAGCCATTCCGCTTTTTTTTAATGTTACACACTGCATTTGGTTTGTTGTGAATGTTTAATGGCAACATTGCAAGCATTGAGCTAAATGTGCTGTTCGTCCACCATCTAATAAAGTGGCAGCAATGCCTGACGATGCAATTGCCAATGCAATTTTTTGTAGCGATCGTCTCTTTGCAAGGATTAATGATATTAAAAATGTCTTACCGGTTCCACCTGGTGCATCTAAGAAAAAAAATCCACCTTGTTCAGCATCAACAGTCCTTATAATCTGATTATAAAAATTTTTTTGTTCAGTTGTGAATGATGGTTCATTATTCGCAATAATTGAAGCTAAATCAATTTCATTGTAATGTTTTTCTCGTTACAAATCAGTGTTAAGTAAGTCGATGGCCGGATGATTAGGTGCCGACATACCATATTGACTAAGTGGTAAATTTGAAATTAAAATACATAAATCGTCGATCAACACCAATGTTTCATTATACATCTCTGGTGTGAAATCTAGATTTGCACATTGGTTTGTTTGTTTGCCTCGATACAGGATGTCTTCAGTCATATAATTTTTATATTTCTCCCATAAAGTCAATGAATGTGTTGGATAACATGTGGTCAAAATTACTGCAAATAGTTTACGCATACTATTTGGTATGGATGTTAACGCTGCATCAGCAAGTGTCAAGTCCCAATGATTGTCTGCCTCCAGTAATTTCAATTCACGACATGCATCTTGATATGTATTGAACACTCGACCATCAACTGTGCGCAAAAATTCAAAAGATGTTGGTCCAGAAACATTTACCAACAACAAACGTATAAAGAAACATTCACGTTGTTTTGGACGTACAGTATAAAGTCGTCCCAATGTCTTGGCTTTAAATAAACCAGGTATTGATGGATGTGGTGTTCCTTGTTTACGTGGTTCCCATTTTTTTCCTATTTTTTGGACAATATTTTCAGTAAAATATATTCATTGACCGTTTTCGAAATGTACTGCAAGATGCTGATCAAGTAGAATCTCTTTCGTGTATGGAAAAACTGAAAATATGCCAGATAGCCTTGTTACTACTAATATATCTCTCCATTTGGTATCGTGTTATTTCGTCATTTTAGTTAATATTTTGTACTTCAAATATGGCCAGATCACTACCTTTATTAACGTATTTGCAAATGTACTTAACGGATTTCGAGGAACTACAAAACTCGACATTAATATGAGCCTGATACGTTTTGGAAAGCAGTGGCGAGTATGGAACTACCCACCGATTATCAATTTTAACTTGATTTGTAGAATTTAACATTTGCATATAAAATGTGATGCCACCATGGTTAGTGTCTTTACGACGATACAATGGATAACCATCGATATCCGTAATAGTATCATTCGTAAATGGTTTTGGGAAACGTTTCTTACATTTTCCATTCTCCATGCATGACAACGTCATGTTAAACGTACCACATGGTCCATGGATCTTGTGACTGATAACAACCTCAAACAACTCTGGGTCATTTGATGAATCCGGAATTTCAGCAGAAATTATTTGATCTATTTCTTCTGGACGAATTGTATTTTTAAATCTCGCTTTTGCCACTCAATATAATACAGCCAGCAACATATATTACCAAAAATTGAATATTTAACGGTTAAATCAATCATAGATTTCAATTTTTGTTTAAATACACGTGCAACGATATCATGGCGATGTACTGATTGTTGGCCTGATAACCACAAAGTTTGTATTTCTTCCCAATTTGGGTTACACGTAAATGTAATGAACAAATCAGGTCGACCATAATGACATACGTAAGTCATCGCATCTTGTATGTATTCTTGCATGTTCCGTGGACTGCCTATGTAGCTTGAAGGTAAAATACAGTTCCAATATCATTGATGTTTAAGTTCTCTTCGACATTTCCGATAATAGAATCTCGTAAATGGATGTTCTCTGATCGTAATTTAGCCTGATTGAATCTAATGAATCGTAAACGTTCACTTTCGATCTTAGCGTACATATCCACAACGTATTGATGGTACAGCTGACGATATCGGAAGATATAATTATCTTGATTAAATCTAATCATCAATCGGTGCGCATAGTAGTTCATTGAACTAACTTTTTTATTTGTTTTATTACCTAAAAAAGGATGAGTACTAATTTATTAGAAATATTGAGAATAAAGAATTAAAATCAACAAAATATGGAATTAATAAATTGATTATAAAAAGTACCAGTGGCTGGATCACACTGTTTGATGTTGATGTGATATTCATCTGCCCTTGCCAGAATATCAAAGGATACTGAAGTGCGTCATACGAACGATGTATATCTGAAATTACACTAACAGTTCTATCTGGACGTGAGATTCTAATATCTCTGTTGTTAGATGGATCACCAACCATAATAATAGCAACTTCATCTACAGTTGGCGCATTGAACCTGCCAACGTCAACGCCATGTCCACGTAACGTGTCTAGTCTTAGTCTAACGTGTCTTACGTAAAAATAATTTCGAATCGTCTGATTCGCCAGCAAGAAGTGATTTCAAAGTTTCCGGTGGAGTAGGAAGAGGTAACAGTACAACTTTTCCTGATGCACAACACATATCTGTTGTTTCATTTCAGAATTTTAACGCGTGGCAATATTGGTATATTTTATCCATCGCACCAATTGTAATCTTAGAATGTGCCGAGTAATTAATGTCTGGTTCATACTCGAACGCAAGGCGAAAGAATGATGCACGTGTTAATGCACGACTGGTTTGTCTCCTCTTTCTTTCGAGTTCTCTAAATCTGGCTATATTTCGTTGTCGTGCAGTTCTTGTCCTTAATACATTTTGTCGCAGACGTTTATCACGCTGTTCTTGAGATTCTTGTCTACGAATTTTTGCTGTTCTAATTCGTTGAGCTGCATTTTTTGCTGCAGTTTCTTCTTCTGATTCTCGAGCTCTCTGAACACGCTGGAGTCGTGACTTTCCGACACACGTAATGTCGAGGTTAGATTTTTTCCGCGGCATTATCCTGAAATTGAAAATATTTATAATTGAAATAAATGAATAAATTAGATCGAAATTAGTGAATGGATTAATTAACAATTATCAGATTAAAAAATCAAAATAAAAATCTAGTTGACAATAATTAATTTTTATGATTGAAAAGAAAATTGTTAAAATATTAATAAATTAAAAAGAAAAAAATGAACGTTTAGAAAGTTAAATAATTTCTTTATAAGTGCATTTATTTTTTTTCATTTATTTATTTATTTATTTTTATTATTAAAAAAATTATTTAAGTCTGCGAAATTTACACTCTTTAAAAAAATTAAATAAAATGCAAGCAAGAAATACTTACATGTGTATAAAGTTATGATTTTGCACTGATTGATACTTGCAGAGGTTATATACTTGGTAAATGCACAGGTATATTTACGTAGAGACTGACAAAGAGAGTAGTACTGAGACTTATACTGAGATTTTACTGGGACTTTAACTTTCCGGGAGATAGTATTAATTTACTCGTTTAAAAAACTGAACTGCGGTGACACTCGGCGCTAGTATTTATACCTGGGCCTTCAATTTCCCGAACGTTCTAGTGCGCATGCTTCGAGAAGAATAGATTGATCGATTGTCCGAAATAGTGACTCTCGAAGGTTCGAGAGGGTGCTTTGTTTACTCTCAGAGGGTGTCTCGAGAGCGAGTGAGATACCAAAGCTTTAGATATTCAAACCAGAGATGACGATTCGATAGAATTTGATCTTGAAACTGTGACTAAAATTTGACGCCAAGACTTTAATAATTCTCTAACAAAAGTAGTACAAACATTTTTCTGTTAGCAATGGTAATAATATTGTAACATAATACATAGTATAATTATAAAAATATCAGTCACAAACAATTAAAATAGTACGGTTATGTCGTGAACATAAATAAATATCACGTGAAATAAAGTAATAGAATTTGAATTCTAAAAAGCAGAACACAGCGCCATCTATTGGGTATATTTGCAACCTAGATGTCAAACGATGTTGAAGAATTTTATCGATGAATCAACTTACATCCCCATCTATGAGAACTTCATAAAAGTAAACAGTAAATGAACACTTGCTTAATAAACATTTGATTTACACATTTTATTTGTTTATATTCACGACGTAAGCGAATAATTGAGATAAAAATTATCCTATCCAGAAAGTTAGACCAAATTAAGGGTACATGTGAAATTTGATTGAAATCGGTAAAGTAGTTTTGGAGTTTATTGTCGACATACATCGTGACACGTGATTTATATATATATATATATATATATATATATATATATATATAAGATATATATACATATACACAATAAAATTAAAATATTCTGTTATTAGATATGTTTATTTATGACTTTGTATATTACACAATGGTAATTATTGCGTAGTGTTAACAGAATCTTAAATATCGTTTCAAGAGACTGTGAGTGTACTAGTGAATTGGTAGCATAAGATAGTAACCATCTTAAACAAAGTGACAATTCCCGAAATAATGTGACAAAACTAGAAAGCTAAGTAAAATCTGTAAATTTGCGAAAGTGCATTAAATAATTCGTATTTTACAATAAAATATATCCAAACACGTTTGTAGATTAGATCGATCAAAAAACAATAATCAAAAAATAAAAATTCAATACACAAAAGTTCATACGATAAAAAATTCCATCTCCATTTGTCATTACGAAATAAATTTATTTAAAAAATCAAACTTCCGCAAATAAAGACTTTGCTTAAGTAATATTACTGTTTTACTCATCACGGTTAACGTTGTTTAAGTGTATTCTAGGTTTGGGTTCAACTAGTCTTTATTCGTACTTTTATAACAAAAATTTTATTGATATATTAAGATGTTTTTAATTCCAAATAAAATAGTCTTTTACATAATTGTCGTTGTAAAGACCGTATTTTTTAATGGCTCGCGTAGTTGGATTGTAAACGCGTCACGATGGTAAGCAATTACCTCGTTACATAAGAGACGGCACCTGCAAGACGAAGTCATGTAACTCACCGTTAATGAGCCACTGTAACTGCTGGGCCACGGTTTGCATTGTGACCTGTGAACTCCAGCGTGCGAGCTATTGACTATAGATGTATGTATGCCTAAGTAGGGTACGGAAATCTGTTTGCAACATAACAGCATGTTTTGATGAATAATGACACTTTCTTTTAGTATTTCTATTTAAATATCATCTCAAATATTTCTGGTAATTTTTAATAAATATGTTATTAAATTAAAAACACACCATTTTTTTTAATTACAATTATTTCCTTCCTTAAAAAAATATTTTTAATGAAGAATTACATTATGGATATTATTGAAATATAATAATTCTTCGAGATGAAGCCTTTCTCAATAGCAAAATTACAAGTCAACCCAATTATTATAAACTAATTTATAATATAATTCAATAATAAATTAATTTTGAAAAAAGGTTTTCAAACATTTTCTAATAACAAAGATATTGCGTATATTTTAATTCTCTCAAATATTGACTTTGGTAATTACATAAATGTATGCCCAACAAAAGACAAGAATACAAACTTTTTTTTCATTTTGATGGTATTCAATCTTTTGCAACTTCAAACCACAGCCATTTTTCTTCTGTAAATTATCTTTTTTCTATCTAATACGGTAATTTCCCTCACTTAAACCCTTACTTGTCTTTAAAGGTAAAAAGCGCTGTCCGGACTTCAGACTACTTAACCGGAAAATGGCGCCACATGTTAACATTACTACCATAAATGTGTTTGTTTTCGACTTAACGCGTAACTATATTTTCCAAGCCGGTATTATATCTTTTGCGTGCCAATAACAGAGTTTTTGTCGTCACATAATTTTGTAACAATAATAACTCTGAAGTCAACATCATTTTGAACAATTGTTGCGCAACGCCACCACAGATTGTTTATACATGTATTCCATAAATTACTAATGTATATATATATATATATATATATACACACACACAAATGTATATATATATATATATATATATATATATATATATATATATATATATATACATATAGGGGAGAGTGGGGGAATTGGAGCCATGTAAGGAAAAGAAAAAAAAATACAATTTCGGTTACAATCACAAGCATTTATAGACACTAATCAGTCTTTTAGTTACCCGTCTTTCAATAATTGCTAAGGAACATAAAAAAAATATAGCCTTACATAGGTAAAATCACTTTTTCAATCAATTTTTTATCAATCTTACTTTCGCTCCCATTACCCCACGCATAGGGTAATGAGAGCTTTCATATGTGTAATGAGAGCCATGAAATAACACTAAACAAAATAAAATCCTATTTTTACCTATTAAAGAGGAACTTAAACAATCCAAAATTTTTAAGTAATCAACAAAACATAAAATAGAACATTTCCAGTAAAAAAATAATAAAAGGTATTTTAGGGATCTAAACAAAAATTGCAAAGATAATCTTTAGGGTGATCGCAACCTGAACATTCAGAATGGGCCCATTTGCCACAAGCTCTGCAACGATACCATAATTCTTCATCTTTACCAACATCGTTACACATCATACATACATTTTCCTCCTCAGACTATTCAGAATCATCATCACAAATATTATTTTCATCGATAGATGATTCGTCAGAAGTGCTGTCTTGGAACAAATATTTACTTCCTCTGTTTATATTTCTTTTGAGATAATTTATTCTTAACCTGTCTCTTATTCTTAGATTTATATATTTGTATTTTCTTTGATTTATTCCCCTTCATCTCTCTTTTATTATTTTTCTCCTTCTTCTCCTCAAAAACTTCCTTCATAGGGGTGCTAGTCAAAACTTCCGAATGTTGTTTGTTTCTGTTATCTTTTGCTGATTTTGCTGATATGTTGGGAGGAGGACTTAAAACATTTAAGATATGGGCAAAACTTGTAGAAGGTTGTGGCGAATCTCTTCTCTACACATCATGTTGTGATGATTGGTCCATGGCGGGCTGTTGAGAGGTGGTTGATGTTTGCAGCGCCTTTTGAGCGGAGACACTGGTTGTGAAGTAACTGTAGCAATTGTTTCCGAAAGGCCGTTTGAAAAGTGTTTACCACGTTAGTTGTGATGTCATTACTTTCGTTCTGGCCAAGAGGTAAGAAATCTTTATTTGAAAAAAACAGATGGGTCCATAGGAAATATTCCAGTAGTTTTAAAGCCAGATATTCCCTTGTCAAGAGATGCTATCTTTGAGTAAGCTTTATTCAATAGTCCAGCTATTTCGTATGGAGTTACTTAAATCATGTTTCTAGATTTCATGTACATATCGCATTCCCTTTTGTAAGCTGTTTTAGTGGACCAAAAAACGTCACATCTAAAGGTTGTAGACGATGTGACGAATGTGGAGGAATACTCAACATAGTTATATAATTCTTTTTGGCCATCTCATAGGATTCCAATGTAGCATGACTGTTATGATTGCCCATAACGAGCAAAATCTGTTTTTCTGCAGTAGGACTTGTAAATTTTATGAAATGTTCAAGCCATGTTTTGAATATTTGCTCATTAGTCCACCCATTTTTGGAACATGTATAAATAGCTCCCGGTGACCCATCACGTTCTAGCTGTGGAGAGTGTCTTTGTCTTGGAAAAATAAATAAAGGAGGCACATAAATGCCTGTAGCACTCATTGCACAAATTACTGTAACATTTTTGCCCCTCTCCCATGAAGTCGCTGCACCAACACGCTTCCGTCCTTTAAGAGCAATAATATTATCTGGCACATGGACTGTAGAAAATCCTATTTCGTCCATATTGAAAATGTTTTAGGGCTCAAAATGGAATTTTGTCATTACAGATTCTAAATTACTAAAGAAACGTGTGACTTCAGTCTTATTAAAGCCCAGAGTCCTGTTTATACTGGTCGCTTCAGGCTTTCTAATACTGAGTTCTTGATGTCGGTTCATGAATCCGTACAACCAATCTTTCCCAGCTATTTTTTTTTCAGTATTAAATCTATTCTGGACACCGAAGTTCACAGCCATATTGTAGCATATTTTACGCAGTTGCATGCTTGTTAAACCATAAAATATATTAGATATATTAAGTATGTGGTTAACAAGTATCTGTTCCTGTTCACTAGTAAACACGGCTTTTTTACCGAGCGACGGAGAACGACTGTAAGTATCATCATCAGAAATTGCTAACCTGTACCGTTTTTTTAGTGTGCTGTAAGGTATTTGATATTGTTGTGCCGCTTTATTAACCGATATTCCTTCATTTCTTATAGATTTTATTGCAGACTCTAACGTAGCTGATGTCCAACTAGCCTTTGACGTCGTCCGCTTTCTAGTTCTTGGCATCTAAAAAAAATAAATAAACAATACTGTTAAATTTGAATTTTGCTACTCGTAAGGCGTAATAAGAGCCATGGCGGGGTAATGGGAGCTCCCATTATCCGGCAGTTAATCATCTCAAAATACCGACAATAACTTAAAAAACTTCGCTAAATAAGTTTGTCTTTCAATGTTATCATAAAATTTAATAAATAATGCATATAATAGAGGAAAAATACGACAGAATAATTAAAGTTTAGGTACTCACTTTATTTGAAAGATTTTGCACTTTTTTGTAGCGAGATCACTCCAAACGTATTTCTTCTTGTCACCACTGTGCGCGTGCTACTGGGCCGGCCGGCGGCGATCACGTGACATCAACGAATGTTCTCGAATGCATTCCTGTCAGTTTCGTGCGACTAGTGCGTTCCAGTCTGTGTAAATTTTAGTGGCTCCCATTACCCGCTAGCTCCCATTGCCCCACTCTCCCCTATATATATATAAATATATATATATATATATATATATATATATATATATATATATATATATACATACACACACACTTATATAAAACTATAACAATATTCTAGATGTCATATTTTTTTAATTATGCACAGTGTTTTGTTCGCCGGTGGAAGATATAGTATGCAACATTTGTACGTTGCAAAAGTTGATATTTGAAATAGGTTATTAGAAATATTATATAGACTTAAATATTTATAAATGCCTAAATGCATACCCAATCCCCGTGGTATGAATTCTCATCGTTATTAACAGTTGTTATTTTAATACATCGGTCGCCATTGAATGGTACAGTAAGTTGTGCGCTATGTAGAGCACCAAACATATTTTTCAATTGATTGGCACGCTTCTAAAATTCAAATTTTATTCTCACTACGACTTAAGGGAAACAAACTAATTTAATTTTACGACAAACTTGTCTTTGTTTACCATCAACAATTTACTTAAACAATATTCTTTTAGAATAAGATTCTAAAGACTATTGGTGAGATTTGTATACCACAGATTTAATTAAAGTATTAACAATACGCATTCATTCGTGACTGAGATTATTTTAATATGGAATCCGTTATATATAAACTAATTGTTTAACTTTAACTGCTAATATTTATGAGTAAAGTATCTCTGAAAATACATAACAGGCATCGGTAATAATACTGCTTCAATATTTTCTTTAATTTTATTGATCATAATAATGGAATGCACTAACTTTATTTCCTCAGTTTACAAACTTTCGTTTAAAACTTCATAAAACTCAAAATGGGTACCAAGAATTATTAATAAATCGTTTACTCCCTCGATTATAACACTCTCCCCTCCCACTCTTTCCTTTCCCCTCCCAACTATCACTAAAATATCCAACAAATTTTCCCCGGGTTTGATTTCCGGCTGCTAGTTGAACGGAACTGGGGTGATGTCGATAATCGCGTAGTTAAATGTCACATACCAATAATTCATAGCAATGCTACTGTTGCAAGAAGCTACGCATTGAGAACACAATCTTGTGTTAATTCGCTCTGATAAAATGTTTTATTCTGTACCAAAGTAATTTATAAAAATAATAATAAAGTACAAAATAATAAGTTCATTTGAGAAACGTCAATGATAGCAAGCATCAATTGTGTACACGAAGTAAATAAGATTTGTATCCAGTTTTTTAACAACGAACAATTCTATCCGCGTACAAAACTAAACGAGAAAACTCTGCGGGAAACTCGAGATAAAATAATGAGAGAGAAAACGAAGATGTTCAAAGTAGCACATTGTTACGTTCGAGGCGATAAATTTAACCAGTTGCTATAAAAATTTCACGCCCGTAGCGGAGCGTCAATAAAAGAACATGTTTTACCGAGATAGCCTCCCTTTGATTTGCGCGTGTTTTATCACCTTTTATGTTTATGATCAGTAACATATTATTTGCCATATATAAGTTTTAATTTAATGAAAATTACAACTGACTTAAGACGCCATAAAAATGTTAAGTATTATGTTTATGAACGCACGAAATTAAAAATAATGAAAATATTTTGGCTAAAATGATCAGTTCAGTAAGATATCCTGCAAGAAATTTTCTATCAGTTACAGTAATCTATATATTAATACGTGAAGCAAAAACTTTGGACCCCTTTTTACGAAAATTGCGCAGACGGAGGAGTATGAAATTTGGCATACTTATAGTTTATATGTAGGAGAAGTGCAGAACGCTAATATTTTTCAATACATTAAATTAATAAATAAAACATTACACACACTACCATGTATTTGACACACACAGGTATATACATACAATTGACATATGAGTAGTCTATAGTTTTATTTTTCCGCTGGCTTTCTATTGTAGTTTATCTGCCAGACAATTCGCAAGTTATTGTGCTTCAACTTTGTTATTTTCTCATATATAATAGTAAAAAATTTGATCTTTTTTCTTGAATTACAGTTGTTATCATTTAATATAATATTATTAATAATAATCATAATTTTAATACGTGAAGCAAAAACGTTCTACCTTTTTTACGAAAATTACGCAGATGGAGGAGTATGAAAATTGGCACAGTTAAAGTTTGTATGGAGGATTACGGAAAGCTAAACTGTTTATATAATAATGCATTAGAAACACATTAAATTAATAAAAAAAACATTACACATACTATCATTCGTTTGACACACACACACATATGTATATACCCACATATTGACAGATGAGTTGTCCATAATTTTATTTTTCCGCTGGCTTTCCATTGTAGTTTATCTGCCAGACAGTTTCTAAGTTACTGTTCTTTAACTTTGTTATTTTCCCATATATAGTAGTAAAAAAATTGACCTTTTATCTGAAATTAGAGTTATTACGATTTAATAAAATATTATTTAATTTTCTAAAGGTTAATGATAACCATAATTTAAAGGTTAATAATAACCAAAATATTAATATGCAAAGCAAAACCTTTATACTCCTTTTTACGAAAATTACGCGTCCGGATTAGTATGAAATTTGGCACAGTTAAAGTTTAAATAGAGAAGAGTGCTGAAAGCTAATATTTTTTCATAGAAAGAGATATATAGATTTTTATTAGAAATACATGCGTTTGACACACACACATATGTACTATTTATTTATTGTTGAAGTCTATGGTCAAACTGAGATTAATATTATTTGTCCATAGTCTTACTGAATGTCAAAAATAATCATAATTATGATAATGTCATATTCATAGTATGTTTCGCATACACATATTAATAGACCAAACGCAATTTTAAATAATATTAATATTTAACAAATGAAGAAGTAATTTTTAGAGATACATATAAATGTGCACTAAATATAATTCCAAGACTTTTTCATAGTTATGATTGTGGATTAATGGATTTACAATGCAGGTTTTGCAATGCGAAACGTTTTAAATTCGAAGTGACTTTAAGTGACAGGACTGAATTCATTTAATGTTATCATAAGGGTAAAGCAATATTACCGCCCTTAAGTCAAAATGAATATTTTAAATCATTGTATTATGGATTTATTTCAAATGAACCTTCAATCAAAAGTAAGGCAAAAAATTATTTTGAAAACATTCGCAAATATAATTCATCATTTGCTATGGTTAGCTCAGAAGCTAAAATTTGCGGGGCAGTTACAAGTAGAGTATATCATTTCAAAAACATGATGCTTTTATCACAGATCATCTCTTGAATTGGAACGCAGTAATCTTTTGGTTCGGTCATTCATTGCAATGAAACATCATTGTCACAGACTTGAAAATAAAAAAAAAGAAATTTGTATGCTCATTAAAGTAAATCATGATTTAAATCAATGCCATTTCAATGATGCAGTTCAAACTGATGTAGCAGTAATATTTAGTACAGTTGATGGTGAGCCACCTTTGAACGAAATATGATTTCATTTTCAAAAGTTAATAGTATCATCAAAAATATCTCAATTTAAAATTGAGATATTTTTGATAAATTAGATTCTTCATTAGACCCTTGAACACATCCATTACTTTTTCCAAATGGTGATACTGGGTGGCATATCAATATTCCTCATAACGTACCAACTATATCTAATTCAAGAGCACCCAGAAAAAAATTAGCCATGCTTCAGTATGCAGCCTATCGACTTGCGATTAGAGAAGATTTCAGCATGTAGCACCATTCACAAAAAAATGTTTCTGCAGTGGATAGTTGATATGTATATGAGAATAGAGGGCTCAAGATTACATTGCATTGTTGGTCGGGTGGGCAGAAATGTTGGTCGTAGAGTAATTTTACCATCTTCATTCAATGGATCTCCAAGAAATATGTATCAGAATTATTTAGATGCAATGTCAATTGTACAATATTTCGGAAAACCGTCTTTATTTATTACAATGAGCAATCCAAGTTGGCCAGAAATAGTTAACAACATTGGTGTAGGTGAAGCTGCTAATTTTAGACCTGATATTATTGTGCGTGTATTCAAGTCAAAGTTGAAAGCATTCATAGAGGGCCTTATACAAAATAATATCTTTGGTAAAGTTGAAGCACTCATTTATACAATTGACTTTAAAAAAAAAAGAGGATTGCCTCATGCTCCCATTTTACTCACTTTAAATGAGCAAGATAAAATTGTTAATGCTATAGATATTGATAAAGTTGTATCTGCGGAAATTCCTCACATTGAAACACATCCAGCATTACATAAATATGTTGTAAAACATATGATGTACGGTCCATGTGGAGTACTTAATCCTAATCCTGCATGTATGAGAGATGGAAAATGTATAAAAGAGTATCCAAAACGATTTAATGAAACTACATGTGAATTGTTAAATGGGTATCCATTATACAGAAGACTTGATAATGGTATTATGTTATAAATATGTGTATACAGGCTATGACAGTGTATCTGTTGAACTAGAGTCTGGTGGAAATGAAAAAGGTCAAAATAAAGAAATTAATGAAGTTACCAATTTTTTAATTGGTCGTTATGTCGGATCAACAGAAGCCATATGACGCATCTATGAATTACCAATGCATTTTCAGTCACATACTATAATCAGACTTGATATTCATTTACCACGTCGACAGAATGTATACTTCCGAGAAGGGCAAGAACGTCAAGTAATTGATAATGAAAGACAAACAAAATTATTAGCATTTTTTGAGTTGAATCGATTAGATCCATCAGCACGAGAGTATAAATATACTGAAATTCCTATGTATTATGTGTGGGAAGATTCCCGAAATAAATGGAAGAAGCGAAGCCGTGGAGGTGATAAAATCATTACAAGGATATATGTAGTGTCACCAAAAGATATCAAACTTTTTCACTTACGATTGCTTTTATTGCATGTCTGTAGTCCGAAATCATTCGAGGATGTTAGAACACACAATGAATTTTTATACCCTTCTTTAGTTGAAGCGTGCCATGCTCGCGGAATAGCTTCAAATTATAATGAATGGCGGGAATGTTTAAATGAATCAAAAGAATTACATTCACCAAAACAAATTTATTTGGTTACATTTGTGCAATAAATGTGCCAGCCAATGCATTAGCGTTATGGAATGAATTTAAAGTATATCTTAGTGAAGATTTTCTAAGACTTTACAACGAAGAAGTATACTTTAATAGAGCTCTATTAGAAATTGATGGTATTTTGAATGTTCATAATTTGTCCCGTCAAATTCTTGGCTTACCAGTTCTCACATACTCGTAGAGAATAGAAGAAGAAAATACTATTGATACTGGATACTGATGATCATGATACTGGATCCAATGTTTTTTGTTTAACCGCTCACGCTGGTTGTGGCAAAACATTCACTCAAACAGCATTAATTCACAAATTAAATTCGTTTAATCTTCGTTGTATTCCAACTGCGTTCATTGGCATAGCTTCAACTTTATTACTTGGAGGTAGGACTTTACACAATGTGTTTAAATTGCCTACATCCATTTTAGAAAATTCTGTATCAAATATTACTGCAAATAGTAGCTACGGTAGTTTCATAAATTCACCATCATTGATAATTATTGATGAAGTTTCTATGTGTCCTTTCCAAGTGTTGAAAATCATAGATAGATTATTGCGTGATCTATGTGATGAGAACGATACACATAGTGTTTGAAGGAAAAACTATACTTTCGTGCGGTGATTTTCGGCAAATCTTACCAGTAATCCCACATGAATCACGTGGAACTTTAATTGAAAATTGTGTTACAAGTTGGCATGAATTTCTTAATTTTCATAAAGGTACATTATCTCATAAAGGTACTCGACATATGAGAGCTTTACCAAATGAAATAGAATTTGTAGAATTCTTGAAAAAACCTCATCATTACCAATTTTTTTTTAAATCGTTAATTATAAGAAGTTTTAAATCGTTAATTATATTATCGCAATATGCGATACAAAATGCTATTCAATGAAGAGCATTTTTTACCGCATAATTTTTTTTATTTTGCATCATCCTACAGCATGTTCCGTTTCAATAATTTTTTTTAAAAATAGATATTCTTTATTTTTATCCTTTTTGAATTCCATATAATTTATTTTTTTTAAATAGGAAAATAACAGCGTTGGCGAAATCTGTGGTTATAGTAGTATATAGTCTTTGACAATAGAACCTTAATAATGTTTGAGCATTATATTTTAATAATTGATATTAAATAACTTATAATTTAAATTTATTATGGTCGAATTTCGACCACTGGGCGACCACTAGTTATTATAAATGGACAATTTTAAGTATGTGTGATATATTAAACAAATTGCAATGGGATATTTGATTATTCGAATTGGGTGGCGAAACAGAGATTTCCTTTAGTTATAGAGTTGTAGGCAGTGAGGTCGAACGACGCTCAATCAGCTTAAAAAAATTAACGACAGCATACATTCTACATTTTTAAGTCATCAAAACGATAATAGTTTTCGTAACATTATGTCACGAAATACTTCTACGTATACACTTTCAGATATTTTTCTAACTTTGAGTATTAAATAATCACGGAACAATTTTACGACTGTTTATTTATATGTACTTCTGTAGCTACTTTCAATTCAACACTTTACTTTTTATTAAAATATTATTAATATATTTTTATGCAAAGTGATTTTTATGTAGTATGATTTTAAATTAAAATAACGATAATTACTATAATTATTAATTTAAAAAAAAAAAGGTTTTGTACAAATTATGCAATAATATGAATTAAGTTTTTGTATACTATGAACAATCGATAAAAATAAAATATCTTCTGTGGTATTTAATATGCTTTGAATGTTCAAAAAACGTACTGATAATAATTGTGTTTTAAAGATACACTTGCGTTACTTGAAATCGAATGTTCCAAAGTTATATTTGTGTAAAATACTTAGTCTCTGATTTAATTCCAAACGACAACCATCCTTACTTCCTTTCCTTCTATAAAGAGCAAAAATATTATTTTGCCCTACGAGAATTTTAGACCCTTGTTAGAGCCTTTAAAATGGTATCTGTTTATGTATTTTGTATTTCATAGTCGCGCGAGTATTCATGTATAAACGGACACACAAAAAGGATTTTTTCTGATTGGAGCATTCTACAAATCAAGTTTATCTAAGTGTGATAAATAAATCATTTAAAATACGATAGATATTATATAAACAGTTGCTAAATACTTATAGCACATGTTGAGAAGCCGTGCTCATAAATAATACTGTTGGCAACGAGTAGACTCCCTAGCGTATCATAAATAGTGTAAAACGCACATTTATGGCGCCATCGTTTTATGAAAACTGAGGGTTTTTATCTGAAGTTTTTACTAAAATAAATATGTAATGCATTACTTTGGTCTCCTTTGACTACTATGAATTAAAAAAAAGTAAAAAACAAAAGAATTTTAATTTTGTTCCTCCCTGTAGTAATCAAAATTGTCAAAAGAAAGATCTATGTTTTGTTCCGACGACAAACTTAAAAGCATTGGTAAACCCTTATTAAACAGGATAAATAATATTGTAAACGTGGTTACTAATCAGGTGATTTTCCGGATAGTATGAATAAATTGGTATTATGGACAAGACTATTCAATAAAACTTGCGAACTGTAATCAAATTCAGGTAGATGCAGTCAAAATTATAAGACGTTTGAAAGAAATGGTTTTCAACAAAAAAGGACACTATTAATCATTTGGCAACAGGATAAAATTTAAATTTTTAAGCAATAGTTATATATCAATAAACAACTTAACGGAAAAGTATTACTTTTTCGGTCTCATCATATTTAGATGCGTTTGTAAATCTATTTTAAATAGGCAAAATGTTAATTCCCTCTTGAAGAAGTCTAGTTATATAATTTTGGTTGCCTTCTTTACAGCAGTGAAATCAAAAGGCAATTGGTTGAAAATATTGGAAAGCGCAGCAAAACTCTTAACACCGGAAGTCAATTATTTAACGTTTCGTCAAGTCAGTCAAATTGATATGCTCCAAGTGACCGCTAAGAAAATCTGCTCGTTGCAAATCTTCTAAAATCTGATCTCAACTCTAAAATATGCATGAACACTCTAGCAACAAAAATTAGTGTGAAATACACAATTAATTGCCAATTAAAAATTAGCTTAATAAAGTTGCTAAACCAATGAAATCGATAATTATTTCAACTTGATTTTACATATTTGGTCAAAGATAATAATTCATTAATATCTTTACATTGGCCCTCATATACGTAACAAATATCCCAATAACAAAAAGACTTAACAAAAAAAATTTACAATCGAACTTTGGTGCGCCTTTTAAAGCTCTCAAATTGTATTTACTGATTTATTTTTAAAATTAAACATTTATTTTTTTCTATCTGCTATAACTTCTTTCTATTTGCGTTAAGCTTATTTTTGTGTACATTAATATTTGTAGTATATAAAAAAAAATCGAATCATTATTATTTAATCATTAAAGTTGGAAACAATTTCTATTTACCACATTTTGTTAAATTACCAATTCCGTTGAAAATTTTGAAAGGCCAAAATATTTGACTCCAAAAGCGCCATTGCATAAAATTAATAAAAATATATCGCACGATAGGTTATTTATCATTAAAACACGTGAGGAAAATACACAGTTAGATTTGGAATAACTTAAGACACTATAGTACACAGTTAGTGCAATTCTAATGGCTAATAAAAGTGACAGTTTGAATATTTTTAGTTTTTCATTTTATGCCTATGTGTTAAAAATAAATATACAAATAAAATTTCATTAATTTAAAGTAAATAATCTTTTAAGTAAGCAATGTCACACGTATTGTTTAAAAAATTTAAAAAAATTACATATCAGATTCGCGAAACTAGGTACTTAGATTTCATATATATATTATTTAAAACAACACAAATTTTATTAAAACGGATTACGTTTTTCAATTAATTTTTTTTATGTTATTAATATAAAACATTTTTACACGTGATGTACAAAATATTTAATAATTGATAAGGCATGAGTAACTCAAACTGTTGTAACGGTTCAACTTAGTCTTTTTATTGATTGTTTAGATCTAGAATATTTCCGATATTTCAGTTTCCGATGCTCGTATCAGAAGTATCAAAATAGGCCCTGGCAACAAAATCAGTCTGATTTTGGGAAATATAGTAACGTAATACTCTGCTCAAGGACTTCAAAGAATTTTCTTTTGTATGTGCATATAAATAATCTCGAAATATTTTGCTCTCTGTTTTAATTGCAGTTTCATTACAATGTTTAATTCAACACATAAAAGGGCGGTAAATATGTGAATACAACACTTTGCAAGAGGCACCTTCTTGCAATGGGTTATATTAGACAATAACACTACACTATATGTATTATCTTAGACGTAAAATTATACCATGTCTATATTTTCTAACATAAAACACATATTCCCTGTATTAGCGAATATGATAAGAAGGGTTGTTGTTTATTTAAATATCCTTAAAATATATTTATTCATTTTTTACTTTGTCTCAGAAAATATGACCACATTTTATATTCAGATCACGTCTAAACTGATGGAAAATAAACGATTGGTTAGAATTTACATATTCTTGGTCTTTTTTTAATAATTTTGAAGAACCGATACAGATTGTATTATCTCTATTCTAGATTAAAAAGCTTTAGTCACTTGTGGTCTTGGATCGCGTTTTGAATGTCTCCTCGCTCTTTTTATACAGTAGATAAATATAATACCGCCTTTTGCGAGTACTACTTCTATCCACGTGCTGAGAAATTCTGAACACAAATTTAATTAATTATTACATTCAAAACGCAATTCGTCGATTTACGTTTTCAAAAGCCGCCTAAAAATTATTGAAATCTATACTATTTGTGCTCGGATTATTATTTTAGTTCGTAGGAAAATATTGCTCATAGAGAGATAAAGTCGTCTAATTTATGCGTGTATACGTTAAAAATCTATGTGAAATCAACAAATAAATAAATCCTAAAAACAACGTGTAAGATAATAGAAGTCAGAACATTTAAGAGGCACTGATGGTATAATATATATATATATATATATATATATATATATATATATATACATATATATATATATATATATATATATATATATATATATATATATGTGTGTGTGTGTAGTTATACATTAAGGAAAAAATCCATCATGTTATGCGATACCAAACAATTTTACTTTGCCAAAAATGAAAATTCTTTATTCTTGACAGTTACATTTAGACAGTAGTCTGGTTGTAGTCGTATTATACATCAAAAGCTGAAAAAAAATCCATTGATCCATTCCTGCTCAAATGATAGATTAACTTTTCAAATCGGCTTAACACATATTCTTGCTAATGACGAAATCTGGTAGAAAATGTTCAATTTAATTGATAGGTCATATATTGAATGATAATATACTTTCGTTGCTAAATGAATAAAGTGATTCTGTCTAATGTCTACAAAGCTTCCTAATTAAATTTTAATTGAAATCCAAATACCAAAATTCGAACGCTAATTAAAGAATACAATAATTTTAAGGTATAACACGTAGTTTCAATAGAAATGATAAGTTTATTTTGTTTGTGTGTTGCAGATATTTTCTTTGTGATTTTCTACTAAAACCTGAACCAAATTTTATAATACGTAATATACACTCCCTTGCCAATCATTACTCACATTCCTCCATTATATACACCCTAAGGGAAATTTAAAATAGAGATATTATGTTTTAACAACTTTTTTTTTATCGGAAGCTAAATTTATTGTACTTTATCGACTCATCAACAAATTTTCCATAAGTCTTCAAAATACAAAACTGAAAGCAAATTACTAAGATCTTATGAAAAATCGCTTGGGCGAGGGGGTGACCAAAAGTGGGCATATTGTGGGCAAAACGGACATTCTTAGGGTAAAGAGAGGGATTTGAGACTGTCATGAAAGTAAATACAGATTAGAAGGGAATAATAAAAGAACACACAAGTAAGGAACAAAAAACTTTACTACTAACAGAAACAAACTGGGAAAAAGGATTCACTGTAACTTGCTAGAAGGGATCATATTGTCCAGACGAGTTGCATCGATGTCATGCTTTTTGATATGCGCCTTTGGTAGATCGAAATAAATCTGTAAACGTTTATTAAATTCTCTATCTTAGACAACGTATGTCGGCGCTGGTTTTTTTCAAGCTAACTAACATAACTGCTGTAGGTGCCATTTGATAAACGAGACGTTCGATACCTATCCGTTTTGACATTGTTGTTTTTAATTATATATATATATATATATATATATATATATATATATATATATAATATATATATATATATATATATATATATATATATATATATATATATATATATATATATATATATATATATATATATATATATATATATACATATATACGAATGTCAGAACGACAGGTTTAAGCATAACATAATGTTTAGGTAAAATCAATGTTAAACATTTGCTCATAACGAATCCTGACACAAGTCCTGTAACTTAAACGCTGTTTCGCATAATAAATAATTTTAAGTAAGAAATTACTTCTTTCGGCAAGATGTCAGATGTCAAGCCTTAAGAAGATTTATTTTTCTTATCTTTTTTAATTAAACTCCAAAGTATGCGCTATAATATTCTGCCACTTTCTAGAACCACCCTAACCACACAATTGAACTGCAATACTCAAACGATTAATAACACAATGTACGTCGAAACTAAAACTAATCCGAGCAAAATTAAAATAAAATAAAAAAAGAAAAACCGAAGACGTTTAAAGAAAATATTCTTTATTATATTAGTGGTAATAAATTTGTCTGGTTCATATATAAATTTGGCAACTTTATCCCAAATTTGATGAAAGAATTTAATTTACTAGTGTAATGTTTGTACAGAGAATTTGTCTTTTTTTATTAGAGTTTGTACAGCTGTCATCAAAATTGTCTTTATTATTCACAAATATTGAACAAGTCTCTGCTTGTGTGATAAAAACGTTAAAAGTTTGAAACCCTCCTCAGGTACAATGATTACAATTACAGAAATCTTATTCTTCAAACGCACCAATCTTTGAATAATTCATAGACATGCTAAAACAAATTTTGCAATATAAAATCATTAATAAGAGAAACAAGTTTAAAAAAAACAAGGCTCAATTTTTTCCATATAACGTCTGAAGGCTTTTGTCAATAAATCTTTTGTGAATAAATCTTTAAAAAGTGAATAAGTGAATAAATATTTTTCAATGTAATTTTCTGGGATAAAAAAGAAACTTTTGAAAAACTTAAAATATAAATATTAATTTTCCAACAATGTATCATGGAAAAAGACTTTCAAAAACTGTGAAAACATATTGGATTTCATATTAAATATTACTTACTTTTAGAAATGAATCGCCACCTTTTTTTTAAATATTACCAGTGGTGCAAAATGATTCAAAACCTGCAATAAATTTAAATTATTCCAAAATAATGACGTCTCTATTTGAGAAAATAATAATACACATATCCTCTGAATTAAAGTTAACTTTTATTGTTCATTCAGAAAATATTTACAGAATATTTACAAAAATTAACACAGTACTCGATCAAAATAATGTTCAGAGAAAAAAATTTCTGGGAATAAAATTTCAGTTAACTATTATTATTATACGTATTAACTACCATATATTAAATATTTAGGTTTGTAATGAGACCCTCGCCTATACACAAGTAAGTAGATATAAAAAAATGGATGATAATTTATCAAGAGTACACGAATACGTATATTTTAAATTACTATAACACAAGGGAATTAATGCTTTTATAGTACAATAATTTTTTTTCCCCGTGCCTATCTAACTTCGAAAGTATGCGCGGTAATACTCTTGGAAATACTCTTGGACTTGAAATATTTCAGCTAGTGCGAGAAGTTTTACAGGTAAGTAACACAGATAATTTATCAAAGCTTGCAACTGCACACTAAATTTTGAAACGATATATAATAAATTAGAAACAGAGCAAAATGTTTGCGAAAACCATGTGTTTGGAGTGAAGATGTATATAAAAAAAATATATATATATGTATATAAATATATATATATATATATATATCTATATATATATATATATATATATGTATAAGCAGTCGGTCCTCTAAATAAATATGAAGTTTATTTGTTTTAAATATATAAAAATAAAACCATTTCTGAATATTAAATCCCAAATAAACACTGTGTTAATTGGCAAAAATTTTGAAATAAGTTATATTTAGACTGAACATTTTAGTCAACATAAACTTTCAAAATAAACCTGAAAAAATTTCCTTTCGTTATTGCTTTTTACGCATTTTTTAAATATTTTTTCTATCGTTATATTTAATATCTTTTAATTATAGTGTTCACATCAATATATTGTTAATATTTTTCAGACCTTTTATTATTTTGTCATTACATTTACATAAATTTGTAAATTTTTATAATAAGTAATGCATTTACAAAACATACCAATTTTTAAGATACCATACCCCAAAGGAAAAAAGAAACTCTTGTAGAATCACTTTGTTGTTCGTCTGTCTGTTTGTCAAGGCCCACTTTCTCAGGAATGCGTGGAGGTATCAAGTAGAAATTAATATCAAATACTTAGGTCTACCGTACCTTAGAGCTGTAAAAAATTTTAGTTTCTGAGTTAACGCAATAAAGAAGAACTCTAAAAATACGATCATTCATGCCGCAAATAAATTAAAATATATAGAGTAATTCCCGCCGACCTAAAATCATGAAATTTGTAGTTATGTCATATAAAAAACATATTTCTCTTAAATATACATCTGTGAAAGATATAGCAGACAAAATATTTTCAATCTAAAGAATGAAAAGTTTCTAAATAGTTTAATAGAAATATCATGTACCAGTAACTGCCTAAATGTGTTCAGAACTCTCGTAGTGTGAGTTCCGCTCGTGCTTGGCAGTTTTTTTGTTAAAAAGCAATGACAGAATAAAATCAATGAGGAAATATTTATTATATATTTTATATTATTTCCTACTCATTGAATCACATAGCAACTTGAGTCTTAAAAATATAAAGCTTTCTTAATTGTCCCTAATATTGTTAAGGTTAATGGAAAAGGCAGTAAATCTGCTACTTTGTAAATAATGGAAATTAAGCGATATCGACATATTGGTGATAAACGATGAATAATTGTTTAAGATATTTATGTTGAAAAAATTAATCATATACTATTTAAATTTAATTTTATTTTCAATAAATCTAACAAAAACATTTACAATATTTATCACGACCGTATAATAGAATTGCGACACTTATTTTATTTTCTCACTTACGTAGGTACATTGTATAAACAAATTGCGAATAATTGGAAATGGGTTTAATACAAATTCAAAACGTAAATAAAATTTTATCTTTTTTAAGACATTGCACCCTTAATATTTAAGTGACAAATTAAAAAAAACATAGATCTGCGAAATAATAAATCATGTTTAATTTCACTTTTTCGCAGTTAATTAAAATTATATATTCAAAATTCATTACTCTATTCACATACTTTAAATTATTTTGTTATACATCAAATTGTAATTGGGAATTTCAGAATTTGTTTCACCCTTATTATGTATCAAAAGTACGTGGAAAACCTATCCATTGTTATGACCATTACCATTAGTTGTAGCTAAAATGCATTGTCCAAAATTGCGCATTCACAGCGAATGAAGTGTAAACGAAAATATAAAATGAAATAACAACCAATTTAATGATAATGGTTTCCCCTGCACGAATTCGCACGTAATCCCTGCACGAATTCGCTTCTTCATTGGCTAGGTTTAATTTTATTTTTCGTTCTCACAATATTTGTGCAGCTCGTAAGCACGTTTGTTAACGGGCGTGGTCCTTACTGCCTCCGTGCAGTATGGTTGAATGTGCTCGTTCCAACATTATTAAATAGCGTGGATAGTTGTGACACACGATGAAAATACACTATAATAGATATTTATAATTTCGTCAGTCATTTAATAAAATGTAAGAAAGAAGTTTTTCTTGAAAGGGCTATTCATGAATGATTAATTATTTTTGAATGGTTCTGTCTACATATTCCAATACCGTTTAAATCTTAAGCAGTTTAGCATGTTTTATTCTATCTATGTACCTACGTTTTAATTTTGCAATTTTTACGTCAGGCTCTTTCAAATATTTTTTTTTTTTATAAAAAATGTTCAATAGTGTAATAATCAACCAATGTGTTCTTCTCCGATATTTTCCCCTTTGTACATTTTTATATGATTTACTATGGCTACGATTATTTATATCATCTTCTTTTTAAAATTTTGATGAGTATTTCTATTCCAACACTAAATAGTATATTTGACGATATTTTGATACTTTAACGTGTATTTATATCAATATCTGTTATTTTAAGCCTGTATAATCTCGATAATTTATTTGTGTGTAATATATGATTATTTTTATTTTCATTACTAAAATAATAACAAGCGCAATGGGATAAAGTAACGGGTTGAAATTTAAATATTTCAGTTTTCGAGTTCACATTAGCATCATTTTGTGGAATATCTAATACAATACATCATTGTGAGGATTATCCATCATAGTATTCATAAAATAGTTACTGCTATAGTAATTCCTCAGTTTAGAAAAATACAACAAACAGTCATAGGTAAAAAAAAGAATATTCGTGAAATTTAATTTCAGGTTACAATTACTTTTCAACAAGATTTTCCTTTGTATTATTATTTTAGCTTCTTTTCTTTAAGATGTTTCTTTCATTTTGTGGAACGTGACCAGGTATTAAAATTCGTAGTTCTACAGTAAACATCTTTTTTTATATTCAAATTTCAAAATCAAATTTTTCGGAGGAATTTGAATATCATGACAAAGTACAATACAAATGTTTCGAAAGACATCGGACCTCATGTTTTAGCGGAGTTGGAGAAGAGAATGAATGTTCCCGTCAAATTTAATGACATCAGGGAGTCCACTGGTGTCAACAAATTTGACGTAAACATTCAATCTCTTCTCTAAGACTTCGTAGTCCTCATTTTATATCTTTGGATACAATATATATAAAATAAGTATACCATTTATCTCTCACTATTCGGTCAATTTAAACTGTATTTATTTATATTTGGGAAAAGTGGGAGCACTTTTCTCTTCCTTTTTTCTAATAACATGATGTATTTTTTTCTGTCTTTTAGGTCTTATCTCAAATGTAATATATTTTATTTAATTTTAATTACATATAAATGTAATATCTTTATAAATATTATGATACACTTTTCAGCGTCTTCCGTAAAACTGATTTGGACCATCTTCTGAATTGTATAAATAAGAAAATTATGAATTACAAGAAACGTCGCGTCCTCCTACGCTCTGTAAATTCACCTGCCGCTGTATTTCGGGGCCATACTGAGTTTTATTATGAATGTCGGTATTCCATGTCGGGCCATACTGAGTTTTATTGTGAATTTTCGGTATTGCAATAAAAGTAAAAAAGTTTCCTCCACAATATCTAGCATTTATCCCACTGCTGGAAAAATGCAAGCTTTTTCTACTGTAGTGGGACATGAAGAAAATCTCTGACAATAAAAATAAAATAAGTCGAAACTTAAACTTATCAGTTTTCGTAATTTACATTCACTCCAAAGCAAAATATTATAAAAATAATAATAATTAGAACGATGCTATATATTTTATATTTAAATGTGGTATACATGACGTAGAAGAAAATATTTAATAAAACAATTAATTCTACAGAAAGTGTATAACTTTGATTTTTTTATTTATATTTTATTGTTTGCCCCTACAATTAAGGAAAAATAATATATATTTCCTTACGAATAATTGCTGTAACTTAGAAAAAAATAAAGCCGACATTAACAACCAGTCGGAAATAGAGTTTTAATTTTTATTTTAAGTATTATTTAGGGTTTATTATTATAATTAATATGACGTAAAAAATTACGAATTATATTTTTTATCTGCACATTTTCCCTTTCAAGGCTCTCCTTCTCGGAAGTATCTCCAATATCCTTCTTTATATCTACAATTCGAATGCGAATAACAGTGCATGTACAATTTAATTAAACCCGCAAGATATATAAGCTATTGAAAAATTTGATAGGACCTACCATAAGCTGTTAATCTAATGTAATTTGTCAAACGCCCTTATACTTTATGTTCAAACTTTCACTAAAACTATCTTAAAAATAAATGCTTTACCGGCATACTCTCACTGCAGTTACAACTCAACTGCATTAACGAAAATATAATCTTTATAACAAAATAAAAAATTCTTACTGGAAAATAATAAAGTAAAATTGGGAAAACCTACAATATCATAAAAAACACGTATATGTGCCAACGTAAATGACGTCTTCGTCCATATGGGATAGGTTGTATTTTATTTTCTGAACTTGCAGAACTGATATGAATTACAAGATCGTTTCGCAAGTACTTGTGTTCTCTGTATTCCCTACAGTATTGTACAAGAACCTATAATTATAGTTGATAATTAAAATAGTTTTAACCAAACTTTATCTTTATTTCTATTTTATTTCATCGAAGCGAAATGAGAGAAAAATTGTCACATTGCAGCGATATTCGGAGCCAAATGTTAGTGTTGATTTACATTTAAATAAAAAGGTGTGAACAAAAGTTTGACAGGCGACGTTTAAACCTGTTTACAATCGCTACAAAAATTATAAGTTCAGTCAAGCGTTAGATGAAGCGATAGCTCTCGCAATTTCCAATATTTAATTTTTCATTACATCTTAAGGTATGTTGTTACCAGAAAGCGTTTATGTTTTTGACCGCTACTTTGACTCAGCGTTATCCTGTACTTTAATCAGAATCAGTTTTCTAACCCAGGAGAATTGGCCGAAATATTGGTTATTAGACAACGCGACTATCATCTGACTTTCGCGGCTGATATAAGAAACTAGGCCCATCTTGAACTAAATTTCTTATAATTTCAATTATTATATAATAGCAACAACTGGGACCAAGGGCTTAACGTCTCCAAGCGGACACAAATATATTCTATGTAATAGTTTATTATTTCGCCAACTATTTACACGACTCATCAGTTCATAGTAAGGTAAAGCTATCCCGTGTATTAAAAAGATATAAATATTTATTTTTAATATGCCTATTTTAAAAAAAATATTCCTTATTAACTTGCTTAGTTACAGGTGCAATGAAAGTATTTAAATTACATTAAACATTTATCCACGATATGGAACTCTGAAAAGGTAAGTCCTACGGTCGTGCATATAGGTATTATGGATTATTATTATTATAGATTAAATAGTCCTAAGGTCTTGCATAGTTTTTTTAAATATTTCTATTAAAAGTGGTATACAGTATGTAGGAATAACACGAAAACGACCAAAAGAAATAAACTTTTGTTGCAAACATTGTTTTCATACATTTTTCGATAGGTGAACCTCAATGGTTTTATAACCGATATACGACGGGACAATACGCTATAAAACATAAAACTTTAAAAACAGTTTCTAGCATTGTGAACTAAATATGTCGATTAAATATATTTGTAAAATTAATTTTGAATTTGTTCAAATAAGAGCTTAAAACATTTTTAAATTTTAAGGGTATTATAACCATTTTTAAGCCGTACAAAACGATACGACTCTTTCTAAAATTATGTAAAACACGTACAAACTTTTTTCACTTGACTTATATTTGTATCAGTGCTACATATAGAAGGCAAGCCCTAGCTCATAAGCAAAGACTGTTATTCGAAACTTGAAAGCTTTAAATAATTTAATTTAGGAAATTCATCAATTTCTATAAATTTAATTAAAAAAAAAGCAAAGTATATCATAGGTGTCAAATTGACGTATAATTTTAGAGCTATAGATGGAAAGCCGCAAAAATAGCAACAGGACAAAGTAAAACAACATACTCGTAGCATTATAACTTAATTAGAGAGGAATAAAACAAGTCTTCATTTGTGTTCACTGCTAACCCGATTGTCTAATTTAGTTCGTTTTTAAAATAATTCACAAGTTATGTTTTTAAATTTTAATATTACAATTACCTTCACAACTGTCCAAATAATTTAAATGATTAATATCAGTATTATATAGAAACAAATTGTCGCCTTCACGTCTCTCTTAAGATTTTATTTAACATCTGGAATATTTATTAAAAAAATTATTTAAAAAATGATTATTATAAATAATATGAGTACAAAATATATAGTTTCAGAAAAAACACAAAAGCAAAATTTTTTACTCAAACAGAATTTTACTCGAGGTGTTTTAGCACTTTATGAAAATATTTTCCTGTTAAGAAAAACAGAAACGAATAAATTTAATTCTGCTTCGATCCAACAAATACTTGATAGATTTTATTGGCAAACGCTTACATATATTTTTTTGAATATATACACAAATCAAACCGTAAAATTTAAAAAGAAATACTGTCACTTTTAAGAAAGTATAAATAAACTAAATTTTATAATATTTACTACGAAATTTTGGACAAGAAACACAATCTAAAATAGTACACAATGATACATCACCTATTTCTTAAAACTAACCCGTAGGTTATAAAGACAAACATACAACTTGGTACGAAACTATAAAAGCTATAAACTTCATAAAAAATGCTTAGTTCTGCAAAAATGAGATAATACTATGATTATATATATATATATATATATATATATATATATATATATATATATAATGAGCTAAAATGAAAAAAGAAATGATTTCTAACGACGAGCGGCACCATACTGTTGTTTTCCTTATAGTGATACAGTTGTATTCTTTACCGCGTTCTGACGACGGACCAGAATAATAGATATGTTGTCCCATTGCAGTAATATTCAAATAGAGACAAAAATCCGTATTGATTTGCATTTATATAAGTATCAACGGGTGTCAACAATGCTTTGGAGACGGACGAGCGCTCAAATCTATTTTCCTGATCATATACTTAGTAGTCAATTTAAGCCTTGAAAATACTCCAATCGCTGTATTATTTAGGTTTTTATTACGTAAAATTTTAAATTCTGCTTTATTATGTAACTACAATTTGAAATTTTAAACGTTTTCATAGAGCGTAGAGAAAGCCTGATGCTAGAATTACCTATTACCGTGAAATATTTAAAACTTATAGACCATTAATTACGAAAAATGATAAATTAGGTATAGAAATAATTTCAAAATTTTCCAGGTTAGACGGAATTTATGTCAAATCTTCTAAATGATAAACTCATTAAGGTATAAATATTTTGGCAGTTCGCGGTCAGTTTACTGGAGGATCCATAAATAATTATTTAAAGGAATAACATGAGGGCAGTTTAGAAGAGACGTGGAGCAGAGAAAACAATCGTCTGTTTTGCTCTTGGTCATTATATTTGTGCATGCGTGAATAAGAGAAGAACTGATACCAGGATTCTTTGCATTTCGAATTGATTATATTTTGAACATAGAAGTGATAAAAAGTATCAGTTTCAAAGAGAGAAAGGAGAGGGGTCTAATAGATTATTGTCCATGGTTAATATATTAAATTAAAAATGAGGAATCAAAGGTTGAAAGTCAATATTACAATCTAATCTATTCTCAGAAATATGTTTAATTTCCGTACTTTAAAAATAATACTATAAGGAAATGCATCACGTTTGATAAAATCTAAAATATTTTTATGCATAGTTAAGAAATATATATTATTATAATGCTGCAAGTTTTCAATGACAGGTAAATTTATTTAATGGTTAATTGTCCCCGCGTACTAAATATTCAATATTCATTTTTGCTTTAGATTTTACTATTTTTAAGGGTTCATTACAATTCATATAGCATTATATTATAACATACTATTATACTCTAAATATATTCCATTAAACCGGGATACATTCTCTATCAAGGCGTATTGTAGTTTAGTTAGAAAATATTTGTTTTTTAAGTTCGATCAATTTCAGTTTTCAGTCCTTCTCAGACTTCAATTAATAATGTCACAAGTTAAAGAAAATCTCCAAACTGCAAAAATAACATGAAAACATTTTTTTGTTGTATAAATCCTTGCTTCTCGTTCAAAATTCTTACAAACAGAATTTAAGTGGCGAGATACATCTTTGCTAGTCATATAATAAATAGCAATTCATTAGTCACAATATAAGAAAACTCGCTATGAAATGTAGACAGCATAATTAAGACATATATTTTATTGAATTAACTAAAAGACTGTTCTCTAAACTGAGAGGTGCCTCACTGTATTTCCTCTTCCTAGCCGGGCAAGTTCAAGTTCTCATTGTAACCAAATTCACAAGCAAGTTCTCATTGTAACCAAATTCACACAAAGACAAATATTCTTATTAATTTGAATTTATATGGGCGGGTGCGAACTTAGGTTTAGCGGGAGCGGCAAGCGGACGACGCTCAAATCTAGTTGATCTGGCAAATTCATGGCTCATAAAATTCATCGCTCACTCGGTCTTTGAGAGATATTTCTTTATTCAGCTTGGTATATTCACTAGATTCTTTATATTTTACAACATTTCTAGCAAAGGTATGCATGTAACATTTTTATTATCAGTGTTTAAAACAAATTATTTGTATACATACGCTTGGCAAGCTATTGAACATTTATAGAAATATAAAAAATACTGTTGAATATATTTGGCGTTAATTTTGTAGAAACTAATTATTCACAATTGAATAAAACTATGTGATGTAATATTATTTCTAATTCCTTTAAGTTCTTTACCACGACCTAAGTTTCTTTGTATTCATGGTAAAGAATTTAAAGAAAGCAGAAATAATACTACATCACATAGTTCCATTTAATTGTGAAAAAAACACTAACATAACAAAATATAGAATTAATCTTTTAAAATTATTTGTTGAATAAATTAAGGTAGAGACCGAAGATGTTTTCTGAATGTTTAGAATAATTGCTTACCGTCAATAATTAGTTTTCCTAGAAAAGAAATTATATTAACTGTACAAAAAGTGTGTTGAACGTTATTTTATCATAAAAATAGTTTCAAGAGCTTTAAAGTATAAAAAAAATATATAATAAACTAATATAAGCGGAATAGTATTTTTTTTTAAATTCATCGGTTTAAAGATTAAAGCAAAAAGTAAAATTTATTTTTAGAGTTCATCCTACTAAAATGATATATAAATTAAATGGGAAAAAATATGGCTAGAAAGTAACGACTTTAAAATGATTTTTTTTCTAAATGTAGAATTTAGAGTCAAGCTTAATATTTAATTATTTATTAAATTTATATTAAACAAACTCTTGAATTTTAATCGACATTTTGAATTGTATTTATTCATGAGTATCGCAAATAATTACTAAGATTTTTAATCGAAATACGTATATCTTATTTTACGTAAACTATTTCAATCTGTAAAATATATATATATATATATATATATATATATATATATATATATATATATATATATATATTAAATTAATACATATAAACGTCGGATTGTATGTGAGACATTCACTTTATTAAATACACTAAAACAAAAACAACTACCTAACGACGCACTTCGTCTCAATGTTTTTCCTGCTTCCTTATCATGGCTTTCCCCACTTTTCTATTTTGTTTCATCGGAGCGAAATAAGAGAAAAATTGTCATATTGCAGCTACATTCGAGAACAAACGTTAGTATAGATTTACATTTAAATAGAAGAGTGTGAACGAAACTTTGACAGGCAAACGGCTCGCGGACGACGTTTAAATCTGTTTTACCCGGGCACTACAAAATTATTAGTTACTGTTAAATGAAGCTGTAGCAGTCGCAATTTCCTATTGTTAATTTTTCATCATGTCTGAAGGGTGTATTATTATTAGAAGACATGTGTGTCTATAATTAACCGTTAGAATGAATACTCTAACTTGCGTATTCTCGTAGTTTAATCGGGGTCTGCTATATAACACTTGGGATTTGGCCAGGGTGCCGAATTATATAAGCGAAGAAATCTTATTTTTGAGAAATATAGGGAAAACCAAATCTTTCTTAAGCTAGATTTCTTTTAGCGTGTATTATTTTATCACAACGGCCAGTGATCAACGTCTTAAAATATCTTACGAAACACCGGAAAGCTCATAACGGGATTCATGAGTTTTATAATGAATCTTCAGCCATCCATTCATTGATCGATACTTGCGTTACTTAATTCATTTAGTAGAATAAGTTAAGTAACGTCGAGTAAAATTAACTAGCGTAGCTAAGCTATGAGATCTTCCATGCATGTATCTAAGAATAGTACTAAAAATTAGTAAATAGCGCCTAAACATTTAATTACGAAACTCAACACGAACTAACTTGTTAGTGTTGACTCCCATAAAACCTTACCCGTGTTCAGATGGTCGTAAATATGTTCGACCTAATATTTTATTATGTTGCCACCTATTTATGCAACTCTTTATTTTATAGTAAATTAAAACTTTGTTGTATCATACGGTGACCTAAAAATGTCTTATGCTTAAAGCGCGTAAAAATGTTGTAAATTATATAAAGGCAGATTTAAATAATTTTACAGAAAATTTCATTTGTCTTTCTAGATATCTTTCTCTTTTCAAATAATTTGGTGGTTTCTGGTGAATAAATTTTTTTGTCGACCATCATAGAAAATAGATTTTCAAAAGGCATTACTCAAACTCAATTTGCGAAATTTGAAAATGATTTACGTGGAGAGAGTAAGTAGTTATTTTGCTGCATTAGCATTATTATTTCTCTAGTTATTTCCCTGCTTGTTTTACACTTACCAATTAGAAATACCAAATGTAATCTGCTTAATATACGACATGAAGTGGCTCCTTCGGCACCCACTAAAGCCACTTATATTTTTCAGATTACTTGTCAAGGAAAATATGTTTTAGTTTACGCAAGACCAAGTTAAAGACCAAATTTATACTTATCACTGTGTTACAGAACCTAAAGCTTTCGAAAAAACAATTTTTTTTTGTTCTTATCTAAACTAGAAACTGAAAATGTAATTATACATAAAGAAACTTGTATTTTCACATAATAATCTAGTTAAAGTGGTTTTTAATTTCTAAACCGAATAAGCAAGAAAGGTGAAATTAAAATACAATGTGAAGCTCTAGGCCCGAAACTAGGAGCTAGATTTAAAGTCACTAAATTTTGTTAGCTTCCAAGTAAGTGAGGAGTAGCTAAGAAAAATATTTCCATAGACATGTGGGTATCGCTAAAAAGGCTTTTTGAATAGAGCACATATCTATTTTTTTAAGGAAGAAGCAATTCGTAGGCCATACAAATTACTATTTTTAGACTCATTTTGATACCAGATCTATCTCAAAAACGTCGTTACATAGAAAGTTGTAATTTGAGTCCAATACTTCTGACGTACAGTATTCCCTCCTTCTACTTTCCCAGAAGATGCAGAGCTGGATTTTTAAGATTATTCATAGATAATAATTTAGATTATTAGAGGAATAACAAATCTATTTTATTAATACTAATGGTTTCCGAGAAAAAAATATTGTTATTCAAAAGGTTATTGTGAACAAATTTGCGCTGTGAAAATTCTTATTCATCGGTGTAATAAAATTAATTAAATAAGTATTTATCCGTGGTGTACAATACTCAATACGTTAGTCCCATTTACACTTTGCCTGTTTATTTTAATCTTTTCTAGTAAAGGCAGATGTATATTATGGGAGAACAATATGTAAATATAAACAAATTTGAGCAGTGAACTTTTGTCGTGCACTTTATTTTCGTCTGATATTTTTGCACGTACTTTAATGTTACTATAACCGATTTAGGATTCCAAAATACTTTTCAAAATTTTCACAAATTCAACCTCTATTGGACTGATACTCCTTGTTATATTTTAAATAATACTTATGGTAATCGTGAAAGGGTTTTAAAATTTTGTTCACGGAAAATAAGGTTTGGTACGGAGTGACCGTACCAAACCTTATTTTCGAAAACTGTGAAATATTTATGAATTATTCGCTAAATTTTCTTAAAGACTATATTGATTGTATCACCATTTTCTTCTAGTTTTAAGCACATGCTATGAAAAATAATTATTTGAAACCCTTTGATATTATTTTAATTGCAAATATTGAGTTTATGAATATTTTCCATTTAAATATGTATTGAAAAAAAAGTTTGAACTCATAATTACTTTAATCTATTAACGCAAACCGTAATGTATTAACTTGACTGCTTTGGAAATTAACAAAGAATCTATCCGATAGCATGATAAAATGTTTGTAGATTTATGTTAAACGTATGATAATAAAAATCATGTCAATGAAAATCTCATATGTGATATAAAAAACTCAACCGCTATTGATTGTTCGGAAAGATGACAATTAAAATTCAGCAAAGTACCAATGAAATTAATTAAAAAACATCGAACGTTCGTAAGCAAAGTAAGATAAAGTATGGAGGGAACTCAAAAACTCCAAACTCTAAGCGATCCATTTGAAGATTGTTTGTCTATTTTTATAAGGGTATCTGTTTCACTTAAGGGTTTACAAGAGTACTCACTTTAAGGGCTGAATATTAATATTTTCGTTTATTTTATAACAATAACTCGACCTTGAGGATCACTTCCTTTTGTATATCCACAGCATTTTTAATTCGATGTCAAGGATTTTACCTTCAACAATCATTTTAATTTAAAATTGTAAAAAAAAAACTGCACCTCTAATACAAAGTAGGTTTATTTTAACTTTATAACAACAAATGCGGATTTCATTTTTTAAAAACCACGTTTTCCAAATGGCGGCCATCGAGTCTGACACACTCTTCGAGTCTAGCACGCATGTTTTCAAAAACGCGCTTGCAGAGCGACTGGGGTATCCTACTGACTTCGGCTCGAATATTTTCTTTACGTTGTGTCACAGTGCTCAGATTTGTTTTGTAAACAACGGATTTTAAGTATCCCCATAAGAAACAGTCACATGGGCATAAATCCTAGGTGGCCACGGTACGGTACAGTTTCGGGATATGTTTTTTTTTCTGGAAATAACTGCCGCACTGCATTCATGGACACATGAGCAGTGTGAGCTGTGGTCATGTGCTGCTGGAACCATGTGTTTTGGTTGAAGGATGAACTATTCTATAGTTCTACTCTGAAAAAGTCATTTAACATCTGGACATATCTCTCCGAATTCACAGTTACAGTTTGGCCACGTTGATTTTCAAAGAAATAAGGCCTTATCATTGCAGATGCAGACATGGCACACCAGACTGTTACTTTAGGCTTATGTAAAGGCTCTTGATGCATTTGTCTTGGGTTGTCGACATCCCAGTAACGAAAGTTCTGCTTATTCACATATCCTCCAATGTGAAAGTGAGCTTCGTCACTAAAGAATATGTTGCCCATCCGGGTAGCAGTACGAAATCTCAACAACATCACCTCCGCGTAAGTTTTTCTTAATTCAAATTCAGAATCGTGTAAATCTTGAACAATTTAAATTTTATATGGATGGAACTTGAGCTTTTTTTGCATTATTAGCTGTAAAGTTGATTTCGGAATTCTCAATATCGATGAACGTGTACGCAGTGATAAACGGGGATTTTCAACGACAGAAACCATAACACGCTCGACATTTTCATCCGTGGCTACCAATGGTGTGGGTCCTGGCCTGGGCCGATTTAATGTTGATCCTGTAGCTCTGAACCTTGCTACCCATGACTGAATGAGGTTGATCGATGGTCCATCACGTAATCGACGAATATTGTAACGATTATTAAATCGACGGCGAGCTACAGACAGCAAAAATCCACTCGAAATGTACGCCTCGACGGCAAAAGCGCGGTGCTCTCCACTCCACTGTTCCATGGCTACTAAAACATCCGCACCGCTTGCGCTTCTAACGACGCCCCCGCGCCCCTCTTATGTGTTGCGTTCAGAAACTATATTTGTTCAAACTTTGAAATCTACCACTGGACACCCTATATATATATATATATATATGTGTGTGTGTGTGTGTACATATATATATATACGAATGTACATATATATATATATATATATATATATATATAAATATATATATATATATATATATATATATATATATATATATATATATATATATATAAATGTATATACAAACACACACACATATATTTATGTAAAACATTTCTTTTAATGCATGAGCTATAAATAAAAACGATTCCTAACGACGAGCGGCACCGTATTGTTGTTCTCCTTATCGTGATATTCCTTTGATTTCTATTTTGTTCCGACGGAGCAGATAATAGGGAAGTTGTCACATTACATTATAATTCAAATAAAGACAAATATGAGTACTGATCTGCATTTATATCAACAAGTGTGAACAAAGTTTTGGCACGGACGGACACTCAAATCTATTTGCATGGTGGTTTATATAGTTATTGGTTAATTTCAGAGGCCTACTACATTTTGACTCTGATTTTTACAATGCATACTCGATTTTGGCGTTCTTTTTCTAAGAAACTGAAAGACTTTGACAACTTTGACTTATTAAATGGTGGAAAATAGTTATTAGTATAGTTAATAGCGGTCTCGCTTTTTGCAACTTTTTCTCATCCATTTATATAAAGCCGAAATTCCGTAGCAAGTTTCTCAGAAAATGCGCGACGGTACTTTTTCGAGCTCATGGATCGAACTATTATACGGTAATTTCTAATAATACATTACAAATAGCAGTTTAATTCATAGCTGCCTCGGAATTTTGAAATATGTTTGGAGCATCTAGAAAAAAAATCCCATTCAAAACCACTAAAACGCTCAGAAATAACTGTAAATGTCTCCTTACCACATTAATATTATTACGTAAAAATTTTACCAGAATAATTGTTAGTTCATTAGAAAAAATGTTTTATATTTTTTGTGAAAAATTATTAATTATACAATTTTAAATAAATGTAATAATTACAATTGCCAAATTGCTATATAATGCGTTCAGTACCGCGCCAGAGCGCGTTAATGTCGGTTTTGCGTCAAACGATCGACCGTAAACCGTATAGCGCGACTATCTAATTTTCATCATGTTATCCATGAATTTATTTTAATCATGAACTTATATGTTGACTAGTTATTACTTTTTAATACGAATCTTAACTTACTCAGTGTTATGTTTATTTCTAGCATGGATCGAAGCGGCCCGTGTACAGATGTATTAGAAAGAAAAGATATGCATCTACATTAAGAAAAGCAAATGAAGCAAAGGACATCTGTCCTCAGTAAACCTATAACATCTTATTTTCTTGTGTTACTTTCAGCAATTTATATACTAATTTATGGGAATGTTTCAGAAAGCTTAACTATCTGGCCTAGAAATTATTTTCATTTCCCATAGATACATAAAACACTGACATAGAGGTAGGGGCAACCAAACTTTTCCGTTACATATTAGTTCATAACATGCATTTTAATAATAGCATGTTATGAATGCGTAGGCTCGCGCCTTTACTAAAGAACGCCAGGAGCTCGCGATTGCACAAAAAACCATTCGGGATCATTCATCAACATGGAGCAAGCAATTCTGGCTGAAAGTTTTAAGTGCCCAAGAAAGGAAAGAAATCTTATATATAATGTATTAATAGCTGACAGTGACTCAAGCACATACACAGCATTTTCAAAAGCAGGTCGTATCCGGACGTAGCTGCACAAATAGTTGAATGGTTGGTACCATTTGTTACGGAACTACAATGGTAAAAATATGGAATTGTATAGAGTTACTACGAATCCCTCTTAGTGAACGTAAACATTTAACAGGAGATCGTCTCATAAGGTTACGTACTGCCATCCGGTCTTAGTTTAGAAATGAATAAAGTTTAGAAATTAATAAAGTTCATGATTAAATAAAATACGTTATGTAGTATTATTTCTACTTTCTTTAAATTCTTTACCACGACCTTGGTTTTGTTGTATTACATCTTCAAGTGAGCTATTAGCAAAGATTTAAATTTTGAGGGTTAATTTTTGCTAATAACCCATTTGAAGATTTTGTAAAGCAACGAAGCCTAGGTCGTGGTAAAGAACGTAAAGAAAGTTGAAATAATAGTGCATTACGTAGTTTCATTTAATTGTGAATAAATAATTTCTACAAAATTAAGGCCTATATATGAACAAAATGTTTCTGCAGAAATAAAGATATTTATTTTTCAGAAAAATGTATTAAATTGTGTAAGCTATTTAATATATTTTTCTGTCATGTTTTTAGGAAATACGCATTTTGAAGAATATTGTGTTATTATTATTATTATTGCTGCACACTAGAAAGGAAAGCAGAGAAAAATTTGGTTCCGATATTACCAACTTTTGTTTGTTCGAAAGGACGTATCTCAGTTGGCATTTAATTCCAGGAGCTTCCTGCAAAATTTTAACAACAATTATGCCAAACAATTTAATAGGGTCGTAGCCAAAATGGTGAGTGGCAAGAGAATAAATTATTCTTAAACGTTCATACTAAGCACGCTACTACGCTGCAATAATCGCTTTCAATGGCGGTAAACCGCACACATTATACAAGACATTATAGGATAGGAGCTCAGGAAAGTATATAAAAAAATTAGATCATAAACGACATGCCCAAGGTATATATTACACAAGTCATCTAAAGCGCTGTAAAATTAAAGTAAATTTTGGTAAAACTGATAAACTTTACGGCAATGAATGTCAACGTCCAGATATGAACCAAAACGATTTTGGCAATACAAAGAAGCTGCTTTTTATCGACATTAAGCAACAGGCGTTAAACTGTTTGAAATCGAGCGCAATAATATTCTGCAAGCAGAAAGCGCATTATGGGTAGAACTTTAGAGATGCATTTTGACGATATAAACGTTTTCAAAAATCTGCAATAAACGTGCAAATCAAAATTCTGCCCAATTGGTGAAAGCTATTTTATATAGCTATAATTTAAATCATATACCTTCCATCACACAGGGAACAAAAAAAGAAACCAAGGTCTTGAAATAGATGGGTGCACAAGAAAATATTCAAATCAAAAAATGTGGGCTGTTTATCGACGATGAGTACTGCTTTCTTGGAGATTTTCCTAACGGCGTTTGTGAAGAAGGATTAGTTAAGATTAAATATCTCTCTTTCGTCTTCGGTATCGACCCAAAAGAAGCGATTGCAAGAAAAAAAATTAAATGTTTCAAAAAGCGTTTCCCAGTAAACTCATTCTGGCGAACTTGCTATGAGTGAAAAGCGCGATTGGTTTTACTAAGTCTAGAGCCAACTTCATATCTCGCGATATGAAGTTGGCTCTAGATTTGGTAAATTGTATATAAATATACAGGAATAATTGCTTATTTGCAGTGTGGATTGGTCCAGATCATGCAATGAAAGTAGTGAGAGTTCATAGAGATGATGATTTTTGGAAACCAAAATGTTATCCAAGTTGACGCGTTTTACTTGGAGTGAATGCTTCCAAAAATAATCACTGAGGCACATAGTTTTCAAATTTGTTTTATCTACTCCCGTGTCGTAAAGTTCCCATTTTGAAACTGATTTCAGTCGCATAATGACTATCAATGACACTGTATCGTGAAGATTTTTTTTTTAATTTTTAATACAATTTCGTTCGAAAAACATTAATTTTTCATTCATTACACACAGCCAAAAAGAAATACGACTTACTTCTCGAGGCATTAAACAATTTATTAAACTTTATGGATTAAATTTTTAACAACATAAATATAAATCAACATTCTAAGTAATATCAAATTTGTTCCCCCCAACGACATTTTTTCATGGTTAATAAATTTATTTGCATCAAACTTAATTTTGTTATATTAGTTGTAGATATAGTATTGCATGACACTACATGTAATTAGCAATAATAAAGTTCGTGCAAGCTATTATAATATTCGGCTGCGCCTCGTATCAGAAACAGCATTTCTGTTATTTATTATTGCCTTTATTAAACGATAGTATCATACAATACTATTTTAATTCAGTAAAAATAATAATTTAATTCAGTAACAAAAACGCCCACTCCTGGACATAATGATAATTAAAATAATGAAATTGTTGTTCAATTACGTTGACGGATCCAGTTTTTGCCGACCTGTCCATTACACCTGTATAATCCAAATTTACTAATTTTTACCTACCAGTTTTAGTCTCTATCTGATTATTGAATTACTTATCACTATTGACAATATTAACAAATTGCATTTAACAAATAACTCAATAGTTGAAAATGTATCAAAATCGTTTAGTCGTAGTTACAGCACAGCAACGCGAAATCGTGACGTAGAATGAGTTACCACCGTGCTTCAATGTACTTAATTTTTCAGAAAGCTGTTTTATAATAGGCCTCTTAAGTGTGGAGACTATTGTGATTATTGGATAATTTAGGTTTGTATTGTATACAATGTTAAGATTCTGAATTACATTTATGTATAATTTCGAATTTCAAAATTCAACACAATGTAAAGTAAAATTCTAGTGCCAGAATTATCTACAACCGTGAAGAGTGTGGCACTTACAAAAAATTCAATATAAAAAATGTAAATTAAATTAAAATTAGATTAATTTTAAAATTTTCCAGTTTACACCTAATTTCTAAGGAGCTAACTCATAAAGGTACGTCCGTTTCGCCTGTGTGCGGTAGGATTACAAGAGAGGCCATCGATAATAATTTATATGGTTATTGTGAGAACAGCTTGAAGGGGAGTTAGAGTTACAAGGAAACGGAAGAGGCAATCGTCTCTTTTGATCGGTGTAGTTCTATTTGTATATGCGTGAAAAAGAGAAAATAGTGACTTGAGGATAATATTAATTTTGAATTATTTTTATGTCATATAGAAAAGTGATGAAAGTATCATTTTCGCCACTTCATTCGTGTGGTGTTTATAGCTCAATGGACGAAGTCAAAAAGCGGAAGCATAAAAGCCAAAAGAAGAATAAAAACCAAGTAAAAAAGCGGAAGGATTAAAAATCAATATTTGAATAAAATTTATTCATACGAATATTTTTGACCTTTCAACTTCCAAAATAACAACATTTTCATATTCAAACATCGCCATTGAAAACCAGAGAATTGATGTCATAAAATTTATTGTAAAACTGGGGTCTGTCCGGGCATTTGAGTTCTTCAGATAGACCGATTTACTAAGCTGTGTAAATTTTATAACACAATTATTAAAGGCATTCGTATAAAATGTTTATGAGAGTTTAAAACAATTTTATGTACAGTTTTACCTGCAAAAGTGTAAAATATTTTCAGACCTAAATATTACCTCTAGGCTAAAGACTACTTATAAAGACTAATGACGTCAAACACTAAAAACTCGCTTTTCTGCTTTTTGATTTGTATATTTGCTCCGCCCTGTATATCAAAATTCAGCTGTCCCGATCATTCTGGATCGTTATAATTACCCCTTATCCTCTCTGATTACAATGTAATCAGAGAGGATCTTCTATTATTGAATGCAGAAGCAACAGATATGTTATTAAATCTTTCGTATGATATTATTAAAAAAAAATATTTTTCATTGGATTCTATTGCTTCTTAACACTAGGTAAATTTTCACGTATAATGGTTTCAGGTGTTATATTTGTCTACTATTGCCAATAGTTCCAATTTGTAAAGGTCACTTTTTATTCATTTACAAAGTTTCATTTCATGCTATAACATTTTGTTGTTTTTTGTATGAATTTAGAAATTAATCCACGAATAAAAACCTAAAATTTATCCTAGGTACCTAAACAAATTAGCTTACGGATTTAGCCTTGATTTATCTATAATACCATAAACGACGTAATCTCACCGTGATAAAAAGCGACTGCCCGTGGCCAACCAACATGACGAAGTTAATGCATTTTCTTATAAATCTTATATTGAAGACTGTAAATATTTACGCTTTCAAGTCGAACTCCTTCGTGATATTATATCTCCTTCACTCATTTGTATTGATTTTCTTATTTATTATATTCCTCTTTTGTGCTACATCCGTCGTACCTTATTTTAAATATCCCCCTGTTGGTTCAATTAGTGTTTTACACAGTGTTTGGCCCTTTTTCTAAATCTCTTTTTTTCAGACTTATTTTGTTTCAAGACAATAAATCCATTGAAACATAAAATAAAATAGAATAGGTTTTTCGATAAATATAATTTACAAACTTCCTTTAGATGGTTCATAAAAAGCATTTTAATTACATTTAATTCACAGACCCGTTGATAAAAATGAGCTTCAAACGTGACCACTGTTCCCACTTCTTGTGATATACTTGTAATAAAACTATTTTTTTAATTAAGGAAACTCACCAAATATAATATTAAATATTTATATTTAAAAACTACAAAAGTTTGCTCGATTTAAATTCTTTCCAAATTTAAAATAATGAAAGTTTACTAAAAAAAACTTCGAAACAGATTTTAATTGATCGAATAAACTCACATAAAGCACATCCAAATCGTGCAGAACACCTTAAATGAAACTTAAATATTTACGTTGCGCACCCATTTATTCCGTCATTATGTTTTAGTTCACGCACTAATGACGGATGCGTAGTATTCCTATTTAGTGAAGCTTCTCATTTAACTAAACAGCCTTAAGGGAATTCCATTTGGATTTCAAGTGATTTCAATGCTAAGAGAACTTGAATGTAATATTTTCTACTGACATCGATCTATGTCATGTTTTTCCATAGAGGTTTTTACTTAAAGAAAAATTGTATTAATACAATTTTCCGACAAAATTTGTTTCAAATTTTGTTAAATTTTGGTGTGCTGATTAATGAAATTTCGTCGAAATTGAATAATCAAAATATAATTGTGTTAAAAAAATAATGCATTTTTCCCATTACGCGAAAATATAATGAAAATTATCTGCTTAGTCTAATTCTATTAAAATAGTTAATTATAAAGTAGATGATAATACGTCAGTCATACAGCACATCTTAAACTTGCTTTATGCTATTATAATGGGTTTTTCATCCTCCTACGGTATTATAACTTTTATTTAAAAATAATATCAGAATAAAAATGAATTTTATTCTTAGACGGGCTCCCTAATAAATAACTAAAATTACCATAATAACTTAAGAAATGTTCATCCCTAATATATATATAAATATATATATATATATATATATATATATATATATATATATATATATACATATATATATAAGGGGAATATAGTCCACTGTCATGATGCTGGCGCGTCTAAAACACAACATACATAACCTTAAGGTAAGGTTGGCACTCGTTGCACTTTTTATGAACTATTGAGACGTAGCTCATACCACTGTAGTGCGCTTGTGTACTTCACATTAGTGCAAACTACACATTAAAGTAATTTTAGAAATAATAAAACTGGATATTGTTGGTCATAATATATGCAGTTTTTTAAAATAGAAATAATTTTGCAGTCAAGTTTCCATCTGGTAAATCATTCACAACCTAAAGAAAATCATAAATAAAAAAAAATTGAAAGACCAGGAAAGCAATTCATGATAGGCACAATTTTTAGACGATACTTGGGTAAACAAATCACGTAATTACTTATTAATCCAGAATAATTTATTTACATTTGAGTTGAGATTATATTACACAATTAGATAGGTTTAAATTATTTTTTATTTATCATTGATCCCAATATAAAAGATATGTCAATGTCATCATTTATTAAAAATTCTCAAAATATATCTATTTGCTCTACACGTATCCTAAGAAAATATGATTATTCTGCATTTGGATTTCATTGTAACTTTATGGAAATAGGTAAATAGGTGAAGGGGACAAGTTTTATATCTTTAGCCTTCTTTTCAAAATTCTGTAACATAGTAAACAAATGTAATATCGTATTCTGCAAGTATTCCTTCTCTGTACGTGCTACCTAATTATGGGCACATACTTAATTGACTCTAACAAACCAAACGCATTATTCATTCATGTTTGCAGTTACTTGAAATAATTATTGATATTTTTATTGCTTACCACTAAACTATCTTCTGTTCTACCTTTTTGTACTATCGCAATCCTCTCCCCTCAATAAAATTTATTATTTATTTCAATTGAAATATATTGTAAAAATTAGTTACATATATAATTTTACACAAAATATATTTAAGTTTTTTCCACATTTAAATGTCATTACATATTGTTTTAGTTGATTTGGAAACATTTCTCATATAGAAATAAATTAACAACGTTATGCATAAATATAGATATTAAAATCCACAAGAAATTAATAAATAAGTAAGTACTCAAAAAGTGGGTATGAATAAAATAACTAAATTCTAAAAAAATATTTAAAAAAACGTAATAATGTAATTCTGAAAATTACTTAATGCATATAATTACCAATTACATAAAATTTCAAATATAGTTTGACATAAAAAATATTTTTATTCCCTTATAATTCATATCGTCCATTCTTGGGATTTACATTTAAACAGTAGTCTGGTTGTGATCGTATTACTTCAAAAAACGAAAAGAAAAATTCCGATGACCCATTCTTTTTTGGGATAACAGATTAACTTTCCGATCCTGGGCGGATCAGATCAGTTATTTTTGTTATAATGAAATCTACCGGATAATGTTCAACTAATTAAACAGTTTCGAATGACACTACACTTTTCGTTGATAAAAGGGTAAATTAACATAGTCCAATATATCCAAAAAATTTTCAATGAAATTTGAAATGACCCAAAATTCACTCAAAATTCTGAAAATGTTTAAAAATTTAATTATTTCACACAGAAAAATTTAATTATTTCAAACAAATTTAATCAGTTTATTCTTACTAGTGTGATGCAGATATTTTCTAGGCGAAAACCGTATTTCATAATACTAATATGTATTCCCTCGGGTACTCAGTAAGTACATAATTATGTTGGTTTTATTTGTTCGTAACATGTTCGCGTAACAGTAGGCCTAAATGAGAAAAATCTTTGTGTTAGGTTGATGTTTCTTACTTCTTCAATTTAAGTATTTTTAATATATTACCTCAAATAATATATTTTTGCACCACAACAATTTTTAATTTCATTTAGCTTTATTTTAAAAAAATTATGTACCTACGCTTAAACTTAGTATAAAAATAATTTCCAAATTAAGTGTTATTTCCATTTTGTATTTTATTTTTTCATGTAGATTTCCTGTTTTTTTTTTTTAAAGTAAGATTATATCTTCTTTATACAATTAGAGCATAGAAGTACGAAAATGACGTATGAGCACAAATATATTTGACAACGCTGCAGTTTTAATCGTAAACATGTGCAAATAAAGTTATAATCGACCACCGCTAATCGCGTCAATAAAATAAATAATCTCATATAACGTTGTTCACTACAAACTGTAGCCTCCATATCTGTCCATCAACTTTAAAGGCATACTCTAAAACTTCGAAAATACTTCCCTTGGTTTTTTTAAATGTGGAAAAAATAAAGAATTTAAGGGATGTTGTTAGTAACTTATATTTTTATGCATAATTTTATATATTGTCTTACCGTTATTTTTCATAGACAATAAATATCAAGCATTATGATCTTGCGATCGATCCTTTTCCACGAACTACCACATGGAGTCATCTTTATGTTTGCTTTATGTCGTATGTAGAAATTATTAGATATAAATAATAAAACCAAAAAATATATATTGTTTCATTTATAACAAATATGTATCATATTTTATCTGATAATTAACATTAAATATACACAAATCAAAATGACACAAATGTTGATTCACAAAATAAATCATTTTTATATAACAAAATACTTCTTTTGGCAAGATGTCAGATTCAAGCTTTAAGTCATTGACAACACCTAATGACTTTGAAGAATCTGATTTTTAAACTCCGCCTCTAAGCTCCACCCGTTATTCTTTCCGATAAACTAGCGCCAAGCCAAAACGCCGGTATACTCGCGAACTAAATTGACCGCGTCAATAACTCGCCAGTTGCATTGATGCGGCTAGCGCGTTATTGATGCGGTTTGAAATGTTAATATCGTTTTTGAGAGTTACAAAGGCGTATTTACATTTCTGACGAAAAACGCCTATTATGTGAAGTTTATTATAAACTATAGGAATAAGTAGTATAATTATATATTGTGTTTATGATATTATATAGTGGTGTATATTACCTTAAGTTTGGTATTTAACAGTTTAAGTAAGGATTTAAACACTGTGTGTATTTAATTCCTGTCAACACACACACATACACACATATATGTGTATATATATATATATATATATATATGTATATATATATGTCTCTACATACATATATATTTATATTTATATATTATATTTATGTGTATAATAAATACAGACAAGTATATGATTACTTCGTTAATAATTAATCTAAGAATATATAGTGAATTTATTCTTATTTATTTTAGATGGCCATTCAAATTGAATATTCCATAAATGATGTCAATGCAATGGGCAGTAAAAATGCAACATAGGCAAAATTATAAGTTAAATTTTCTTCCTACTTTTATATATTTTATTTAAATGTTCTTGTCTTGCTAGAGCAAGTCTTGTTATTATTATTAGTTACAATTTAATTCTATTCATTTAACTATTTAATATGTATTATTCATGCTAGTAAATTATTTTAGTAGGTAAACTCTTAAGAAATATCGGAATTATTTCATCTATTATCTCAAGGCGAATCCTGTATTTTGTATAAAAAATGTAAACCAAGATAACGTGTTATAATTTATTAAAATTTAGTACACAAAACCTCCGAAATAAGAACCCATTTATCTATAAATACTAGCTTTTACCCTGGACATCATTGACGCCATAATAGTTAAAATTTATAAATTATGGCAAACTGCTATTTTATTCTGACGTGAAAAAAGAAAAAAATAACCACATTTTAGCATTTATTATATTAATAAGGTTTTTATTAGTTAGACTAATATTTATCACATCAATATCTCACCACATTTCGACATGAAAGAAGGACAAACAAACACACTATCGAATTTTTATTATAGTTAGGATTGTAACGTCAGTTAGGAACAGATTTCTCGTGTTAGTAAATAGTCTGTACATAGTCATTCACCAACTATTTCTGTGCAAAAAATCATCCAGATGTTTTGCTCCATTGTGACGTAACAGAAGGACAAATAAACACGTTTTCAAATTTGCAATTTTACTTGGGAACGTCATATTAGGTATTATGAGATTTCCCGTTTTGGCAATTAGCCTATTTTATTTACTGTCATATAATTCTTTGCAGAAAGTCACGTTGATCTGTTGCTCCATTGTTACGTGAAAAGAAGACACACAAACACACTTTCGCTTTTTTATTATTATTTGGGATTGTAATATTAGTTAGGGTAAGATTTCCCAAATTGGTAAGCAGCCTGTGACATTTCCCGATCCGCTAACTATTTCTGTGTAGGATACCACGTTGATCTGTCGCTCCATTGTGACGTAAAAAAAGGACAAACAAATATACTCTTCGATTTATAAATTTTGGTATTGCTATATTATTTAGAATAAGGTTGTGTAGGTTGGAAAGTATTCTGTATTATTTCCTGACCTGACGTTGCGACATGAAAGAAGGATAAGCAAATACACTTTAAAATTTTTAATATTGGTCCGATTTGTTGCTTTAGTCAGGATGAGATTTCACGGATTGAAAAGAAACCCATGTTATTTCCTTGCCCATCGATTATCTCTGTGATAAAAATCACGTAGATCTCTTGTTCTATTACGATGTCAAAAAAGGTCAAACAAATATACAGTTTTTATAATTAGTTGGGTTTGTCAATTAGGTTGGATAAGATTTGCCGCGTTTGCAAGTAGCCTACGTTATTTCTTGGCTCGCCAACTATTTCTCTGTAGAAAGTCACGTCGATCATTTGCTCTAATATTAATTGAAAGAAGTATAAATGAACACATTTTTGCATTTATGATATTATTTGAAATTATAATACTACTTAGAATGATATTGCTCGGGACGAAATATAGCCTAGGTCTTTTCGCGGTGCACCATCTATAACTATGTAAAATTTGTAAACACAAGCACGAATTGATATGAAAAAACAAACCAAAATGTAAAAAAGTTAATAAACAGAAAGGATCGCGTAAAAAAGTTTATAGCTACAAACCCAAATAGTTAGTTAAAAAAAAGACAAACCCAATTATATTCAAAATTTAGTAAGCAAAATGGATTACGCGAAAAAACTGGATAACTAGAAAAGATTATAAAAAAAACTAACTCAGAACGTCCAAAAATTTAATAAGCAAAAAGTATCATGATAAAAAAATTATATATACAAACACGAATTAATATAAAAAAGACAAACCCAAAATATAAAAATATAGGTAAGCAAGCGTTACTGAAAAAAAGTTTTTTATAAAAATAATGGCGAGCTTCAATGTTATAAACATTAATAATCTGAGAATCTGAAATACATGAGGTATTTCAAAATATATATTGCATTTAATATATAACTTCCATGTCCTACAAATAAAAATGGGAAAATATCATTAGCGCAAAACTAAACTTATTCGTACGATATTAAAGTACAGACCCAAACTTAAGATTAAAATGAATTTAATTATATCACTTAAAATATTTATTAATTTTTGAACGAGTGAAGAAACAAGCAACATAAGTTTAACTAGCACCGTGCCTCAGTACACACTCGCATGCAAACCGATAGCGGTTTGCATGCGAGTAAAAGAGAAGCAATAGACATCGCCAAAACGCGTCTTTGTATTTGAGAGAAATAATGTGTTTTATTTTTTTTATTGAATTCTATTTACTTTATTGAAAATATAAATTCAGAAAGATTTCAAATAAGACGTGAACAGTTTGTCTTTATAATTATATTCATAAAGTGTTATAAATAACAGAGTTACCATGGTTTAAAATTTATGTTATGAGATATTTTTGGATTGTTTTTTCAAATATAAAAGATATTTCAGTCGTGTTTTGGAAACAATCAGGGCTTTAAAAATAGTCAAGAATAACGTATATATTTTTTCATGGCCGTAAATTTGATAGATTTTGCTAAGTTTTTTTTAATAAACTCAATTTGGTGTCATCAGCGCCTTAACATCATATATATGTATTATCATTCTCAATTTAATTCAAAAGTATGCAGTATAACATTCCGTCATTTGTTAGAACAACCTGTTCATACAATCAAACTATTTTAAAACAATGCTCATCAAAGCTAGAATGATTTGCGGGATATTTCAAATCCAGTAACAAGAGACAAAGCGAAGGCGCGTTTAAGAAACGCGTTGTTTGTTACATTGGTGTAAATAAACTCAGCTAATTCACGTGTAAAGTTCGCCACGGTACCTAAACTTTGTCTTTCTTTCAATGAAAAAATATAGTGCACTGGTGTAGTCTCGGTTAAAGGTTATTTGTATTTCATGGTGGAGTTTTCACAACTGTCGTCAAAATTTTGTTTATTGCCAATAAATTAACTATGAATGATGCTTGTATGATAGAAATATGTAATATTTCGGAAACTTCTCAAAACGAAATTATTATAATTTCAGATAATTTAAGATATAAAATTAAGAATTAAAAACATTTTACAATTTTACATAATTTTATGGTTTTAGAATTATAATAAAATTTTTAAGATTTCAAATTATTCCTGTGTTCAATAAAAAATCAAATTTCAGTTAATTGAACCTGCCTCTGTAATGAGACTTCTGCGACTGAGCCTAATAATAATAATCCATCAAGTATACATGAGTACCTGCATCGTCAGTATTCGAATAATGGGTCTTTGTGCTTACACTCCTGTAAACTTTTGTCACTAAACATATCTAATCTTGAAGCAAAACACTAGTTCAGTTTTAGTTCACCTAATGCATCTAATTTGACAATTAAATAAAATAGTTATCCGAAATAACACTGTGTAGTAAATTTTTAACACATTTCATTTTTAAAAAGTTTGATATCTAAATATATAAAAACGATATACATTAAGTCAGAAAAACACCAAAATGTATGTGAAACTCTAGCGTTTGATATAAACATTTTATTGTTTTAAAAATAATTGATTTACAAGCATTTTCATTACACATATATTCGTTGTAAGCTTTGTGTAAATTAATATCATATAATACACTGATATAATTAAATATGAAGTGTATTTGCTGTAAATGAAGAAAATTAAATTAATTTTGGAATATTAATTCAAACAATTATTCCTATCAAATCTCCGGTACTGGATTCAAAATTCAGTTTTATGAATATTACAAAAAAATAGAAAAACATATGCAAATTAACCTACTGATGGTGTTAGGATCACGACACATGGACAAAACGCCATGAAGTTATCACTACAAAATAAATTTCATTTGGAGTATTCATAATTTTCAATATTAACATTTACAATATTTTTTAAATTGTTTGGTTTTAAATGCGGGAAGTAGTATGCTTTTAAAAAACTTTAGGTGGACTAAAGTTATTTAAAAATATAAGCAGGTCTATATTAAATATAGCGGTCAAATGCAAGTCAGACTCGCTAACTAAGGGTTTTGTAGCACCAAACAATATCAAACTTATGAGTTTGTATTTCCCAGACATTGTAAAAAACAAAGTTATTACTGAGGTCGGTACCGAAAATATCTCATATTTCAAAAACTACACACCATATCTTATTGAAACCAATTTTCGTTCAAAAATTATTTTAAGTCCCACTACTTTAATTTTGAACATGCTTTAGTCAGAAGATTAGGGGGGGGAGAAACATTTCTTAATATTTTAGATGCACATATGTTACCAACTATTTATTTAAACAGAATAGTTTTTTGAAACCTATCATTTCATAAAAGCTATCTAACGATGCCCAACACGCCTATGTACACTTCTAGTTTTTTTCATCCCTCAGTTACGTTTATGGAGTGCCATACCTAATGTTATTTTTTCATAATTCCACTATTTCATTCCAAAGTGGTTCATAGGTGACACGCATAATTCATATATAATGCCAATAGCGTTCTAGTAAAATTACTTTAAATGGGAAATTACAGGTATTCCGTCTTTGCATTTTGGCTATAGAAACCTAAAAATGCTACACGTTATCCTAAAATATCTCCTACATGTTATTCGTTTTATTTACAATTTCCTGTTTAAATGTATATTGAATAAAAGATTCATTATGATTTTACTCAACCTGGTTAAACAAGCCCTTTTGTACCATCTGCTCGCTAATCAAATTATTATTATTACGTAAAACAAAACTTATAACCAAACTAGTTTAGAAAATTTTGCACATTTCAACGTAAAAAATTCCCAACTTCATAAATCTAGATCAGAGTAATGAACGGGAAACGCAGTAAACTTTTTACCCCGTGCATATACGAGTAGGTGTATACTTTTCTCACCGACTCTAGTGCGGCAGACTGTATTTCATCGACCCCAATGTTTTAGTAGATTTACGAGTTTCCCAATGTTTTAGTAGATCTTTGTTAGTTGGAGTTTTATTATGTATCGATCACATTGTACTCAATGAGTACGTTGTTAGAGATGCGGTTTTTCTCGCTTTTTTATATTTTCTACGGTATTGGATTCGAAATACGTATATGCCAATTTCATACAGTGAATGTAGATAATATTTTTAAGATTATGTGGTCTATTTTACATACAACATGTGTTACGGTAACGACGTCGAGCCCAATTTTATGTTGTGCGCGAGTTTGGTGGTTAAACATATTATACGTGTAGGAATCGCACGATCGTTAACAACATGTTTCAAGTACGTAAGTCAGTGGCAAGCGCTTATCGTATAATAAATTATTCACCACAATATTTTAAGATGATTTCACTTTTGATACCGCCGCCACCTTATTGTATTTTAATATCATTGTTAAAATACGGCCCGTGCATTCAAATATATAATTAATCTGAAATTTTTAAACATTTGTCTTTACATTTCAATAATTATCCAAATTATTAGCAAGAACCAAGGTTTTATAGCATGTGTAGGTTGATTTCCTTGAAACATGTGTAGATTATTCTTAAATAGTTACAAAATTTAATGAATGTTAATTGCGTAAGGTTATCTGCAGATACCATAAATAAATATTAATGAAAACTTCATATGAAATGATAAGAAACGACATGTAAAGAAAGTAAAATAACTGTGGTAACTATGAAATAAGTTAAATTTAGAGTAGCCGAAATTATAGAATGTGTAGTCCGCCTAAAGGAGATTTTATTTTATTTTTTCTTCCATGACCTTTTCTTTATTTTTGTCAATGTTTAATTCTCTTTCATTAGTTTGGTTACATTAATATATTGTCAATGCTATTGAGATATTTTTTATTTCGTTATTATACGTACATAGCTTCGTAATCTTTCATAATACAAACTTATTAACCTAACCTAACATAACCAAACATGACCAAGCTTAACCTAACCTAACCTAACCTAATTTAACTTAACATAACCTGACAAACCCTAACCCGGCATAACCTGTCATACCCTGGATTGAAATGACATAACCCAACCTACCCTAGCCTAACCTAACATAACCTTGCCTAAACTAACCTAACGTAACCTAGCCTAGCATAACATAACATAGCCTAACATAGCATAACCTAGCATAACTTAGCGTAACCAAGCCTAAGCTAACATAACCTAGCATAACCTAGCATAACCTTGCTCAACATAGCATAACCTAGTATAACCTAGCCTAACCTAACCGAAAACAACCTAACATAACCAAACATAACATAACATAATCTAACCTAACCTAACATAACCTAACCTAGCATAGTATAACAGCATAACCTAGCCTTACCTAACATAACATAACCTAACCTAGTATACCTTAGCATAACCTAGCTTAGCCTAACCTAACCTAACTTAATCTAACCTAATCTAACCTACCTGTCCTAACCTAACCTAACATAGCCTAGCATATCCTATCCTATAATATTCTATCATATCCTGTCTTAGCATAGCCTAGCCTAGTTTAGCATAACATAACCTAACCTAACAAAATCTAACCTAATATAACCTAAATGAACATAGCCTAGCCTAGCATAGCTTAGCCTATCCTAGTCTAGCCTAGCCTAGTCTAGCCTAGCCTAGCCTAGCCTAGCTCAGCCTAGCATAACCTAACCTAACCAAGGCAAACCTAGCCTAGCCTAACCTAACCTAACATAACATAACATAACCTAACCTAACATAACCTTACATATCCTAACCTAACCTAATGTAGCATAGCATAGCCTATATTATTCTATCATATCCTATTTTAGCCTATCTCAGCCTAGCCTATCATAGCCTAGCCTGCCTAGCCTAGCATAGCATATCCAAACCGAACCTTACCTAACCTAACATCTCCTAACCTAAACTAACTTAACTTAACCCGACTCAACCCAACCAAACCAACCCAACCTAGCCAAACACAACCCAAGCCAACCCAACCTATCCTAACCTAACCTTACATAACCTAACATAACCTAACCTAACATGACATAATCTTACATAACTGTCATAACCTGGTCGTAAGTTAACTTAACCGAGCATAACCTAGCCTAACATAGCCTAACCTAACATAATGTGATATGACCTACTCTAACATAGCCTAACATAACCTAACATAACCTAACATAACCTAACCTAACCTGGCCTGACATGACCTGACCTAGCCTAGCTTAACATTACCTAACCTAACATAATATAACATAATCTAGTCTAAACTAACCTAACCTAATCTAACCTGACCTGACCTGATCTAACCTACCCTTACCTAAACTAACAGAGCATAATCTAAACTAACCTAAACTAACCATACCCAACCCAACCCAACTTAACCTAACCAAACCCAAACCAACCCCACCTAAGCCAATCTAACCTAACCTGACATAACATCACCAAACATAACTTAACCTAACATAACATAACCATACATAAACTGACATAACCTTACCTAATATGACCTAACTTATCCTAACCCAACATAGCCTAACTTACCTGAGCCTGTCATAACCTAGCTTAACACAGCTTTACCTAGCCTAATCTAACATAACCTCACCTAACTTAAACTAACTTAACCTAACATAACCTAACATAACCTAACCTGGCCTAACATGACATAACATAACAAAATATAGCGTAATATAACTTACCTAACATAATATAGCTTAACATAATATAACCTAATCTAACGTAAGCTAACAAACCCTAACCTGACCTGACCTAACATATCCTAACCTAATCCTACCCAACCCAACACACCCCAACCTAACCCAATCTAACCTAACCTAACATGACATAACCTAACCTAACGTAACCTAACCTAACATGACATTACCTTAGATAACCTGACCTAACATGGCCTAATCTAACCTAACCCAAACTAGCCTAACCTAGCCGAACCTAGCATAACCTAACCTAACCGAACTTAACCTAATATAACCTAACCTAACCTAACATAACCTCACCTAACCTAAACTACCATAACCTAACCTAGCATATCATGTCCTAACCTAACCTAACTTCAGTTAACCTAACGTCACATGATATGACCTAACCTAACCTAACATAACATAACCTAATATAGCCTAACCTAAACTAACACAACCAAACACAACCAAACCAAACAAAACCCAATACAACCCAACCCAACCCAACTTATCACAACATAACCTAACCTAACATGGCATAACCTAACTTAATATAATCTTACCTGACATGACATAACCTTACATAAGCTGACATAACATGCACTAACATAACCTAACATATCGTAACATAACATAAACTGACCTAACATAGCCTAGCCTAGCATAACATAACATAACTTAACCTTACATAACCTAACCTGGCCTAACATAACATAACCTAACTTAACCTACCCCAAACCAACAAAACCAAACTCAACCCAGCCCTACCCAATATAAGATAACCTTACCTAACCTATAATAATCTAACCTAACCTAACCTAATATAACCTAACAAAAACTAACCTAACATAACCTAGAATAACATAGCATAACATAGCTAAACCTAGCCTAACATAGCCCAACATGATCTATCCTGACCTACCCTAGCATAACCTAACCTAACCTAGCCTAACCTAGCATCAACTAGCTTAGCCTTGCATAGCCAAGCTTATCTTATTCTAGCCTAGCCTAGCCTAGCCTAGCATATCGTAGCCTAACCTATCCTAACCTAACCAAGCCCAGCCTAGCCTAGCCTAGCCTAGCCTAATTAAACATAATCTAACCTAACCTAACCTAACATAACCTAACCTAACACAACGTATCCTGACATAACTTAACATAACCTAACCTAGCATATCCTAGCATCGCCTAGCTTAGCCTTGCATAGCCTAGCCTAGCATAGCCTAGCCTAGCCTAGCCAAGCCTAGCATAGCCTAGCCTAGCCTAGCCTAGCCTAGCCTAGCCTAGCCTAGCCTAGCCTAGTTTATCTTATCCTAGCTTAGCCTAGCCTATCCTAGCCTAGACTAGCCTAACCCAACCTAACATGACTTGGCATAACATGACATAACATAACATAACATAACCTAACCTAACATAACCCAAAACCAACAAAACCTAACCCGATCCAACCGAACACAGCACAACCTAACAACATAACCTACCCTAACCTAACATAATCTAACCTAACATAACCTAACCTAACATAACCTAACCTAACCTGAGCTAACCTAACACAACTTAACATAAACTAACCTAGCCTAAACTAGCATAACCTAGCCTAACTAACCTAGCCTAAACTAGCCTAACCTAGCCTAACATAACCTAATCTAACATAACCTAACCTAACCGAATATATCCTAACCTAACCTATGTTAGCCTAACATATGCTATCCTATTCAATTCTGGCCTAGCCTAGCCTAGCCTAGCCTAGCCTAGCCTAACCTAACTTAACTTAACATAACCTAACATATCCTAACCTAACATTACTTAACCTGACCTAACATAATATATCCTAACCTAACTTAACCTAACCTCACCTAACCTAACATAACCTAGCATAAGTTAGCCTAGCCTAGCCGAGCACAGCATATCCAAACCTAACATAACCTAACCTAACCTAACATGACCTAACCTGGTCTAACCTAACATAACCTAATCTAACCTAACATACCCTAACCTAACCTAACCTAATCTAACATATCCCAACCTAAACTAACCTAACTTAACCTGACCCAACCCACTGCAAACCAATCCAACCCAGCCAAACACAACAAAACCCTACCCATCCCAACCTAACTTAACCTAAACTTACATAATCTAACCTAACATAACCTAACCTAACATGGCATAACCTTACATAACTGGCATAATCTGACCTAACATGGCGTAACCTAACCTAGCCTAACATAACCTAACCTAACCTAGCCTATCCGAGCTTAACCTAGCATAATATGGCCTAATCTAACCTAACCTCATATAACATCGCCTAACCTAACCTAATGTAACGTAACATAACATAACCTAACATAACCTAACATGACATATACTAACCTATACTAACATAACATAACCTAGTTTAACCTAAATTGGCCTCGCCAAACATCGCCTATCGTAGCCTAGTCTAGCCTAGCCTAGCCTAGCCTAGCCTAGCCAGGCTTAGCCTAGCCTAGCCTTACATAGCCTAGCCAATCATATTCTGGCCTAGCTTAGCATATCCTAGCCTAACATAAAATTACCTAACCTGGCCTAATCTAACCTAAACTAATCTAGCTTAACCTAAAACAACACAAACCAACCCGACCCAACCCGACCCAGCTTAACCCAATCTAACCTAAACTAACTTAACCTAACCTGACATAACCTAACCTAAATTAACCTGACATAACCTGACCTAACATGACTTAAACTAACCTGACCCACCCTAACCTAGCATAACATAACCTAACCTAATTAGCATATCATAACCTAACCTGGCCTAACATAGCATAACATAGCCTAACCTAACATAGCATAACCTGACATAAATTAACTTAACCTAACATTAGTTAACCTAACATAACCTAACCTAACCTAACCTAACCTAACCTAACCTAACTTAACCTAACCTAACCTAACCCAAGCGAACCCAACCCAAACCTAACTGAACCTAACCTGTCATAACCTAACCTAACATAACCTAATCTAACATGGCATAACCATACATAACCTGATCTAACATGATCTAAGCTAACTTAACCCAACCTAGCCTATCCTAGCCAAACCTAGCATAACCTAGCCTAACCGAACTTAACATAGCATAACATAGCCTAACCTAACATAATCTCACCAAACATAACCTAACCTAACCCAAACCAATACAACCAAACCCAACCAAACCTAACAGAACATAACCTAACCTAACCTAACCTAACCTAGCATAACCTAGCTAAACCTAGCCTACCATAGCCTAACATAATCTAATCTAACTTAACCTAACATATCCTAACCTAACCTATCTTAAGTTATCCTAACCTATGCTATCCAATCTTATCCTATCCTATCCTAGCCTAGCTTAGCTTAGCTTAGCCTAACCTAACCTAGCCTAGCCTAGCCCAGCCTAGCCTAGCTTAGCCTAGCCTAACCTGGCATGGCCTAGCCTAGTCTAGCTTTAGCCTTAGCCTAGCCTAACCTAACCTAACTTAACATAACCTAAGATATCCTAACCTAACCTAACTTAACCTAACCTAACCTTACATATCCTAACATAACTTAAACTAACTTCACCTAACATAACCTAACCTAGCCTAACATAGCATAGCCTAGCCTAGCCTAGCATAACATATACAACCCTAACCTAACTTAACCTAACCTAACATGGCATAGCCTAGTCTAACCTAACATAACATAAGCTAACTTAACATAACCTGCCCAAACCTAACCTAACATGATCTAACATATCGTAACCGGACCTAACCCGACCCAACCCAACCAACCCAACCTAACCTAATCTAACATTGCATAACCTAACCTAAGATAACCGAACCTAACATGACATAACCTTACATAACCTGACATAACATGGCCTAACATGGCGTAACCTAACCTAACATAACACAACCTGGCCTAACATAGCCTAACCGAGCTTAAACTACTATAACATAGCCTAACATAACCTAAACTAACATAACATCACCTATCCTAACCAAACCTAGCCTAACTTAACATAACCTATCCTAACCTACCCTAACATACTCTAACCTAGCATAACCTAACCTAACCTAGCCAAGCCTCGCCTAGCAACGCCTATCCTAGCCTAGCCTAACCTAGGTTAGCCTGGCTTGGCCTAGCCCAGCCTAGCCTAGCTTAGTTTAGCCTAGCATAACCTAGCTTAGGCTTTCCTATCCTATCCTATCCTAGCCTAGCGTAGCGATGCCTAGCCTAGCCGAGCCTAACATATCCTTGCCGAACATAACATAACCTAACCTGGCCTAATCTAACCTAACCCAACCTAACCTAATCTAGCCTAACCTAACTCAACAAAAACCAAACCAACCCAACCAGACCCAACTTAACCCAACCTAACATAACATAACCTAACCTAACGTAACCTAGCATAACTTGACATAACCTGACATAACCTGGCCTAACATGACTATACTAGCCTACCCCATCCTAATCTAGCCCAAACTAACCTAATCTAACCTAACTTAACTTAACATAACATAACCTAGCCTAACCTAGCATAACATAGCATGACATAGCCTAACATAACACAACCTAACATAACTTAACATAACCTAACCTAACATTAGATAACCTAAAATAACCTAACCTAACCTAAAATAACATAACATAACATAACTTGACCTGGTCCGACCTGGCCCGACCTGGCCTAACATAACCTATCCTAGCCTAGCGTATTCTAGCTTAACCTAACCTAACCTAACATAACCTAGCATGACATAGCCTAAACTAACCTAACTTAAGCTAACATGACCTGACCTGATCTAACCTAACCTAACCTAAACTAACATAGCATAACCTAACCTAACCTAAACTAACCAAACCCAACCTAACCCAACTTAACCCAATCAAACCCAACTAAACCCAACGTAGACCAACATAACCTAACCTACCCTGACATAACATAACCTAATATAAACTTACCTAACATAACATAACCTTACATAACCTTACCTAACATTACCTAACCTAACCTAACCCAACCTAGCCTAACCTAGCCGAACATATCCTAACCTAGCCTAACCTAGCTTAACCTAGATTTAGCTAGCCTGACCTAACATAACCTCACATAGCCTAATCTAACATAACCTAATCTAACATAACTTACCTGACATACCTAACCTAACATGACCTGTCATATCCCAACATAACATAACTTATCCTAACCTAACCTGACCTAATCTAACCTAACCTAACCCAATCTAATCCAATACAAACGTAATTAAAATAATTTCAGGTCGTGGCTGATGTATTAAAAACATTTTATAAAAAATAACTTCCATAAAAATGTATATAACCAAAAAAATATGTTATGACTATTTCGAAAGAATAAGCAAAATCCCAGTACGGGCCGAAATGGTTAAAATCTTTTCCCTCGCAAACTAAATCAAAGACAAAATTTTTCAAATTGTTTTTTTATAATAAATAAGCATCAGCTGCAGAATTTCTTTCCAGGTGTATAATTTTTAATGCGTATACTTTCATAAGATTTCAAAAAAATGTCGAATGGTAAATATATATATATATATATATATATATATATATATGTATATATATATATATATATATATATATATATATATATATACATATACATATAAGTAAATTGGCCTAACCTAGCATAGCCTAACCTAACCTAACCTAACATAACCTAGCAAAACCTAACCCAACCTGACCTAGCCTAACCTAACTTAATCTAAAGAAACGTAACTTATCCTAACCTAGCCTAGCCTAGCCTCCTAACATAGCCTATCCTACCTGGTCTAGTCTAACCTAACCTAACCTAGCCTAACCTAACCTAACCTAGCATAGCTTAGCTTAGCTTAGCTCAGTCTAGCCTAGCCTAGCATAGGCTAGCCTAACCTAACCTAACATAACCTAACCTAACATAACCTAACCTTACGTAACCTAACCTAACCTAACCTGACCTGACTTGACCTGACGTGACCTGACCTGATCCGACCTGATCTGACATGACCTGACCTGACCTAACGTAACCTAATCTAATAAAGCCTAACCTAACTTAACCCAACCCAATCAAACCCAACCCAATCCAGCCCAAGGCCAAGCCTAGCCTAGCCTAACCTAACCTAACCTAGCCTAGCCTAACCTAGCCTAGCCTAACATAACCTAAGATAACCTAACCTAACCTGACCTGCCCTGACCTGACATTACCTAACCTAACGTAACCTATGTTACCAACCTAAACCCAACCTAACCTAACCTAATCTAACCTAAACCAGCCCAGCCCAACCCAACCAAACACAATCCAACACAGCCCAACCCAATCCAATCCAACCTATCCCAACCTAACATAACTTAACCTAACATAACCTATCATAACCTAACCTAACATAACCTAACCTAACATAACCTAACGTAACATAACCTAACCTAACATAACCTAACCTAACATAACCTAACCTAACTTTACTTGACCTGGCCTGTCATGACCTAACCTAGCCTAACCTAACCTAACCCAACCTAACCCAACCATACACAACCCAACACAGCCCAACCAAACCCAACCCAACATATCCCAAACTAACATAACCTAATCTGACATAACCTAACCTAATATAACCTAACCTAACATGACATAACATAACCTAATATAACCTAACCTTACATGACATAACCCACCATAACAAGACCTAACATGCCATAACCTAACCTAACCTAGCCTAATCTAGCATAACCTAGCCTAACATAGCCTAACCTAGCATAACATAGCCTAACCTAACCTAACATAACCTCACCTAACCTAGCCTAGCCTAACGTAACATAACCAAACCTAACATATCCTAACCTAACATAACCGAACATCTCGTAACATAACCTAACCTAACCTAACCTAACCTAACTCAACCCAAAATCCACCAAACACAACACAGCCCAACCCAACCTAACCCAACCTAACTTAACTTAACCTAACCTAACCGAACCTAACTTAACCTAACCCAATATATCCCGACCCAACCGTAATTAAAATAATTTCCGGTCGTGGCTTATGTATTAAAAGAATTGCAAAAGAAATAACTTCCACAAAAATGTGTACATCCAAAAAAAATTCGTTTTAAATATTTCGAAAGAATAAGCAAAATCTCAGCACGGGCCGAAAATGGTTAAAATCTGTTCCCTCGCATACTAAATCGTCAGGTACATAGGTTATAGTAAACACAGTACGTTATAATAAATAGTCATCAGCTGCAGAATTTCTTTCCAGGTATTTAATTTTTAATGCGTATACTTTCATATGAATATAAAAAAAATACCTAACAGAACCTAACCTAACCTTACATTTCCTAGCCTAGCCTAGCCTAACCTAACCTAACCTAGCCTCGCCTAGCCTAACCTAGCCTAGCCTAACATAACCAAAGATAACCTAACCTAACCTGACCTGCCCTGACCTGACATGATCTAACCTAACGTAACCTAACATAGCCTAACCTAACCTAAACCAGCCCAGCCCAACCCAACCAAACACAACCAACACAGCCCAACCTAACCCAACCCAACGCAACCTAACCCAACCTAACATGACCTAACTTAACCTAACATAACCTAACCTAACGTCACCTAATGTAACCCAACCTAACATAACCTAATAAAACCCAACCAAACCTAACCCAACCTAACCCAACCTAACCCAACCCAACCTAACCCAACCTAACCTAACCTAACCTAACCTAACCCAACCTAACCTAACCTAACCCAATCTATCCCAACCCAATCGTTATTAAAATAATTTCCGGTCGTGGCTGATGTATTAAAAAAATTGTATAAAAAATTACTTCCGTAAAATATATGTATCCAAAAAAATTGTTATAAATATTTCGAAAGAATAAGCTAAATCCCAACACGGGTCGAAAATCTGATCCCTCGCAAACTAAATCGTCAGGTACAACATTTTTCAAATCTTTTTTTATAATAAATAAATATCAGCTGCAGATTTTCTTCCCAGGTATATAATTTTTAATACATTCATATGATTTAAAAAAAATATCGAAATATCTGATTTATAGTGCGTTTATACCATATATATGTATATATACATATATATATATATATATATATATATATATATATATATATATATATATATATATATATATATATGTATACCCCAACCCAACTTAACCTTTACCAATCTAACATAACCTAACCTAACCTAACCTAGCATAGCCCAGCGTAACCTAAATTAACCTAACCTAACTTGACCTGACATGACCTAACCTAACGTAACCTAACCTAGCCTAACCAAACCAAGCCGAACCAAACCCAACACAGCCCAACCCAACCCAACCCAACCTATCCCAACATAACCTAACCTAATATAAACTAACCTATTGTGACATAACCTTACATAACCTGACATAACATGCACTAACCTAACATAACCGAACCTAGCCTAACATAGCCTAACATAGCATAACCTAACTTAACCTAGCATAACATAGTTTAACCTAGCCTAACCTAACATAACCTCACCTAACCTAACCTAACATAACATAACATATCGTAACCTAACCTAACCTAACCTAACATAGCCTAGCCTAGCCTAACATAACATAACCTAACTTAACCTAACCTAACATGACACAACCCAACCCAACCAAACCAACCTCAACCCAACCCGACCCAACCTAACCCAACCTAACCTAACCTAACCTAACCTAGCCTAACCTAACCCAATCTATTCCAACCCAACCGTAATTAAAATAATTTACGGTCGTGGCCGATGTATTAAAAAAATTGTATAAAAAATAAGTTCCATTAATAATATACGTATCCAAAAAAAATTGTAATAAATATTTCGAAAGAATAAGCAAAATCCCAGCACGGGCCGAAAATGGTTAAAATCTGTTCCCTCGCAAACTAAATTGTCAGGTACAAAATTTTTAATGCGTATACTTTCATATGATTTAAAAAAAAATTTCGAAATGTTTCTGATTTTTAAGTGCATTTATACCACACACACAAACACATATATATATATATATATATATATACATATATATATATATATATGTATGTATGTATATATATATATATATATATATATGTGTGTGTGTGTGTGTGTGTGTGATACATTCATTTGATTGAATATATTAACGACGAACGGTGCCTCAGTGGTTTTTCTTCTTCCTCATCGCGACCTGTTTTATATTTTGCTTCATGGCAGCTAAATAAGAGAAATATTGTCACATTGCAGCCATATTCGGGGACAAATATTAGTATTAATTTACATTTCAATAGCAGATCAGGCGAGTGGCTCGCGAACGACTTTTAAATTTGTTTATTAAAAATTTGCTCTGGAAATTTTCCTTTTCACCACATTTTTAAACAAATCTTTAATACCAAACGTCACAATCAAAATCACCAATCTATATAAATGATTACTGCTTGCGAAGTAACTAGAAAGACTGAATGTAATGTTCTTAATGTTTCATACATTGAGAATTTTACATTAGGAATATAAAGCAGGCTCCTTCGATACAAACACAATCGCTTACCTTTTCAGATTACTTTTGAATGAAAATGTATTTCAGTTCACACAAGAATAAGTTAAAAACCAATACTCATCCCTATCACTATGTTACTGAATCGAAGCATTAATAAAATATGATTTTTTTTCTACTTAAGTTAGATTAATTCATTCACATCTGAATTTTAAAAACATCCGTCTGCCTTTTACGGGGCATACCTAAATTATCCTTTAACGGATATATAACTAGACAATACGTTATATAATAGAAAACTTTAAATAAAATTTCAAGCGTCGTTAAAGTGATAGTCAATTTTGTATTATATGTAACATGTATTTATAATAATTATATTAAAATTTGACTGTGAATTGATTGCCAATAGCAAGAGTTTATATAAGTTTTGAATTTTAAGGATAAGGCCATACTAAAGCATGTGATTATTTTTAGAATCCCTTAAACGCACGTACAAGCTTTTCACTAATTTTTCTGTAGATACTAAAAAAAATGGAACTAATTTTGTTTTTCTTGTGAAAAAGCTAACTACCTCTTCGAAAGGAACTGATAACATTTTTGAACCTATGATTACGTCAATATATGAAAGTAAGTTTTATCATCTTTGGCGTGTTATTAACTTGCTTGCCCTTAAAATGAACATAGAAACTACACAACTAGTAACCCAATAAATTCGTTGTCTGTTTTTATAAATTTTGTTAATATTTAAAGAATGGGAAATGCCCATTCTGTAACAAAAGACATGAAACATTTTTTTGTATCCGAGTTATCTGAAGTTACTTGAATTCACAACAATTAATTAATTAGAATCTCTCATAAATCTTATCGTATTAATAAACAAAAACCTAAATTTAACAGTAATTATGACCTAATAATTTGTCTATTGAAAAACATGTGTTTTAAAAAGAATTTGCAGAAATAATACCAACAATCAAAGGTAACAAAATATTAATATGAAGCATAACGTAAATTACGCTCGACAGTACCCCTACTGACATGTAGTCGTGACAAAATTACTGTGTCATGACAAAATTAACTAAAAAAACGCAATGCAACTGGGGATTTTTTTTTATTTATTTTAAAGGATAAATTAAGAATAAATTTAGTGTAAGATAAGTACTAGTAAATAAGTTTTACTTGTATACCAGTACTATATGTTTTTAAGCAACTTATAAGTTTACTAATACTATGTGTAATTGGTATTACCGTATAAGGAAAAACTGTCTTTCGAAATTTGAACACTTTATGGAAATTACTTTGGAACAGGAAATGGAAATTGCAAAAGCCAAAGTATGCAGTAGGTAAAGCAAAGCCAAACATTTGGTCGGTGTTAAGTGTGGTTTAAGAGCTACGGACACGATGACGGAAAGAAAAAAAACAACAGCAACTGCAACATGTCAAGATAGAAGCGACGTAGCTAAACTTAATTTGACGATTATAGAAAATAGTCATTGGATGCCTTTTTTGGTAACCCGATGGCCAAGTTTAGTTCATTTTCAATGTAATTAATACATTATATAAATAAATTAAAATTACTGGTAGTATCTTTACTTTTACAATTATGTATAGATTTATATTTATTAAGACCACTGTTACAGAGAAATAGGCTGTCGCATTCAAGGCTCTCTGAAAGAGCATTTAACATACTCCTCACCCTTCCCTTTCTTCTTTTATTGCCATTGACCTTTGTTTTAAATATTTGAAATATTTACTCTAATGTTTAAATAGTATATGAAATGTAATTATTGTGATTAATACAAAATGGTGGGTTTTGGGAAGACGAAAAATTTAAATTTTCAGTTTAAACAAAATGTTATTCAAATGTTTTGACACTAGTAAAGGCATTCATATAATATTTTTGAAAGAGTTCAAAATAAACCTTACCATTTATGCCCAACAAAGCAGAGAAAAATTCAAAGAAATTAAATTCCCAAATACATTAAAATGTTAAATTACATTTTTACTATAAAACTCTAGAATTAAAAAATATACATCCAAACGTTAAATAAGTTTAGGTAAATATTATAAAGTAGTTTAGTAGATTGTTAAAATAATTATTGACCTGACAATATTCCATATGTCTACAATTTATCACCTGCTTTTCTAATGTGCTTTAAAACTGAGTAATGTCAAGTTCAAATTAAAGAAGAAAAACATTAGACAAACAAAATAACCGACCAAAAATATAATAAAGTAAGTTAATAATGTTTTTTTTATACATTTTTGAAAGCTAAATAACTTAATATGACACATAATATTATAATTCAAATAAACTTACCGTGATAATGAGCGACAACAAAAGGCCAACGAATAGGTCAATAGTAAGTTAATGCTAATATTGGAGATTAATTTACTATTGCCATTGCATATATATGTATATATATATATATATATATATATATATATATATATATATATATATATATATATATATAATATATATATATATATATATATATATATATATATATATATATACATGTGCGAATGTTTAATAACTGATTGTTTATATATATTTCTTCGATGGCCTCGTAGATGATGCCCGTTGTTTTTAGTTATAATGGGAAAAATATATCCGGACTTAAAGGTAAAATAATGAATTTTTTCCCAAAGAAAGTGACTTACCAACTGCGCGCACATAACAGCCACGTTAAGGCCAATTATGTTGTAAATTGCTATGTTGTTTAACAGTTCACATTCTACAATTAACTTTTTCTCTTATAACTTGGAATTTGCTTTGATGTTAAATCATTATAATATCAATCACTATATCTCTTACGGTTGATTGATTTAAAATTAAAATGTGAGTTTCTCATATTTTATTAGCCTTATTTACACAATACCTTATTTTGGTGACATTAATATTTAGTGAAAATTTCGCAGGTTTTGGTATGATTGGATACATCCACATAAACCACATGCAAATTTCGCAGGATGCAACTACACAAGAAATAAACATGTAAGCTTGTACTCAAACATGATAAATATTTGTATCGTCTTCAGCTTTTTGAAATGTATTTGATCCCCGGAAATGAAACTTGACTATTTATGTCGCTCACCCACTTATTTTTATCATTACGTTTTTGTTCAAGTTACTAACTACGGATGAGTCGTATTTGTACTTAGTGAAGTTTTTATTTATCTGAGGAAATTATATTGGGAACGGAATCCCATTTAACTTTCAAGTCTAAATAAACTTAAGTGGAATATGTTTGATATAATCTCTATCATATATTAATTCCGTTAAACTTTTATTTTAAAACAATAATGCATAGAAATAAAATTAGCGTACTTAATGAAATCGATTTTTTTCGTTCGTTCGAATCGGTGCTATATTCACAGTAAAATCGCCCGTCGTCAGCTTTTGTATTTTACCAGAAACATTGCTGCTCTTATGTTTGTCCACTTTGAAGAAGCATGACGTATATTACAAATGTTCATTAGAACCGAAGTTAGTATATTTTTCACCCACCATTACCCTAACTCAGTTGACACGTAACAATGCACCATGGGTAAATCGGGTTTAACATCACATTCTGTTCACATATTTTTACTTATTAATTTTGCTCTCTTTTTAGATCATAAAATAACATCAAGTTTGTGTCATATATTTATTAATGGCCAAGGTATCCTTTTTTACAAGGTGCCCAATCTTCGTAAGATAAAACGTGCGCAGGGCATCCAATCCGATAAAATATCCGCCCATTTGCAGAGTGACCTAAAGTTCATGGGCGGTTAAAGAAATAAATAGGAATGGTTACGCACAAGTTGCCCTCCCACAAAACTTTTTTTCTCATGCCTTTCGATATTAATGTGAGTATTGACGTTTTTCTCCATACGAATACAATCAGAATCAGAATCAAAATAAAACTTTGGAAAATCCTTCCTTTGCTCTTAATTTTTAGCTCAGTTTCCTTAATATTTTTAATTAAAATAATTAAGCTGGAAAGAAATTGTATTATTTTCAGAACTATGCAAAAAATAAAGTATGCTTATGGAAATATGATTTCGACTTAAAATACAGATATTATTAAGAAACTCATAGTTTTTTAAAATTTTTCAATTTTTCATATACGTTTACTATAATATATAAATAAAAATAATATAAATTGGTCTAAAATTATTGCTTATTTTCAAAAATATAGATTACGTTATGAAATAAAGACCTTTAACAAAAAAAATATCGTTCTGTTATTTCCTTCTTCTTTATCGCGAATTTTAATATGTTTCGACGGAACAATACAAAAGAAAAAGTCGTCACGGGCGGAAGTATTGAAATAAAAACAAACCCCGACATTGATTTACATTTATGTAGAAAAGTGCGAACAGAAGTTTAGCACTAGCAACGCGCGGGATATATTTGAATTTTAAAATATCCATGAATAATAGGCTTCATACGTAAAGACTATAAATACACAGTAAGACACAAAACGTATTAATTTACCTTTTTATGGACGTAATAAACTATTTCTGACAGTCCTTTCTGTCTTCAAATAAAGGAAACTCCTAAAAGGAAATATTCATAGATAATTGAAGGCGTCAAAAAATTTCATTCAAATTTTAAAATTTGAAATCATTCTTTGTACTAGATGAAATCATGTATTTTTTCAACCACTGACTTTACGATAGGAATTGTTTGAACCGGATCAAATCAGAATCAGGATTCTGGCTGATCGTTTACTACACTTTAAATTACACAAGTTTTAGAGTATTATATTTTATAGTCGCAAGAACGGTTAAAAGTTCTAATGGTTTAACATTATTTTCTTCTCTTAAAGTTTCGAAATTTGCTTCCGTATTACTTATATTATGTAATTTCCCAACACCAATTCAACATTTAAAGATGGGCAAAAATACGTATGTATATGAAGCACACACTTGCAAAATTTTACGAGCGTAGGTTTAAAATTGTGAAAATAGTGAAGCTATGACAGACAGACATAAAAACATTAGGGAATTACAAAGGTTCCTTTTTTATTACGGTTTTCAAAAAACGATGATTGGAATCTTGTTCGACCTAGAATTTCGTTTTTGTTTTTTTTTGTATTGTAAAAAATTATGTTTACTGTGTTCTAAATAATCATTTCTGAATTGAAAAATTCCTTTACGCATGCTATGCCGCGCTACAGGCGACACTTGTTGCTCTTGAAATCGAAAGAGAAGTCTGATTAACTTAAAGAAGTATTAGATAGTATAACGAAATAAAGCTTTTTTTATAGTACAAGCTTTAAATATAGATGTACTCGATAACTCAATCACAATAATCGAGGGGAATATTCAGTAATATTAGTAACAATAGATGACATCACAATTACTTAAGAGATAATGACTACTGTGGATATTTATATCTGTTAAGGGCTAACGCTATAAGAATAAAGAAAATTAGATAAATGATAGTAATCTTAATATTTTCTTCCAAACCAGTAGCCGCAAAAAGTTAAGAAAAGGCAAAGTATTATGAAAAAGATTGCAGCATCTTCTGTTTGGCGATAGAATCAATATGCATTAATTTTTCCCAATCTGCTATTTGTATTTGTTCACGAAAATGGAGGATCAAATTTGTGATACTCATCTCGTAAATGAGGCTGTAGCTACTTTCGAAATGACACGAGAAATAACGTTAAAGAAGAATAGACCATATGCTATATCAATATCGTCATTGGATAAAAGAATGCTTTGATTGTTGAAAACGCCCCTTTAAAAATTGAGAAAAAACCAACTCACTTATACTTGCTTGAACATTCTGGAAAGTGTCCGTGTTTATAAAAAAATACATTAAATAATTTAGACATTTTTCTTAAAATATGAAAAAAAATTCCGACTATTCAACGGAAAAAATATAAAAAATGTTTTATTATGAACTGACATAAAATAAATTATTAAAGGTCGCTGAGGTCGACGGCATAAAACATATAATAGTGTGTTAAGATAAGATTAATTTTAAAAAGTTGTACTTGTTTTATGTTATTGTAATGGTTATCATTTTTATGATTTGATAGCATGATTCTCAAATTCATGACTTCTACTACAGTTTAAGACTAATAAAGAAAATGTTTAGGTAGCTATTTTCGATAAAGGCGATATCATTAATTTTATAAATTTGTAATTTACTTTATTGTTGCATTGTTTTGGAATGTATATGAAAAAAAATTGTACAACTAATGAACGAGGTGTCATTAATATTTAATTTTTCCACAGAACCAGTAACGCAACTTTCTCCCAATATTTCTCTGTGATGTCCTTCTCTTTTCAGACGTCACACCTGAAGAAAATGAATAAATATTTAAAAGTCAATTATTATGGACAATATAAACTATGCCACTTCAAAGCAGGTAAATTTCTGATTTAGTTAAATTCTACCAGCATAATTTTTGACAAAATTGAAAAAAATGATGAATTTTTGTTAATTTTTAATTTAACATCGCAATAATTACATCTTTCAGAAAATATATCAGATAGCATTTACTACTACTGCATGTATACAAAACATAAAAAGGCACTTGAATCACAACAAAAATATTACATTCTTCCCGTAACGTTATCTTGACCTACACGTATTGGAAAGAAAAACACTCACCGAACAATGCTCTCTATGCTGTAAATACAAATACTTTAATCGTTAGTAAAATAAATTTAAGATCAGGAAATTTTAAGAAAATAGATGAGAATAGTTCAATGCGGTAAGCATTGAAGGCAAGAGTGCCATAAAATATGTTCGGTTATTTCCGTTTGTACATTTATACTGGATAAGTCCCGGTTAATATTGCTGTCAATTGTTTGAATCATTATTTAATTAAATTGTTTACTTATAAGCAATAACGATATTATTTACTTGCTCTAATGCTGTATTCAAGTGCATTAGTAAAAGTGTGACACTCGCATAAATTGTATATAATGATAAATAAAAAATGATACAAAATAAAATCATCAATAGTATATTATTACAAAATTATAATTGTATTTACGTCCTAGGTTTTAGCACTAAAATTAATTTTTATGATACACGACTCAGGGGTTTTTGTTTTCAGACTTCGTGACACAACGTCCTAAATGGAATATTTATTTTATTGGATTGGATGTACTGAAATAAAAAAAATTACTGCTAACAAAAAAGGGCCCGTTTACCTTTTCTTTTTCGATATGACCTTTTCTTTTTCGATATATTCCTATAACTTTTATTTTGTTCGGAACTGAATACCAGAGTAAGTTTCACATTGTATCGATAACCAAATAAAGCCAACATCAGTATTAATTTGCATTTATTTATATCAAAGGGTACAAATAGTGGTTTAGGGGCGAGCAGTAATTTAAATCTGCTGCATGATGATTCATAAATTTATTGGCTAATTTAAGTTTAGTTAATAAAACAGTTACTGTATTATTGAAGTGTCTGTTACATAAAAAGCTAACATTCAGTGTTATATTTATTTTTAAAACTTCTCAAATTACAACTTATTTACAGGGCGCAGTGAAGCCCTGGTTTGAAACCTGAAATGGTCGCCTAAATAACGGCGAGTTAAGTAAAAATTAAATGAAACCTATTTTGATCATGTTACACGTAATTTACAAGCAATAAATTGGACGTTAATCGTAATTTATAAGCAATAATTTGACGTTATGGGTTTGAGGATAAAATTACATTTAGCCTCATTCAATTTTACACTTCTACGGTAATAATAAATTATATATAGAGTGCTCACTTCAAAACTTTTATCGAAAACTAATACAATGTTTTGAAGTGATAAGAAAAATTAAATCAAACGCCACAACTCCACAACCACAGATAAATTAAATTAAGTGATAATTGAACAAGTTAAAACTATTTACATTCGTGTTGAACATTAACACTTTTGATTGAAATTGTGAAAATCTTTGCTATTCATATTGCACCTCTTTCTGAATCCACAAAAATACAAATACGTTTTCACCATTAACCGATGTACAGATATATTTTAAAATCAACAATATATGTGTAGCTCTAGGACGACACAGACTTCACATCCAGGTTGTGAATGACCACCATACTTTACTATTAACCTTGTTCCATAGGAAAGAAAATCTCCGAAATTCTCAAAGTTAAATAGAAATTTTTATAGTAATGAACCGCCGAACAGCAAAAAAATTCCTTGATAATTTTAGATTAATACAAGAGAATACTTTTCGTTACATTGAAATATTCATCTATAAATATAATACAATAAATGAAACATATATTTTATTGAATACACTAAAAGAGAAAAACAAGCCATTCCTAAAGAGGAACGGCGTTTTACTGCATTTTCTTTTTTATCTTAAAATTTCTCTCGCTTGCACAAGTATTTTCATTCTGACCACATGCACACAAAGACAAATATTCGTATTGATTTACATTTATATGGGTGAGTGCAAAGAGAGGTTTAGTGGACGCGGTGCGTGAACCACGCTCAAATCTATTTACCCGGCCGCTTGTAAAATTAATCGTTCAATCGGGTTTTATGCCGCCATTTTACTTATTTATCTCGATCTATTTATTAGTTTTTTTCTATTTTTGCAACGGAACTAACAAAGACTAATTTTTTCTAATTTTTTTTAAAGATTAAAGCAAATTTTGTATATGCATTTTGTGTTTCAATAAACAAATATTAAACATGGACCGAAAGCTAAAATCACTATTTAATTGTAAATCTCTAAAAATAACGGTATAATATAATCAATTGGAAAACGAGCTAATTATAATCTTATATATGAGAAGAACCGATAAGTGGGAGTAGCAAAAATACAGTCCGATGGTATAGTAATTTACAAGATAAACGAGTTTTACAACCATCGAATTAATAATGCCTTGTTGCATAATTCATTAACGTTATCGGAAAATGTATTTAGATGTATCGAGAATATATTTCTATAATATTAAAGGTCTCAAGCGGAGACTCTATCATCAAATTTCGCGTTCCAATTCCTTAGTCCTATTCATTCAAGGATAATGCCTATCTAAATTGTGACATTTGAGGTTCTGCTATTTTTAAAATAATGTCATGTGCGTCAAAAGGAGACTCAGCTGCTAAACTTCGGATACCAACTTCTCAGTTTTGACACTGTGGCTTTACTGCCTGCTTGAATCGTGAGGCTTGGGGACCTACACTTTTAAGTTAGTATTTTGGGTCTCAAACAGGAACACTGATACAAAACTCCAGATTGCAGCTCCTTAGTCTTGATATTGCAGGTGTATTGCGCGTCTAAACCGTTAAATTTGATTATCTGTTGTTTTTTTATATAATACGTTAAGTCCCCAGGAGAGTCTTTATCGTATACTTTGCGTTCCAACTCTTCAGTCTTAATTATGTGGGGTATTGTGTGCTTAAACCTTGAGATTTTATGATCCACCATTATAAATTAGTATTTTGGTTCTTAAGCTGAGACTCTGTTATACAATTCTAGGCTCCTTCTCACTTGTCCTCATACATAACTTGCTTAAGCAAGGCTTGAAAACCTATTGTTCGCAAATTAGGATTTTGGGTCTTAAGTAGGTACTTTTTCATTGAACTTCGGATTTCAAGTCCTTGGTCACATACTGTAGTAATATGGCCGGTTTTATGTGGGATAAATCAAATATTTGGCTTTAGTCAATCATTTATTACATAAATAATCATCGTATAAAAATCCCTAATACATTTATACCTAGTATCATTATACAGAATAAAATGGAAGCAGATAATTGAAAAGAGTTTCAACATTTTGATTAAAATATTTGAACAACCTGATTAAACGCCATACTCCTTTTTAATTTATATCTATGTTTTGTTGTGTTACTTTTTTAATTTACATCTATCTTTTATTCTGGTACTATTTTCTTACGTTCTTTCTAACTGAGAAATAACGAATGTTAACTTGACGGAAAATATTCACGTTAGTTTCGCAAATTTGAGACAATGGAAAAGTCATAGTCATTCGACAAAAAAGACATATAATTAATAAGTTTATAGTCATTGGACAAAAAAGACACACAATTAATATTATTTAAATAAATACAGCCTGAGAAAGCTTTTAAGCAATACTGACTGAAAAATATTGACGTTAAATCAAGACAATAAAATGGTAATTTTGTGATAAAAATTACAAAAATTTAGATATTAGCAATGTATCGATTAATCTTGCATTATGAACCTATTTTTAAAAATACACATTATTTTTTAAAGCTACACAACATCATTGGTATAAATGATTATTTATAATGGTTGACTTACTGAGATAAAATTCGCTTTTGCATTTTCCAAGGACGTAAATTTACTAGGAACTCCACATGCCACAGATATGGCATGCTACGAAAGGGCCGTTCTGTGCTCGGGTATTCCAAGCTATCCCAAGGATCTGCCTTAGCGAAACCTATATTTAGTCATCATTACTGTTATATATTAAAATGAATTTATCAATACCTTTTCTTGTCATTTTGATGAACATCTTTTAATAGTGTTAATAAGAAAACAGGCATTTAATAATTAGAAAGTATTATGATAAATTACGTTTTGAAAAATATAAATCAAGACTCGTGTTTCTACATATTTTTAAAAAAAAATTTCGTATTAGTAGTTGATATTTCAAGCCCTATTAGTTAACTTTTAAAATTTTGTGACCATTCCATTTAAAGATCTGTTTGTTTTATTTCATAAATTGAGATTTGGTCGTAATTACTATCAATCACTGATCATTTTTTTATTAAATTTGTAACATTAAAATTATGTTTCCTTAGCATTTAATTTTGTTTCATGTAGAGTACACCGTAGAAAACTATTACAAATTACCTGATATATAACACATTGTTGAATTCTATTAATTAGATATGAAATAAATGTTATTTAATCTGTTTATGTCTCGTAAGTCATTTTTCCAAAGAACATTTTTTCAAGAAATATTATTACTTTCTAAAACCTACCAATGGTTTCGCCAATATTAAGTTAAATTTTCCTATTTCCTAAAATTTCCCATTTTAGATTTATCATGTATGCAGTAGGCACGTTATCTAATCACACTTTGTTAATTTGTATATTTAATCTCTTATGCAAACTTAACTGGAATGCGCAATAGCATAACCCGCATAAGCTTATAGTGATGCAGAGCGAAGACCAACAGCCATGAACAATTCAGCAATGATCGATGAATTTTCAAATAATACAAGTTTTATGGCCAACGTTCATTTACGACTTCGTAATAACTTTCTCCATGACAGTATATATTATTTACTCTTTTTCACGTATGTAGATACGTGTGTCATATTTATAAGTCTATTTTATTCTATATTGTAAGTATCATCAACTCTCTATTGATTCAGTCAATGTTTGCCCAAAGTTTCCTTTTTTCCTTTCTCTTTTCCCACATATGTACATGCGTATATATATATATATATATATATATATATATATATATATATATATATATATATATATATATATATATAAATATATATATATATATATATATTATATTTCAACTTACGTTTTAACTCTATCATATACATGTCTATATTACTGACTTCTAGTAATGATTATAAACGTTAGATGCGCGATAACTGGTCACATTTCTCCTTTTAACATTTTTAAATAAACTCATGAAATACAAAAAAAGAAAATTATAATTTGAAAAAGTCGCGTCTCTATAAAATTAAATGAAATTAAATACAATTTATTTATCGTCTGATGTTTACATTTATTTTAGTTGTAAGTATATTTAATATAATAAAAGTAATACGACCATTTTCATTTGATCAAATAGACCTATAAAAACCATATCCGAAACGCAGAGGTCCCAACTTTAACAGAAGCCAGATATGTAAGCTGTACGCAAATATATTTAATATGTCGGATCTTATTTCGCCTTTTAGAAATTATTTATTCGCCGTAAATGAGACATAAATATTTACGTCGCTCGCTCACTTGTTTTCATCATTATGCTTTTGTTTTCATCATTATGTCGTCACTAATTACGAGTGAGTGTTTTCGTAGAGAAGCTTTTCATTTAACAAAATAAATGGACGCAAAAATATCATTTTGATCGCCAGTTGGGACTGTCTGAATTCCATACTGGCTTTCAAGTCAACTCCAATTAAATTTGAATAGAATACTTTCCAATATTTTAGTGACATTAGTATCTACCTTAATTAAAAACGGTAATGCGTTGTTCCAAAGTAACTTCTCCAGTAAAATCTATTTCACTTCGAATCATTGGTATGAATATTTATTTCCAGGTCATTTCTGTATATCGTATTAAAAAAAATTGTCATAAAAGTTTCTGCTCCTGAATTTTTCCGACCTGACAAAATGTAACAAAAAACAACTTAGTCTTATTCGGTTGATATTAGGAAATATATATAAAGTTCTCTTCAAACATCCCTGAATAATGATAAACTATTGATATGTAGGCAACATGACAGCAATAAACAAAATATCTTTTCTTTGGGTTCATATTTTAAGCAATTATAATGATTTTTTAGTTTTTTACGGTTTTATAATTGTTATTGCATGTTGATATTAATGGTATAAGTCATCTACTTTTTTTATTTTTATGAGAATGTAAACGTTGGCACAAGATATACCGTACATAGATATAATTATAGGTTATATTTTCACACAAGATACCAATTTCCTAAATAAAAAGGGTTTCCAATAAAGCATAAACAGTAAATTTTAAATTAATTTATTCCTAACCTGAAAACGTGAGTACGGGGGCTGAAATGTAATGATAACAATAAACAGGAGAACGAAGTAAGTAATTGTATTTTATTTACAAAGAACGAACAAATTATAAAAGGTGAAATAAGATCTGAATATTAAATGTATATGCATATTTTGTCGCGTGACGCATCGCTAACATTTATGTATTTAAATGTTAGCAATTACATTTATATCATCAGTGATATGAACAGAGCATAGAATTTTTAATCTTGTTTTAAAAGGTCTTATTTTTTTAACAGTAATTGTAAAGGGCGATAAAATTTCTTTTATGTAAAAATATTATCATCGCAATATTTGAACAATTATTTTCGATCTTCAAATAGCTATATGGTTTTTATGTCAATGGACTCATTATAAATATATTCTCGCTGACAGTTATTTCTTTGCGATATAACCTGATTTGTCATAAATTTGTGAACGAGTGTTTTTTCCAGATACAACTATAAAGGTTTACCGAATCAAAGTAATGATAGTGTACAAAGTAGGCAGTGCGTTAATTAATATCTGATATTCCAAAATATTAAATAAGTAAAGAAAGAAAAATGAAATTTTTGTATATACTCCAATGGACCTAAAATACCTCCTAATTAACGCTCAAAAAACTATTAGAAACAATTTTAACATTGGGTTAATCTTTTTTGTCTTATACTTTTAAACCTGCCAAATAGTAACATTTAATAATATAACACTTATTTGCTTAGAGAGTACAACTAACGTAAATTAAAATTATTAGTCTTATTTGTTTTTCAGTATGTTACTGACTTAAAGCGCTGACAACACCAGATTGAACTTATTTAAAAATTGTTTAGCAAAATCTGTTACATTTATGGCCACCAAAAAAAAATACGTTATTCTTGACAATATTTCTAAAGTCCTGGTTGTTTCCAAAACACTACTGAAATACCTTTCATACCTGAAACAAAAATGAACTTTTATGTATTTTGTTTTTTTTTTATACAATTTTTACGATTCTTTGAATATTAAATTTTTGGACGTTTTGAGCTTCTTATTTTATGTCAATTCGGGTTCCTCTTTATCATTTTTTTTCATAACCCTTTTTATTTACTCAGTGTTAGATGTTTTGGGTTAATTTATTGAACCATTCATGTTTTTATTTCTAAAATTTGTTAAGTATTGCTTATTCTATTTTTTTATATTTTGTTTGTTTTTTTTTTGTATATCAATTCGTATTTGTATATGTATTTTTTACATGATATTTGCGGCTTACTAAATTCTGGAGGTTTTAGTTTTTTTTCTAATTACCAATTAGTGTTTGTATTTTTATTTTTTTAACTAATCCTTTTTTGCTTACTAAATTTGGAATATTTTCAGTTTGTTTCTTTTTTTAATCATCAATTCATGTATGTATTTATATTTTTTTACCTAATGCTTTTTGGTTCCTAAATTTTGAACGTCAGAGTTTATTTTTTTAATTATCCATTCGTGTTTCTATTAATAGTTTATTAATAGATTCTTTGCGCGACACTTTTTGCACATTCAATTTTTGGACATTTTGGTTTCTTTCTTGTATGTCAATTCGCGTTTGCATTTATGTTTCTTTACGTAATCTATTTTCTGCAGAAAAATATTAAGTGGACCAGGAAATGACATAAACTAATTATCAATCCGAGGAATCTCTTCCTGACTACTATTAAAATCCTTACCAATATTAAAAACTCAAAAATGCATTTGTTTGTTCTCCCTTCACGTCGAAACGTAGCAACATATCGACGTAACTTTCTATGAAAAATTTGCTGTTAAATTAGGAAATAACATAGGTTACTTTTAAACCTATAAAATATTTTCCTAACCAATAAAATATTCTCAGATAACATTAGAAACTCTATTGTGAGTTCGTTTGTCCTTCTTTCATGTTACAACAAAATTATGCACAGTGATAGGAAATTTCACCTTAAATAATAGAACAATCCCAACAAATGTTAAAAATTCCAAAGGATATTTATTTGTCCTTCTTTAACGTTGCAATAGAGCAACAGATCAACATGATTTTCGGCGCGCATATAGTTGCCGGACCAGGAAATGATATAGTTTATTTTTTACCCAGGACATCTCATTCTAACTAATGTAACACATATCACAAATACCAAAGTGTGTTAGTTTGTTCTCTTTTCACGTCGTAATTTAGCACAGATTAACGTGATTTTCTGCACAAAGATAGTTGGCGGGCCAAGAAAAGATGTCAACTTGTGCAATTTTATTGTAACTGATATAAAAATTTAAGGTTAAAATTATAACATTTTCATAAAATACATAAAGAGGAAGTAAAGAATATATAATTTATATTTTCATCTATTTTGCATTTTTTCTGACCACGCTAAAATGTCATATAATATATCCAATTAAACGGGATATCTCAAAGGAATACTAATAACAATTAACAGTTCAGTCAACTATACTATAGATTCGTGGACTTAATTGTTTACTAATCGTAATTGATTAAATAATCATACGTGTCTGTATTTATACATACGTACATGCACACACACATAAACGCAAACGCGCGCGCGTATTTGTGTGTGTGTGTGTGTATACGTATGTATAAATACATACATACACATATTTAACACTTTACTTAAATTGTTAAATGCGAAACCGAAAGTAAAAGACACCATGAAATGAAATATTTAAATTAAATAAAATATATATAAACAGTAAAAAGTTTTTTTACTGTTTATATATATTTTCCTGAATTATAAATGCAGGTTTCGTCTATTTCTACATATACAAATATTTATACTACATACTCCCACAGTTTATAATAAACTTCCCAAAAATAACCGTTTTTCGTCAAAGATGTAAATACACCTTCAAGTAACATTTGAAACCATATTAGTATTTCAAAGAGCACAAGTCGCAAATTATAATCATCCGTGCGGGTAACGAGTTATTCGATGCTGTTTATTTAGTTTATTAATATGCCGAGTTATGTACGTATTTATACGCGTTGGCGCTAGTTTATCAGGAACAAGAAAGGGGCGGAGCTTGAAAACTCAAACCTTAAGATTGCTGAGAGTCGTCATTAACGGCGATCTTTCTTTCTAATGCCATTTTTTTAATAATTATACTCATATAAGCTAAAATTATACCAGGCGCAACTGTACCGCAAGCCTAAAAAATAAGTTCGTGTACGGATGTAATTTATTTTCAAATTGCGGATTGGTTTATCTAATTGGTTTACAGTAAATTAAAACTAAATATTTAGCTAGTACTGCTATTTATTATTGTGGTTAAATTTGTTATTCGTATCTTTAATGAATTAGTGAAGCATTTATTTTGTGTACCGGTTTGGTTTGTACCCGTTACAGACAATACAGCGACTGAAAATGTACTTACACAAACGAGCAACCTGTCATCAGTACAAAAATATTATTGAAGCATGTATGATGAAGCTCGGTATAGTACATAGTATGCTTTTTGAAGTTGCTGATTTTTTTTCTTTAACGCTGCTATATTGACTATAAAGCCATATGCAGTATTCTATACAGCTCTTTCAAAAATATTCCCTGTATGTTGAGTGGAGCACGATGATCACGACCTTCGATTGCGGGACACACCGCAAGATTCCGGGTTTGATTCACGGTCGCTCGTCGAGGGGGGTGGACTGGTATTCTGGTTGACTGTAAAAAATGCTCTCGTACCAATAAGTCCCCAAAATGTATCAGTTTGATACTAAAATATGTAAATAAATAACATTTACACAATGCAGTCAACTTTGAAAAAAAATATTAAAAGGGAAGTGCATGTATCATTAAACATTTTATACGCAGGATTGCATTATAAACATAAAATAATTTTAAGTGCAAGTGCAATAAAATTACCAAATGTTAGTACATTTAAGTGTATAAAATATATTTACGTATAAGTGCATTATAATCATAAAATACTTTTACGTACAAGTACATCATTATAGTCATCAAATAATTTGACGTACAAGTGAATTAGAGTCATCAAATATTTTTAAGTATAAATGGATTATCATCATGAAAAATTTGTATGTAAAATTACATCATATTTACCAAATATTTATACGTACAATTTTTATTATAATATCGTTCCTTAAGATAGCAAGATGGTGCAATTTGCCTCCACTAAGTTAGGCAATATGTATTTATTTACGGTGAAGTATTATGGCCATGATATAAAAAAATTGCCAGAGATTGAGGTGAATCGATTCAAGAAAATCATGTCATATTTAAGGAAATTTTTTGGTGTTTCATTATCAGTAGATCGGTTTAAATCCGACTTCCTCAATTTTAACTGACTTTACAATATTTTAATATTATAAATAATTACGAAACAATGAACACACGGTCTTACTGTCCCTCATGTGTCCACGAATGTACAGTCTATTTGAGAGAGAAAAATTTTAGCAGTCGAGACTATGATATAGCCGTATAGAATAGACATCGCATCATGACGGTATGAAACGTAGGCATAGCATCCTAGCCCAAGATGTCATGAACTTCCTGAACGGACCATAAAATAGGCTGTATTCATTAACCACAAATCGCACATGGCAAAACTTTTTCTCATACCCTGCAATATTATTGTAACTCAATACTGACGTGTGCTCTGTTTGAACGTCCATAACGATGTAGAAAGAGGTATTCTTTTATTCCTTAATTAAAATCATCTCTTTAAGAAATCTAGTGTCTGAATTAACGTAATAAGAAATTATGTGAATGTATACTTTTTATATTTATGTTTTTTTTCAATGTAAATAAAATTAAGAGGAAGCGTCTGCACGCGTCTTACGTGTTCGATCATTATAACTTCAAGCTTAATTTAAAAGGTTGTTAAGAAATCCTGCCCATATTTTCGGAAAGGTTTTGCCATAAAACTTGTAAAATATAAACGAAATTCCTAAAAGTATCTCTGTTTTAAAATCTCTAATTATTCACTTGTATTTGCCGATTTTTATATAAAGTAACGTCTCAAAAATGGACATCCTATCTCCATCGACTAGTTGACGCAGTTAGTACACATGCCTCCTCTAAATCTTTCCATTAATTTCTTTTAATGACTTTGCGAATCCATTATTTGTTTGTTAGTAATATGGGTATAATCCGTTTATCAATTTATCAGTTGTCCAATATATCGAAAGATAAATTAAAACCGGTATTTAGTCGAAATATGTCAAACTCTTGTCTTTGGACCAGCCGAAAAATCTCCAAAAGACATTTCCAATATTCACTTTCATGTAAGAAGACCTTTGTCCATGTAAGTACAAATATCTACTTAAAAATGAAAGTCTGAGTTATTTCATTAAAAGTATCATGATAATAATTTAAAGCGGAACGCATATTTGTGTCTTTCCTTTTTCTCGTCACGATTTTCTTTTTCATCTCTGTTTAATAGAAAACTTGTCTCATTGTCCCAAGGATTCAAGTAAAGACAAACACAAGTATCGATTTCAATTTATAGAGGAAAATTACGTTCGAGCTGAATGACGTATTTATTATATCAGAAATTTAAAAAATTCACATTTACTTGTCATTAAAAACTTATAGATTGGTTGGCATGTTACCACGCCCATATATAGCTACAGTGGCATACTACAGGTAAACAAGAAGACGATGATTCGGATGTTACTCAGTTAATGCATTTACCGTTTTTGATAAGTCAAAGAAAAGGCGTTTATGATTGTCACTACTTAAGTTAAATTTTGCAAAAAAAACTGAGACGTCCTTTCTAAAAGAGAAAACTATTAGGAAAAAAATCGTGGTAACTTTCACTGATAGATTGAGCCATTATAAAACCATTTTTTCATTAATAAAAAAAAGTATTATAGATTCCGTAATATTTTGGTTTACAGAAAAATTGGGCAAAAAGGTATACATTGCGTGTAACCATTCCTCACTATGAGTGGAGAATTAATAGTGTGACCACTCACCGCGAGACTACACGTTTCTGTTTGATTACGTTTTCAAAATTTGCATTTAAAATTTAGCTCAATAATTACGAATAATACAATTAAAAACAAATTATAAGCTTTATCGTATTTATTATAATTATTGGTATTGAATACTTTGCATTTTCATTATAATATTTTAAAACCATCTTAGCTTTTCCCGAGTTAAAATTGAATGGATTCTGATGGTTTTTAAAATTTCATAGAAACACTTCCAATCTCTAATTATAACTTTAGTATTTTATGACTCATGAGGGCAATATTTCAAAAGATTGGTTTCATAAAAGTGATAATAAATAATAAAGTTTACGTAATATGTGATGTATTACGTAAATTTTATCTTATTTTTTTAAATTTATTACTACATTGAAATAGATGTCGCCAATGTTTTATTATTCCAACCAACTCGGTAACGCCACAGGTAAACTATCTACCGTTATAAAAGTTCTTTCATTCTTCCTTTACCATACCTACATCCTCACAAAAAGAAGCTAATAGCGCTACCGACTGCGAACTTGTGGATAACGAACCAATTTAAAGATACGTTCTAATCCCTTATCCCTAAAGAGCCAATCGTATTTTCAAATGTTCTACATAGGATACAATGTGACACGAAAATGTGAATAGTTTATTATATTAATGACCCGTCTCGCACGGATACTTTGTAAGTTATACAAGATAAAGTTTAAAATATTTCTTTACACACCATGCTAATTGTCTTTTTCCTAGGTGCCAAAACGACCAGGGAAAATTACAATAAGGGTTTAAAATGTGAACAGGATTTGTTACAATGGGAAACTAAATTTTTGTAGGCATTTGGTTTTTTGTCGACATCGTAATCCTTTTAATCATATAGTGGTTACTATTTGTAAAAATAAAACTGACTTATAAAGGCGCCGCTATATAATACGCTGCTACTTCTCTTTATTAAATAACTTCTTTAAAAATTATCAATTAATACCCACAGTTCCCTTTTAGGTTTCCATTCGCCGTATATGGGAAAACAAATTTGCTCGTTAATCGATTTATACGCGGTCAAAGTCATAGCTAGTGAATTTGTAAAGTAATATTTTACATAAAATGAATATACATATATTTTTGTGTATAGAAAGCCTCATACAAATAAAAATTACTTTAATATAAAGACAAGGAACAATAATTATGACAGCAGCTAAAATTTTTGTCAATTTCGCATTCAAGATATATCTTAAAATATATTACGTAATATGATACGTTTAGCCACTTACAATAACTAGTATTTTATTGCAGCAATGAAAATTCCTATTTTTATTGCACTGAATCTAACCACGTGGAATCGTTTTAACGTATAAACTATACTTTTCTCCGACACGTTGTCTATAATACAATTTTATTATAAATGCTCGACAAATATTTGAAGTGTCTTCGAAAATCAGAAAAAAATCTTTATTGACGAAAAACAAACTAAATGTTTGATATCAAAATTACACTTCTTATGGAAGTATTGTTAAATTAAAATCGAATTCCTGTACTTCATTTATCTCTACAATATAGTGGTTTTGTCTGAAAAAGTTTCAATGAATGTAATGTCGTGCACTATATAAATGTTGCGTACCACTAGTTAAATGTCGCATTTACCGTAATTTCCCTAATCAAGAAGTGGTAATTAGAGAAAATGTTCAAATAAAATATAAATAGTACGATTGTAATACTGTCTCCTTAAAAGTATAAAATTTATAGTCAAAACTTCTCTCCTGCGGAAGTAATTATAGATATGCATAATAGATGAAATACTCTAAAAGATATTATCAACATGAACCTATTAGTTTTGCGATCTGTGGATCATTTGAGTATATTTTTAATTTCTTTTTAACGTTACCTCTTTTTTTAGTTCATTTCAAATGTGTTTTTAGAGTTATGTTTCATTACGTAAGCTAATTCGTCTTCATAGAATCGATGTGGAAAGAACAGGAGACTATCAGAAAGAAAATTAATGAATCACGCACAAATGTTACTTTTAATCAAAATCAAAACTAGAGTTCTGCTTATGTTTTAGATTTAGATCTTGCCCTAAGCCAGCTTAGACAAATGCTAAGTAATTTCGGATACGTAACTAATTAAAACTTTATCAGGTAACAATATCCGGATAGAAAAAAATGTTCCATTCCCATTGTAAATCTATTTATTTATTTAACAACTTTAATGTACCGTATATGGTCTAATACAAGGACTTTATTATTTACTTTTGAAATATTAATAACGTGTATTTAAAAACAAGAAAAACTCTTAATAAATGACAGTAATAGTATGTTATATATAAAAGACAAAAAATTAGAATAAAAATAAAAATTTGAGTTATGATGGTATGAGGTAAACACAATGATTAGTAGACTTTTACAATCGGTTCTTGAAGACATTAATCAAGAATAGTGTCAGAATCCAGTTGATAACAAAGTTTTGCTAATTACGTAACAAAAACAACAAATATTATAATAGTATGGTCCTACAGATATTATAATAGCATCCAATGTTTGCCTTTTAGAAACCAGTTTAGAAACAATATACATGTGTATAGATATTTATGTGGTGTTTACAAATGATATATGTATATATACATATATGAAATTTTATATTCATTACTGTTATAATATTTAAATTTCCTGCATATAACATTAAACCCATAGTTTGGTATATTATTTTATTACACTTCGGCAATTTATTTTTAAATATAAATATATATATATATATATATATATATATATATATATATATATATATATATATATATATATATATATATTTAACAAATTCCTATTTAAGAATAAATTGCCGAAGTGTAATAAAATAATATACCAAACTATGGGTTTAATGTTATATGCAGGAAATTTAAATATTATAACCGTAATGAATATAAAATTTCATTAATGCTTTCTCTGAAAATTAATCTTTATAAAGTAACTAAATACACACTATCTATGGATAAAGGAAATTGTATGCTGTATGTATATATATTGCTATACAATTATGAACAAATTGTTTGGGTTTGTAATTTTTTTCATATTGTATTCGTTAAGTTTCAAATCTGAAAATTTCTTTTCCAGTGATCACTATCCATAAATACTTTTCGGTTTCCTGTTTTAAATATTTTTAGTCCAATATTTAAATTCCAGTAAAATAAATCTACTCATCCATTTCCACAAATGAAGCCACATTCAAGAAATATCGATTTTTTTCTGCGGATTTTTGTTATCATTATCGATTAAAGTTAAATTTATTCTGTTTATCGCTGAATCGAATCGATTGGCTAAGTTATGGTTAATTGTTTATAAAATGCAATGATATCATAAGAATGTTTTCCTTTTGGAATAGAAAAAAACTTTTTTGGTCGTATAACTATAATTACACATATAAAAGTTCTGTAAAAAATACTTAACGAGAATAACATTTCACAAAAGAGGTAATCGATTCGAATTTACTTCTCAGTAATTGTCACCTTCTTGTGCGTGCTTAAGACAAATATGATGTAAACACATGATTACACGAGTAAATCACAGCTACACTACATTTAATTACAGTTTCAATCATGTAGCTCTTAAATCCAATTAAATCACAGTACACACTACATTTAATTACAGTTTCAATCATGTAGCTCTTAAATCCAATTCTCCGTAAAAAATGATCAAAATAAAATGAAGTAACAACTAACATATAAATTAGTGCTCTCCTTCCATAAGGTAATACAATACACTTTTCTTCCAATAAAAATATACCACTTTAAAAAGTTTTTGATATTTCTATTTATAATGAAAATATATATAGATAATATATAGATATCTTATTCGCACCATGGTAATGGTTATATCCATTTCATTTAGAGTACTTAGTATAAATGTTAATTTATTTATAAATGTTTTGGAAAAGACTGAGTATGTGGAGTATGAACTTCCATCAACTGATTATTAATATCCTTTCGGGCTTTCGCCATAACTCATTCGTGACTAATATCATCAGCATGTGTGACATTGATCAGTCAATGTTCTGCACACAGCCCCTCTGCAGGCAGCAATAAATATGTAAAATGGGTTATAAGGGTAAACCACACACAGATGGGGGTAGATGCATCAGTTCACCGCGCTCAGCACTTAGCGGTTGTTCGGTCGATTCGTATCACGCTCTGTCAACTAACTTTAAACGTTAGTTGCTGCGGCGTTGTGTTGCCGCAATTGTTATTGGTATTTAAATTATTCGAGTGTAATCTGTGTGCTAATTGTTTGTTAAGCGAAGGTCTTTTGGGGACCTATTAAAATTAATCAACATTATATACCGGGGATCACCGCGTTATGACTTAACCGCAATTCGTACTTATTGTTCAATTATATTCAAACGTTTGGTATTAATACCTTAAAAGGGCAAGAAACCAGTAAAAGTATCATAACAACAAAGTAATAACAAACAATAGTTGTAACAATAATCGTAACAAAAAGAGATTTTTCGGCACCTTCTTTTTAGAGCAACCACACTGTACCAAATTATGAAAACAATATCAATGACTATGCTATTTTTTGTAAACATTCTTTATAATTCGATTGGTATACGTGTATAATTTTAGAAACTAATGATGAAATTTTGTGTATGGGTAGTCACTTCTCGAAACTTATTGGACGAATAATTATTCAATCCTCAAATATACATAAAATACATCAACTATCAAAAAAACAATAATGGCTCTTATTTCTAACGAAACATTTGTCGCTTTTAGTAGAAAATGAATAAAATGAAATAACTGACATGACAAATGGCATTTTTTTTTAATTTGATCATCTTTGCTAATGTATTGTAAGTTTGGATGTTGAGGAATGAGATGGTAACTAAGAACGAAACACATCGGTGATGGAGGATTAATTATTACATCCGTCAATAGCAGATCTTCTGGAAAGTACGCTGTAAAGTGATCATATGTATGTATGATAAAATTAATTATATTTATGACAAAATTAGTCATATTTATATATGAAAAATTTGCATGAACATTTTCGTTACCGTTAGTACGTTACATGAGACTTCAAAACTGTTATACAATGAACCCTTGTCTTATTTCTGCTCAATACATTTCTGTTTCGGTTATAGTATGGGTAGTGTGAGTTGCACACGTGTCTGCAGCCCGCTCTTGTTCATTAGATTTGGAATTAAAAAAATAAACAAAACTTTGACAAGGTGAATTTACCGATACATAGTAAGCAACATTTATCGAAGATCATGAATGAAACGATGACGTAAGAAATTTGCCGTAGATAGCAAGCAAAATTGAATACAATTTATAAAAGAGAAATGTAAATATTATTTTGTATATCCACTCGCTGTAACGCGGGTCAGCTTCACCTCCCAAAATCCTCGTAAAGTCGAACGTTTTATATAAATATTTTCTGTGAAATAAAAAAAAAAATATATATCCATAGATCTATAAACGGGAAACGATAAAGGCGCTGTCGGAAAAAAATAGGCGAGATTCAATCGGTTTTCCTCAAAATAAAAATGTAGACTGTTATGTCATTGCTATTGTGTTTATTACATAATATATCATGAAATCCTCCATATATTTTATGGACGCATTTTATGCCAACATTCGCTAATAAATCTTTATTCTGTCAGCGAATATTATCGTCGTAAGACAACGTTATTATCTACAAATAAATTTATATTTTTTTGATTTACCGTCGTTTACAAGAAAACACTTAAATATATTTGCGCTCTGGACACATCGTAAATCTAACAAACTAAATTCAGATACGAAAAAAAAATCCTTAAGATTTTTCTAATTTATTTCTTACGCCAAATTAAGAAAAATAAAACGATAAATTTGTTTGTGATCATATTACAAAATTATAATCAATATACGAGACACTTTTGATACGAATTATCCGTGTCCCAAAAATATTGCAGACTTACCGTCTTGTCCCGCGCAAGTAGATGTTTTATATGTTAACAGAACCTTACGTGATTACGGTACATTGTTCTAAGAGTTTATGAAGAAATCAAAGTACAACTAGAAAGATGAATTGTCTTTGATGAGTACTATTAAAAACTTTCGTTAAATGTATCTATAAATGATATTTTTAATAAGCAATAAATGCAACTACTATAGAAAACATTTTGTAATCCTGAAAGAAAACTTCTCTTCAACAATGACTTAGTGGTGGAGAATGATAAAATAAATAAATAACAACATTAAAATAATACGTGTCAATTTTAAGATTTCATGAAAGAATATCCATAATATCATTATGCCTGACACTGATTAAAATACTCTAACACTCTCGAGAAATAAATTAATGTTTTCTATCACATTTGCTACCGTTTTTATGACTCAATCCGACATTCTATTTATATAACAACAGAATCAAACTGTGTAAACAGTTTACCGTCACACATTAATGAAAGCAAACCGACTCGATATAATTAAACTGAATTATTTAGGTTTGACCTTGGACAGGCTAATGTGAATTGAATGGCGAAACTGCCATAAATCGCAAGGAAAATATTAATGGCCTCAATATCAAAGGAATCTTATTACTGCTGGGCTTGCGAAAACGACATTAATATCATATCGACGATACCCGTTTCGATATACGTCCTCGTTCATATTTGTATTGTGTCTGAAAATTATGTGGAAGGTAATCTGTATACAATGGAGCACGCGATATCTGTATCGAGTATAGATTTGTATAGAGACATTACACACCAGTTCATAAGAGTTCATCTTATCTTTTTTAGTAAGTAACCATAAAAACGAAATGTAAAGTAACCATATGTATAGTAATAAGGTACCATTAAACATATTCCTACATACGTTCTTCTCATATTTACTTTTAAAAAAATATAAAGGAATATGACATTTTTCTTAATTAACTATGTTAATCTCTATGATGTATAATGTGCTATCACAGCACTGATTAAAAAACGGTTAGCCATTTATACGTCAGTTTTATCTAGGGAGTAATATTCACCACTATATAAAACGGCTGATATAATTATGCATAACTGGACACAGTTCCGACAGTAAAATGTTGAAATTGTCGGAAAATAAAATATAACTGCCGCCTGGCCGCGAACGAGGGTTTATACTTCACTCGCAGATTTTACTACCCGTCATATGACAGCGCAACGAAATGCGTAATAGGAATGAATTATCATTTGCTAGCGTTTTTCATGGCTGTTAACTAAGGGTTTTTAAGTACTATGTAGATGTTAGCGTGCATATAATAACTGCCTGTATGTTTTATGACAAAAGGAGTAGAATGAAATTAAAAAAAAAGGATGGAAAATAGATTTCATTTCAAATATCAAGATAGAAAGCAGGGATGATTTTTTTCATATATAAAGCTTTCATAGTGGGGGTGAAATACCTAATCTCGTCTTGCTACCGCCTTAGGTTAAAACTGTTATAAATTAATCAATAAAAATTATTATATTGACCGAAAAATATATAAAAATTATTTATTTTTACCCAAGGTTTTATATTTTAGATTTTAAAACAACATCGTCAATAAAGTATGATGCACGTCTGCAAACTAAATTGTCGCGGTTTATGTTGTTGAATTGTAAAATTTCGAACCAAGACCACGTAATACTTTTATTTGAAGATTTTTGTTTAGTGGAGACGACTATTAATAAAATTAACAGTGTTATGGTCGTTTAGGAAATATACCATTCGTTTGGTATTATTACAGCATATAAATACATGAAAATAATTTAAATACAGGGGCACAAACATTATAATACTTGAAACACTCATCCCATTTGCAAAAAGCTTTTCAGTAAAAGAGGAAGCATTAAACGTAAGGAAAGTAGAAAAGTAGGACAAACATCACGGAGATCATCCTAAAATTACTATATAGGTGATTTTGAAAGAAAAATGAAGTTATAATCCAATATGTTTGGTTAACACCGCATTTAAAATAAATTTTGTAATCAATATATTTTTGAGAGTTATTGCTATCTGAGGGTAATTTCAATCGCGATGAATAGTTTTTGTGATAACAATCTGAGGTTGAATATTTGTAAATTGTAAAAAATATGTTTAGTGTGAAAAAAAATAATAATCGTTATATAAAATGGTAAACTCATTATATAAATAAAATATAATGATCATAATAATAGTTGTTATATAATATGTGATCAATCCAACACACAAAGTCTTCGCCGTGTCGGTCTTTGACGGTGCGGCGCATCGTGGGGACCTGGGTTTCATTGCTGGCCGCTCGTCGAGCGGGGCTGGAATAGTATTCTAGTTAGCGGTAAGATATTGCTCTCGTAGCAATAAGCCCACCATATGTATCAAATAATATTTCATAGATTTAGCGGTGTTTAGTTTTTAAATATTAAATCGTTCATAGATGTGTTAATGCGTCATGTACTCTTTGATTGTTGAATTAACCAGATGCATGTAAAATGATTTTGAAAGACAAAATGGTTTTCCCTGATATTTCTACTAATTTAAAAAGCTATTTTTTTCTTTGTATGAACAATTTTCCCCTTAAATTTTCTGAATTTTTCGATGATGTCTGACGTCGTGCTTATCGGCTGGCTTTTTAAAATACTTTTGATAAAAAACTATTTGCCGTAAATCTAAATAATATAAATAATGTGGTAGGAAAAAATTAATAAAGGAAAAAATTTCGGTATATATACATATATATATATATATATATATATATATATATATATATCGAAGTCATGACGCTAAAGTCAATAACTAACTAACATTTGAATGTCAGATTTAAAATTAATAATAGTCATCTGCAATAGTCATTTGAAAATAAAAGTAATTTTATATACTATATGCTAGGTATTATTAAGAAAAATGTGATATAAATAGTGTGTGAAATTCTTAACAATCAAACGTACGGCGAAAAATACGTAATAGAGATGCAATCTTTCCTTATACTCTTTACTTTTGTCTTAATAATCCCATCCACTAGGATTTTGCAATCTAATAAAAAAAATTAAAATTAAAATGCAAGACACACAATACACTCTATACATTATAACAAAGAGCGCTTCAGGCGGCACAAATTTTATGACCACGTGATAATATTTACGGGGAGCGCGCGTAACGTAGTTCGATGCGTATTATGGATAATGGTGCCGGATTTGAAACCCCAGGTAATTCTATATGATTTTATGACTAACTCATTGAGAAAATGGCTAAATTTTTACGAAGAGCAAAGACGTATATTAAAAAAATAAAAAGCTTAAAAAAGGTAAGTAAATACTAAATTTGTAAATTTGTTTATATAAAATTAGAATATAAAAGCAAAACAATGTTTAATGAAATAATCATAAATAAATATGTTTATCACAACTCTTAAAACAAACTTACACAACTCTTAAATAATCTCATAATTTGGCCCATAGTAATAAATATATGCATACCCTATAAATAAAACAATCGATTGCATATGCGAATCTAAATTAAACATAATAAATGGAGTATTTAAAATAACTACAGCAGATAATGATTATTGTAAAATTGTTTCAAAAATTTCTGCAAACTTGTATTTCTGAAACTCTCAGTCGCTTAGAAGAAAGAAAAATAAAATAAGAATATTTCAAGTTGATGAATGAAGATACAATACATGTTTAATGTCATTAACTCGTCCGGTATCGACTTGATACTAGACTATAAAATCCGTACATTCAACAAAGATACTGTAATTCAGAGAAACCACATGTTCAAAGCGTAATTTGTTTGGACTTGGGTAACATTTATAATATAGGCATAACAATAAAATAAGTTGAATAATCCATTAGTCAATTATTTATTTAGATAGGGTGTAGATATCATAATAATAAAAACGACCAAAAACAAGCTGTGTTTGCGTAAAAGTGTTCTATAAGATTAGTTATTTTTAAAATGAAATATCTGATCTAACGAAACCTCTTTGAAATTTTTATACAATCTGTGCTTTATCTCCAATGTTTTTCGATATTATTTGAATAATACTTTCGGAGATAGAGGGGTGACAAGTGAACTGAGCATTTTTAGCAAGGTTAAAAATAATAGTTCATTAATTTTATATATATATAGATATATATATACATATATATATATATATATATATATATATATATATATATATATATATATATATATATATATATATATCGTGTGTTAGAATATTTATCGGTCGGTGAGTGTCACCGAATCGTGACGGAATTATGAATGTGGTTTCAAATGAAACGTAGTGGAAGTCAGAACACCTCACGTTACAGTTGAGCATTTGTAAACGCCGTTATACCATATTTAGGTATACATTAATCTCTAAGCGAAAACACATTAAACGTGAACACAATGCCGGTCTACTTACTTCCATTCTCGTACTTCGCGCCACATAAGTTTTATAGCCCGAACAGCTACGTGAAGATATTATCTGTGGTAGCATAGTCGACATAGCTTCACGTACTACGACTTAATGGTGACAGATTTGGCGCTCGAGGGTATATCGATTTGGCGTATCGTTTGTAAAAACAGATATGATTGAGCGTTTGGCTGAATTCGGTCTCTTTGTAAAACATATTATGATGATAGTGCGTCAGCGAAGTGGAGCGTTAGTGGATTCATTTGATATCAAATGTTATATTACGGGAGAGATTCGAGACTTGTTGACCCAGTATTTTTTTTTCACATGTGGGATTCATCTTAAGAAGAAGGTGGGAAATTTTAAACTTGCAATTAATTTATAATCTTTCAATTTATTATATTTCGTGATTAAAGAAATCAATACAAATGACGAAATCGTTTATATTTATTCACAGTTCGGGTTATAGCTCACACACATTTTAAAATTATGTCAATTCCGAGTATGGTACGTCATTTATTTTTAATTTCATTTTTAGATTCAAATGAAATTATTACCATTAAATAGTAGTGATATTACAAAAAAATATGTGTTTACATATACTTCAAAAAATAATATGAAAATATTTATAGCATACGCGTATTTTTAGTAGGTTTCCTCTTTTAGCATAGCTTCATTGTCACGTTTTGGTTTTAATTTGGATTAATATAATAAATTTTTCCGAATTATAAAATTATTTTATAAAGTACTTCGGCAAATTTTTTAAAACTATAATATTTAAATGCTCTTGGACAGGCAACTAGTTACAATTTAATATATGGTTTTAAATTTTATCTAAACAGCAACGATTTTCTGAAAATTTCTCCTTAATGTTTGAAGATACACATCATGTGAATTTCAGACATTCTAATGATATCAATGTCGGCTGTACCTAAATTGTACCTAGTAACTGTATTAATATTAGTCGACAAGTTAATTGACTAGGCTAATTCCGACATTGTTTTCTTTTTCGTTAACTATTTTAGGAATGAGATAATGGAAAAGCTTGATTGCTAATGGTCTATCATTGTATAATTTTCTGTAAATTGAAATCGTTGCGTTTTTTAAGTATTTGGTATTGTTTATTTTTCTTACATAGTAGTTAATTACTTTCAAAATGTTTTTTTCAACAATAATTTTGTATCTAATTATTGCAAGTATTTTAATATTTAAAAAATTGGTCAATTTCTTGCATAAAAAATTAATCGTTTAATTTGTGGAAAACACGTTACGAATATCTTATAGTATTCAATTTATTTTCTGGTAATGAATGTCTAAAATGTATTTGTGTACTCCAAATAAGACCCTTGATACATTTTCATGTATTTGTTATATAATTAAAATAGAATAACTCTCTCTTAGACATAAAATATCACTTTTCTTTACATTCTATGTATATATTATTTTTTAATCCTGATAATTATATTTTTATATTAATACTTTTTTTCTATTATCTAATCTACTATTATGATTGTTTAAAGATAAGAAAATAAGTTATGACGTAGACTTGATTATGTTTAGTATAATTATATATTTTTAAGTGGAAAAAGTATAATTGAGGTAAGAAGGAACCAAAAGTGTAGCGTAAGAAGTCGAAAGAGGTAAAAACATTCTAACTGAAGAAAATAATGTTAAAACGTGGATAAATTAGCAAAAGTTCCATTATTAATTTTTAATTTGACTTGGGTAATGATACTTTTTGAACAACGAAGTAGCATTTATTAAAAACTTTTTTGAAGAATACTGTTACACAAAAAGAACATAGCTATGGCTCTGTCATCCATAAAATTGTCTTCAAGTTTAATAGTCACAAAGAAAATTCGTTAAAACGACATGGTGAGTTAAAAAAGGTTTATAAGAAGAAATAGAAAATTCGGTACAGATATTTGTCGATCACATTATATTCTTTAGTAAATAAATATATTTTCCACCAAGAAATACTTCCTCACTAGGTCATAATAAATGCACATTTTTAATGTCATTATTCCAGCCGGAAATCAACAGACTTCAAGCAACACAGACCGCAGAGGTACATATTTATATTTTTCCGCTTGAAACACTTTATTCAGAGGGTCCAGAGGGATAACTCATTTTATAATTTAATTTAATTTTCCTTCCTTTGATTTTCTGAATATTTTAATGAAAAATATAAATTAATTCCCTCAGAAATTAATTTCAATAAGAGTCTAGCACCGCACTTATTAGGTTTTAATTGTAAACTTTATTAATTATAATTTACTTACAATATAGATAATAAGTTTCAAATTATCAAAAAAGAAGCTGAATTACAATTTACAACAGGAGATATTGAAATATGTTAATTTTGCTTGGACAAGAAAGTGAATAAAAACGGAGCTGTTAAAACTCCTTAACAGGCTAACTGTGGCTAAAAATTCCCGTAAACTTGACATAATTGAATAGAATTTTTTTAAGATAATGCCTATTATTAAATTTCATTTCTTTTTATCGTTCAACTTACGTTTCATAAAACCATCAATAGTAAATAACATAGAAGTGTTTTAAATAAATTATTTGAGCATTGTATATTGATGAGGCATACTATGGCAAAAAAGTTTTTTCTAAAAACATTAAATAAGAAAATATTAATTTAACAAACACGATTTTGCAAAATCTTAATCTTCTACTACGTATTTGACCGCTTAAGCACAAGAAATATATATGAATGTTTTATATCGTCCCCTCCCGCAGAGTAAGACGGGTAATAATTGTAGAGGATAATACCTATGCTGAATTAAGGTTCTCGGTCCTATCATTGATATATTCCCTAGTCTTCATATATTCTTATCTAAAAATACAGTTTTTAATATTATTTTGTCTTAATAATCCTACATTTTTCCCAACTATACAGGTATTTTATTTCTTTACAGGTATTTACTTTCACGTATTTTGTTTTAATATATTATAATTATTTTACCTTTCATTAGAAAAGGGTTTTAATCCATACAAATCTTCTTTATTCCTAGTGTCCACAATATTTTACTTTGATTTTCTAAATTTTCTCGTTTAGAATCTACCTGAAGAGTAGTATCGCTTTATAATAAGTTATGCAGTAGATAATTTAACCGACAAAGGTTTTACCTGAACTGGATTTCTTCATAATTCAAGGGATTCCATTCTTCATTTAATAATTTATTTAGCTCTAAGAAACTGAAAATGTAATAAATTTATTTTACAATTTATTACAAAAAAAAAGAATTAGAATCATATTGCGAAACTACTTTATAGTTTATCGACAATGATATGAATGAAAAAAGTAAAATTTCAGTGTTCTAACTGGGTTTATTTTAAAAGGCAAGATTACTAAGATTGCTTCCTTTATAGATATTTACTGTCTAGGTGAATTTTAGTAGAAATCCTTATATTATTTTGGTGAAAATTTTGAAAGGCACAATGCACACTAACAACAATCAAGAATTGAGGATGTCTATGTAGAGTAGCTTTGTTTACCGAAGTTTTTTCAAAAGTAAATTTATAAATTGTGATATTTTCGTCTCCTGATATTACAAAGATAATATAATAAGTATGGCAACTATTGAACGTAATTTCAATGGAGTTATTTCTTAGCTAACCAGTATTATAATCAACAATAAAATGTTCGTCATTATAAAACTGACAATTTTCTTACTATCTTTTACTTCAGTGACTTTTTATTCGATATTACTAGCACAGTAACGGTACTATGAATAAGAACCATGAAGAAAACACTGAAAGAAAAAACATCACAAATGGTATTTCATATAGATGTCCCTATGGCAAAAAAAAAAATTCAATATTACGTCACAAAACATAAATAAATGACTTGTTTTTTTTTACTTCAAGTTAATTTTTTTGAAGGCAGTTATTGAAATATCTCTTAGCAATAAAAAAAAGCCATTAACTCATTTATTTCTTATAAATCTACGCAACTTCATGCATTCAGGTGAATTATCCCAAATTGTTTTATTATATTCATGGTCAATTGACTCCCATAAAGAAAAAAAATATGTTACCGCTGCTTGCAAAATAAAAAAATTATTCCCCACAACCTGTCATGCCGAAATGATCAAGTATATAAAATTCTATACAGTTGAAATGAGTAAACTGTGAGGATAATATAGTTGTCGTTATTTGTTGCCGATACTGAATATTAATAACATCCAACACGATAATTTTACTGCTATTTCACATCTAATTCTGTTTAATCAAGAATTTTGTCAAAGGTAAATATTAGTTTTTTTTTTTAATTTCTCAAAAAAAATTCTATGCCGAGTTAAAGAAGAAATTTTTAGTTGTGCCAAATGTAATAAAATTTATGCATGCCCCTTTTTATCCACTCCTAATTCCACACAAAAAGAGGCTCGGTCGGCTTTTGTTAATGTCACAAAAAATTTCCTCATCAACGAAAAATTACGATATTCAAAATAAAAATTAAATTAATATTTATCACCTCTCATAAATTTGGATGCAATATGTCGCTAAACATTGATTTTTCGTACTCTAATTTAAGTATCTTTCCGAAAAAATGGGCGCATTTATGAATATGAAGCGTGTTTCCACCAAAAAACAAAATAGTTAGAATGAAACACGCTTGCAAACTTCTGTTGGTGCCCTCAAGAGAATGCACAGACGACTCACTCCAATAAGAAACTCAATTATTAAAAAAATTAAACTTTGAAATGAAATTTATACGTATATATATATATATATATCTCCAAAATTATTTTTACAAAAACAATTTTGTATAATTTTTTAAAAATCGTTAAACGCTTTACATTCTTATTCCTGGTGTGAGGTACCAGTTTTATTTATGCGCTTTAATTGAGCTTCAGAGGGGAAAAAAAGTTACATATAATATATAATATCTTGTGGCATAAAAAGACCTTAACAACTACATATATTGAACTAAAAAGTTGAACTAAACTTTTTTTTAAATAACTTTTCCTACTTACTGTCAGTAGGTCAAAAGGTTAAACATAATTTGTAAAATGATTAAGCACTTGAAAGCTTTAATGTTACGATATATAGATATAAAACTAATAAGCAGTTTAAATTTCCTATTTTCACAGGTCTCAATTTTCAGAGTAAAAGTTAGATACTTTAATGTAAATTTCATTTCATGACCAAACATTGAAGGAATTATTTTGTAGAAAACAAGGTAACCTTTGACTTGGTGTTTGGTAACCAAAAAACTCCTGTTCCAGCAACCTGCAAATCTCTTAGAAAACAACAGTTTCATAACGTCATTTTTTGAGTAGAGCGGAAGTTAATTTAGTTCAAACAAATTCCGCCGCAAAAGTTATATTTACGTTATTTTTTTTTTCTTTCCACCGCATCTACAGAAAATATTGACGGACTTTTTAATTAAATATTTGATAAAACTTTTCTTCAGCATACATTTTCTGTGAACGAGTCGGCATATAAAGTAATAATTCGTCTTTTTAAAGGCGTTATTTATGTTTGACTAATTGTTTATTTAAATGAATATTTTTACGTATTTATGCATTACAGATCTGGTATATTATTGTATATTTCAACTTTAATAGTGAAATTTCAACTTTGATAGTTCAATTAAAAGAACATTAAATAATGATACATCATCAGCTATTAAGCTACTCCATATTCACTTCCTAAAGTAGTCCGTGAAACAGAAAACAATTGGGCGAGTCAATCAACGTTAATACAGTTACGATATACAATTTAGGCATAGTCGAAATTGATATTACGAGAATGTCTAAGGTTTATGCCATTTTTTTGGTATATGTTTCGAAATATTACAGAAATATTTTCATAAAATTGTCGATATTTAGATAAGAATTTAAACCATGTATAGAATTTTCACTGATCTCTGCAAAATCATTGAAATATTTTAATTATTAAAAATTTGCCACTCCTAAAGTTTTACACCATAGTTTTATATCCCCCCAATCTTTGGCAAACCAATCCAAATTAATATCAAAATATGGACGTGTGATAATGAACCTATATTAGAAGAGAGGACTTCTAAAAATCCAAATATACTGAATGTATTTTATGATTACTCATTATTTTTTGTAATGTATGTGTGAATACAATATATTTTTTGTAATATCACTTCTGTTTAGCGATAATAATTTAATTTTTTATCTGGGAATTTAATTAAAAATAAAAAAAACGTGCCTAATTTGTAACTGAAATAATTTCTGTTTGAGAATCTATTTAATTTGAAGAGAGCATATTAAAAGTCGATTAGTATTACTAGGAAAAATAATTAAGCATTGAAAGCTGAAGATATAAAGGTAATAAAAACTTTATGAATTTCCTATTTTCACATGTCTCAATTTTAACATTAAACTTGTAACTTTCATTTCATGGTCAAACATTTAATGGAGAATTTTAAGGAAAAAATGTAACCTTAAAATTCTTGTTTGGTAAACAATAAAGTCCTGTTCCAGCTCCCCATGAGACTTATGGGGAAGTCTTACGGGGATACTTAAAAAAACAACAGACAATTTGATGACATTATTATTTGAGTAAAGAGGAAGTTAATTTAGTTCAAACAAATTCCGCCGCAAAGGTAATATTTACTTTTTTTTTTCTTCTCTCCACCGCATCTACAAAAAATATTGACCAACTCTTTAATTAAATATTTGGTACAATTTTCCTTCATTATGATTTTTATATGAAAGAGTCGACATGTAAAGTAATAATTGTTTTCTTAACAAGCGTTCAGTTATTTACTTTCACCTAATTTTGTATTCAAATGAATATTTTCACGTATTTATGCGTTTCAGCTATAGTGTATTAATGTATATTTCAACTTTGATAAATGTTTAATTCGTTGTATATAATTTTATAAATAAAAAGTAAATAGAAAATTTACAATTTTGGAACTTTTGTGTCATATTTTTAAATATTTTTTTTATTATATTTTTTTTTAATTCATAATTTATTATTAAAAACATAATAGAAACGAACGTTAAATAAAAACATATGCACGCTTAAAACAATTTGTAATTACCTTTGATCTTCTTGACCTGTCTGAATAACAAAGGCGTAATTGCTAGCTTAATTTGAAATGTCGATAAGTTTTAGAATTTAAATTTCAGCTTCAAGAATAAGCAAAATATTCTGCTTTTTGGTATTATTGCTACTCAATAACAATAACAATGCTAATAATTGTTTTGGTCTCGTATTTGCGAGCTTATTGTCTCTATTTCACAATCCCGGGTTGTCAGGCATCACCGAACTGAACGTATTCTGATTTCAAAACTTTCCATATAATAATCTCAACGTGTCATTTATTACGAATAATATAAAGCAAGGTAAAGCACAAGTGTAGTCGAAAACCTTGTGTTTTAAAGAAGAGTTTTGACTATTACTTCAGTATTACATGTTCAAATTGTGAATCCAGTGGTATTCAGTGAACTGTTTCAATATTTATATAAATTAAAATTTATCCTGGAATACCTCTATTAGCACAGAATTACTGGGGAGATACTCAGTCTTTTCGATTGGAAGATAAAAAGATATCAATGAATAATGAGATACATTTAAACTTAAATAATGCTTAAATAGCAGAATATTAAAAATATAATAGCATTTTACATCGTTATTCTTAACAATATTTAAAATTCGGAATATTATTGAGTAATAAAACAATGAAACTATTATGTGATAATTAGTAATTAAGCAAGTTTCACCTCAGTTAAACTTAATCTCACTGAATTTAAACATAGCTAAATTACATTTTAAACTACTTAAGATATCAAATTCCGTTTAGGAGTAAACATACCAACGGAAGGAATTTCATAACACAACTGATGGATTTTTAACAGGAGTTACATATAAACTTTCACACCCATATATAGAAAGAAAGAAAATATGGAGAATTATACTATTTTGATATATTCCCCACATAATTATTGACGGTAAAAGCACGATCTGAAGTTGAAAACTATATAAATTATTTACCACTATTATCATCCAAGTGATACTGAGTGAACACGTTATTCAAATATTTTATTATTTCACAAGTTATATTGACGGATAAGTTAAAAAACTTAATTGAAACTTAAGCCAAACGGTGACGATATAAGACGAATGTTTAACTATGAAGGGTTCAAGAATTTATTGTGCATTTATGAAAAATAGAATAATATTTTTCCAGATATATTATATAAAATAGATTCCACTATTAAATATATGGAAGACAGCTCTAATACAATACAATTCCAAAAAATAGTAGTGGCTCTCAAATACTAATTACATTGAATATTCTTAGAATCATATACCTATGCAAAACTTTCCTTGAGATTCATTTCTTTGAAATTCGTTTCCATCTTAAATATATAACTCGTCAGGCTCTTTTTACCTTATAAGTTTTATTTACGAATACGAAATGTTACTCTTATATGAACAATCATTTTCTAATATCTTTACACTGAATATGTTAATAAATTTTGTTTGTTCTAAGTATGACAACTAATTTATTTACGTAAATTTTACGTAACCGAATAAGAGTATTTCAAGTTAACGAAAATAAAAGTCACAATTTTTTAATGATATTCTTTCGTCCAGTACGAAATAGATCGACCCATTTTAAGCTCTCATATATATCTAGTAAAATATCCATATATTTAATAAAAGAACTTTGACTCAGGGAAACTGCATATTCAAAGTATATGTTTAGATTTTATTAACATTTTGTTATCTTGGTGTAATAATAAAGTAAGTTGAATAATTGGTTGGTAATTTTTAATAGAACGTAGACATTATAAAAATCCATCAAGCATGAGTGGAACTCGCGCTATGAGCGTTCCGCACACTTTAGACATTTATAACAATTAAATGTATATAATATTTGTAATAAATCTAACAGTTATAATAAAATTTTAATTTTTTAAAATGAAATTATATTGCCTACTATATCTTCCATAGGCCATATTAAAAATAATACTTTTCTATTTGATATAACTACAACTCAAAGCGTTTCCTTTACTTGTGCCGTGAGACCTTGTTTTAAATAGAATAAGTAATAATATTAAAATATATATTTTACCTATGACTTTTCATTACAAAGTTATAAGGACTTAAACACTGACGAACTACGATTCGCCACCCGAAAACGCCCCAATAGAGTATGATATCACAGGCCAGTATTTAGCATTCACTATAAGGGAGTTTATTAAATATCTTTAGTATCTTATTAAATATGGCGTTTAAGTTATACGTTATATATATTAATTTTCTAATTTTTTTTGTATGGAAACTAAATTCATTACTTCTATTTAATGAAAAAAATTGACACTTTTTCCTGTTTAGAAGTTTCGATTAATTGGTTGTTATACGAATTATTTACGGCTACACTTTTAAAACATTTTTGCAAAAAATATCGACATTAGCCAATACCCTATAACCGTACAGAATACTAAAAATGTATCATTTTGTTCAACAATATTGAAATTCCTTTTACATTAAAAATATATATTCATTTGAATAAGGGATATATAAAAAATTAATTAATACATAATTACAGCATAATCATATAGTTAACAAAATTATCTATTTACATATAAAAATTCTTAAATTAACTTATCGTGATTAAAATTTTATAAATTTAACATGCAAATTTAACTTAGTTACTCGTATGAGCCTTACACAGGGAAAATTTTACGCCTGATTTATTTTCTTTTTTGACCTAACGCACGGCTAAAGAACGTACATAGCTAAATGGGTTCCAACTAAAATTCTGTATCTGGATAGTCTATTACAGATACCACATGACATGTTTCGATATAAACGTTCAAGTGTAACATTAGGTATTCTAATTACCACTACGTTACGGCCGTACCCGCAATAACAATTCCGTCATGATTCACACATTCAACATCTTAACATACGATAAAAAATTACTTTAAAGATTAAAGTTTTAAACATTTTATGTTGCCCAAAATCAACATTTTTAAAATCTTAGCAATTATGGCTCTTCTATCGGGCACGCTAATTGAATCCTAAATATAATAATACTTTCTTGCAAAAACATTTTTAAATTGTCACAGTTTAAAAAGCGTCGTTATATTTCAATTTATCGATGTATTCCATGATAACACCTTTGAAGACATACATTTATCTCTAAGCGAAAAATACATTAAACGTGAACCCAATGCCGGGCTATTTACTTCTATTTACATATTTCGCGCCACATAAGCTTTATATCACGAACAGCTACACGAAGATATTAACTGTGGTAGCGTATCCGACGTAGCTTCACGTACTACGACTTAATGGTGACAGATTTGGAGCTCCAGGCGCCTTCCTAATACCAAATATGATCGAGTGTCTTGGCTTCGGTCCCTTTGTAAAACATATTATGATGATAGTGCGTCAGCGAAGCTGAGCGTTTAATATCAAATTCTGTATTACGGGAGAGAATTGGGATTTCGTTGACCAGTGCCTTTTTTCTTCGTCAGTCATGTGGGATTGGTTTTGAGAAGCCGATGTGAAATTTTAAACTCTCCATTTATTTATATTATTTGTATTTCTGATATTTAGTGATTAAAGAAATTCACACCGGTTATGAAATCGTCCAAATTGATTCAAAGTTCGGGTAATGGACTATAGTATACTTTTAATAGTTTTAGTCTTTTTAAGGTTGTCCCTTTATTTCAATAAAACTTAAAATTTACTCATCCAAACAAGTTATAAATTCTGATGAGTATTTCAGTATAATATACTTACGAGTATGTATAAATCTTAATTATAACATATAAAGATTCACATTATAACATTATGTCAATTAGGTATGTTACTTGTTTTTAATAAAAGTTTTAGATATAAAATTAAATGATTATCATTAAACAAAAGTTATATTATACAAAAATACTTTTAAGCTTTATGTCACAAAAAAAATTTGGATTTTAATTGGGATTAGTTTACCAAATATTGGTGGAGTATCAAATTATGGTGTGAAATTTTAGGCGCTGCAAGTTTTTAGTAATTGAAATATTTCAATGCTTTTGGAATGGAAAATCGTGGCAATTTATTACATGGTTTTAATTTTGATCGTTTTTACCACCAGCAAAATGACGTAAATTTCAGAAATTCTCGTGTTATTAATTTCGACTCTACCTAAATTCTACCTCATAACTGTATTAACATTAATAAACAAGTTCATTGACACCCAATTCCGATATTGTTTTTTGTTTTATTAACCACTTTAGGATGTGAATATAGAGTAGCTTGATAGGTGATGATCTATCGTTATTTAATGATCTTTTAATTGAAATCGTTTCTTTTTATAAATCTGGTATTGTTTGTTCTATATTACTTAATATTTCATCTTAAAAATAATTTTTAATGTATTACATCTAATTATAGTACCTATTTCAATATTTAACACCATTTTTCTATGCATTGCTAAAAAATTAAGTTTCTTAATCTTTGAAAAACGCACTTATTGTATCCAATATATTTTCTAGTAATTAAACACTAAAAATTATATATGTATTTTAAATAAGAGGATCGCCGGTACTTTTTCATATACTTGCTTTATACTTCTGATTGAAAGACTCTCTCTTAGATTTAAAATGTCACTTTTATTTACGCTCGTTTTAGGTATTATTTTTTAAACCTGATAATTATAGTTTTACCATTTTTCAATAATCAATAATAAGATTTTTCATTTTTCAATAATCAATTTTCAATAATAAGATTGTTGCAAGTATTTTGTTTTAATATATTATAATGGTTTTTTCTATCATCAGAAGAGGGTTTTAATCCATAAAATGTTTCTTCATTTCTTAAATACACGACATTTTATGTTTTCTAATTTCACCAATATTACTTAGGGATAGGTATTGATTTATTTAAAAATACTAAAATCAAACTTCCTCATTTATAATCTACCAGAAGTACTGCATCGTTTTATAATAGAATAGGTAGAATATAATTTCACTGACTTTAGTTTTAGCAAGATTGGACTTCTTCTTACTTTAAGAGATTCCATTATTTACCTAATAGTTTCATTAGATTTAAGAAAAAAAAATTCTAAATAAAATCATTAAATAAATGTCTGTGCTTTATGCGCTACATTACGTTTCAACTGCTAGGTTACTTTACAAAATAACAATATATTACAAGATAGGGGTTGTATCGTATTGCGTAATCACTCTATGGACCATCGATAAAGGTATGAATAAAAAAAGATGTTCTTTAGTGTTCTAGCTGGATGCCCTGGAATTTACTTAGAAACATTTTCCATTTTCCATTTTGCTGAAGTTTAGGAGAAGACCTTGTTTATTTCTGCCTGAAAGTTTTGAATGACACGATTTCGACTAACTACAATTACAAATTGGGGATGGTTATATAAGGTAGTTATGTTTACTGAAGTTTTTTGAAGAGAATAATTAGGAAATGTGACATTTTCATTTCTTGACTTTACAAAGAGAACATCATAAGTATGGCATCTATCGAATGTAGTTTTCAATTAAATTATTACCTAACTTACCCTGATTACAATCACCACAAATGATCTCCATTATAAATATGCAATCCTTTTAATGCCTTTGTCTTCGATTTAAAACAACTACAACTAATGCTTCGTATTTTTGACAATTCGCAAAACTTTTTTGGAGGTAGCCACTAAAATATATATTGGCAGTGTACAAAAGCCATAAATACATTAATATTGTTTATAAATCTACACAATTCAGCGCATTCATTTCAATTACTCTAACTTATTAAGACTCCTAAAAGGAAAAAAATTACCGCTGCTTGGAAAACGAAAAATCATTCTCCATAAGTTTCCATGCCGAAATGACCGTCAAGTACTCGTATATAAAATTCTGTAGAGAAAGGAAATGGACCCGGTACGTCAAGTAGAAATTCTATGAAAAACGATAACCAAGCTAATACTTCTTATTTGAGGGGTATTCCAAGGTCCAATAGAACCACATTCGATTAGCCAATTCCGGTTGACCATAGCGGAAATGTAGATTTAATCGAAAAAAAAGAAATACTAAGATCGAGATTAAATCAGTGGATCTTTTTAAAAACTGACACTAAAATTACAGTTTACAAAAAATGTCACAGTTTGTAAATTACATTTTCATTAAAAGAGGATAATTTTGTTTCTGTTATAATATAGATCGTTATTAATTACCGGTATTAACTAAGTTAATTTTATCACCATTGCACATGGAATTTGGTTTAATTAAGAATTTTGCCAATGCGCTAAGTAAAGATGAGGTTTGATTTTGAATTTCTCAAACAAAATCCTATGCTTAGTTTCACTGTTGTTAAAGAAGAAATTTTTGCTGAGCCAAATATAATAAAATTTATTCTTCATTTCTTTTTCAGTTAGACTTAATTGGACACAAAAAGAGGTATGGCTTTTGTCGATTTCGCAAAAAAAATTGTCAGCAATAAGAAATCACGTGATATAAAAAAAATTTAATTAATTATTTTTACCTATCATAAATACGAATGGAATATGTTTCTGAAAATTAATTTTCCATACTCCTATTTAAATTTTTTTCTGGAAAACATTGACGCGGTTATCGATGAACGTAGAGAATGCTTTTATAAGAAAATAGGTCAGTATAGAAGAGTTATCGGGGTGAATGGGAATAAGACCGCTTGCAGACTTCTGTCGTTACCTCCAAGTGGATATACAGATGGCTTTTAACAAGAAGAAAGTAAATCGTTCAAAACATTTAAACTCTAGAATAAAACATATAGGTATAGAGTAGAATAGTAGAATAAAACGTACATCTCCAAAATTATGTTTAAAATTGTAATTTTGCATAATTTTTAAAAAAATATATTATACGCTTTACATTCTTAAACCTGACGCGATGTTTCTATTTTATTTATATGCTTTAAATGAAAGCTTTTAATGTAAGCCGGAAAATATAATTAATTATTCTAAAGCCAGTAAAAGTAAAAAGTTATAAATTCGTTGCATGGCGAAGTTAACGTAAAACAAAAAAAAATAATTAGAAAGAAAAAAAAACTGAGCGCTAAATGTAAAAGCGTTTGTGCATAATATCGCATGAAATGACTTTGGAAACCACATTGAACTAAAAAAATGCAACTTAATTTTTTTTTAAATTATCTATTTTTACTTATTATCAGCAGGCACAATTAAAAACTGTGATGCTAGGATATATAGGAATATATAAGTATAATAAACAGTTATGAATTTCCTATTTTCTCGGGTCTCAATTTTCAAAGTAAATATCTAATTTTAATGCAGCTTTCATTTCATGACCAAATATAGGAACCATTTTAAGGAAAACAAGGTAACATTTAAATTCTTGTTTGGTGAACAAAAAAGGCCTCTGCCAGCTCCCCTTAAGTCTTTTAAAAAACAACAGACAATTTGATGACGTTATTATTTGAGCAAAGAGAAAGTTAATTTAGTTCAAACAAATTCCGCCGCAAAAGTAATGTTTACGTTTTTTTTCTTTCCACCGCTTCTACAGAAATATTGACGGAGTTTTTAATTAAATATTTGGTACAATTTTCCTTCATTGCACATTTTATCTGAACGAATCGGCATGTAAAATAAAAATTCGTTTTCCTAAAAGCCTTCAAATATTTACGTTTAACTAATGGCTTATTGAAACAAACATTTTCAGTCCTTTTGCGTTACACTAAACTTGTGTCCTATTCCATAGCTTTAATTTTTATTTCAATATATATCTTATTATTATCTAAAAAGTAAATAGAATATTTCCAGAACATTTTAGAGTTTATAGTGTCATATTCTTGACATAGAGTTGTTTTGAATTGATATTTGAATATTAAAAGATATATTTTTAAATAATGATTTATTAATAAAAACACAGTAGTAACGATTGTTAAATAAAGGTATCCACGCGCAATAAATTTTTGTTTCCCTTTGATCTTCTAGACTTTTATAAATAACAAAGGCGTAATTGCTTGCTCCATTTTAAATGTTGATAGGTTTTAGAATTGAAATTCCAGTCCCAGGAACAATTAGAATGATTTGTTATATTAACATTAGCACTAATCGATTGCTAATAAATGTTCTTCGTGTCGTATTTGCAAATTTATTATCTCTATTATTACCGTTTGCCAATCGTCACATAAGTGAACATATTCAGATTGCAAAATTTTCTAGACAATAAACTTAATGTGCCCGGCAATTTTAATTAGTTTGTTAAGAATTATACAAATTCATCAAGGTTAGCGTATGGTGAAGATCCAATACGTAGACCGTCGGTAATTACTTAAGTATTAATAGAGTGACCCAAGTTACGTTGTGAATCCAGTTGTATTCAGTGATTTTATATAATTTCTATATTGATCACGATATACAACTATCAATACGTTATTACTAATCAAACACTCATAGCTTATCCATTCGATTGAAATATAACAAAATATTATTGAAGAGTGCTATACATTTATATTTGATTAACGTTGGTGATAGCAGCATATTAAAATTTTAGTAGAATATTTAGAATATAATTTAAAAATTGGAATGTTATTGAATAAATATTGAAATTATCATACGATAATTTGACAATAAATTTAAAATTTAAAAGAAACCCACGACGGATGTAGACGTTGTAATTTAAAAACAATCACATTTTTTTTTTGAAAATCCCCTGACTAAAAGAAAATAAGAACCTCTTAATAAAATTACAAGCCCAAGAAAATTCGTTAGTGCTGCCATTGTCATTTCTATTCCCAATATCAATCACATTGTAGCAGCATAGAAAAGCTATTTGGGCACCTAAGATAATTTCATTTAGTCATGAACTGATAAAATGACAACATTTTAGGTATAGGCAGAACTAAGCAGTTCCAACCGATTTTCTTGGGTTTGTAATTATATTAATAGGTTTTTACTTCCCTTTATTCAGGGGGTTTTCAAAAAAATTATTAAATCCTTTTTCAATAACAAAGACTACATCCGTCGTGGGTTTTATAAAAATTGTTAATTTTCCTTTTTATTTTATATTTTTTGGAGATAAATAGAACATTCCTTTACAACAAAATGTTGCAGCGTCCCCTAGCAAGCTAAGGCTATAACACCTATCTAATAACCTTTGCCGTTAAATCACAAACTTTTTACCGAAAACAGTATCTAAATCAATCAAACGGCTTTGATGAAAAATGGTAGCATTCGTTTGCAACAAAATGTTCCATAACACCTATCTAAGAATCATCGCCGATTAGTACCAAATATTTTGCAGAAAATCCTGTCTTAGTCGGGAAACCATTTTGGAGATAAAACAACTTTTTTTTTTGTTTGCAACAATGTTGCAGTGCCTCCTGGGAAGCTAACACCAAAATATCTATCAAAGAACCATCGCCGATTAGTACCAAATATTTTATAGAAAACCGTATTTAAATCGGTCAAACCGTTTGGGGATAAAGCGGAACATTAGTTTAAAACAAAATGTTTATTGCGATTCCTTCTTATGAATAATCACTACGTCACCTATTTTGGAACCATCGCTGTTTGTTGCCAAATATTTTGCAGAAATCTAAATTTGTCAAACCGTTCGGGAAATAAATGGGAACGTTCATTTGCAACAAAATATTTATTGCGGCGCCATCTGAGTAATCACCGTAATAACTCTAAGTCTAAGAACCATTGCCAACGGATCACAAACGTTATATAGAAAACCGAATCTAAATCGGTCAAACCGTTTTGGAGATGCACGGGAATATTGGATTACACACACAAATAAATAAACAAACAATCTCTCACCCTAAACGCATATAACTCCGTTAAATCGTGGGTTAAAATTATAATAGGTAGCAAAAATTGTCAACAAATCGCTTTGTGATTTCACTAAGTTTCACCCTAGTTAACCTTTCTAAAGTATCATTATAGCCGATCGTCGTCATCTTTAGCTTACGTCCATTTGAATAAATTTTCTTGAGAGTCAACATTTATAATCATTTTGCATATATGGCCTATTAGATAACCTTAAACAGCGTCATATTATTTTAATACGATATATAATATTGTAATGAAATATAGGATTAAATTAAATCGAATAGTTCTTCACGGTTCGCTGCTAAAAATATTGCTAAAGTGATAGTGCTTCTATCCCATTTTGATTATTCACATCCTAATGGACCACTTAAAGGTCGAGTTTGATTTCGAACTTCATTACTAAGATCATAACACACCTCAACAACAATTTCACCATTGAAAGTTCTTTGTGAAAAGCAGGTACATTGATTTGCCTTTTGGTCGTATCTTGTATTTTTTATTGCTGAAATAAGTTTTGGTTCTACAGAAAAAGACATATGATAATAACCGCACCAGCTAAACGCAAAAGAACACTTTGTTTCTAGGATATATATATATATATATATATATATATATATATGTAAATATTCATAATTACATTGCATCTTAATATTTCAATCAAAAAGTAATATACTTATTATTTATTCTGGTTTCATGATAAAATTATGTTTTAAATGATATGAATGCATGCCGCATTTAAATGTTTGTGTGAAATATAAAAAATTAGAAAATGGTTTTAAGTTATAATATTACGTCCTTTTATGCTCACAAAAGAATATTTTTTAATATAAAACTACCAGCTCTGTCAATGTTTTACGGGGATTATTTAGTTTAATTTATTTAAAAATTTAAATTAATTTTAAACTTAAATTAAAAATTAATTTTGTGATCTACATATGTAGGATATTATTGGATGAATTAAATCTAGATTCTGTTTATAAACTGAAATATATATCTTACATTACACATACCTCTCCAATATGAAATTAGGGTCAAAACTCAACTAACCCAAATAATGAATATCCTTTGAAATATATGGCATTGGTAACATTAAAAGGGATAAAATTAAGGCATAGTGGAATATTATACTTAGAATTTTATTTATATTTAATGCATTTCTCTATAGATATTATTATTATATTTATACTTGTATGCCAGCGTTCGTCACGAAACGTCTATACCAGCGATTTTTTCTCCAACTATATTCACATTATGAATCATATCTCAAAAAAATATAACATATGTACGTACTATATAGACTATGATAAATTGATATCCTTAAATTATTGTACTATATTGTATTATATCCCTAAAAAAAGGAACAAACAAAATTTTCATCTGTGTTATATTAATGGAATTCCGAAGGTAAACAACAAGTAAAATATTTTCACCAAAATGGTTCGGTTTTATAAAAAAAACCACATCAAAAGGAACGAATAGGCAGCAGGACTCATAGTAGTTGAGGAAGACATGAATTCGAGACAAAGCAGCTTGATAATTCACCACCACCTCACTATTTCTTCAGCCCGGAAATGTTCTCTGATTTTTAGTTTTATATTATTAAATAATGAAAGGTTATAACATAATAAATGCTCAATAGTTGTTGGTAATTAAACTGAGTCAGCTTTATAAATTATTAAACAAAATAAAAGTATATTTGGCTTTATTATTCTCTAATAAAAATATACGGTTTCATTATAAAGCTCTTTAAAATAATTTTACATTAACCTTGTTACCCTAACACTTACCCCCATTCCGAGAAACCGGTGCTTTTCATTTCAGTAGGCATTATCATTCCCAATATACGAGCCATTAATTAATAGTCCACTTGACCGTATCATCATAATATATTGTAAATACGATATTAAATTGCCGATGTTATAGTACTGACCAATGAATGATTCGACTACGGTCTTATGACCTTCGACATCCTAATTATCTCTCTGAAGGGTGGTCTTGAGACAGCCTAGTTACTACGATCTCATTGTTGATGCCAATATATAAATTATTTATCAATTTAGGTTCCATTTTCCTGTAGAAATTTTTCGAGTAGCGCACCAATAAAAAAAATGTTTCTGGATGCATTTCATGATAAATGGAAATTCACTAGCTACTTATGTTAGCATTTAATTTCAAGTGAACTTTATACAATAAGTTATGGCTTATGATCGTTTGGTGATTTAATGATTATTTGAGCAAATTTTACTTGGCGTCGTCTGAATTTTAAGTAGTTCCACCGTAAGTCCTTCCTCGAATTTAATAACAATATTTGTGTACAGAAACATTGGCACACGTTTAAATATAAATGTTATTACGGTGCCAAGTAACTAACTGTGTTAATTAATAACTATACTAACATAAAGGTTTTAAATCATGAATGTGTACCATTTTTTACCTCCATGGTTTAAATATTCTAATAAATCGGCCTTAGTGAATACAAATTGAAAATGAAATAACATGTCACTCTTAACTGTAGCAATTTTAATATAATTTTAAAATTAATTAAACTCAGTAAATGTCATTCTAATCACATTTTTTATACCAACAAGGGGTCAGTAGCATATATTAAAGCAACTATTAGATATATTTAAGCAACTATTGGACAAGCGAACAATTTTTTAATCTCAACTTCTGGATGTACTAACAGAATCCAGCCCAACTTATGGGTCGAGTTCTGCTAGTAAGTCCAGGATATATATAATTTTCAATATGTTGTCTAGCGTTATCATGGAAAGCGTGCTTGAGAATGAGTTCATCCACCACATGAACAAAAATTTTGAATTTCGCCTGCAGATAATGCCACTTGAGATGGAATACGAGAATTATCCAAGAAAATTTGGATTTTTGTAATTTGATAGTAAGTTCTCATATTTTTCTGTATTATAATATTGCGTGGCGGAATGGCATATGATTTCCATTTTAGTTTAGCATACTCAGGAAACACAAGTAATTTAAAAACCAGTATCTATGAACAAAACATAAAAGAACACTAAATAATCATATCACAAAATTAGACGGGCGCTAAGTCTGTTCTATTCTATTTTTAAAGAAATTTAAACTAATTATCCTTCCCAAATATATTTTCCTTAATTAAAAAAGGAAAATATAAAAAGCAATATTCGTTAACAAATGGTTGAATTATGATATATATGAACCATTACTCAATCAAATTAATCTGTTAGAATCAAACTGCTTACAATCCTCTTTAATCTCTCAGCCTACTTTCGATTAGCACCAAAGGTTTCTTGAGGGTCAACGCACCTCCATCCCACACATACATAAGCAACTAAGTAGGCTACAGTTCCATGTTATAGTAATACATTTTGTATAAGGGACTAAACTGAGTCGTATCAAACGTTACAGTGGGTAGAGTAAAATAAACTGAAGGGATAGTTTCCCTACATACCTTAGAAAGACCGACTACTGATTGGGATCCTAAATTTGACAAAATTAGAGTACACTTATTACCACGAAGACTCAATTTCAGTGTTGGTGATTACTTGTAAATTTTCATCCATTTTCTTATAATTTTCGCGCACAAATATTCCGATTAATGGAATGGTTTCTTATGATTTTAAAGACATTTTGAAGTAGTGGCAACAATATTAATTGGCTTTTGATAGTATCGACTCTCAAGAACTACTTTGAAAGGAAATGATTGATACCGTAACGTTAACGTAACGTAAAAGAGGCAATAAAAATAAACCAAAGCATAACATTTTCTAAAATCTATTCATGTAAGAAATTAAACCTAGTCCAGCAAGCACTGCTGTAACACGCCTCGATATACTTTTGAGTTTCTTCATATACTTCCATTGCAGTTAAAGCCTCAAAAAATCATATTTGACAGTAAGCAGTAACGAGAGTAACGTTAGATTGTAATGCTACGTAACTGCTAAGTTTTATGTGTTCTTTAATAAAACTTGCAATGTTTTAAATTCATAAAGATATCAACGTTAATTAGAACGCTAGATGCGTAACTGCTGAGTTGTATATGTTCTTTAATAAAAACTTGCAGTGTTTTACATTCATAAAGATATTAACGTTAATTAGACCGCTAGATGCTTAACTGCTAAGTTTTATATGTTCTTTAATGGAACTTGCAGTGTTTTACATTTATAAAGATATCAACGTTAATTAGAACGCTAGATGCTTGGCTTTACGTGAGATCTCACCATTTTTCGTTGCAAAAAGTTCTCAAAAGTTGTGCTCGTTTTTTACTTAGTAATTTTTTGAATGGAGAATATTTTTTTTAAATAATTAGTTACATAAATAATAATTAATTATGGTAAATCCAAGGATTTATTATTTGTTCTTCTAAAACCGACTAAGATATGTATTATAACTAAATTAAGTCACGTATATGTAACGCATATAAAGATAAAAAACTTGATAATCGATACGAGTGAACCGCGAGAAAAAGCTACGGCTCGATATTTTGCTTAGAAATTAATTTCAGTTATATTAAAGCAAATCATGAATATATGGAAAGGAGATGTTTTTAATTATAATCTTAATTTTTGTGAAAACACAATTTTCCTCGTTTCTGAAGGAACTAGACCTAATACTAACATTGTAAAAGCGAATATTTTGAATTAGTTTATTTGTTTGTCCGACTTTCACTAGTTTCTTGCAGTACATTTTTTTTAAATAAAGCAATTACCCCGTTAAAAACAAAAGCGTAAACATAAATAGGTTTTATATTTACATAGAAATTGGATAATATCTTCTTAACCCTGTAAAGTATTGTCTTGATTTTAAAAATATTTTTAAAAGAAAACTCCACTTTTTTACTAAAAAATGATAATAGGTAATATCTTGTTCACTACATTTTAGTCCCTTATTGTGCTAGCTGCGAGATAAAGCTAATTGCAAATACTTTGTTTTGAAATTATAAAAAAAATCAAATTAGTATTTTTTCACCTATAACCTTTGAAAAGTTTTCAACTACGATTCGGTCACACATTTGTTTTTTCCAGAGTTTACTTCTTAAGAATCAATTTTCATATATAGCGCCCGGTATGAAGTTTTTTTAGAAGTAGTAAAATGAGAAGTTCATAGCGTACGAAGTCCAGAGTGTTAAAAAAATTGTAATGAGTTAATTTCATGCACATCTTTAATTGACATATCGAATTATTTACTGACAGTTGTAAGCGTCGTTTGTTTTGGCTGAAAGTATTGCGTTTAACAAAAGTAGAAAAATGAATACAAGAAATAGAAACTACACTGAAACAAAGTTCAGATATTGGTCTTTTACAAGATGTAACTGAAAACAAACGAACCGACGGAGCAAATGTGAAAATGAAATATACCATATTTATCATTCTAGTGGTATTATTAATGAAAGGGTAACACAGTACAGTTGAATATTCGCGTTTATATTGAACATAGAATTTATTTATTGAAAGGTTCACAAAACAAGTTACAGTCAGGTAGATGTATAATAAAAAGAACAGAGTATAAAACTAGATTTTAACTCTAATTATGTGTGCACAAAAGGGTTAAAGTATTTTTGTATACACTCCCAATGGCTACTTGTGTTATTAAATATACTACAAAATGTATTGATAAATTATTAAAGTTTTATAAATATCAGCAAAGATAGCCTCTAATATCCCACCTGAAGATGTTGTAATACAACGAAATCTAGGTCGTGGTAAAAAAATTAAAGAAAATAGAAATAATACTACATCACGTAGTTTCATTTAATTGAGAATAATTAATTTCTACAATATTAACGCCAAATATATTCAAAGAAGGTTTTATGTTATCTAGTCTAAACTAATTTAATGAACGATGTGGTTTTAGTTACGGGCAAATTGAACGGGCAAATTGAACGATATTTCAGTAAAATAATTTTTACTTAATGAAGTTTCTGTTATCATTTTTACTCGAATCCAAATTGAGAATTCAATTTATCAAAATAAAATATATTTTTGAAATTATTTGTGAAATTACCAAATATTAAGAATAAATATTTATTGATAACTTACTGAATTAAAGCAGTTATTGGCTTATATTATCTAGTTCTAATTAAATGCACGTTTTCTGGCTACAGGTAAAGTGAACCATCCAGTGCAAACAAATAATTTAATAAAATTTTAATATTCTTGCTGTAGGTAAAGTGAATTATGTCATTAGTAAAATTGAATTTCAGTAATATACTTTTTGAATTCTAATTTAGAATAGCAATAAATAATTTTTCAAAACACAATATGTGTTTTTGAAGAATTTATTAAATTACCAAATGTGAAAAATAAATAAGTATTAATATCATCCTAAATTAAAGCAATGCTAAGGCAATTAATCCTTGATTTCTAATTCGTGCTATTTCCTTGTAGCTACATATAATGATACGAATTCTGTGGATGCGAGTATCTATAATATTATTTATATATTTGAAAATGAATTGCATGTTTATTACTGTTAGAGATATGAGATTATTGGAATTTATTCTTTGAGAATCGATATTAATATATAGCACCCGGTATGAAGTTTTATGAGGAGTAAAATTAGAAATTCAGAGAGTACGAAGTTCAGAGCGCTAAAAAAGTGTAACCGTTAGGTAGACTCTCCGCGCACCATTTCTGCGCATGTTAAGAGTAAGATATAAATATGTTTATTTGGCATTTTCTTATGGCATAATCGCAATGACGCAGTGTGACACTCATATTGGCATTTTGTTATGGCGTAATCGTATTGATGGAGTGTGACGCGCATAGTTTACTATCGTCCGCTTACTTCAAGGTAATCATTAAATGTAATTATGTGTTAAATTTTGGTATTTTCCTATTTTCTATATTGTAATTCTATTTTTCTACTTTTTTTTTATTCTACAAAATTAAATAGTCCCTTATAATTTTAACTTCTTACTAAATGCTTTTAATTTTGTTGTATAAATATGATCTTGTTCATTTGTGTTTTATTTGAAAATAATTATATCGTCAGTACTTTTTTTATTATTGAAATTTCCCTATATATTAAATCATATTGATATTTATATTTATATACAGTGTTACCTGTTTTGTGCATTCCAAGATAATCGTACTTAAGGAGTAAACTCCAGTCGCGCGTCCGAGTTGACACGCACAATTTTTTGAATGGTTTTAGAAATTAAAAATACCAAGATTGCTATTGCATCAACGTACTGCTTACACTTACTCTAAATCAAATATATTCAATAAAATATTAACATTCTTCCAAATAAAATTCTTTCCAATAAAGTTAATAAATTTATTGATATTGATTATAAATAAATTTAACAAAACATGAAATACGAAGAAAGGTATATAAGTGCATATTCATTCAATTGAACGAAAATATCAACTTAGAAAAAAAATCACAATTTTACATACATTGTGATCTATATCTCAGCCGGTTGCTTCAGGTAAATAAAGTTAGTCATCCATTCTTTAGCTTAATGAAGGCTTTAAATTATCCTTAAGAGTTAAATTCCTTCAAAACTAAAGTTCACCTAGGTCAACTTTTTATTGGACCGTATTGTTTTGTTATCCATATTTTAGAGAAAAAGTGTATAACAATTTAAAGGGCATTATTAATTTAAAATTTGTATGTCCACTATATATTTGGCCTGTAAATAAGACATTTTTATTGTTATCAAAATTTAACTATGGCTGTAGTGCATTTATGTTTCAATTACGGCTTAATTTTGTGATGATTGACAACGACAAATATGTAATATTTTAAACACAGAGCACACCGACGTAAGATACGTCGGTGCCAACTTCATGGATGTTTTTACTCACAGTCTGGACCTGCATTTGAAAAATCTGTACACGTTCTTTTTTTTGTACATTGTTCATTATTTTATAAACAATATCACTAATCAAATTATGTAATAAAATGAATCATACCATTACACTTTCAACATTCGTTTTAACATACTATATCTTCTCTAACTCCACTGACTATCCTTCCGGTCCTTGCTCCGTATTCAATTTTCTTCTTACATTTCTTCAATCAGGTTACACTCGTTTACAATCGGGGAGTACCCCTGCATGACATGATTGCATAACTGTCGTATATTCCACCCTTTTGTAAAAACGAACCACTGCGAATTTCCAATACATTAAATATAAATATCGTATTTTGATTTCGCACATGAAATCAATGGCTAGTTATAAATTTTTCCAAAAATTTAATAAAAAATTTAATAGTATTCCTGATATGAGGAATATACACCAAAACCGATTGTAATAAAGACCCAATCCATCCGTCCGTCCGTTCGTGCTTAAGATCCTTTAGCTTCCAAAAGTAAATGAACTACAGGCTTTTTGCGCATAACACCCAAATCTTTTAAGTCAAAAAGAAATATCGCATATAAAATAACATATTTATGATTTTGATGTATTCCACTGTATATATGCTCTTGACGTATTGTATGAAATGTTATCAGAGAAGAATTGTTTTTCCCTCCAGACGTATTATTAAAACCAGGTCTTGTAAGAATGCGAAGGCGTTTTTAAAAAACAATCCCCTTTCAAGCTATTCCAAACCCCTCAAAGCGAACTACCTAAGCCTCCTCATTGTTTTCTTTATTTATTCTACTTTTCTTTCATTACTTTATTTTAAAACGCTAATAAAAGTAATTTGACATTAAAAATTAATAACAGTTTGTCTTAATAACAACGGCAGTGGAAATTTCTTATTCGTCTGCCTGAAACTACACTATCCACCGACTTGTTGGTGATTAAATTAATAATATTGCTGTAGGAGTAGTGAGTGTGTATATAATTACCATCTTTTAGTATTTAAGTATACAATTTGTTTCAAATAAAAATTTCTTTTAAAACTTCTATTTTGTGCTAGTAAATTAATGTCTATATAATAATCTTTAGCGTCACTACTTCTCAAACTACGTATTTTTCTTTCTTCGAAACTATCTTGGGTTAACATTGCTTAATTTCAACATTATTCATAGACGAAATTTGGACTAAGAAACAATCTGTCAAGTACGAGTTTTGTGCATATTTGGGCACTTGCAAATATTTAAGGGTACATAGCATTTCTTATTATAAAAATATTAATTTTCTAAAACGTATATAAAATATATTACGTGCTATGTATTTCACCGGTATGGAAACAAACTAATATAAAAAGTATAATTCCAAATAAAATGGGAGATAATTGACTTTTTTTATTTTTTTCCTTTTTTCATACCATGATGATTTTCAAGATAGATCGTAGTAGATCGATCGAAAGTACTATATAGTTTCTTGAATATAATCAGCGAGTAAGAGTATGATAAAAAATGCGCCATACTTCTTTATCACGTTTACCATTTTTACAGCAATGGCTACAAGCCACATTATAAGAAGCTAATTTCAACTTGATATCTCAAGTCGTTTCCAAAAAAAGAACGTTGAGAGATAGACAGAAGAAAGGGTGGACGGAAAATAAAGATATCCTTTCAGGGTTCCGTTTATTTCTTAATTTAGAGAGACAGAACTCTAAGAACAAAAATATTTACATATTCTCCTTAATTATCAAAAATGAATGTTTTGTATTTCAAAATCATCTCAATTTAGATATTGTCTATTAAATTAAATTATCTATCTATTAAATTAAAGTATTACACTAATGGAGTTTTCATTTTAAACTGAACCCGAAAAATTACCAAAGTTATCTTAACCAATTACTAAAACTTTAATTAAATACTTTCCTTTCTCAAAAAAAAATATTTTAAATTTGTAAACAAAGAGTTCCATTTGATTTGTGCAAAGCGGAAAATTCATTAATAAATTTAATGAAGTAATTCAAATATTACCCTTAAAGGTAATAATTGACCCATAAAAGTAATAATTGAGGTTCTTCATCCCTCGGCCTAGCTTTTCCCAGGAGACCCACGGTTGTAACTTAATTTAAAATTTAATTGAATTTTCCTTTCTAAGGGAACCTATCGCTGAAAATCTCCACCGAAAATACAAATTGATTTCGTTATTAATAATATTCTACCTTAAAAATTTCTTTGTCTTTATAATATTTACGTTATAAAGTGAAGTCAGTCTATATATATTAATTTTTGTCTGAAATATAGTATCGTACATGCATTCAAATTTAATTGATTTATCTACATAAATCAACATATTAACGTGTTTTGAAAGATTCTGTCATTACTAACTTATTTAAGATTATTATATTAGATTAAAAATTATTAACTTATATTAGATTAAAAATGAACACAACATGATTATGGTTCAAACCCATATTTTTTCCCTACATTTTATTCCATCGCGCAATTAATTGCTAAATAATACTTTTTTCATTCATTATGTTGTCATCACATTATAGAAAGGTTAATAAACCCCACAAATATAAATACTCAAATTGTTTGGTACTCAATCAGCATGAAGGTCATCTTCATATCAACCACGCATATACGGCTAAATAGGTATTAATTTAGATAGGGTTTGTCGCGAAGTACAAAGTACATCATTTTAACTTAGTAAAGATTTACTTTGTATTTCGTTACGAACAATTCCATAAGCTACTTTTTAAAATAAAAATAGTACTTGTCCTGTAGAAAGAAATTCGGTGAAGTTTCAGTAAAGAATTTAATATAATCTACTGCTCTCGTGTTTAAAGAGAACACAGCTATATTTTTAATGTTACAATTTTATTATTTATGTTTAATGTTACTAGCTTAGCAACGAGTAAGACTAGTAAATTATAAATTTGCTACAATTACTCCTTAATTTCAAATAAGTACAGAATTTTCTCTTTCGCTTGTTATAACTTAAACTTAATATGCAAGTTAATTTAATTATGCAAAATGAAGTTTTGAAATTCTATTAAATCAAAAATATTTTGTACTGCATTTATTCATAAAGGTTCATGTAGATGTTTGAATGTAACGTTAAGTTTATTATTTTCTTTATTTCTCGTAAGAACATATATACATACATACGAAAAATATCCTTAACGTGGCCGTAAATAATATTAAATATTCAAACCCTTCGAAAACAACGCCTTTAAATAAAGCGAAGTCCATTCCTCGCCTGGATCGAACTGAATATATTTAAAATGCATCCCTAGTCGTAATACAGGCAGCACCCCTTCTTCCAACAGTGGCAATTGGCACTTTTTATGAGAATAGGCAACCCCATAAACAGCATTAAATATTTGGCAACGTCCCCTGCTGGGGCCGGTTTGCTGGACCCCTCGGTTTACGATGATTATTTACATTTAAATACTAAATTCGGTAGCATTCAAATCGTTCTTTTATCTTTTTTATTGCCTTCGTTGTACTTTTTGTACGCTTTTTGCACGCTTTGTCTCGAGCTGCGTCACAGCTCGTTTGGATTTGGGGTTGCAATGCTTAATTATTGTGATAGTCGCGGGCGCTACGTCAATTCATATCAGCAGGCACCTTTAATTGAATATTAAAGGTGCCTGCTGATTCTTTGATGCTTACATTATAATAATCTTCGAATTTTTAATTTTGTACAAAATGTTGTTGTCACAGATTCAGTATGTTCATAGACTTATTAATTGAATAATGATAGTTATCTGCGCGCGTTGTCCTGTTGCTTTGTCGTTTCCACGTACAGTTTTTTGAGCACTTTGACTTTGTGATTTCACGTGCAGTTCTCAATTAATGTCAATCTCATGGCTTTTCAAAATAATTATATGTTTATAAGAGTTATTTTTCTTTTATCCCACGTTAGAATTATTTTTTCATTCTTTCCATTATATTTTTTCCATATTTTTGTATATAAAAATGGAAGTATAACTATAGATAGAAAATATTTTTTTCAATTATAAAAATGTCTGATACATAAACAATACACAATAACTTGCAGTTTCAAATTTTTCGTCAACAAACCTCTTTAATCTTCCTTAAATGTAACCTAGTGATTTTACATGTCGAAAAAACCATTAAGATACACTTATTCGTAAGAAATATTACTTTTGATAAAGTTTCTGATTCTGTAAAACTTAAGCACCATTACATTATTATCTGTTTTCCTATTTGGAGTCAACATAAGCCTCTTAAATCAATTTCTAGTAGTATCATCAATTAAGTTTTCCGAGGCTATTTTAACTAATTTAGTTAAAATTTATTAATTTATATGTCGATTCTAGTTAATTAAGGACAAGCAATGTAATATACGTATTAAAAATTAAGTTTTCCTTTTTAATTCGCTATTAACAAATTTTTTTCATCGAATTAATATTATCGATATAATTATGTAATTGCTTAACCTCGACAACTTATCTCGTAGGACATTTGTTTGCTTATGATAAAACTAAAAATTCATTTCTTTATTGTTATTAACATTCAACTATTTCCAATACATTATTACCGTCGCGGATTATTTTATCGATTTTTGAATCATTTTAAATTGAATTATACTTGGCGTCAATTTTGTAGAAATTAATTTTTCACAATTAAATGAAACTACGTGATGTAGTATTATTTCAACTTTCTTTAATATATACTTTCTTTAATAAATTATAGAACAATGAATTTCTATAAAATTATTTTATATTTTATAATTTAAAACACACAGAAATGAACTTTTCATAATAAATTATATGTTTTTTTCGTATAAAAGTATAAATCTCTACACTCTACTTCATATAGATATCAAAGTTAAAAGTGCTTAGATATTTTTGAACACAAAGAAATCTACGTTGTAATAGTAATACAGCATAAGAACACTTTCAAAGGAGGAGAGCTTTTGTAGAATAAATCGATATCGATAAATCTCGTTTAACGTTTAATGCTGCCGCGATTAATTTTAAAATCATCCAGTACAAATTTTAAGTCATCCAGTACAAATCTTTTTACGTGATCGTCATTACTAAAACTTTCAGAAGTGTGAAAACTGGAATTTAATAAAATAACAAGTAACATTTTTATAATATAGAGAAATTAGTATGAGATAATCAAATCTTGCTTTATATTTCATGGATGATCCTCATGGATCATCAGTTATACCTAATATTCATGAAAATCATTCGTGGTTCAACGTATTTTAATCACAAATATTTACTTTCTACCAGATTCAAATTTTTATTTTTCCACTAAAGTTAGCTAGTTAAATTTAGTATCTGAATGCTCACTTTGATTATAAATATGTACCTTATTTCATACTGTATTTTATAAACGAGACGTGGCTAATAAATATAATTACCTACGTACCTAAAAATATAATTACCCTTGTAATTAGTAGGTTAACCTAGGCTATTAACTGACGATGATATCCTTCACTTTGCATTTTACGATAAGCATGGTCGGACGTAATTCTTTTCAATTACTATTGAAATTAATGTTAATGGTGCCTTTTTTATTCAATTTATTTGATGCTTATATTTATAATCCTTCAATATTTATTTTGGTGACACTTTACTTAAAAAGTTGAAGTTGTAGCATATTTCTCCTACATAATGAGGTGAACAAATATTCTGCAGATCTCATTTCTTTTCTCAAGATAAAGATGATAAGCGCAGTATGGAGGCGCATAGTTTTGATATTACGAAATTACGGTACTGCTTAATTGTTGATGATCACTCATTGTTCAATTAATTCAATCGTTAGGCACTGTGGTATGCATTTGCGTTTGTTTTACACTTTAGAATATAATTTTTTATCTATGTTTACATGCGTCTATATAATCAAATAACGTAAGATATATCAAAATATTTAGCTTAGTTATCGTTATTAAAATTTTAGCTAGATTATTCTTTTAACTGCATTTTTAATAAAACAACGGACAAAAGTGTGTTCCCTTTTATGGAATTAATGTATTCACATGTTTGTATATAATTCAGCTGAATATTCGTATACAGCTATTTTCATAAATAACTTATGAATATATGAACTTACACGTAAATTTTTATACGCATATAAGCACAAATATTTGGCGCTAAATAAGTAAATATATTTTTCGCGATGTTTTGTGTCATAAGTGGTTGCCAGTACCACAGTATAAACATATATAATATGTAAATACTCTCTTATTGTAATCTCTATGCGAATGTCTAAAAACAAACTGTAATGCTCTCTTGAACTTTCTCTTTGTTTACTTTATATTTAGGTTTATATATTGTTTATTAACTGATAATCAATTTATAAATTAAATTAACTAATCACACAATTGTATAAGTCGTAATAAGTCTTAATACTAAGACTTTCAATGTTTTAATGTAATAAAATAATAATTTAGCGATTTTAATTAGAAATTAATAGCAAAATTAACATAGGCGTATCACAAAATCTTCATTGCTCTAATTTCACGATACTTTACTCTTAGAAAGATCCTATGATATTTTTATGTGTTAAGTTATAAATTTGTAAACACATTCAAATTCTCTAAAAATAACGAAATCATTTCGAGTCTCCCTACAAATGACAATCCTGAATATCAGACTCAAAATTTGATGAGCGTATTTGAATAAAAACTGAGACGCGATCCAACAATGGAGTATTCGACCAAATTTTCATATCGAGCAAATTTCAATTTCTCATTCGTCATTACGTCGGAACTTCAACTCTTTTGCGAAGTTTCGAAACTTACCAAGTTACATGGGGCGAGGTAATGTTTGCCGAAGCATCGCGTGTCGTCTGCACCCTCCACCACCCGCTTCCTCGCCAGGTGTGTGGGCAGCATGCATTATTTATATAATGTGGGACCGATTTCGACTTTCGCGTTTACGCTGGGTCTGGATTCGGAGTCGTGATTTATAAGAGATGGTTTGGTTCGATTTTTACTTGTTAGCTGGAGATGATATCTTTTTGGTTAAATATCGGAATCAAAGCGCCAAAAAAACGAGAGAATTCAGTATAGCATGTTTCATTCTATTTATAAACCTTATTTAATGTTGCTTTGAGGTTTATTTATTACAAATTTTTAGTAATTTAAATTTTATGGAATAATCGATTTGATTAAATTTGATTGTAGTTTCTGAGAGTTCGTTCGCTGCCCGTTTCTGCAGTCTTAGCTTCTGTATCAGTTAGCAACGATTAAATTATTATTAGAATAACTAACTTTAAGTAATGACTAATCTTAATCTTTCAAAGAAAATATTTTAGTTATAACTGTATCTTAATTTACAATAAAAAAGGACATGTAAAACTACAATAACAAATGGTAAATAGTTTGGAGACTGTGTCTTTTTAATATGTTGAAACAAATTTACCGGAAGAATTGTATTATGGGATTTGCTAAAAACCGTTATGAGAATTTTTTTAAATTTCCAAACTTATTAAAAAGTCAGGGAGTGATCATACCACCGAATACTTGAAAGACTTATTTCTTGTGAAGAATAACTCGTAGCAGAAAGTTTCAAATTATAGATTTTCTTTAAACTTAATTTAAAATGTTGTATAATTTTAATCAAAACTAAAATTATCAAAATTATTTTGCAAGTAAAGAATTAAAGATTAATAAGCAAAATTATTCAATTTAATTCTATTATGAATCGGTTATTAACACAGCCCTACTTCCGTCTACTGCCAAGACAAAATACAAGTGCCGCAACGCAGCAGTTACTTTCTACAAAGCGAAACTTTTAGTTAAAACTACGAACATAACGCGATCCAATCGATCTTGTGCGAACTTTTGAATAATTCAATACCGCACAGAGTCTTGGGTAAAATAGTTTATTTGGCTTGTAATAAAGGACATTGCATAGCATGCTGCCGTTGAGACGCCCGGAGAGATGATGCAAGAAAATCTAAATATGAAATCGAGATATGGACTTCTTGATAAGATGTACGGGATTTGGCCTTCGAAGCGACATATGTATTCCATTCTTGAACACTGGCTGGGTTACAGAAAAGTCACTTCAATACAACCACTTTATTATCGTTGCCTACTCCGAGAATTGTCTTATTCGATCTTTATTATTCATAGTTTATTTTATAATATTTAATCTCGTGGTTATCTTGTTCTGGTGTAAATTTTTAATTTTTTATATATTTTCTAGTATACTCGTATGTAGTATAATGCCATATTGTTGCTGAATACTAACTGTGCCCCCGTCTACGTTCCGAAGACCTGTCACTAGGTGGCGTCCAAAATACGTATTTAGAATGTCTATCGCGTATTATGGATCATTGTTATTTTATCCGGCTTGCAACTTTTTATTTTACTTGGTGAGTAAAGTGAACATATTTTATTTTAGTTGTCTAGTTACTACATGGTTAAATATTTTTTTTTCCGTAGTAATTTAATGTATTTTTTCTATTTTCGGGGAGTATAGATGCCCTCTGGGCCCCTAATGGCGTTTATCCCCCCGTCATAGATAAATTTGTTTTTATTAAAAATAACTATTTGTTTAAGATAAAGAAAAATATACTCCATCGCATGCTGAGTGTACCAAAGAAACATTGATATAAACCGTGGAGTCTATGACTAACGACGGATTTACTTTTAACAAAATAACCCGTCGTTAAGGAATACAGCAAGAATATTAAAAAGAAATTATGCAAACAACAATTCTGAAAAAAATATCTAAGTTACATGTCATGTAAACCCGCAACTTATCTGTAACTTCCTTTTATTTCAAGGGGCACCTATTCCCACCACTATTTTCACTAATAACTCACATCGTAGGTAAGATCTTCTTTCTTAGAGGCTTAAGAAATTACATTGTATTTTTAAGTAAGTAGAATAAATGCTTGTTTTTTATTTACTATTTAAAAAATTCAGGTAATGTACCAATAATCATCAAAATCATTTACATAACTTTTATTGTTTTAAAAATATGTGTTTTTTTTTAAATTGGGTCATTTTAGTTCGTTACATTTTTGTTATATGTATAGGTTACTTTTTAAATTTACCTAATAATATAAGTGATTCTGACATAGACTTAAGGACATGTGCGAAGTACAAGTACTCCTGTAGTAAGTTTTGAACGAACAAAGAAATAAACGAGTGCAATTTGTATTTTGCAGATAAGTACTTTTAAGGGAGAGTACCTAGATACGTTTCAATACTTGTAACTAGTTCTTTGTAATGCCATAGAATTGTATCAAATCACTGAATATTTTGATACAATTCTATGTCATTAAAAAGAATTCAAGCTGTCCTAAGTTCATGAGATTAAAATTTAAATTGATTCGTTCCCTACGACACCTCCTTCTTTAAAATTCCAAATTGAAATACATATTCTATGCGTAAGAAGAATTGTTTTTAAATATTCTTATAACAATCCTGAATACGTACAGCCATTGCATATGTTAGATTTTTTAACATTTTTTTGAATACATGTCATAAAATTGATAGAACGATACTATTTTAATTACACATGCGATTTTAATTATACGTGCTTTTTATTAGATTAACAAAATAAGTGACTTTTAAGTTCATTTTGTTGTCTACTTTTGGCATTAATTTTCACCATCCAAAATCAATTCAATTTAAAATAACGATTCACCTTTACTTGAAATAAATCTTAAACTATCTATCTATCTATCGTTTAAAATAAATCATGCTATAAAATAGTCATAATGTATAAAAAAGCATTTTTTCTTTTCTGGCGAAGTTGTAATTAATATAAATATGGTAATCGTCCTAAAACTAGAGATTGGGTTCCGCATAGTTATCGATTAAAGTTTAAGAGATACTAAAAAGTGGGAAAAATTAACACAGATGTGTTAAAATATCGTAAAAAAATAATAATATGATTATATTTCATTTAAATACAGCTACAGTTAAGTTATCTTGCCCCTAGAAATCTGTCCGCATATTAACAATCTAAGCAAATTAAGTTGCAGACTAGCGGACAATAATTTTAATTAACTCAATTTGAAGTAATATAGCATTATTTACATTTACGGCTACAAAAACTATCATTGATAATGTTACAAATATTAGACACAGAATTATATAGACGCAAATACAGTTCATATTTTAATCGAATTACCTTCTTAACCGAACATCGGTTTCCACCGAACGTCACAAATTCGACATTCATTAGAATAATTAAAATAAATCAATCAAATGCAAATTTAGGAAACTTATACAGCAGCGAATATTTACTGGATAAATTCTTATCCAGCCTCTCTCCATCTTTAGCACTCGACTAAAGGGATAATAGATATCTTCAATGAATTATTAATTCCCAGTAAAATGGAACTTTATTACCTGATCGAGCTTCTTGCTTCGTTCTTATCAATTAGCTCCCTCGAGAGAGCCGAGTACTCGAACCGCGCATCCTTCTGCCACCCATTTGTTTTTTATCTGTCATCCATCGCAATCCTTTTATGCGTTTTGAAACTTTCGCTAAAGCGAGATTCAAGTAAATCGGATAATTTAATATCAATTTAGATAAAATAAAAGATAATACTCGTAATAGATATGCGGGAGAGTTCAAGTTCCAGGGAGTTCCTTGTATAACGGGTTTTCATATTATTCGCTGTCTATTGGTCTATGACATCTTGTTCAGCCAATGTACACTTTAGATAAAGTTTAAAGTTTACAATTATTTTCGACTTTAAATATTTCCCAATCTATAATATAAAACTAACATGATATTAACAACTTACATTTTTCAACAATAAGAACTGAGTAAACGGCCACTTTATTGAGATCTTAATTTATATTAAGATCTTAATTGCAATCGTTGTAAAGTAGCGAGCGCTATATTTACTTTTTTAACCGACAAGATAAATTACCTACTCATTTCAACTACTTCATGACTATGAAAATTTAAACTACCCGGGAAAATATTGGTGGGATTTTCGAAAATTTCAAATAAAAATAACTACTCGTGTACACGTATAGATGTCAAAAGGGAATCATTTGCACCGGTTCAGTGAACCCATTAAACCGACACCGTAACTTTTCGTGAACCGCTTATTTATATTCACTAGAGATCAGCACACAGCTGTAAAAGGCAATCGCTAATTTACTCGTATTAAGCCGTAAGGCGTTCACCACATTTCCCTCGGTAAATGTACCTATGTCACATACAGAATATTGTATATTTCAGGCGAAAGAGAATAATTTTATATTGTAATCATATAACGAATAGCGTACAGATTTTATAAATGTAATTTACTAGAACCCCGACATAGATGTTGTGTAACAAAGAAAAATTAAAATCCAATGTAAAAAATGCTATAAAGTACTTTAGTGAGTGCTGTAATTTAACGATTAGGTATTCTGTAATTGACAATGTGAAAGGCATGCAATGCGTACATTTACAAAAAAAACATTGCCTAGAGGCCTATTGAAAAAAGGGCAGCATGAAATCAAAAAACTTTTTGTAATTAGTTATTCTAACTGCAACGGACTTTACCTTCAATTTTCATTACAAAATATATTCAACTTAGCTATATTTAGTTGAACCTATTATTTGTCCCGTAAAAGGTTTACCAAATAGAACGTTTTTAAACAAACTGTGTTTACTACTTTAATACTAACAAATATTAACTGCATTAAATGTTAACTATATTTCATAATAATTGTATGTATGAAATGAATTAATTTAAAAATTACTTAAAATAAATCGGAAAGAACTCATTCACATAACGAAATACGTCTGTGACGTTCTATTTGAATTATATGTTTATTAAGTACCAGACCGATGGGAATAGATTAAGACTATTCTACGTTGGAAACGCTTAAAACTTATCTGAATTTAAGTTTCTGAAATTTAAGGTAAAGATTAATTGATTTCAAAAATGATCCAATTCTACTTAAATATTTTAAAGCTCCAGATAATGAAAGTACTCCGGTTTGTACAGTTTGTTAAAAAAAAGAAATTAAATCTTGAAAATTAAAGAAAATGTGTACCTCCGTGACGTAATCGATAGTCACACGTCTTTTCCTACGTTGTTTTTCCTACCTGAGTTTAAATAAAAAGTGAAGCTTCATAATCATGAGCAATGAAACAGCTTCCTGTATTAAAGATTAAAAAAGTATTAAAGATTATTATTATTTAGTTCATAACAGTAATATAAACTCAGCCGCTACTTGCCATAGAAACCAATTTAGATCAGGGTAATAAGAGCGCTCTCAGGCGAAATTGTAATTCATGATTAGATTCATGCCCTATCGTCGTCGTTCATTATATTAAACAACGAAGTGGGATGGAGAGGAGGCGAAAATGTACCGAGAGGAGGAGAAAATGTACCGAGTTATCTATCGGATGAGTTTTACGGCTGGAAAATATTAATTTAAATTGAATTTAAATAAGTTTAATGGTTATTTAACTCTCGTAAATCAAACAAGGATAATCATTTATTATCGTGATAGTTATGTTTATAATCATTTTTGTATGCGAAAACATTTTAAAAGTATTATTTTTTAGTCGCTACTTGTTTTAGTAGACCGAATACCACAATTCATAGTGTTAATATTTTAACAAAAATTCCTCATAATTCAAAAAGGGCATAAACAAAGTCGTTGAAGATTTGGTGCCTAAATCTACATCAATATTAAGTTTGGAATATTTAAGTTTATATTAATTTTTATGTTTATATCAATCTGTTATTGCCAATTTGTCGATATTAAAAAAACATTTACAATAACAAAATATGTTTTTTAATATCGACAGTAGCAAAATTTCCTCTGCAATGCTTACATTTTCGTAACACTCGTGCAATTGAATTATTTTTATATTTTTTCCCATTTTTTAATAAAATTTAAAAACAAGGAAAATGGAAACATTGAAAAAACAATAAAGAATAGATTTGAGCAATTGAAAACTTTCAAAATATTGTTTATTTTTGTTTTATGATTCATTATTTTTTATGCAATAATGAATCATTGATCAGGCGATTGATAGAAAAATAATTTTTATAAAATCCAACACCAAACCGATGTAGAAGAAGATATTAAAAATATATATTTGCTAGCAAATTTGAACTTAAAATATGAACGCATATAGGTATACATATGTTCATTATTTCCTTTCGAATATCGTAAATGGCAATACAAACGTGCATCAATTAACTTATAAGTACCTCATTCTATCGACTAACCAAATACCTTATTACATTGACTAACCAAGTATTTGACAAAATTAAATACGAATTAATTTTGAACTGTTTTTTTTACTCTTTTTCCATCTCCATTCTTGGGGAAATAAATTTTATATTGATCTAAATCGTTATTGATTTGATAATAAGATTTCTTTCTATATAAATTTTTTAACAAATTTTTTAAATTCTTTAAGCAAAAAACCATAATTTTTGATTTGTATTATATGTATGTTTAATTTGTAGAAATTTTGTTTTACCTTTATCCAGAAGTTTCATTTAATTTAGACTAATACGTTGGGCAATTGTATCCCCGTAATGAAAGAACTATATATTTCTCTGTCATCAAAAAGACGATGGTTTCTTTAAAGGTAAGTCGGGAGGACTCGTTATATTTATCAAATATATTAAAATACGTTTCCACAATTTTCAGGATTTTGTATATCAAAAGGAAAAAAACGAAACCTTTACAATTTCAGGTGTCCGTCCGTCTGTTTGTCACAGCCATTTTTCTCAAAAAGAGTTTCACGTTGAATCTTGTAATTTTGATCTGCTGTAAAATATACTAACCCGCACATATCTCAATAGCACAGAAAAATATTAATATACAGCAGACAATTTAAATTTATTTTTTTTGGTAATACAAAATAATTTTAGGGATATTGCTAAAAATATCTACAAAAGCACATAACTCCCAACCCACCTCACATCTCCGAAACTGTTAAATTATTTCAAAAAACCTTACTAGAATGCGTTTCTAAATCTCGGTGTTAAATATAGCAGAGTTCAAACTAAATAGCTGGGTCTAAATTGTGTTTAAATAGCAGTGTTAACATTTTATGTTACAAACAGTATATCCACGTTTAAAAAACAATCAGCAATCGAAACATTAACTTCTTGCTGTGGCGATAATTTTGCGGTTTTGGGAATATTTATCCTAACGCCCTCGCAAGCCATTTTTGTCCTAATAAACTCAGGTGATTTGGGCATAAAAATATAAATTCCCCATATGAACAAGTATTTCATTTTTCTACCTTCCAATGCATCGAACTGAACAATATTATGCTGTCAAAAAGTTGATGATGAACTGCCTGCTTGCCTGACGTACCTAATTATATTTTATGACGGCCGCACTTTTGACGTTATTTTACTGAATGAAAAGTTTATTGGATAGTCTTGTTATTATTACGAGGAAAAATGTTTTTGCTTTAAAGGTATAAAATAGAGTAAATATTTTTATTTTTAAATATTATCAATTTTGGTATTTTTATGTTTTGGTATACATAAACCGGTATGAAAATCGAATAAGTAAATTTGATCAAAGTCTTTATATGATAGGAGATACTGTACAACACACAGAACGGTCTTATTCAATTTTACAGTTATCGTAATACTATTGTAATATGAAAGGAAAACATTCACAAGTACATTTGGATCTAGATTTCGATGTTAGATCAAAAATATCTTTCTGACCTAAACTTTAAAGTTATCTCTATAAAATAGCTCACAATCGTTAGTTATTGTTACTTATTTCCAGAAATATCTTCAAATCGTCAACCAACAACAGATACTTATCAATATTGGTCTCTAACGGAAGATAAACTATCATTATGTAGAAAGAGAGAAACAAGATACTGGTAATAAGAACTATGCACGCCAGACGTAAAGAAAGTCTATAGATTTTTAATTCCAGTATTGGTCTTATTACTTTAGATGTCAATAACCATGCACCAAAAATTTAGGACTACATTTTTTAAGTCTCAACATTCAGATATTAATGGTTTGGGTAAATATACTGAATAAATGTGTTATTCAAACTTCCCAATAGTTTTGATAACGTAGAAGCAAATAGGGTAAAAGTGATTTTATTCGATTTGTTAAATATTCACGACGGATCGAAACATATTGAATAGTGTCTTCCGTGATTGCTCCATATCTTATATTACTCTCCGTTCTTGCCCAAAAAATGGTGGCTAAGATTGACAAATGGAAAAATGTTTACCTCCATTTTAACCCTAAAACAGTTATAAAGAGTTTCGGCATCATACAACTCAATTATTCAATTACATTCAGCTTAGATTTTCGAAAATAAATGTTTAACTTTCAAATGTAGTTAAACTACTTTCAGAGCCGTTGTATTTTAATAAAATGTTATATGAAAGAGAAATATTTCTAATAATTCAGTTAGATCCAAAACATTTCTCTGCACGAATGGCACAAGGCATAAGGCACTCAACATGAGGATACTTTACCTATCAAGACACGAAAGTCTTGAAGCCTTTTACTGAAATATCTAGATCATTTTACTGCTTAGCCAATCCATCGATAAATTTATCATAGACGCTTTTTGAATTTAATTAAAAACCTTAGTACGATTAACGTCGCAACGACATTGATAAATTATATTTAAATTATAGGTATTTTATTTAAAAAGGTTTTCTGAAATCGCCTTGCCTTGGATAATACAGCGCTGCTAGTCGGGCAAATTAAAATAAAATGTGTGCTCACGAGCGGAGCGCTGACCCTTGTAAGGATATAAAAGGTGTCTGGAACAAAGGGAGGTGTCGACCATTTACAATGCAAACATGTATTGTTTGTGTTTTTTTTACAATTAGGAATGAAACGCGACGAGGTGATTAGTAAGAAATGCCTTCATTAGTTTCAAATTTCGTTAATGGACAAAAAAACACTTTAAATTAGTGACTAGCTTTTTATTTGAACTTGAAACACCCTATTATTATTTTATGGCTAATATTGTTCTATGATATTTATGATTGATTTTTGCTATACAGTGAGAAAGCTTACTATTTTTAAAACACAAAATATACAGTATAAATGGTATGATAATAGAAATTTTATGAAACTCAAAAAATACCTTGATATACTAGCGGAAAATGTTCTAATCTATCATTAATAAAAAATAAAGACTACTTCTAAAAAAAAATTTTATAAAAGATTTATCACATCCAAGTCTAAATGACAAACCAAACTTATTCAGGAAAGCGATCGAATTCTTGACCCTACTGATCGAAAATAAAACTTAGCTGGTAATTTAAACTAAACGATTTTGCCAAATATTCATGAAAACATGTTTAAACTCCCTATAACATGTTTAAAATTTAGTAAATATTAAACAAAAGTTCGCCTACATCAAACATTTTAATTACCTTCGTAATTAAAGTGTTTGACTGAGGTGGACTATGGGAAGATATGGTAGATGTCTCAAAAATTATAATGTGCACGATACACTTTTAGTCTCACGGCTGTATTTTTGAGCAGCACGGGATGCAACTTAAGTGAATAGAGGTCCATTATCAATATCATTTATACCAATAATTTTTTTTTAAATCTAGTGGATAACGGAAATAATTCAATTTATTTCATAAATTGAATGAGCTACTCGTCTCTTTATTGTCTATACCTAAGCACTGAGAATCTATTCAATCTGTGTCTTTTAAATACACAAACACTTTCCGTGAAAATTCATTCTGTGTTTCCATTGCAACATTTTGGAACAAACTGGATTATAACAGTAGAAATTCTTCCTGCCTAAATGTTTACTTTGAAGAATTATATAATAAAGGTTTATTCTTCATGAACCTAACTACCAGCGCTTTTTAATTTAATTTTCTCTACTTTTCTTTACCGTACTAATTCAAAATATTTAATTTTCATGTCAATTTTTTTAACTCTGTGTATTCTTTACTTCGTAAAGTAAACGATGACTCAACTTCTCTGAAATGTTCCACAGTCTTCTATCTAACTAGCTTTTCAAACCGTCCGACATTAAATGAAAACGCAGTTAGTACTAGTTGTCATGAATACTGTAAAATAGTGAAATAAACAATTACGCCCAGAGTAAAAAAAATCGAACAACTTAAATAGCATTTTAATATAGACAATACGTAAAAACTATTTGCAATTTATAACTTAAAACTATTCCTGAGACTAAACTACTGGGTACCTGAGAATTCATTTAAAGTCGAACAGTCAACTCCACGTTATATATATATATATATATATATATATATATATATATATATGTGTGTGTGTGTGTGTGTGTATTTACAGATCTGTATACACTTCGATACTCTTGTATAAATCCTTTCGGAGGCGCGAGAAGTCAAACGTGGAAGTTATTCTTAAAACTTATACATCTTATTTAGAGGTATTATATTATTGGGCGGGTAATAGAAACTACCGAAATTGTTATAGTAATTCACCTCAAAGTTCAACTTAAAATATAATTGTACTTTATTTTTGTCTTTTTTAAATGAACTTTTCATGTGAATATATCTTGTCTGGCCGAGGAATGAACACATAAAAATATTTAATAAAATATTTCGTGTCCTCACGACAGGGAAATCGTGAGTAATATCATGTTTTATAATAATTAATTTTTTAAGGTTCACTTTTTTACCAAAATGAAGGTTATTAATATGGATAAAGCAGTTTAAAGAATGGGCACTTTTGGCTTTTTTAATGGTTTAATTTTAATTCTATCTGCGAAAAACATTTTTAATAAACTTCAAGGCCTATTTGTAGACTAATAATGTCACACCGACAACATAAACCTTAAATCCAGACGTCCCAAATTCGAATGGGATTACATGAAATTATATGAAGGTCGCGACACTGAATTTGATATGCCGGGCACGATGTTATTTAACGTAGCAAAGTTTCCTTAAATCTGTGTATTTCCAAACTTAGTAACTTCTGATACCCTTTGAAACTTTAACAAATTTCTTTTTGTCCTTTAGTCTGTGTTTGATCTTATAAATTTTCGTATCTTGATATTTCCGAAAGCTATACCTTTAATCAATGTTACTAGGTTACTTTTCTTCAAAGTATGGAAATAACTCAGAAACAAATTTACAAAATTTTGAAAAATTATGGTAAAATGTAGAAATTCGTGTCGCTGCTTATTAACAAGTTCGTTATTTTCATAGCATTTTGAAGGGTCATTTCGTTGATATTTTAATATTGTTAAAAATTTTTAACGTCGACAAAAAACAGTCTCAAAGTTACTGTAATTCGTTTAAAATGGAAGAAGAATGTTAAAAACATTTTTATTGTATGCGAACAAAAAAATATTAAATAGAAAATAATAACTAAGAATCTTGACCAACATTTTTTAGACATTTTTTCTCCAAAACTGACAAAATGTAAGAAGTATTTCAAAAAATAGTCACAAAAACATTTGGTTTGCTTAATTTCTGTTCACTTAAAAAAATATTTCTCAGAAAGAAGCAATAAAAAACAAACGTTTTTCAAACGGTCTTGCGGCATCATTAAGTATGGACTTAATATTTACACACAGGATTTTGTATGCGTGCTAATACTTCGAAGTTAAATGATCTTTACTCTTCTCATTATATATGAAAATTTCCACTCTACATAATGTTGTTTCATGCAAACGTCATAGCCATAGCGTGCTGCACTTTCTTGCTTCCAGTAGTCTATCTTGAAGATAAAGGTGACATCATACTATGGTTTACTCTTTTGTGAGCTTTAAAAATCAAAGTATTGTTTTTCAAAATATCTACTACTAATAACAAACTGGTTAATAGTATCCAAAAAAATTTTTTTTATTGAAATCTAATATATATTACCAAAAGAATCGGTTCAAAAACCTTTTTAGTTCCTTAAACATAATAATCCTACATATATGGACATTTTTTTCTTTACGAAATATCATTAGCTCAAGTCTTATTATAAATTAAATAATAACAATTAAATGAAACTACGTGATGTAGTATTATTTCTACTTTTTTAAATTTATTTACCACGACCTAGGTTTCGTTGTATTACAACATATTCAGGTGGGATATAGGAAAATAGCAAAGATACAACAATTTATTGTAATACAACGAAACCTAGGTCGTAGTAAAGAAATTTAAAAAAGTAGAAATAACACTACATCACGTAGTTTCATTTAATTGTGGATAATGAATTTCTACAAAATTAACGCCAAATATATTCAATATTTTAAATAATAACATTAAGAAAGGGATCTATTCCACACAATCAATTCAGATATATTATATTCCATAAAATAAAAAAAATATTTTAAAACGTTATTTTCTCACATATATAGGGTTATTAGGTTATATCTTTTTAGAATTCATCTTTAACTTCCAAATAGATGTCTGTTTTTCCACAATATGCTTAGCGTATATTTTTTCAAGTTATATAACTATCCGTATAAAACTATTTCGTCGATATATTTAACAATTATCGTTCATCACTTTTTCATTTATATTTGGCGAATCGTCTAAATCATTTTTTAAAGATTTATTTTTTCGGAGATGCCTCCTGATGGCAGAAAAAATTTAAATATCTTTTAATTTAACGGATTAAAGAACGGTGATAGAATTTTGAAATGCCACCGATAAACTAATAAAATATACTAATACCAGTATTTTACATGACACAAATAGTTCGAGCTAATATAAAATATACAAAAATCACTCTGCTACAATAAAAACGCAAATGTACTCCAGGTGCTGGAAGTGACAGGGGCTTAGGAACGGACATGCGACTGTCACGGAGGATGTTGAGTTCCATCAATCAATCGTGGGAGGGAATTATGATCACGACAATTGAATCGCACGAGGTGCCGCGCGCTGGGCATTATCGTAGGGCATTTAATAGAATATAATTTATCCCAATGCAATCAGGATTTTTATTGTACAAAAGAAAAACCTGTAAACGTCATTGTGAAATCAGTTAACATTGGTAAACTTCGCTATCGAACTAGAATCTTTGGACAATTAATAGATTATTCGTTAAATGCATTATTTACAATACCTAGAAATATTTTCGGGTAAACTATGTAGATATCACAAACTTCTTTTAAAACGAATTATATAAGTTATCTTTGAGACATATTGCTTCATTTAAAATATGTTAAATACGGTGAAAATTGTCAAAAATAAAGATAAAAATATATATATTTTGGCTTTTGCCCGATGAAAATGAATAATAAACAAAAAAATCCAAGCTTAAATTTATCTCTGTACCATATTTTTCTACATCTCTTTATGTTCCGCATTAACAAGGTTGCTGAGTTACGAAAAGGAAAGAATTTTGCTTGCTATCTCCCGGGAAATAGGCTCCGACTTGAAAATTCGGGATACACGGTATGGATTAACGCATGTCAAAATAAAATTTATAGAATTTTTCTTACATACAACGCTATGTGATCGTGTAGAAACCTAGATTACAATAAGTTAACAATTCAGGCTATAATTTAACTCTCCCATTTTTTTCAACATTTCTTCATGCTCCGTTTTAATATGGTATTCGATTTACAGAAATGAAAACATTTTTTTTGCTATCTCCAGGGAACAATGCTTTGAATTGGGACTTTGGGATAAACGGTAAGAGTTAATACATGATAAAATAAAACTCAAAGAAGTTTTCTGATTGACAATACTTTATGATCATGTAGAAACCTAAAGTATACTAAGTTAACAATTCAAGCGATAATTTATCTCTGTCCCATTCTCTCAACATCTCTTCAAATTCCGTATTGAGATGTTGGTCTAATTATAGAAAAGGAAAACATTTTTTTACTATCTTCCGGAAACCATGCTTTGACTTAGGAATTCGGCATATACGGTATGAGTTTATACATGTTAAAATTAAACTTACAGAATTTTTTTTACGGACAATACTATGTGATTATGCAAACGTCTAAAGTAAAATAAGTTAACAATCCAGGCCATAATTTATCTCTGTCCCATTTTTTTTACATCTCTTCATGTTCCATATTATTATGGTGGTCTAATTATAAAAAGGAAAAGATTTTGTTTGCTATCTCCAGGGAACCATGCTTATCGGATATATCGGGATACACGGTATGAAAATTAAACTTACAGATTTTTCCGTGCAGACAGCACTATTTGATCATGTAGGAATCTAATTTCAAATATTAGTTAGGATGAAATGAGATTTTGTAAGTTTCGATAATGTAAAGAGAAAATATATTCGTTGCTTCTGGCCGTTGCAAGTTACTATTTAGCAATGTTTTACATTGTCCTTTGCTCGCAATTTCGCACATGTGAGTTTAGAACTACGATCAAAACAGATACATTTTTATACATAATACGTTTATTTCTTTTATAATTTTTCATATACTTGTAATTTTGCTGTTTATAATTGTTTACCACTTTTTTTTTACCTTGTTCTGCCAATTTTAAAAATTGTGAAATTTGATTTTGAAAATATTTATGCAACACCAAATGTGAGCCCATTACATTTGTATTTTTGCAAAAAATCTTTCACACAATTCGAATTACCTTCATTTATAAAACAAAACATTAAATTTTAAATGTTTCCTTTTATTGCATTGTTTAAAACAATATACTTACCTAATTGCAAATATAAGTTAGCGGTATATGACCAGGTAGCATATCCGACCATGTTATATTGCAAATTTTTTTTATACGACGTGTTATATCAAGTTCTCTGTTCAAAGAGCTCAAGTCTCTTTATCATTCACAATTTTGCCAATTAATCTTTTTCTTAGTTTTTTTCTACCTTGTTATTCTATATACTTAAATATCCATGGTAAAATTTGGCTACATTTAGCTATCTGTATATGTTTCTTTTTATTTACGCCATTGACTATAACTAAGTATAACTTTTTTCTTCTCACCGTTGACTGTAATTTGGATTAACTTAAAGTATCATTCGTTTAATTTCGATCTATTAAGCCTTTTATATAAGTGTCTTTTTATTCTCGCCATTGACTACAATTTGTATTGACTTAAAGTGTCACTCGTTTAATTTCTCTACATTAACCCATTTGCATATGTTTCTTTTTTAATCTCACCCACACTACAATTGGGCTTAACTTAAAGTATTATTCATTAATTTTGTTACATACTTACGCAGCTATTTGTAAATATTTCTTTTTTTATTCTCACCGTTGACTATAATATAATTTAATTTACATCAATTCTTGCGGAACGTGCTCTGTTATCACACAATTCTTTGATAAGACCGATCTCAACGGCGATTTTCCTTAGATGAAGTTTATTAGCTCCATGATTTCTTATTATATTCGGCATGGAAGTCATATTGCGCATGGTATTATAAAACGCGAATGTTAATTTATAACTTTATGTTTTTTGTAGTTCATAGCCAAAATTTATATTAGTTATTAAAATTGACTTCGACTCGCTATGGACTTGAAGGCAAGTGTTTATCTTTGTCTATATTAAATTAAAAGGTTCACTAAAAATCATTTATTTAAAATTTGTATCATTCGTTACAAAAATAAAATCCTAAAGCATAGCTCTGTTATTGATCTGATATTGCAACAATGATTAGCCTTTAGTCACTATACATATCATAAATAATTTTTTCCGTATTATTTCTGCTAATTATAAAAATCAGTATGTTTATTACGTTTTATAAAAAGGTTTAATTATATGGACAATTTCTTTGAAAAAAAACTTATTTGATTCATAATAACAGTTTTCGAAATATGTAAGTAACGCTGAACATCCAGTTTTCACGTATGTTCAGCGTTACTTAATGCAAAATAAATATCATTTTTTCACCTATATGTTTTACCCACTGTGTCAGGTAATATAAAACTCATCAGAATAAAAAAAAAGTATGAAATATTCTATTAGGGTCTATTCTATTAGGTTTAAGCTCTATTTAGGTCATAATTTTAGCTGAAAAAAGTGGTTGAAATCAAAATAACCGTCAAATTCTAAGTAGATGCTTTATGTGGAATCAGAATTAAGTTTATATTTAAAAGGTACGCATAAACATTTTTAAGTATTTAACATACTTTTTATATTCGAACTTTCATGTTTTTAAAATCAAATAAAATCTATTATTGCGGAAACGAAAACTCTCTAGTTCCATTAGTTCCCAACATATGTAAAATATTATTCTTGTACTTAGTAGATCTTAAGTTATAGTGCTGTCTAATGTTGCTCGAAATGCTTCATTCAAATAAATACATGGTGTGCGTGCGGCTCTCGAAGGTTATCACATATCATAAACAATAATAACAATACAAATTACAATTTAAAGGGAAAACAATAATAAAAATTTTTAAAATCTATTCTTTAAGTGACAAACTGAATTCAAAACTATTTTATGGCTTTCTTTTTGCAAGCACTATATAATGCATTCCTTTCGGTATTACTTTACAAATGTAACACAAACCAGATGATGTTCCACTTAACACAATACAAATTTAACCATCAACTACAATAAATTGCAAAGAATGCTGGATGTTGAAAACCCGTTCGTCTAAAATTAATGTTGTAGGACTAAAGGAAGCTAATTTTTCTTAAAACTAAGATTCCTCATTCTTTGATTCAGTAGAACTTTCTTTAACAAATTGGAAACGAATAGGTCTACAGTATCTATCTCGTAGAAGAGGGATGGGGATTTTTCCACAAAATATTAGATTCACTGTCTGAATTTGTTATTAACTGTAAAGGAACATAAGAAGTTACAAATAAACTACTATCATCATCCAAACTAGAATCCAGGAAAGACTATTTGATAATGACCTGGACTACCGTCAAAACCCAATTTTCCGATTAAACTTAAATTAACTGACTTTACTGGAATACTATTTAAAATAAATTTATCTGACTATAAGAACTGTGAAGCTATGTGATCTAATAGATTTTGCAATTCGCCTTTTGATTCATTATTACCACACTACTACGACTCTCTGATACAGTGGTAAAATTTTACTAGAAATCTTACTATTGACAAAGTTCATTATCAACATTAATACGATGTTTTGGAAGCTTAGCCTCCACAAAAGTGATAAAACTTCATCCGCACTAATATTAGTTGAAGTTGACGTATCCGAATTGTTGAGTAATGCACTAGCTACTGAATCGTCAATCTGTCATAGTTCTGTTAATCGGTTACGTTTCGATTTTTTGCTAAGATCACTTAAATTCGTCCTTGGTCGACCGCGACCAGAGAAAGACGTATTACATTGAGCTATATCATATTTAGGTTTACATCTCATCAGTTGTTGCTAATTCAATACGCTCAGTAACACAAAACCAATCACCATACTTTTCAAGTATATTTTATCTGTTACAATTAACAGGTCTATCGTATTCGTCGACACTTTTACACAAATTAAGCGCACGGTTATCTGAACACTAATGTCTATATTCTCTACATTATTACAGTTTTCTAAAAGTGCTGATAAAATACATTGATGTTTTTCTTTAGTATGTCCTTTTGATAGTTCCCATAATTTAAAAAAATACGTCCGATTAAAGGAGTACTTCAGTGAATTACCTGAAAAGAAAAACATACAGTTTAATTAACGTTGCAAAAATATTGGAGACATGCTACGGAAAACGTATACTAAGAGTTAACATAAAGAGCCATAGCACCCATAGGCTATGTCATGCTATGTTTGTTCATATATTTTACGTGAGACGACATTTACATCAAGATGCAAAAATATATAACAAATGTGTATCAGTGCTAAAAATTGTAAGACCAAGAGAAATTAAAATTACGCATTTTTATCTCAAACCATAATAAACCTTCCTAGCACTAAAATATTACAAATACTGAAAAAATATATAATCAAAATACACTAAATATTACAATACATACCTTGATTCCCATGTCAACACAAATAAACGAACAAATACCGGAAATGTCATTGCAAAGAAGAGTCACTGATAAGCGCGCGGTAAAGGGTTGTAATAAACAACGTAAAGCGCCGCACTTCAGACGTCAAAATTCAAGTGAAATATAATTATTAACGATGCTATATTTATTTTTTCGAATGGTTTGTTTATCGTACTAGTTAGTGACATTGTTAGAAACGAGAATTTAAGGTACTGATTTTTCAATTTATGATCTATGAATGGAATCATCATGGGGTGCTCCGAAAAAGATTCGCTAAGTTCAGTTTTTTATAAAAGTGTAATCTAATTAATTTTTTGTTCAATTTCGATTTTATATACAAGAGAAACGTTTCTGTCTTGTGATATCGTTTGACATCAGTTGTTTACAGTGTATCGTTCCAAAAATAGTGATTAATTAAAAGCACCACCTTAATTCAAATTAATCCAACCTAATTCCACAAGCCCGGCTAGAAAAACATAGACTTTTCATTTGAAATTTTAGAAAACAAAAATTATTTTTTGACAACGACAAAATAACTACAGCCTAATAACTAAACATCATTTACAAAAATATGAGCGCGGAATCAAATGCCGTTTTAATAACAGTTGACACCATAAAACAATATGTGAGATATGGATTAAAATTTAAGTATTTTAGCAACAACAGATTATTCCTTATCATATTAAATCCCTTGAGGGTAAGGTCACTACCACTAAAGTATAGTATGTTGTATTATCCTGTAAGTACAACATGATATACCTCACTCTCTCCATTACCTGTTTCAATTTTACATGGTATGGAGTTTATATCGACAATGAATAGGCAATTTTTGATGGTCCAAATAACTATTCGTTGAAAAGATGTTCATATTACTTAATTTAACGACTTTAATTCTTTCTTGAAAAGCTTAATGTTGCCTAAGTTATTTATAAACAAACATAAAATTTAAAAATATTAGTAATGAAACTTTCTCATGATTTTAAATTATTATGTATTGAAAGAAAGATTGTGATTTTATTAACCAGTTGACAAAAAAAAATTATATTGTGTGTTTTGAGAGAAATATTTTTGGACTCCATTATAATTAAATTTATGTTCATAAATTTTAATCTTTATTTGTCAATTAATCCAAGGTTACCATTGATTTAATTTAACTTATTTAGGATTATCTATATAAAATTATATCATCTCAGTAGAGATACTACAGCTTCTCGATATAATTTTTTCAACGGTATTTGGCAAGAAATATTTTTTTTTGTATATTTTTAGGCTTAATTTCTACAAGCCGACCATATTTTATTACGATGGTTTAATTAAATTAAAGGCTTTCACAAAAATTACGAAAACAATATCTGGAAAATGTTTATCTTATTATAATTACTTTCTTTCGCTCAAACCTAAAAATTCCCTAAACCAAATCCAAGAAATAAAAAATAATCCATTTTCAAAAACACCTCAAGGATATAATATTACATTACCAAACACTCATTCAATCTACCAATCCTCGAACCAATTTACCTGATTCAAAACTCAGTCAAAATTTATACCGCCGACGTCGCACAACAACCCAATCACATCCTCGATGGATCGTATCTTTAGTGTCAGGCGCGCATTTGAGATTCCAATAATTCCTCTATTGTGGGCGCCGCCAGAGATTTCATCATTGTCGATTAAATTGCATACGCAAGCCGACTGCCAATATATTGAGACAAGCCACGCTCTGCATTCGTCGGTTCTGAAGCGAGACGTTTTACTTTTTAATTTAAAGCTCATGCCGATTTTGAGGAGGAAATTATTTACGATTTTTAGTAACATAATAAATTTTTTCAAAAACAATTTTTTTTTATAATAATCGTCTGTACTTTGCCATACCACTATTGGTAATAACCGTGAGATCTCCTATAGAAATAAGTGATCTGGGTGCATTTTCCAAGCTTCAAGCATTTTATACGTGAAAAATAATAAATTAATAGATATCTGATATATGTCGGGGTAAACAATATTTGTATAAGTATTACTTTTAAATTTTTTATTCCATAATACAAAAAATATCTGTGTTTTCTTTGTCAGTTATAAACTATTAACTCAGTTAATTCTTAATTATAGCTTTCCATATGACTTATATGAGCATCCTATATTATCTAATGTTTCGTATATAGTGCTTCAAATATACTCATCAAGCATTTGTAATATCCTCATATATCATTCCAATCCAGAGCTCCCGCAGAACCTGTAAAATGTATCTTAAACAATTCATCAGCAGTTCTACCTTCAATTCCCACGCCCTCCAAGTACAAGCTATCATTAACCCGCTCGCAGCCGGCGGCGCCAGAACAGGGAGTTATTTAATAAGCTTCTTTTCGAAATAAACCTTGCGCGGATTACGCATCAAGTGCCCCGCCCCCCGCCACTCTACGTGACGCGGAGTCTCGTATCGCTCATAACAAGTACAGGTATGTGAATTATGTAGGTGAACTTCTAATAACATCGTCGTATATATGTACAAGTGAAGTGTATGAGAGTCCACTTAATCCATTAAGTGGGCTCTCTGTCGACAATTTATTGGCTAATTTGATAAGTTTTTCTACCACTTACCAAATGATCGATGATATTAAAAAAAAATTGAAATAAACTTTTTTGTTTTTAATAATAATAATTAAATCTTTATTTACAAAGCATTTAAGTATAATACGATGACTAAACTCTAAGTCAACTGTACATATATTGAAACTAAAAACTTTGCATGTTTGTATATCGAAAATATTTCCAAAAAATAATTAAGATGGATGAAAAATAAGTGATAAAATGAAATAATACAACTTTTAGAATTTTGTCTTTTAATCTGTTAGTGTTTGTTTGTGCACGTTATTACGTATTCATGTATTCGTTTTGTTTTTCAGTGGTATGCCGGCACGAAGTCATGGATGCAACTAGAACTTGATAGCTCAACATCTTTCCGTCTCTAGATTTGTTATATGGTAGTAGTCTTATTTTTCTTTATATGTTGGTTGCCTTCCATGAATGTATATATTAATATACATACTCTTACTTATAAATATTATTCGCGGAGTTTAAATTATATTATTACCACATTACAAAATTTTAATTATACTGAAAAGTATAATTAAAGTTTTGAAAACATACACAAGTATTTTCCAATCAAACCTATTCTTCGCAAGTGCCAGACCACCTGTTTTCAAAACTTCTAATTATAAATTCATTTGACCATTCTTTAATATGTATTACAAGTTTGATTACGTCGGATAAAAGAAACTTGTCAGCTACATTTCTATATCGATGCCAAATTTATATTTTATCATACAACGAAACGTGAAAGTTCTTAAAAATCTCTTTTCCTGTTTTTAAAACTACAGACCTCAGTATAAAATATTAATTTAAACTTCATTTCTCAAGCCATTTCTGGAAAAAAGGTCTATGACATCTCTCAAAGCTTTTTTTTAGTTAACAAGTTGATATTAATTTCTTATACTGAGGTCTACTGCTATACTATATACAATATTTACTGCTGTTAAAACTTTTTTGGTTCACGAACAAAAAGACATGAATTTTTAAAGTGTGTTTTTTTATTCATGTAATAGTTTTTGATCATCAAAACCTATATTGTATTTCCCGTCAACCTACAATTTTGAAATATAACTTGGAAAGCCTTATAATAACACAAGTATAGGAAAAAATTCAAATATCAGTGATTTCTAATTCTATGTTGAATTACACATTTTCGCACTGTGTTTAAAGGCGCGAAAGATATAGTAGACAATATATCTGTTTAGCAAAAGGTTATTAATTGTAAATAGTTTAAATTTAAATATTATGTACATTTAAACGTTTATAAGTACCTAAATTTGTGCCAAGCCCTTGTAATGTGAATTAGAGTCGAGCTTAAAAGTTTGAATGCAGAGTCACACTGTGACAACGCAATCTGTTGTAAGGTGATACAGAAAACACAGCTAATTGATTTTGATTTCAACTTTTAATTTCATTCTCACAATATAAATACATTCAAAGAAAATAGTCCTATAAATATTACAATCAAAGAAGAATTATCGAAGAATCCAAATTATGTACCTCTTCCAATTTGTTGCATAATAACTTTTCAAATGGCAAACTGATTTCAATATCGAACTGAAATGTTTATCCATCTTAAATATGAGCCAAAAGTCAATACTTCATGAAATACTCTTATAACAATTATTCGGTTTTTATTACCTTGTTACCATGAAAGAGCTACGTGGAAAATATTCGGTATTTGGATGGGCGATTGTTCAAGAATATTGAGTAATCTTTCTGTTAAAACTTTTTTTTGCTATTTTATTTACAACCAATTCAAAAATACTATTTATTAATTGGATAATGTTTTTGAATATGTAAATTGTTCATCTTCATATTTTAATAACAGATATAAATTATCTCTTAACAAGCAGCTGGTCGTTACGAAAAATTGAACGAAGAAGTGAAGCTTATCATGACGACGACTGTCCTACACATGCTCGCCGTAGCGCTTCCTTTTACTACGCACCTAAATACCATTTTTCACTCCTCGCCCTTATTTCCGTTTCCTCGTTGTTGTGATTACTTTCTCCATCCCTCCTCGTCTCGGCTGCTTCTTTACTACCGCGTGCGAGATACAACTTTTTTATTCATCTTATTTGTAAGACCAATTCATCAATAGCGGCCATGAGAACGGTTTATGTGTTTCGATATCTTAAATATGCTCGAAATGTTTTCAGCCTTCGAACGTATGGCTTAAAATTGTTAGTAAGACATATTTTTTACAGTTAACTGAACCGACTAAGACACGTCAGCAATAAACGCTTCGTTTAAAAAAATATGTTAACTCTTACTTGACGCTGGTTGATAAGAATATTTGTATTTCTATCTTTATAAAATCGCTTAGCCAGAGTAAATACCCTCTTGACTCAAACACCCTAATCTTAAAATAATAAAACTATGAAATTTTGTTTCCGCTCTTGTACTGTGTCAGCCCCATGAATGAAATGAAAATAATGTACAGTTAATTCCTGGGATTAGTTTATACCATATTACATGTATATAAGTTTTAGTTAAGTTATCAATATCAATATTACTTAACTGTATTTGCTAACATTTTAAAAAAGCGATGTAAAATGAGATGCACATTTATTACGAGAGTGACAGTCACAAAACTTTACAACCTTTTAAGGAAAAAAAATTAAGATTATGAGACTGTTAATTTCAGGCTTATCAACTCCAATACTAAGGTCCCAGAATTATGGGGTTCTATGGTATTAAGGGCAGTTAATATGGTATCAAACGCAGTCTGGTATGAAATGCAGCGTTCTTTTGAAATTTTTTGTCCCACCCGGACCCCACTTTAAAAGCGATAAATCTATAAAAAACGAATTTATTTAAAAAAAATTACATGCATGTTACTTATACGCAATAATGAAATTAAGCAATGTGTCTCAAGATAAAAATATGAAAAGCTGTAAAAGCCTGAAATAAATGTATATGTTTTCAGTTTTGCCAAAATTAGGAACAAAGTCAACGATACAATTCATTATTAAATTTTTATTATGTTAATATTGTAATAACATTTAGTTATTCTATTACAGTGAAATAATATTTCCTTAAGTAACTTCTACAGTTGTTTCACAGTACTTTCCAAGTTTCCCGCATTAAAATTCCTTTTGCTTTAAATGTTTATAATGATACACCAAATGATGAGTTGTGCGAAAAAAAATGTTTAGTCTCGCTTTATAAATACGGGAAGGTGTACTAGTTTTTTTTAAGATCCTCGTCATCATTCACTATCAGAATTTTATATAAATACGGATAAAATTTTGGAAAAACGTGTGAGGATTGAATTTGACCAAATTACCTCGTGTTCCTTGTTACTACTAGTAAACATTTCTAAAATATGAGTAACGCCTTATTATCTCCAAATTCGTGTGATTAAGAAATTTAGAATCGTCACACCTATTTAAAAATGAGATATATAGGTTAAATGAACTTACAGCTGCAAGAATTTACCATTGAATGGGACTGTGATAGAAGGTTAGGTAAAATAGACTCTAAGTGAGAAAATCTTACAAAATATTTGGCTTAACAAATAATTGAAACGTTATCAGGATTAAGGAAGATTAATTATGAGGAAACGAAGTATAAATAAATTTTAGACAACTCACGAAAATATAAATCAAATACACGCATTGAATGCCATAATTAACTTAATTCAATATTTTGCCAGTATGTATAGTAAAGAAGTACTTGTAGTAAGTGGATTTATCTTTTTGAGTAAACACTTAACTTTAGGAATATTTATATTCTCTAAATATCTTGCAAGGGAGAACTGAACGTAGATGAAAAGTACAGAAAAAATTAAGATTTACAACATACGTTTCTGCTAATCTAAATATTGCTTAAACTTGTATAACATGGTGCTTATTAATATTAACTATATGTTGAGCATCTTTGTTTTCCGGAAAACTTTTAACAGCAGAAGTTCTACCGAGATATCTCCATCAAAATGCTCAGGGCGCTAGAAGAATACAGTATCAGTGATTTGTTTGATTTTAAATGTTATCAATATTAGTACGTTTTTGCAAATAAAAATAGATTTCTTTTATTATCTTATTATTACCTTAAGCTGATTGTGTCTTATCTGCCAACTACAAATACAGACCGTAAGCTATTATAAAATATAATCTTATGAATATTATATAACCACGGAGTGTGCCTTTTCCTACTTGAAACAACGACTCGTATACTACTATTTTAAACAAAATTAAAAATAATGGCCGCATATCAATTTACTATCGTATAAGTTGTTAGAGGTTAGCGTGAAACACAAAAAGTGTTAAAACTTCATTATTAAAGATTACTGAATCACATGAAGGTATAATGTAACAAAACAAATTACAAGAATCTTATAATTTTACCAATAATAACGCTTTCGTTATATCTTTCATCAGAAGAAACAAGTTAAAGGAAAAGTTAATTAAAACTTTAGATTCAGATACAGATACTAAAGCTCACCTAGCTTTAATATTTTTGCCTCTTATTTCAAATAACTACTCGACTTATCCACTAACGAGTTCTAAAAAGAATTTAGGTCTTATTCAAAAGCGTAAGCTTTAAACCCGCTATATTTCTCCGCAGGCAGGCGGTAGACAAACCGCCTAACTGTTTTATGCGCGCGTATCAAAATGAGAAAATGAAAGCATTTTAAAGACATAAAATAAAAAGCTCTTTCACCGCCCATACATTAGGTCACATATTTTATCTCAGGCTGAAAGCTCTGTGCATACTTCGTCTTAGCGAAAATCGCTCTCACCTCAGGTCTCAGGTCGCGCCGCGAACACATGTAGAAAATTCCCTTCTGTTTCCTGTATTAATATTTCTCAGCTTTTCAAAATAATGACCGAGGCTTTCGTTTTTATATGGGTATTCAACGGCGGGCGGAATGAAAAAAGAAATGTTTTTGAAGGGAAATGCGAAAAGTTCTGCTGTAAGGGGCTTTTATGGATCGGTGAGGTTTTTCCATTACAAGCTTTTATTAAATAAATAAACTACATATCTCGAGGATAATTTAAATATTTATACGAGTACAAGGCGTCATTGAAATCTGTGCGAAGTATTAAAGTATATTATTTTTTTGCTATTGATTTTTTTATACAGGAAGAAAATTTTCATGTACAATTTTTAGCAATTTAAAATAAAGAAAGGTCGTAAAATATTTCCTCTCAGATAACCACTCTACTCTCTTCGCTTAGGTTTTTCGTCGCTGTTGTATGCTGGCCCGCCTAAGTTCCTAATAATACTAACATACCTGCGATTGATCATAATTTAGAAAAACCCTTCAATTAAAACAAAATTGCTAGACATTACTCTAATTTACATCGTTTCTTTGTAAATAATTTATTTTTTAAACACGCATAAATGCCATTTAATACACCTCCAAAATTAATAAACTTCCGAACTAATATTAGTAATTAGAAAAATAAAAATTTACCCCAATTTTCGTCCGAGAGCAGTAGTAAAAATGTAAAGCCATATATTTCTTTACACCGTAATGCAACATTTGTGTATTATTAAGCAATATCTTTAAACACGAGCAATCTATTTTAAAAAATTCTTTCGCTACTCGAAAGGGTTTATTATAAATTTTCCTATAACAAACCAACGAACCGCGTTATTTTAAAATTCGAATATCATTTTTTTACTTTAAAAGAATCGAATTACATAAACGAACCATCTCGTCATTCGTAATTTTCTAAATTTACATTATGTCAACAAGATGGTAATATTCATAGGTGCTTTTAATTCTTTTATTATATAGGGTGTCGAGTGGCAGATTTCAATGTTTGAAAAATTATATAAAAAAAATACACCTCTAATACAAAGTAGGTTTATGTTAACTTTATAACAACAAATGCGGATTTCATTTAAAAACCACGTTTTCCAAATGGCGGCCATCGAGTCTGACACACTCTTCGAGTCTAGCACGCATGTTTTCAAAAACGTGTTTGCAGAGCGACTGGGGTATCCTACTGACTTCGGCTCGAATATTTTCTTTCAGTTGTATCACAGTGCTTGCATTTGTAAATTGCAATTGTTTTTAAACAACGGATTTTAAGTATCCCCATAAGAAAAAGTCACATGGGCTTAAATCGGGTGACCTAGGTGGCCACGGTACGGTACCGTTTCGGGATATATTTTTTTCTGGAAATAACTGCCCCACTGCATTCATGGACACATTAGCAGTGTGAGCTGTGGCCCCGTCCTGCTGGAACTATGTCTTTTGGTTGAAGGATGGACTATTCTATAGTTCTGCTCTGAAAAAGTCATTTAACATCTGGGCATATCTCTTCGAATTCACAGTTACAGTTTGGCCACGTTGATTTTCAAAGAAATAAGGCCCTATGATTGCAGATGCAGACATGGCACACCAGATGCCATGTCTGCATCTGCATTCTGCTTATTCACATATCCTCCAATGTGAAAGTGAGCTTCGTCACTAAAGAATATGTTGCCCATCCCCGGATGGGGAGAGGGTTGAAATTTCGTACCTCTACCCGTAGCAGTACGAAATCTCAACAACATCACCTCCGCGTAAGTTTTTCTTAATTCAAAGTCAGAATCGTGTAAATCTTGAACAATTTTAATTTTATATGGATGGAACTTGACCTTTTTATACATTATTACCTGTAAAGTTGATTTCGGAATTCCCAATATCGATAAACGTGTACGCAGTTATAAACGGGGATTTCAACGACAGAAACCATAACACGCTCGACATTTTCATCCGTGGCTACCAATGGTGTAGGTCCTGGCCTGGACCTAATGTTGATTTAATGTTGATCCTGTAGCTCTGAACCTTCCTACCCATGATTGAATGAGGTTGATCGATGGTCCATCACGTAATCGACGAATACTGTAACGATTATTTAATCGACGGCGTGCTACAGACAGCGAAAATCCACTTGAAATGTACGCCTCGACGGCAAAAGCGCGGCGCTCTCCACTCCACTGTTCCATGGCTACTAAAATATCCGCACCGCTTGCGCTTCCAACAACGCCCCCCGCGCTCTTTTTATGTGTTGCATTCAGAAACTATGTTTGTTCAAACTTTGAAATCTGCCACTGGACATCCTGTATTTTACTGTAAAATAGTGCAATTGAAATATGTCACGGTCTGCGGGATAACAATTTCCATTGTAGTTATCTTTGATAATTATAACATATTCTGATTATTGAATATACTCGTATTTAGTATTAATTTTTTAGAAATTCATTTTTGGTTACAATTTTTACACAAATAAATGAAACTACGTGACGAAATATTATTCCTACTTTATTTTAATTCTTAACCACGGCGTCGCATTTCGTTGTATAACAACATCTTCATATGGGAAATTTCTAAAGAATCGTTTAAGAGTTTTTACAAATTTTCCATGTGAAGATAGTGTCATACATCGAAACCTAGGTATTTTCAAAGAGTTTAAATAAAGTAGAAATAATATTATATCGCGTAGTATCATTTAGTTATGAACAAAAATTAAGTGATATTCTGATTAGTATACAATTTTTGTTAACTCTATGGTCAACTGGCGAATCGACCTAAAGCTTTGGTATGTGTAAGTAAAAGAAAGACAAGCTGTCTTAAAATATGAAATAAACATTAATGAATAGGATACAATAATTTTGACTAATAGAATCCCATAATGATCAACAGTGATCCATCACGCATTTCTTAAGTGACCAATCGAACAAAAAAAAATAAGTTCTGATCACGGTTTACGTCAATGCGTTTATTAATGTCACAAAAAACATGTAAACGCTGAAGGTTATGCGGATTGGAGACGAAGATGTTATCAACATAATTATTTCACAATTTGAAAAAAAATCTCATTCGGAGTTACACTCCCACTAACCTCATTATATAATTTGAAAGAAGCGAGCAATAACAATAATCATATAATTTATGACATGAAGATCAATTAAGCTTTTACAATATTTTTTCCATTATGAGGATATAAATGTCTACATACGGAGACTAAATAATCGAATTCCTTTACTAAATACTATTAACTTCTGATACATAGAATGTCAAATATATTTGGTGTTAATTTTTTGGAAATTCATAATCCACAATTAAATTAAACTATTCTTGGTTTTCATCTTTTTCTTAATCTTTGCTAATTACCCAGCTGAAGATGTTGTAATACAACAAAACCTAGGTCGTGGTAAAGAATTTTAATGAAGTAATGTTAGACCAATTCACGTAGTTTCATTTAATTGTGAACGTAGAATATCATTGAAATCATAACTATATCGTATAACGATTATTTTTTTATTTATAATGTACTCATTGTTACGGGGAAGCCATTCGTAATATTACACATACAAGTTAAGTATGCATTGGGGAGTATCAAAATGAGAGAAACTGATGCTAAAAAATCAAAATGGAAAAAAAGAGATTTTGAAATTCTTTGACAAAGAAAGATGAAAAGGAAAAAAATGGATAAATTTTGAAATAAATATACATGGGGAAAGAATTATATCAATATGTTGTTGCTCCCTGTCTTTCATTAATTAGCCGAGATATGAAAACTCTCGTTAATAATTTAGTCTCAGCCGTATACTTTCGTAATCTAATAAGAATACTAAGTACTACGAAGGCGATCTTTATTTTTTACTTGTTTTATTTGTCGAAAATTAAATTTAAATCAATATATATATATATATATATATATATATATATATATATATATATATATATGTATATGTACATATATATAAGCAAGGGAAATAAACGTTGATATTAAATTAGGATTTCATTAATTTTAACAAATTATTTCGGCGTAATTAATACTCTTGCTGGGGTAACTAAAGCACACATTAAATAAGGAAAACATACCAATTGTTACCTGACGAAAATTTTATTCCACGGCCATGACTACTTACAAATAAAAAATTCGTCATGACTCAACGAAAGTTGACAAAAACTCACCGCAGAATTTATTATATTCTGTTTTGAGATATATCTCGCCTTTTGAAGCAAAACTTCTATACGCATCGTTAGCACGAATAGAAAATTAAGTGGCCATAAAATTACCCATTATTATTGGAGATGCCCCTCGATCGAACTCGATACTAACATGAGTGAGTGAAAGAAAATCTTATTTTTCCATACCTGTCGCTAAGTTTACTTTTTCTTTTTTAAGGTCTGTTACTCGTTTGGTTTTTCAGTGTATGCCACTTGCATTGGATAATGTGATTTAATATATAGTTTATCAAAATTTTAAGAAACCTCTGTAACTATATACCTGATAAAAAATAAACTCAAAAGTTAAGACAAATGTAGTGAAATGTCGGACTAATAATCTTATAAAAGTTTAAAAATTATGTAGACAGATATTAATTTATAAATTTCGAATAAATATTTTACGTTTTGTAGTTGTATATCGAGTTCAACGTCACACAGACGTCGCCCATAATAATCAACTCCAAAAAAGAGGCGAAGTGTAAAATATCATGAAACTTTTCTGTGGGCCGCCATTGCTTTTCATCTCGTCAGACTTTTAAGTAAATAATCCAAATAGATGAATTTAATCCGTAATATAATATACTGCTACTAAATTTCGCGCAGGTTTTCTGAAAGCTTAGTTGGCGTTGCGAGAGTTTATGGAAAGTTCAACCTAAACTTTCACGTGCCGATTTATGATGTGGCTAGAAAAATGTTTGATTTACGGGAATAACGTTATTTTGATATACACCAAAATAATATTTATGTAATATAACCTTTGCTTACCTTTTTAAATTTTTAGAAATCAGTTTGCACCTTTAAAAATGTAAAAAATTATTTTTTACCGTCTCTTAAAGAAATACTCCGTCTGTTACACTGTTAGATTCGATAAGTAAGATAAACCAAGTTTCCATTCTATGTGAAGTTACATTTAAATAGTTCCAGCCGTTTTAGAATAATCCTAGAAATTTCCAAAAGTTTCTAAACTTCATTTATTTGTCACTTTCTTGGGATGAAAAGGGTCTGTTAGTTTCTTTCACAAGTTTTTAAAATTCCGAAATCATTAATATGTATATTAAAATATTTCACGTTACTTCGTTTTTTTTTGAAGAACCGGAATGTAAAGTCATCAACCCCGCAGTAAAAGTTGCTGGATGTAAATGGTTAGGACCTGTGTGGAATTTGGGAAAGATCCGTAAAAAGTACAGAAAATATTAAATAGTTTTATATGATGAAAGAAAATGTTCGTGTTTTTTTTCTATTTCGTGATCAAAATATATTATAAATAAAATGAACTTTCCTGTTTAATTTCAGGATTTTTCTTTAAAAACGAATTTTTCTTTGAATAAATAATTTTTTCATTCTTTTCTCGAACTTATACATCCAAAATGTCAGCTTAATGAAATCAGTTGATTTCGAAATATTATATGAATAAACGGATCTACGAACGGGCAGATAAAAATGCGCCACACGGAGTATATTTACATTGATTAAATTCTAAAAATATTATTTCATTTAATTCTGATTTTCAAAATATTTTCACGGTTCCTAAAATTTGTGTGTATTCTTTATGGATTCATTGTAACTATTGCATCCAACAATCATAAATAGAATGTGGAAAAACTGCGTTCACTGACTCAACCCTTCTAACTGTGTAGCCAATCTCTCAAGCCTTGGCATAACGAAAGCTCACTAAGACAAAAGGAAATTGATTAAATGTGATTTACCCCGGGCGCGGCCTAAATTGCTGAATTAAAAGTCGCCCACTTTGATAAAAGCTCTCGAGTTGTGTTGGTCCTTTCATTAGTGATTCATTAATTGCCTCTGGGGCTCGAAGAGGCCTGCGCTTTTGATCTCGCCTAGCTCGATGCTCCGGAGGCCTGCGCGTACTAAGTGAACGATCCAGTCGTGATAATTATCCCGCTTTCGTGGTCAACGTGCCGTTTCTTCGTTTGACACGTTTCACTAATGTTAATGTGTTGAAACGCGATGAATATTTGATAAGTCGTGTGAAAGAGAAGTTCGTAGACGCGTTGGTTTTGACAAGTGCTCGGTTAGAAGTGAAGGTAATAAATTCACGTCTGGATTTTTTTAGGGCACTAGGCTCTTTTTAATGGTTCAATCTTTTATTCAATAACATAAAGTGATGTACTCAGGTTTAATAATAGTTTCGTCAGTAAATGATTATATTTTAAATGGTGGTATAGATTTTGGTTTTTGTTTATATTAAATTTTTCATTAGTTGTTAACTATAATATTGAGTGAGAAAAATTTTTCTCAATTCAATAATTAAAGTTATGGTAATAAAACTTCTTCGCTTACCAATGCTAGAAATAAAATTACGAGTACGTAGTATGGATTATGTAACGTAATACATGGAACATATTTGAATTGTAATCGATTTTCATTCCTTGAACTTCTATAAAATATTATTTTGGTAAAATCTCAAACTGGAATGTGATAACTTGTTAATACGACGTATCAATATAACTTCATATTGTATTCTATCTGCCTGGAAAGTAATTAATGCACGAATTCCATGAAGTATTTTGCTGCTTTTCGTTCGCTAATATGTTAATGATGGATGTGATTCAAACTTGTCAAGATCACTAAATTTTCATAGAATTGGCTAGCTCTGAAAATAAATCATAAAATCAATTGTATTATTCCACAATCGAAGAATAATAATATTTGTATTTATGAAATTATTATGATTTGATTAGGAAACTCCATAAATATTTAAAGATGATTTAATTTTCCATAGAATATGCCATCTGAAAGGTATTCGGTAATTTATATAAATTAAAACTAAATCCCACTTATTTTCACGTACTTTTACTTTATCTACTTAAAAGCGAAGATAAGTTTTTAAATTTTATTCAAGTTCGCTCAAGTTAATTGAAATGCTTTTAAAATTTGTGTAACTTATATTTTCTACTTTAAGAAGAATGACTACATTTCTTACACGAATATACTTACATTATACTACTTTCTTATACGTACCAGAGAATACGTCTAAACTGATATATTTTAATCCAGATTTTTAACCGTAAATACGCGTGACCTAAGATTCCACTGTAACAACTTTTACACTCTCACTCAATATATTTATTCTTTTTATTAAAGTTCTTTTTACAGTACGTATTAAAATATTGAGAAATAAATTAGACCTTGACTGGGCAACATATTTGAGAATCATTTGGAAGAGGCTTCATGCCTTAACTTTTTTCTTACAAAAATGTTTTTTATCGTTTTTATTTATATTCACATTGATTAAAATTTTCGACCGATTTTTCAGCTATATCTCCTTCACCGACTTTCATGAAACGCCACATATATGTTTTACAAAATTATGATAAATTCAACCTTTACACTTCAAATCCCGATTCTGCAGAGATACTACCTCTCTAAACTGCGAGACTTGACAATCTATTCGTTTTAAATTGGTATTTATGAGTGTCAAGTATAATTTTTATCACTGAATTCTAAGTTACAACTCCTTAGCTCTGATGCTGCAGAGGTTCTGCCTGAATAAATCTTAAGGCTTAAGGACATGCTGATTTTAAATTATTATTTTGATTTTCAAGCCGAGACTTTCTCATTTAATTACAGGATTTATTTCTCTTTTTTCTCCTTATGCTACAATTGTTCGGCCTGCGTTAATTGTAAGATGTAACGATAAATAATGATAATATAAAGATAAACAAGGCTACAAAAAATGAATTCAGTCATAGGACAAAAAGGCCATAAAATCAGGCTGAGCAAATAAAGCACATTTAACACTTAAAAATAAAATAAAATAAAAAATGTTTTAAATAGAACGGTTTTATTTTACGAGTGATGATATACTTAAAGCTAGAAAATATTTATGGTTCACCAATCTTGCCTTTGATCAGGTGAAAATAAAATCCTGTGGAGCATTTTGTAAAATAAATTTATTAGGAGTTTACAAATAATATTTATATTTAAATTTTTTTCTTCGACCTTAGTATTGATATTGAAGTCAAAAATCCTTTATAATAGTATAAACATACAAACTAATATTGATATACCTAATATAACAATAAATTTTATTTGAAAAGTTTTTTACCTTAATTTTTAAAATTTATTTATATATCTACATATGTATGTTAATACATATAACGGACTTATTGCAACGAGAGTAATCTCTTACAGCCAAACATAACACCAGTCCAGCCCCGCTAAACGAACGGGCTGGGAATCGAACCTGGGTACCCGTGGTGCGCTGCGTCGTCAAAGGCCGCATGCTTTGTGATAAACCCAACACCCTACGGCGACAACATTTTTACTTTTATATGTTGATCCCTTTTTTTTCTTACAAATGAATTACTTTCTTTCCAAATTTTATTCGCAGCACAAATTTGTCGGTTCCCACATCTTCGTGTTTTGTATTCACAACAATGCACACATTCTAATTTTATAATCGTATTTAGAATGGCTTAACTCGGTTTCTCTCAAGTTTTTCTAATTAATTTGTACATTGAAAACAAATAAACAGACAAAATTAAATTAATATTAAATTTTACAAAATTTTGATTTAATGTTTATTTTCCATGTACCTTGTGTATTTGTTATATTGAATTGAAAACGTTTCTGTAATTTACTTCGCACCTTTTGTTTTGAATTTGTCTGGCCCTAGTCAAAGTATGACCCAGGCAGACGTTTCTTGTTTACATATAAACATTTCGTGAAAATATATGCTCAGATTTCCAGTTACGAAATTTCCTATTAAATACAAATTCTTTGAATAGAATCGTGACTGAGTTCAAAAAAAATTTATATTAACTGCAAATATTAATGAATTTTCTCAATGATTTCTCATGTTTATGGCAAATAAATAAATTTACAAATTTTTCATTCAAAGATAATAAAATATTTTCAATATCCTCCCTCCCCCCAGACAGTTATTAATAACATATTTATTATTATCCCACATAAATAAATCATCAACATCAATGTCTTTTGAGGAGTAAAAGACACAAAACACCCTTTTTCCATTTCTCGGAACTACGTCGAAATACTAGCATCCGGTTTAAAATTAAGATGATAAATAAGCACACTCTCGAATGCTTCGAGGCACTACACATTATGTCGAGCTTGCGTCATTACCATCGGGCTCGTCACAACACACCTGGTGCATGCAACTCGAGACGGCGCCCGCGCGACATGATCACGAACTATTAACAGACTTAGCGCATCTCATGAATGTAACGAATGCAGAAACCAGCGCTGCACCGACTGGCGGTATCCTGATGAGCATGCGAACAATAATTAGTAATTCTACATTAATAAATAATTAATAATATAGTAAGAATATAGTAATAAAAACCAAAATAAATATAAATAATATAACATAGAGAATCAAAATTTATTATTAAATGAATTTAAAATACACTTACAATAATCTGAATTCGATAATTGATATCTTTATCTAAATTATATAAAACCTTAAGGCATTTTCTTAGATAGTGGAATGGTGCAATATTTGTTTAACGTTATTACCTACTGATATACATTTACACTCCCTTGCGGATGAGGTCAGTATTCAAAAATATAAAATACACTTACAATAATCTGAATTCGATAATTTATATCTCTATCTAAATTATATAAAACCCTAAGGCATTTTCTTAGATAGTGGAATTGTGCAATATTTTTTTACCGTTATGACCTACTGATATGCATTGACATTCCATTCCGGATGAGAACAGTATTGGAAAAGATAAAATACACTTTTACAATATCTAAATACGATAATTTATATCTATATCTGAATTTTATGAAACCATAAGGCATTTTCTTAGATAGTGGAATTGTGCAATATTTTTTTCCGTTATTACCTACTGATATGCATTTATACTCCCTTACGGATGAGGTCAACATTCAAAAAGATAAAATACACTTACAATAATCTGAATTGGATAATTTATATCTCTATCTAAATTATATAAAACCCTAAGGCATTTTCTTAGATAGTGGAATTGTGCAATATTTTTTTCCGTTATTACCTACTGATATGCATTTATGCTCCATTCCGGATGAGAACAGTATTGGAAAAGATAAAATATACTTTTACAATATCTAAATACGATAATTTATATCTATATCTGAATTTTATGAAACTCTAAGGCATTTTCTTAGATAATAGAATTATGCAACATTTTTTTTCCTCATTTAGTATTAAAATACATTTACACTGCTGTAATCACGACTCGTTCAGCACATAAATTAGAATACAAGAATTAACACTAAAAAGTTTACGAAAAATCGTGACAATATTTATATTATAATATTACAACAAACAATTAAATCTTATCGTAAATTCGCGTCGCTTCTTTCAATCTAGTTTAAGAATATATTAATTAAAATATCCATCTTGAATATTTTGTTGTTTTCATAACAGAGAAAGAATTAATGTCTTTACCTGTATCAATTTTCATTGCATAGATCCATTGAGATGCAATTTTGAGAGAACTAATTTTTAATATATTAACTTCCATTTTGCATTTGACATCGTCGTCATATTATCTCTTATATGAAAAAATTGGAATAAAATTACTAATATATACTTATACTCTCGTATTATTCTAGTTCAATACTAAATATTAAAATATCGAAATTAAAGCAATATCTGCATTTGAATACTATAATTCTTATTGTTTCTTTAAACTTATTATTAAGCAATATGATATAAATTAATTCAGGGAGTATCACATGTATGACACAAGGATTGTAAGGAAAATAGCCTTGCGTAAAGACATAAAAAATCAAATACAGTTCTTGGCAACATAGTAAGATTCATTATGTGAAAATTAAATAGTGATATTTTTTATAAGAAAACGAGCTAAATTAGTTTATATTGCAATCGAATTAAAGAAGTTTTATTTTATGCACGAAAATGTCTACGCACATATTTTGTGCCTTATGTAATATAAGATAATTAAAGAAATACATAAAGAACACTTAAATAAATAAATAACACTTATTGAATATATTTGGCGTTAATTTTGTAGAAATTCATTATTCACAATTAAATGAAACTACGTGATGTAGTATTATTTCTACTATATTTAATTTCTTTACCACGACCTAGGTTTCGTTGTATTACAACATCTTCAGGTGGGATATTAGCCAAGAATAATTTCTTTGCTAATATCCCACCTGAAGATGTTGTAATACAACGAAACCTAGGTCGAGGTAAAGAAATTAAAGATAGTAGAAATAATACTACATCACGTAGTTTCATTTAATTGTAAATAACACTTACATAAATAAAGAACACTTACATAAATAAAGAACACTTACATACATACTCAACATTCATTAAAATTAAACTTCTGTAGAACTAAATTAATGGTTATTTTATGAAAAGGTTTTTATCGCCACTTGAATAAAAATGTAAGATTCTTAATTTACCAATATAAAAGATAAAGGCATTCCTATTTGTTTTGGCATAACATTACCCGTACGTGGCTTTTAAATATTCAATGAATGTAAACGCTTTTCTCGTGAATGCCTAATTTCTTTTTAAATTTAAAATGGTAATTTGGCCTACGTAAGTACTGCTTATCTAAAGTGTTCCTTGAAGAGTCAAGGGTAAACCGACAAAGGTTTCTTTGTATTTACTTCCTGTTGCTATCGTAACAATTTATGTGCATGCTAAAGTAGAATTTAAATGTTTTACTCACGTCTTTGTAAGGTGGTTTAAACAGACAATTATAATATTATAAATTTCAAATTTTAATTTTCCTTCAAATAAAATAAACCCCATTTCAACAAAATATTGAAAAAATAGAAACAAATCACAGCGAACTTAAAATAAGCGTATCAGAATTAATACAGCATATATTTTCTGGTATTAAAAATTGTTGATGTACCCAAATCAGAGATTAGTTTGCATGTGTACATTTTATTAAGTTCAAAGGAAATTACACAGTAAACATAATAACTTATTAGAGTAAACAAAACGTCAAGTGCGAGTAGAACTCACACTACGAGGGTTCCTTACACAATTATGTATTTAAGAACTTTTCAGGGTACACAGTATTTCCATAAAAATATTTAGAATATTTATTTTTGTACAGAATAAATATGTTGGGCTGAAGACAGAGCGCACATTTAAAAAAATATGAGATTTAAGATGATTGCTGTAGTGTTCCTACAACCTTTACGCAGGTTTCCAAAAACCCTATGGTTTTTTAAACATAAGAAATCTGAGTTTGGAACAAATCGTTTGTAGGTAGTTTTTTAAATAATTTTATTAGATATCTGCCGTTCAACTTTATTTTACTTAAAACAATAACCTGGAACGAAGCATTATGGCACAAAGTTTCTTGAAAATCAAAAAATAAAGTTAGTATTTATTTCCATTTTGGCGTTGCGGGGATGTAAATTCTAACGAAAAACTGATATAAATTATGTGATCCACATAATATCAACAATAATAGCTCAGAAATAAACCAAATATTTAAAATTTTTCACTCTTGGAAATTTATTTCATTATCAATTCTATAGCTCTACAAGGGCCTTGAAAATTATACGTTTGGATTAACATTTAAATGTTAGGCTCTTCAAAAATTTTGCAATTAAATAAGCTCCAGTGAATAATCTCCCTACTCCATATTTGTACATGAGAATGATCCAATGATATCATGCAGTCAAGTGTACACAAACTTTCATTGTCGCTATATTCACAAATTAAATTAAGTAAATATAGACTGTCTATTACCAGGTACTTCATTTATCTTCCAATCTTAATTCGCTTCTTAGGAAATTTAATTTTTTTTTTATTCACAGGCATAAATATAATTTGTACCCATAATATTATTTCCACAATTATTTAAGGCATATGAGGAAATCTTTATACCTAAAATTAACAATCTGGACTTAAATTTTGCAAGAAGATATTCAACATTCCGTATTATAATATTACGAGCTCTTTCTCTTACCTGAAATTGTAATTAAACGGACTGCTAAATTGGCTAACTATATATTACAATATTGCCTAAGTTTATCTATAAAGGGACTTATCATGTAACAATTCTCGAAGAAGAAAGAAAATAATAGTGGGCTTTATTTTTAAGCGGGATATAGAATTTTACGGTAAAAACACAAAGATTTTTGCGATTTTTTTAAGGGAATTGAGTAATTTCTGTTGAATTTATTCAGAAGGAATTACGAATGAGATGCGTCATAACTCATTCAATTTGACTAAACAAACAAGAGTTACGTACGGTTTAGCAAAGGTTGTTTTGGGATGAGAAGGCCCACGACCGACATAATATTTCAAACAAATTTCTATGAAAAAAAATAAATGTGAAAACATTACGTATTTGTCATTATCATTAAATTTAGATATTTTCATTATTATTAAATATAATTACATTTTTTGATATAAAGGCATTCTCGTCAAAGTGCAAATATAAAATTATTGCAAATTTTTAGATGTAAAGTGTCGAAAGAAACCGAAAGTATCAAAACAAAAATAAAACTAACGTATATTTTGTTCGAATAGCCATAGTTACTCAGCCATAGTTACTCCGTTTAAAAAAAATAGCAGTTTTTTTTAAATTTTATTAACTGGACAATTTAAATCGTACGAGTTAGCATGTTGGCCACTCCAAACAGAAGTCAAGTTAAAAAAAATAATTAAAGCATCAAGTGCGTACTTCAACAATTTATACTACAATTAATTTACCTATTATACGCAACGATGCATGAGAAGGTTTTCCTTCTTTAGCCTCAGCAAGGTTCGTAAAATCGTCTAGGTTTTTTTTTAAGTCACAATCGTTCCTCCGAGAGGACTTGAATTATTTCATATCGATTTACAGTTGAACTAAATTTTCTTCTCCATCACCATATTCTATTAAATTTCGTATGTTTTCGATCATTAATCACAATAATCAACACTTTTAATCATCAGCATAGAACATTCACTCTGTAAACGTTTCCCAAAAACACCTCATAAGTACTTGTCATAATTATTACGGCTATAAATCTCTAGCAGAATTATCTTATGTAAGGAAAGAACTTGCAATTCTACTGTGAACAACGGGACATTCGTTCTCCCCTTCCGGCCAGTACGACAAGTGCCAGCCGTACAATTTCGTCAATTCTTCAAATTGAAAAGTATGTATTTATATAATTTGCAAAGAAAAAAAATATTTTTCTTTAACTATACAAAAGCTATGTTAGTCTATCTGATGACAATCATAATAAATAGAATACAAATGAAAACATTCTAGATTAACTAGGCAACAACAAGAAACAAAATAGTTCATTTTAACTTGATTATTCTCCAAACACTTATTGTATTCAATCCTTTATGTTTTAGCATTAATTATCTACCATTATTTTATAACTGTCTCTAGTCCGTGATTTTTACTACTTTATCAGAAACAATTTGTCTACATAGTTTGTATCTAAGTATTAAATCAGACGTTATAAAAAATTTAATAACTTTTATCGCAAATAATTTGTCATAAATATTTCTAATAATTTTCAAAGTTATTGCCTTCACCGATAAAGTTAAGTACATCTCGCTATATAATAAGGCTATAAAAAGTCATCTTTTAGAGTGATTTGATTCAATTTAAGTATATGTCATTTAAAATTTTGCTAGTAAAATAAAGATGTATAAAAGTAATAGTTAAATGGCGGGTAATACGTTTTTCATGTAGAGTAAATTCAAGATAAGACGATATTGTGAAACCACTTACAAAAACAAGAAAATAAGGTCACTCGAAACAAGTTTAATCGTTCTACTTAAAAAGTTAATGCGTCCAATGGGAACGCACTTTTATTTCGATTAGAAGAAATATGAAACGACTGTTCTTTACTTTGCATTTATTCACGTTCTTCGACGTAATTTCGTGCAATATAGTAAAATAATAAAAATGTTTATTGATATTTCAAACATTTAATTTCCTTTTTTTTAAAAAATATCTGAAAAATTACACTCAAGATTATCAAGAACCTATCAGATAAATCAAAATATGTAATATTAAGATTATCTCTTCTAGGAAACATTTTATGACAACGAAAATATATCTGCAAAAACGTGTAAAATATTTTTATGTTTGTTCAATACGTAACCCGTACAATCTGCGACTAAAGAACATCATTACTATAAAATACCGACATTTATTTATATTAAAACAATAAATACTGAATAGTCGATATATATATATATATATATATATATATATATATATATATATATAAATATATATATATATATATATATATATATATATATATATATATATATATATATATATATATATATATATATATATATATATATGTATATAAATATATCGTATTTGACTTATTGATATTGCCCTATCTTATCCGTTTGTCTCATTTAAAGAACTATTAAAATATTCTTTAAACATACCTAAAAAGGATTACATTTTATTTCTTCAATATGCTAAGCAGTGTTTATATTTAGCACCGACTGAAATTAAAAAAAAATACTTTATTCGCAATTTGTACGCATTGATTACTCATAAACCTATGACATATAGCGATTTCAATCACATAGTTTATTTAAAATTTTGGACACAATGGTTGAGTTTAATATATATTTATGGGTATATTTCTGTCTTTATTGTTGAGTAAGTGAAAGTGGTGTGAGCGGGTACGGTGAATAATTTTCCAAAAATATTAATTTAATTGTAAAATTTTAATTTGTGTTCTAGCTTTTTCCAGACAGCCAATATATCACATGTGTTATAAATGTTCTGCCTTTATATTTTAGAATAAAAATAAATTTTGAGGATAGAACTTGGTTATATTAAGCCTATAAACCAAATATATATATTTTGGTTCTTGTTGAAGAAGTATAATCTGGGTAACATGATAAATAATAAGTGGTTACAATATGTACAGGAAGAATAGAACGGGGAAAATGTGTATTGCCAAGATGGTAATAATTGCTAACAAATAATCAGGTTATCAAGTATCCTTGTTAAGTAGAATAACTTTTTCAAAATTTCACTAAGTTAGCTATCCTTAAAAATACAATGAAGTGACATGAAGCTCCTATGTTTTTTTCTAATACAGTGATTTTTGTGAAATGTTATATTAAAGCCAATTAATGTTTGCCAAGTAACATTTATTCGAATTAAAAGAGTTACCCCAACCATTTTGACCAGAGACTTTTAAAAATTTACTGATCGTATTAGGAGCCCCAAGGATAATATAATAAATTAATCATTGAAAAATTAATTTTAGTCAAAACTTTTAGTTGAGCATTAAATTTTTAAACAGAAAACAATTTTATTTTTGAACTTGCATCTTTGTTATAAGTTGGATGATTCTGGAGCTAATACTATTGCTCTATACTTACTTCTAACCTAATTCTGGCTTTGATTTTAATTATAAGCCATCTGCTTACAATAAAACTCTTGTTTGTAAAGATAAGTTAAGGAGAAGAGCGTAAAACATTGCAAGGCGAGTCCCCAAATTGCAGGATTTGAAATTGCTTTTTATGCCAGCATTATACAAAAAAACCCGATTCAAACGCATTTTTACAGGGCTTGTCATTTCGAAATTCAATGAGATCTTCTGAATTTCTTTTACAACATTTTTGATAAAATTAATTATAAAAATAATAAATTATAATTAGAATAAAGATTAAACCTGATAATGTTTGTTAAAATATGTTTTTATAGCTGAAAGATTATTCTGTTTTATTAATGTTAATATAGAAGCGTGATAATAACGTGACTGAAGCGCCTTGCATTAAAATGATGGCGAGCTTTTCCCTTGTAATGTTATGCTTCTCAAAATATTCCGCTATTATATTCATGGCAATCAAACCTTTTGACGTCATTTCAAGTTCCACGTAATCAATAATTTCTATTTAATAGTATTGTCTTCGTCTGAAACCCGAACACACACGAGAAACTGACTGCGGTTGGAAATATATGTCGGTTCATCACACTACAAAGCGAAACATGGGGTTTTTTTTTAATTTTCGAAATAAGTTGCTCCTTGATATCATTTCATATAATTTTAACTCGTCCTTTTATTTACCGTGTCATTCCATAAATATATTTCTAGTTTTTTATTTTTGGCTTCCATCCCTTATATTTCTTCCACAGTTATCATCAACCAAGTTTTGATAAGTTTTACGCCTACTACGTATGGTTTTTATTATTGCACTATTCATTTTTCCTGAGTTTCAAGTTTTGCAGCACCTTCAAAGAATTCAGATTGTCGGTGCAATAAAATACAATGGACCTTTTCTTAATATAATTTATATTATGCTGGCTTCAAAACAACATTTCTAAAAAAGGTGGCAGTGCAACGCACTGTGTTCGAATTTTTGATTTCTTTCGATGAAAATAAATTCAAATTTATAAATAACTATTGTCGTATTTTCTCTTTTCTGTCGTTATTCTCTGGAAATTAAACAAAGACGTAACTAAAATTCATTTCCGTAACTATGTCCTTTCAAACCAAAACTAATAAGAAGGACTTATCGTTACTCAAGAAACGTCAAATTATGGACCCACACCTCAGAAAAAAAAATTGGTATTTAATAAATAAAGCATGATTGCGGGGCATACGTAGGGATGTGTAGTGGCACCGTGCTTGCCTGCACCCTCCCAGCTTCTCATCCTCACATGTTCTCTACTCGTTCCCGCAAACCATCACCGCGATCACGCCATCGAACCGCGCGCCTTCAAAATTGAAGTAAATTGGCATTGCGGAATAAAATTTAGAGTAAAATTTGTCCATGCACCATAATTCAGTTTTTCAAACCCTTACTGGTTCGCAGACCACCGATCGGAAACCATCAGCTTAAATAGTCTGTCACACGGTTATTTGAACGCCTGACTCCGAAATAATGTTTAACTTATTGATTACGGCATGATAATGTTTAACTTATCAAAAGTAAATTGGCATTGCAAAAGCAAATTTAAAGTAAAATTTCTCCATACACCATAATTCAGTTTTGCAGACCCTCAGTGGTTCGCAGACAACCGATCGGAAACCATCAACTCAAATAGTCAGTCACACGATTATTTGAACGACTGACTCCGAAATAATGTTTAACTTATCGATTACGGCAAACTATTGCACTTACGGGTAATAAAGAAACTATAAGAAATAATGCTGAGTTACTTCCAACAAAGTGTCTGTCAGTACCAGAATGAGATTTGCATTGTACTTTCATTCATAAAATATTTTGCGTGTATTCTCACTTTTCTTGCATCTATATCGTCGCTCCATAGTACGAAATTAAGGAGGGGTAAATATCGATGAGGAAACACTTTCCGTTAAAACACGTTCGTCCACTTTGTATGAAAATGGAAGTAGAGAAAACAACAATAGGCGAGGAAGAAACTGCTAAACAAGCTGGTGTTTTGCAAAGTCTAAACAAAAAAACCATTTGTAGTTTGGTTCTTAGACAATAAGTACATCTTCGCGCTGATTGTTTTAAAATATTTCACTCACGCTAATACTCTAGCGTTGTTAGACTTGCCTGTAAAATTGAAGTTTAGTAATCCCAACGATCCTTAGACGCAACATTTTGTGGAATGTAAAATAATTAATCAATATTTTTTTTTACTATAATTTGCTCTTTTTGTATTTATTTATAAACTTAATAAACAATTAAACCAATAAATTTGTCTTTATTTTTACCCTTGGTGTCGTGTTCCTTTGCATAAAAGTGCAAAGCAAATTCATTCAGTTATCTGGAGTTTCATTTCCTATATTGCATTTGTACATGTTACTTTAAGTTAATTACCCGCCTTAATACTTGCTTCATTTATTTTGTGCATTAATTATATATCCATATATTGACCTAAAGAGTTTTTCTTTAAATATATATTCTATACTCTTTCCTTAGTCTAGAAATGTTTACTCTAACCATCTAGAATTTAATCTCATTCTAGCTTTATTAAATTTTGGTACTCTCTAGTTTTCGCATAAAACATCAATAATTTGAATTGGGCACATCATTAGTTACTTAAAAATATATTTTCGATAAGTTGCTATAGAAATGAAAACGGTCCCGACGTGTTAGATTCTAATAAATGAAATAATACATATGAAAAATAATAAAATTGACATGAGACTGGCTTCTAAACTATGAATTGTGAAATGAAGCGAACAAGCAAACGCAATGCTGAAAGCATAAAAATAAATTATTGTATAGTTACAAATTCTATCCTAATAGATACCAGTATACTGCTATTTCATAGTTTTATACTCTTGCCATTTTAATAGCATTTTAAGTAAAAATAGTTACATTATATTCTATTAAAGTAAATTATTTGTTTCGACATTCCACCTGTATATGCCATTTAAACAAGATTACCAAAAGTTTTAAATAAATCTGTGCTACATTGCTTTATAGAATTTTAAAACACAAGAAGATACAATAAAAATGACTCCTCTTATATTGTTAATAGGTGAAGTAATAATAAAATACCAAAAAAATATAGAAATTTCTAATTAAATGCATTAATTTACAGAAATTTCGAAGCAAATGGTCACACAAGATAATTAAAAGACAAACGACGCAAGAAAAAAATGTTACCAAAATTAAACGCATAATGAGACATTGATATTTTGAATAACATTTAACATAACTTCATCTCGTGGCATGTGTACGGATATATAATTAAATATATTACTTTACATGCAAGAGAATAAATAATAATAAGAGGTTATGATATAACTTGCGAAATAATTATTCAATCTTCAAACTCACAAACCAATCTTTTGCTGTAAGTTAACATTCAAAAGCCAAATGACTGGTGCGCGAAGTTCGTTATTAACTCAATGATGTTTACTTAAAAGCTAAATTGTTGTATTAAGAGTAGCGCACTTTGATAAAAGCTCTTTTGATACTTTCACGACTAATTTATTAATACCTTCTGAATTAGGAAAGACTGGTTTATTTAATTCCGACTCTGTAAAACAAACTGATATTTCGCAATGGGTAATCGAAAAAAAAAATGTTCTCAATCAACAAGCAATTTTTATAATTTAATAATTTTCTTAATATTGATACCTGAAATTTAAAAAAAGAATTAATGAAAAGTAAAGTAATATTAATATTTAAGACTAGTCATAATTTACCAAGCGGTAAAGAATATACTCACTTTTTTGAACATTAGATATTAATACTTTCATTCCATTTTCTTATAATTTTCTTACACAAAACCCAAATATCAGTTTTGACGGCTAGCAGTCTCGATTGTTAAATTTATTCCAAATTAAGAGAAAATTTTGTCTAACAATTAGTCGAATTATATTACCAATTTTGCAGAGAGATAAATTGAAAATAATCGTCACTGTGCAACTTATTCAATGAAACTAATTTTATCGCCAAATTCTTCTAATACTGTCATTATGTCACTAGTACATCAAATTCAATTGAAAAAAATTAGAACATTTGGTTCTTTTGCTTAGGCAAACTAAAAAAAAATTATGTTTTGTTTTTCTCATCCTAGTATTAAACGAGTTGATTTAGTCTTCGATAGACATGATAATGTTTTCATCGGGTTTTTGGAGTCAAAATTACGAAGCAAAGACAAACAATGCAAAAAATCACGATATCAAGTAAGTCAACAAATATCCTAGCTGATACTAAATATTTTTTTGGATACCATGAAAATATATTACAATTAGTTAAATTGCTATGTACATACGCATCAACTTTTTCACTAGTAAACGAAAACAACGAGTTGTACATTTGCGGTGGATTTGATGATCCGACGAAGTGTTTGAAATTAAAAGATCGTACTTTTTCAGAGGTTTTCGCATTAAAGTCCAATCACTTAGAAGCAGATTCAAGAATGTTTTGTCACGCATTTCACGCAGCAAAAATACAAACCACTGAGATCATTCTTATAAGTGCCGATACAGACGTTTTTAATCTTGCTATTCATTTTTGGCCGAAGCTGGCTAACATTGACTGTCAAGGTACATGGTTCGACGGCTCGCATCAAAAGCAACATATCGTAGGTTATCATTTAACTGCACACTCCTTTGGTGAAAATATCTCCAACATTTTACCTGCAATGCATGCCTTAGCTGGCTGTTTCACAACTGGTCAACGGGGCAATAAAAACAAATGTATTCTCTTGATTTTGTTCAAAACGAACTTGCATTTTTGGCAATAATTTTTTGAAGCTTAACAAATTTCATAACCTTGAAAAAGTTTCCACCTACATTTTTAGTAAACAAAAAATTACAGCGGATCAGCTTCGTTATAAGTTAATTTCCCAAAATATTGGTTTTGATTTAATTCATTTGTACATCTGATGCATTATCTGAGAGCTGCAGCACAAACATATTTGTGGAAAAATTCCTTAGAAATGCTAATTGAGCTCATCAATTTTCTTCAATTTGGCTATGAATTGCAAAAATCCAACTTTTATCCAAAACAGGTGACTAAGCTATTTCTGCCAGAATCTCTAATTAATGCTTGCAAATGTCATTCCGATTACCACACTAGATTTGCAACTGCAAAAAACATGGTATAATTTGTATACCGTTATGTAAATGTATTGATTTAATTAAACGTATTTTTGTTTATGTTAAATTAGTTTTGTCATCGACAATATTTACTTGTTACAAGATTTCCATTTTTCATTAGTTTTTGATAATGAAATTTTTTTTCAACATTAATTTTTTGTATAAACAATAAATCGTATTTTGCTTCTTATTCGTTTTTACTTCATTTAATAACCTAATTTTTATCACAAAAAAAAATTAGTAGGCTTCACAGCATGCCGTTCAATATATGTTTTTAATACCTAATAATCATATAGAATGATAACATGCAGATCATGAATCCGTAGGCTCTCCTAAGCTCATATCAATTGATATACTTAGTCCAACGGATTTTGCACACTCTGCACATATTAAATTAAATTTTTGACACATTTGTATCATTTTCGAACAAATCTGTTTTGTTTTAAAAATAATAATGAACAATTTTAATCAACAAATTGGAATTTTTTTGAGACAAAATCTTTATTTAGCTTTATTCAATTGCTGATATTCTCAAACCAGTACTTCTAGTCTTACTTTGGAATCACATCGGTAAAATTGTATAATTTTGGTGAATCGTTATATCAACTAGCCTAAGATAAGTAAGTGGTTAAGTCATATTTTTTTGCAGTAACAATTTTTTTTTGCATTAAATTAGTTAGCCCGAAATCTTACAGTGAAATTAGTCTTGAAGAATGCTTCATATAATAGAGCGCGCAAATCCTTTCAACTTTTCAATTTGAAAAGTAATCCTACAGCACACAATTTGTACTAGCATTATGCGAACATCTTCCACGTCGACAGCTCTTTCTCAATATTTTTACCTGAAGTGAAATCTCTAACTTCCACATTCCGGAAAGGAAATGGACGCTCGCAATATATATGAATGTTTCTGATATGACTATTTTTACATTACGGGCTTAGAGGTTTTTATTTCGCAAAAGCATGAATACAATTTTATTAATTTTTTTAAACACAATTTTTACGAATCCAGAATATATGAACTAAAATTTTCTAACAAGGAATTGCATTTTAGATCGCTATGTTTATATGAGTCCTTTTATCACTAACGTACGGTTTATATAACACAGTTAGGAATTGAATCTATATAAGTTTAAATTTTTTATTGAAACTCGGAATAAAAAAGTAAAATTAAATTTTATGTCAACATTTTTTATGTTTAATCACGAAACATATCATAGTCCTTATCTGCATAAAACTGTATATGGCTAAAATTTATATTAACATAATATCCGAGGTTATTAAATATAGAACAGTTTTTTTACATACTATCACTATAAGCAAATCCCGTTACTCCATTTTTCCTCGAAAATGACTATTTCATATTATGCATATTGTGCGCTGAAAATAAACGAACGTAAAAATTTAACTACGTAACTCTCCTACAGAATAAATAAAGCAAAAAGATATCGGTATATTTTATCTCGTAAATACATTACCAATAATTGAATGGAGAACACTCATATTATCGTGTATGGTCATTCAATATGATGAAATTATACTAAGAGGTCCGACGATCGAATTATTTTCAGTATTTAAGTCGAAAATACTGTTCTCTTGAGAATTTACCACTTATTTGACCGTAAAATCGTAAATGCATTATCAATAATTGAACGCCCGACAGACATATTATTTTCCATATTTAAATAAGGAAGACTGCTCCTTGGTGAAAATGTTAAGTTTGTGTATACTTTTTACTTCCACTAAAGACAAACTAAAAATTAACGGGGTTAAAATTAATAATTAATAGCTATTTTACTTTGATTTAAATCTAACTTATTTGTTCTCTGTGACAAGATGAAACGGAAGGTTCATAACTTTTTTGTTTATAACGTAAAGGCAAAATTAATTTTCCATAGAATACTGGATTTTCTATAGAATACTGGAAGGCTGTGTAAATACTGAGAAGATTCCTCGATGATGGCATACTTTTTAACAGTTCAGGTATATAAGTATATCCTAGAAGATGACGAAAGACAAATAATAATTTACTGTCGTGTGTGTATATCAAAGAAAAAAATAACCGTTTTGAGCAATATAGCAATAGAACAAAAACATTAGAAAAAGGAATACAAACAAGTAGAAGTCGGCAGTTTATATGTTTGTAGTGAAAAGAAACGAAAAATAGAACCATAAATGTTCCCGCAGAATACCTTGATGTATGTAAACGAGTTAAATTATTCATATTTATAGATCATTTTAACACATCGTAAAAATTCCATGGTTATTTCGAAAGAACTAAGTGGTACTTATCAAACTTACAAAAACTAACTAAATTATTGAAAGAGAATTATATACAATTTCTAAATATACTTTATTAAACTATTTTAATTATATCTACATCATCCAATGTTTGTAAATATGAAAAATTTTAATTTCTTTTATGTACTATTCACGTAATTTAAAAAAAAAAGAAATTTTTTAGTAAAGAAAAATAGGAGTAAACATTTGATTTTGTATTAATAACCAAATAAACGTTCAGATATTGTCAGTAATATCTATATTTTTCTTAACAAATAATTTAATTTTTTGAAAAGTTGTACTGCCTTCCTTTATAGCAAAAAGTATAAATAATTCCTTGATTTGCCTATTAAGGTGGGGATATTGAGTTGGCGAGTTATATATTGAACTTGGTGAATAACAAATTTTATGGTCTGACCACAATTTTCAGCTATCATTATTTGATGAAATCCGGTTTTAAGTGTTAGAATATTATGATGAAGAAAAAACGTTAGAACTGCCTATTTTTCATGAGATATGAGCAACAGACGCATTTCCAGCTGTGGACTCATTTGCCGTGTTAATATATAATAGAATCTTATCAATTTATTTATTAAAATAAATATACATATACAATTTTCCATCTACTCAAATTACGATTTATTCTAAAATAATGATATCATGTTGTTTTCGAAGTTTAAATTCATCTAAATTACAATTTGTATTAAACCGGAACAAGCTAGGAGATCACTCTTTTTGCATAGAAAACCCAAAGAAAATTTTAAGACCTTATTAAATATATTTATAATTATTTTATTCATTTTTAATTATTTCCAGATACACAAAGGACGCTTAAATTTTGCTAGTCCATTTAAGTAACGAACATAAGCAGGGGTTTGTAATTAAACAGATTAATATCCCACTCCCCACAAGGGACCTCCTCCTGGTTAAATCTGGAGGTCTTATTTAGATAAACTGTAGGTTATGAATCAAATTCATATTTTTAGGGGCATTCGCAATTTCATTTCGAGGTAAACAATTAACTGAGACACGGAAGACAGACGGCCAAGACAAATATTACGGAAATGTAGATTCTAAAGGAAAACACTTGCATCCTCTCCGCCTACAGTCAGTTGCATATAGTGTATCGGATATTTTATGTAAGATCTATTATCGTATCATATAATTCTATATACATAAATTATGTTTCGGTGTAATCATAAACGTATTTCCGAGTAGTTAAATATTTTGATAACATGGTTACCATCTGTTTAAAGTCGACATACGTCGTAGTAAAAGGCGACATTACGTTTGTAATATAATAATATTATATTAGAAATTTACGTTTTAATATTTTCTAGTGCGACTAAGAAATCACTTAAGCCACGTTAATCAGTTAAATAACAAAATTTTTAATTTGAATATTTAAAAAGCCAATTAGGTCAATCCTTACAAATTGCCCGCTTGAAGATGCTGTCATACAACGAAACCTAGGTCGTGGTAAGGAATTTAAATAAAGAAGAAACTACATCACGTAATTTCTAATAGTTAAGGAAAATTTAATTATAAGGAATTGCTACAAAATTAACGCCAAATATATTTAATATTTAAAAACTGTTTTTTATTAAGAAAAATATAGTTGCAAATACTTAATAGTTCATTAACAATTAATTCTTCAACATTGAAAGAGTTGAGGGAGTAATATTGTCAAAACTTATTCACTTTCATATTACTATTGCGAACAACCTTCGGAGAGAGGCTAGAAATTTTAAAATTAATTTATAATTATTTTCATCAAAGAAAAACCACCTTGAAAAATTCTAATATTGACGGGAAATTACTAAGTGTGATGAAACTTTTTCAATGATACATGCCACACGAAATTTTAACTTTAATAAAATTTAAATTAAGTTTATCAAGGGCAAGAATTTTCACAGATCGTAAAAAGTGTAAACCTAACGAGCCAAGAAAACAATTTATGAATGATAAAGAGTCTACCTTTGTCGTATTGTATTATTTTATGTACATAGGTATACGAAAGGAACCTATTAAGTATTCATTCTAGCATTAAACAAGATTTCTATACACCAAATAAATGAGAGTTTTGAGCTACAAATATACAATGCTTACTTAGCTGTAAACTGTTCTTTTCTTGACTAAATTTCAAGTTTATTGATAACAGAATTATTAATAATTGTCTTTTTGGTAATTAAGTTTCTTATTGAAAATGGAATGTAGGTTAAATTTGACAGGGTCATATTTATTGCTAATACTTTTGGTCTAACAGACAGAAGCGAAACTTATATATAAAAGGACCATAATTCTTGTTAATAATTTTGATCTAAGAGTAAAGAGCGAAACTTTCTTTTTAACGATTGCTACAATATAACTAAAGATATTTCAGAAACATTGTTTAATAATTGAATTTAAGATTCACGTTTCTTCCAAAAAGGTCAAATGTGAAAAGTAAAATATAAATATAACGCAAACAGAAACTAAATGAAACAAATGAGAAATGCTTATTAGATTTCTGTTTCTCCGAGGTAATAATTCTATTGCTATTTGAAGTTTGAATAAGGCGATCGGTGCGTGCGTCACGTTGCATATAATTTAATAATGTCACGCGGCACCCGGTATGTGTGCATTGCAGGACGCTCAACCCTCACATTGATATATACCCTGAATCAGTATATAAAGAGAATGGGATAAGACACGCGCAAAACTTTTCTTGATAATAATAGTTTTGACCCTAGACATGTATTGAATCCGGATTTTGATCGTGTATGAGTGTAAAAAAGAATCAATATGAAGTTTTGTAAACATGAAGTTTGGTCACTTTTGAATCATATAGCAAAGTGTAATTATATAACCGTTATTCTCATATCTAAAATCGCTTTTCGTTCATTTTTCAATAGACGAGAGGGCTAGCCACGGATCTTTGGCCTCAGTTCGATTTTCAAGGGGATTTTCGAAACTATACCCTGTACGATTTAAACTTAGACTGAGACGGAAAGTAAATTTTAGTGGTACACTATGAAGCATTGAACTTTTATAATTTGGTCGCATCCAGGTTGTCCGTCCATCCACTGCAGTTTTACATGAAGATTGCAAGTGATATATAGTAAACAATTTAAAAAAATTAAAATAGCGTAGGAAAAATTAGTTACGCCAACTATCATAAATGGCATATTTTTGAACAAGGTTTTGGAATGAAAACTGAAGTTTAATTTATTGTTTTAAATCCTATTTACAAACAATAAACTTTAAAGTTTCCTGTCCTCCAATTCTTTAAACCTGGATTTGAAAATTCTCCAGAAAATGTTGTTTTAATATCTGTTTTGCAGTTTAAATTAAAATCATAACAATTAATTTATATTCACAAATTCAGGCGATATGAACCATTGCACAACTCTATACAATGCGTACAGCGTACCTTACCTATTTTTAATTACCAAGTTTGAATCACGGAAAGTCTTAACTGATAAATAACTAAAAACTATATTTTCAAAGCAAATAATATTTTTATGACCAAAGATTGTATGCGATACTGTTAAATTGTCTATCTATAAACAAGTGTGTATATGTATAAATTGTTATTCTTTATATTATTAATGAAATTGATATCGTCAATATTATTACACGTACGAGGGGTAACGCTGAAACTTTTTAGAATACCAATAATGGAACAAACTAAAAAATTTATTAACAATTTTTCAAAATAATCTCAGTGGAACTCCATGAATCATTTCTATACTGAATCTAGTCAAATGTTGAATTGTTTGTCTGACTGGGTGTGCAGGGGGTTGTCTACGGCGATGGAGTTGCTTTGGATTTTTTTCAAAATAACAGGCCAGCAATTGCTGTTATGAAAGTCAGCAGTAAATATTTATTCATTTTCCAGAAGAATCATCGCATAATAAACAGTCCGCCCGAATTACAAAATAACCACCTTTATTCTAGCACTCAGTCCTCCCTTTAGCTTTGTAGACAACTCCAGAAAAGGAAACATTAATCGTTTCGAATTTGTAAAAATATAATCAGCTATCGTCAGCCGCAACGATGTCAAGTACAGTATTTCAGTGACCTCTGTCGATTTTTGCGATAGCTTTGCGTGACACCAATCAAAACGTCAGTGTTTTTGAATTTTGGTCAAATCATGAGGAATTCACATAGCACGAAGCTTCCTGACACTTAAATTTTCATGTTGAATTTTCTATATTTGACTCATACCAATACCTAAACTAGCCCAAGTTTGCCGATAAGTTACTTCCTTGTTAGTCTTCATCATGATCCGCACAGCATTGATGTTATCTTCAGTTATTGGTATTGAAGAACGTCCCTCACGCGGAAGATCACTGAGTTTAGAACGACCACGCTTGAACTCGTTAAACCAATTGTAAATGGTTGCGTAGGTTTAATCCTAAATTTCCAATCGATGGTAACTTTATTGTTATTTAAGAGTACATAAGAATCGAACGAAAATTTTATCGTATTAAATTCGTCTTGAGGTTTTGAAAATTTGCTAAATATGCATAAAATGAAGCAAATTAACTCAGTCGGTTATTAAAAAGTTCGGTTTTCGAACTTTAAATTCATTTTCTTGTTACCGTCAGCTTTCAAAGTCTACCCGCGTATAACGTAATTCATTTTTTAAAATTTATTTTTTATTTGTGGTAAAATTAATTTTTCCTTAAGCAATTTAATTTTCGATTTTTAATTAAATAAACTATGATATGCATAGGTGCATGAAATATTATTAGAAACATCACTTATTCAATAAAAATTAAAAGCAGTCTAGCGCCTCACTTTTTCCCATTTTACTTACGTCGCACAATTTTATGATGCTACCTGAACCGATTTCCATACCACTGCAAGAAAAGAAGGTTTTTTTCTATGCAATTTTTGATATAACTTTTATGAGGTCTTTAAATTTTATTGCTGTATTGAGTTTTAATTTAAGAGTTTTGCGTATCTCTACTTTCATAAAGCATTCAAAATTAAGTAAACAGGTCGTACTTACTTGTTTACCCAACTGTACGTTTAGTCGCCCCGCGTAGTGTCTCTCCTCTCTCCAGGTCCCGCTCACCTTAACAAATTGTTCCATCATTTATCTTCGCATAAGCACTTTAGCCCCAAGTTAAATTCTGTTTTACTTTTGAAAATATATTTACGAGCACACCGATGCTCATAACAGCGAATGTATAAGGTAATTAGAGGATGCGCCGCGTCGGCCTATGATCTGTGGACTTTAATGAGAATATTCGATTGACGTAACGTTTCGGGAGGCTGCGTGTTTCATTAATCAGATAGAGATATTAATGACTCGTCGATCGGGATATTGAGGCATCGGAATTGAATTCCAACATAATTCAGTCGTTGGTGCGGGTAGTAATGAGCGGCTGCGTAATAAAGGTCGTTCGGTATAGATGCGATGTTTATTGGTACAGAGTGGCTGTGAAAATGGTGTTGTCAATAAATTTAAGATCCATTGCTAAATACACTGTAATTATAAGTAAAAATTCCCAATCAAGCAGATAAACGGATCTAACATCACCATAAACACACACTAATACCACAATATATGTATATATAGAGAAAAGTTGATAGGTCTCGCTAGTGTATTTATGATGTCTTTAGATCCGTCTCTCAGTTTGATTGACATTCTGCTTATAATTTTTTTACACTAATGATACGTTACCGTTTTGATTACATAATTAATAACAAAGTGATTTCTTGCTTACAAAAGCGAAAGTTTTCGAAAATATAAATCTAACATACTTCCAGACAACCTCATTTTTACGCGATTACAGCAAGGTCGAAAAGGAGACCTTATGTTTTTAGCGGTCTGTGTATGTGGTTATGTGGGTAAAGACATTTCATCTTAGTCATTTTTTTCATTCTTAGGTTTATTCCATCCTAGGAACCGTTCCATCATAAAGACCGTTTCATCCTAGGGACTATTCCAACCAAGAACCGTTTCATCATAGGGACTGTTCCATCCTAGGAATCGTTTCATCCTAAAGACCGTTCCATTCTAGGTTCGTTCCATCTTAGGGACCGTTCCAATGACTAAGCTACTTTAATAAATAAGGTGTCGTTGGGTTTGTTCTAATATTAAGGGTGTAATAGGCCATATATGAATAAAATGGCGTCCGCTAACTCCCATCGAAATAGGTATCAAATTAAAGATCTGAATGAAAAATAACGATGATTTATTGCCCTGAAATTTATTAGACATCAATACCGGAAATAAAGCGACATATATGTACTTACTTAATATACTTGTAAATTCTTTTAGTGAAGATATATTTTTTCATATTTAAAACAGTACTAAAAAGTAAAAAGTAATTAACTCAAAATAGGTACCTACCTATTTGGAATAAATAACAAAGTTACTTATTTTTGAAGTCGCACTAACACTATCGACCACTATCGACCGACTTAAACAAATTTGTAATTTAATTTAATTTATAATGTAAATTTAATACTTTAACTTCTGATGTACTTACAATACTAAATATATTAATAAAGGACGTATTTATAATATAAACATTTACATTTGTTTAAGTTGATTAGTGGTGCTGGCACCCACTTCAAAAATAAGTAACTTAGTTATTAATTGCAAATAATTAGGCACCTATTTTGAGTTAAATATTTTATATCTTTATATACCTACTTTTTTTGAAGGCGGTTTTTTTAAAGATATTTTACTTCAGAATCTTTAATGATTAATAATACATCAATTTAATTACCATAATTATTTTCTTTCTTAGGATATCGTATATTTATTAAAAGTCACGGGCAAAAGCTAGCATGTAGATAATTTCCTTTTAGTCTAAAGTTGATTATCAACGGTACATAGAAATAAAGCGGTATTTGTAGCCGCCAATGGTTATCGTTAGCCGTTGAGGAGTTCAGTTCTCCTTATCCGAAGTTCAAAATCAGATTTTGCAAATTGAAAATTACCATTTGAGGAGTTCCGTTCTCCATATCCGAAGTCTAAAATTAGATTTGCAAAGTAATAACTAAAGCAACAACTCGAATCACGATTGCTATACTATCTTCCGTTAACGAGACATATTATTCATCTTCAGAACTTATCATCACACACTTACCTGGTCGATGGTGCAGTTATTTTGCACAGTAATAATTACCAGTGTTAAATATGTTGAATTACTTTAGATTTATTACCATCCGATAAGGAGTTTCATTGATTATCTCCAGAATACCATATCAGACTATGATCGTGAGATGAAGATGTCCAACTGAAGATGTTGTACTACAACGAAACCTAGACCGAAGCCGAAAGTAGAAATAATACTGCATCACGTAGTTTCATTTAATTGTGAACAATGAATTTCTACAAAATTAACGCCAAATATATTCAATAATTATTTTTAAAAATTAAATAATGAAACTAGGTTGAAAAAATTTCTTTAATGTTCCAAAAAAGACTTCCTACGCTATTACAGATGCGAATATAAGACTTGCCGTCCTTTTTTATAATGAATTGTATTATTTACTACAAAAAGAAGCTTGTAATTATTAATACCAATAAAGTGTTAATGGAAGTTGATAATTTAGATACGATTGCCTTTAGTTCTGGATAGAATTAGTAAAAATTTACGTAAGTTTGGAGATTAATATTTTTGTTGTACATTAATTAAGTACTAATAATAATCTCTATTACTGTAATAAAACATAGTATCGCCAATATATTTATGATATTGACACGACATTGATTAATTTTGGACTATCCTTTAATGAATATATATGTACATTTTATCTGAACTAAAAATATATTAAATAATTCTGCCAATAAAACTGTATTATTCAAGAGTATAACATCAGTATGTTTCGTCAGAGCTGAAAATAAACAAAATGCTCTTCTCATTTCACTAATTTTTACGAAAATTTTTGGACTTCCAGTGGAAGTTCATACAAGTTAATTACATTTTATTTTCATCTCCTATATCCTTCTGGCATCAAGATTGATTCACGGCTAAAGTAACGAACAGGGATGGATGGCTGTGTTCAGACGCCGGGATTATATGGCAATCCTCGCTCGTATTGTATACGTTAGTGTTGAACGCATACTACACGGAACAGTTTATTTTAAGCAGGCTACATAACACAGACAAGTTGGCTGAAACTTACATTAAACTACTCTAAATTAAAATTAGCATAGAGCGCCCAAATGTGGCGCTTACAGATCGGCTACGTATACGGGATGCGCACTATGCGCGTCTCTTGTGTACGTGCGCGTCTATTTGACGAGCATCATCACGTAGTACTCATACAATTATATTTATTAGAGCGACCGCGTATCGTAGGCTTTATGTTGTTAGATTTTGGGAATTATATTATTACTAAGACAGGTATTATATTTACTTTAAAGCTAGACCATTTACAGGATATATGCTTTAAAGCTAGAGCATTTACAGTTATTACATTTACAGGATTTATATTTACATTAAAGCTAGAGTAAAAAAATAAAATTTATGTAGTCTTGTATAGCTTATGTTATACAATATAGCTTTTACATATTTCTCTTCGTATACGATATGCAATTTTGAAAAAAAAATAAAAATGGTTTTTAAGTAGCAGTTTTGCAATAAGGTTTTTGTTTTGTTCACGTGTTTGTAATGGTGAATATAAGCGAAATATCTATAGTTAAGTTTTTAAATTAAAATTTCGTTAATATTTATAAATTTAGTTTTTTCCCTATTTGTGTGGCTGACCATTCGTCTCTCATTATAAACGAGTTAAACGTAAGAGTTAACATTTTGACTAATATCTTTTCAATTGATCATCTCTTCCATAATGCTAAAATTATTTTTGAACTAATATAAAATATCGAGTGAATATAATGACAATGCAATAAATCAGCAATAAAGGTCGATGATAGAATATTTCATATTTCATTTTTATTAATTCTCACTTGACAAAATATATATTAATATATTTTTTTCTTGTTTCTTCACGATTATAATGTGTGATATCAGTTTTAAAAGATCTTAGACCGAGATAGATGCAATTAAAATGTCTTATTACGTATTTTAATATTCAAACGCTATATATATACATATATATATATATATATATATATATATATATATAAATATATATATATATATATATATATATATATATACCAGGTGACCTATAACCCTTCCCCGTCCTCCCCTTTCCGCTCTCCTTCCCCTTACCTTTCCTTTCCCTTACCTTCCATTTCCTCTTCACATCCCCCTTCCCCGCCTTTTTCACTACCCCCTTCCCCTCACCTCACCCTCCTCCTCTACTCTCCTTCCCCTTCCCCTTTCCCTTTAGTCCCCTCCCCTTCTCCTCTACTCCCCTTCCCCGACCTCTCCCCTTGGCCTCAACCGCCCTTTTCCTTTCTCTCCCCCTATCCTTTACCTGCCCCTCTCTCTTCATCCCCCACTCCTTCCCCACACCCCTACCCACACTTACCCTTCCCCTTCCTTACCTCTACCCTCCCCTTCCCCTTCCAATTCCCCTCCCCTTCCAATTCCCCTCCCCTTCCAATTCCCCTCCCCTTACAATTCCCCTCCCCTTCCAATTCCCCTCACCTTCCAATCCCCCTCCCCCTTCCTCTCACAATCCCCCTAGCCCACTCCTCCTCCTCCCCACCCCTCCCCCAACCGGTTACTCTCCCTTCACGCACCTCTCCTCCTCCCCTCCCCTTCCCTTCCCTCTCTCTCTCCCTGCCCCAAGCCGTTCTCTCCTATGTTTTTTCCATTCAAAAGTTATTAAGTCTTAATAACAGTGTTCATAGTAATTTTGAAAATTTTAAACGGCTGCCATTTCCAAAATAATTAACCGACAAAGCTCATCTTCAAAAATATTTAATATAATCACCCAAGTAATAAATATACCAGCGAAATCGTTAGAGCCGTTTCCAAGAAAGAAGAAAGAAAGTTTTCAGATAGAGTATTTATCCAAAAAGGTTTTTGTGTTTAAAATATTATTGTAAATTGACAGGTTATAGAGTCATGTTAACATTTTTAAGACATGACGTTGAATGTGACAGGCATGCAAAATACTCAAAATCAAGTTTTTTTTTAAATCATAATTATGCTAACAATGCCAACAATCGGTTTGGCATGGTGTAACGTCTTGTTAAATGTCATGATGAAAGATGAATGTTGGGAAACATGTGAAATGAAACCGTAACTTTCGTTGTTATGTTAGGTTATGTTCATCACACCATCGATTAAACCACCAGTAGAGTTTAATCGATGGTATGGGCATAACTTCGTAATATCGATGACCATTTAACTTGGTTAAAAATTAAAACTCTTGATTATTCATGTGAAAATGTCTATTTCCTCATTAAGTATAGTAACAGGTGGTCGAACTTTCTAGTCTTACAAAATACCATCAGATTTCAGTCGACAATAACTGTTAGAAATAGAGTATGTATGTTTACATTCGATGTGTAGTATTTATTTTGTCTGTGATGTCATTGGAGTAGTGTAAGTGTATGCGCGTGTTTATTGTGAATTAGCGTTGGGTAAAGTTTAAAATTACTGTAGTGGAAAAGCTAGGAAGTTGATTTGGTGTCGTTATGAAAAGCTTAAGGAGCACTACTAGCAGACGAAGTAAGGCAATAAAAATATTGAGGGGATTATGATTAAAAATCGGTATTAAATAGAGAATTACAAAAAAATTAAAGATGTCATCTCATATGAATCGTAATACATAATGTAAATCGTAATACATAGCGTCGAAAATGAAATTCATCGAGCACACAGTGTTCAACGACAGTCCAAACATACGGATCATGTACAGAAAACACTAATAATATAGAGATCGATGGTAACATGACAGCACCAAGCGAGTATGTATTGCGGTCACCAAATATCGTCGTGTTGTCAACGTCAGGCATCAATGCGCGTACGTCAATGGAGGGTGCTATCGTACATTATGATGATACTGACCACGAAACCCTACGTGCAATCGAAGCTTGTAGCACATGCTACAGCTCTGCTTGATTCGTATTCGAAGACGCACTACAAATATATATATTGAGCGCGGCAAATACAAGTGTGAGCGAGAGTAGTTTTCAGAGAGATTTGTAATGAAATTTCATGTTAATACAAAATAACTGTCATGATTTGTTTCCAATATTTTCTATAAAAATCTACGATGCGGACCCGTACTGTGCTTTACGTACGGGTTCGTGCGTACGTACTTGTGCGTACGTACTTGTGAAAGCCGAGCGATTTATGGTTCGATTCATATATTAACTGCAGTAATATTGTCTCCTTGTTATTAGTTTTATAGGTTTTTACGGTTCTACCGAACTGTCATTTAGTAATAATTTTCATTAAGTCGTTGTTTTGAAAATTTTTTATTATATTAATAGGCTATTATGTTACGGTATTTACATTATAAGCTGGTAGGTTTACATTATTAATGAATGAAAATAAAATGAAAAATGGGAGTGGTGATTCTCACTCATGTTTTTCATTTTATTTTAATTTTATTTTATTTTCATTGTATAATACTTGATTGGTCTTAGCAATAATCTCTAACGCCCGTAGATTGCTGACGTCTACGGCATGTCGTTACCATAGACGAAAAATTAAAAGTGTATCAGTACAACCCTACACACTTTAATTTTCCATTAAACCGTAAAATTGTGCCGTGCCGTTGTCATTCAAAGTTATAGGGACACGCATCCATTGCTTTTGAGTACCTGTATTTTGTATAGTTATGTAAAAGAAAGGGGTAGATAGAAAATGATGCTTCAAATTGAAGCTTGCGGTATCAAGAGGGCTGTTTGTGCAAGATTTTACTATTTATGTGCATTTCTCATGGTTATCAGTAAAAAATATAAAGGTTGGTGCGTTCCCGAGTGATTACAAAGATTCCTAATGGCTTCGAACAATGTTTAAATTAGGAAAAATATTATTATTTTTTGAAACAAAGTATTTTATTGTAATCCCCCCGTTATTCGCCAACACGGATGAAGTGATGGAGTTCTTAAAATTTCATGTATCTATGACTATTAACGAACTGAGTCTACTTTTTATAGAAGTTTTAGATTTGGCTAGATTTAGTTTTTATTAATTAATTTTATATAAATAATACGATACAGAAATGTAATAGAATAGATAACAATACGTGTAAAACAAGACCCAAAAATTACTATTAACACTTGTTTCAAATGTACGTTAGAAAAATTATAATGTCAAAAGGAAATCCTATTACCTTGGAGTGGCTTGTGTAAAATGTGAATTTAAGTATAATCTTGTTAAGCAAAAGTTGTGAAAATTTAGATCGTTTCACAACGTTTAAGTGCAAAATTTAGGAAATCGCAACTTAACTTGTAACAAAACACATTTTTAAACATATTTGTAATTTTTTTTCTAATTATAACATGATAGTCTACATTATCTATAAAATGAAAACAAGTCTGAAAAACTTTTATATAAAAACGATCACCTTCATGTTAATTACATTTTTTTCCAATATTTTTTTTAAAACAGTTTTCTTCTATCAAAGTATTATTCATTTATTTACTATAGATATAAAAAAATTAACGATATACATGTCATTATTATTATTTTTTTTTATAAAATTGATTTTGAAAATTGAAGTATGAAATGTTGAAATTATTATATTCTCTGATACAGACTACATTTGATAAAAAGTTAGTCTTTATAATGTAAATTTATCACCATAATAGTTTCACCGATTTAGATACGGTTTTCCGTAAAATGTTTGTGATTCATTGGCATTGCTTCTAATTCATGGCATTGGAGATAGTTGTTACGGCGATTACTCATCAGGTGGGCGTCGCAATAAATAATTTGTTGTAAACGAATATTTACATCGATCTACCAAACGGTTTGATTGTTTTAGAAAAGGTTTTCTGTAATATTTGGGACTAATCGGCGATAGTTGCCAGATAGGTGTTACGGTGATTACTTACCAGTTGGCCAAACAAATGTTTCATTTATCTCCAAAAAGACAAAATGAAAAGCAAAATTAAAAATTTTGAGAAACGCACGACGCATATAGTTGTCCGTGCTGCTACAATGTAATTGATATTAGAAACGGAAATGCCAATGGCCTAAAAATATCTGTCGTCACTACTCTGCTCACGTTCAGTTTGCTTCCTTGCAGAGGTTCCGCTCCCGCGCCTTAATCGTCTGCGTCCTTCGATCTGTCATTAAGATACCACCTTCCCAATATATTTCATATTATTTCATTGCAATATTTAAAGATAATATGGATTTGTTTAGTTATTTTTCTAAATTATTTAATTTATTTCTTTCAAAATTATTAAATTGATTTTCTTTTAATAATTAAAAAATCGTACCTTGCTTTTTCAGGTGCTTACCATACTTCGGTTCTGCGGGATAGTTTTTTTAAAATTTTAAATCTCATTACTAATACTTTATAAATCTAACTAGCATGTCAAGTTTTTTGTTTCTAGAATTGTAAATCATTTTCCTGCTCTACAAAACTTCACCTCCAACTTCGAGAAATTGAAGGTATAATGTTATAGATTTCTTCGTTATTTGTGCTTATCTAGTCTTTATACCAAATTTAAGTTTTATAAAATTGCAAGAAATATACCGAAGATATGATAATCATAAATAATGAATTATTAAATCAATTTAGGATAGCTGTATAAATGAAATTTAGGACATTAAATAACCTTAATAAATACTTCCTATTGTGAAAATCTAGGAACGGAAGTGTAATTCAGACTATAGATAGAAAGATTAAAAAAATGCACCGAATCGTAATTTAGGGGTCCCCACACATTATTATTTTGTGCATAAAATTGTTATTGTTGTTTTATAACTTTCCCTCCTTATTTGAAATTTTTTCAACAAATGATATATTTTTAGTACCTATGGAATTTGTTTACGAATTATTCCTAAATTTATTATAAGTCAGTTTCAGAAAGAAAAGCCAGTACGGTTTATCAATATTTCAGTTAGATGAATGTGACTTTTATATCTAACCCATTTATCTATATCTATACCGTCACCATTACTTCCGGTTATGTTAATTTTAATCAGCAAACGATTCTCTCAATTACATGAAATATATCTTATTAAGGAAATGAGTATTCTTTGTACCAACCTATTACGTCATCATCCTGTTGTCTATATTTCAACTTTTTTTTCACATTAATGGTTGGGTTAAACCGAATGCGTGTGCAGCACGTCTGCATTGCAGAAGCGTTTCTAATATTACATTATGTGAAATGTCAGACCAAACGCACAACGTGTGCATTACGCAGCAGACGGCCAGTTTACGCGCGATAAACTTCGGATGGTAAACTGGGCACGCCAACGCGGCAACGATTGGCAACGTTGCAAACGCGCCAGCCTATGATAATGTTGCATCGCATGGCACTATAATATCACACTGGAATGGCGCGCGTGTTTGTTGTGCAGAAGCGGTGCAGCATAAAACTGACAGTTTTGTTTATTTACAAAATTTTCTATGGCACGTGTAGTGGTAGTATGGCAAATGTGGTTATAGAAATGAAGAAAAAGTAAATTTAATTATTTTGTAAATGCGATTGTATTCGCGAGTTCAGCAAAAAAATACAAAAATTCGATATTTGAGGTTTAATAAATTCGTGTAAAAATAAGCCGAGACGTATAAAAGTAACAGTGAAATCAATTTTCAAATGACTTACTTACGGTACGGAACTTAAGGTACCGGCTGCTCTTGTCCTTCTTTTATTTATGATGCGTTATATTTTTTTTTTATGATGCGGTACTTAGGATGGTGACCTGCTTACCAACCATCTTTTGTCAGAGATGTTACATTCGGCATTTTCAGATATGTTTGCAAAGATCACCATGTAGGGCATGACGTATGCAGTCTAGTGCGTTACAACACGGCATAGCGCGTCACACGGCCAGTGTGCTATTTCATATAAGGTTACGCACTGCAGATGAGCTGTGCTGCGCACATAAAGAATCTGGTGTACCCCAGCTTTAAGAAGACCCAATTTTCATATCTAAAGGAAATTTATTTTTATAGTCTTTTGTTTCATATTTCGTTTATTGAAATAAATTTAGATATTAATTATTGGATTCAAATCAGTCAAAAAATTCTCTGCCCCAAGTCTTTACATACATCTATAATAATTGCAATATACATCTAAAACGAATAATTAGCTTTATGCCATGATGTATTTTTTGGCATTATTCTATTAAAATATTAATAACTAAATGAAAAACTCATTAACTCTATTAGTAACTTAATAAACAAATATGCCTTCGCTTCCACCGCAGTTATAAAAATGAAGCAACGTTTCACAATGCTGAATAAGACATTTTATTCACAGCTTCAGTTCGGAAGAGATAATCAATTTCGCTCTTTGTTCCTTGTCGTGGAAATAAATAGGTCACTTCTTTTATTCAATCCGCTATAGTCTACACTGCATTATTTATGCTTGTAACTATTAATCTAGTAATAACTGAAATTATTGTGTAGTTTTAATTATATCATAACTTAAGACGTCTACTTTTTAAGCTGAATCCAAGAACGTTTAGCTAAAAATTTTTTTTCCAACCCAAAATTTATGTTTACTTATTCTTAATCGATTTATGCAAAATGTCGCAAAAGTTTTAATGTACAATCAAGATATTTTTTAAGAAATTAGTGGAATTTGCTATCTATTTCAGTTCTCTGGACCAAAAACATATTTTTTAAGTTTTGCACCTCTTTCTTTTTGTCTGTTTATTAGTTTATTTGTAAAGATAATTAGACCGACTTGAGTAACATTTTAAAATAATCTTGGAAAATTAGAATAATTTCTGGGTCGAATTAAGAGTCAAATATTTCCTAAGGAACATTTTATCTATATTTCTGTTTGTGTCAATCTATTTCTCTCACTATTCGAGCGTTACTTAAAAACTTCTACAAATATTTGATGAGATACACATAAGTTCTCAGTATTTTTTTAACATATATTTCCTAAGGTCAAGATTCTTGCGGCAATTAGGTTTAAGACTAATATAAAATAATTTTATCTCGGCCGGGGGTAATTTTGAGATGCAGACCTTATTACTGCACAATACGAAACCCGGTACAATACGAAAAAATATACTTGAGCGAAACCATGAGAAAAAACTTGTAAGTGTATAATACAGGACGAAATTGCAAGTTATTTGCAATAAATAATACATATTTGGTTTTTCATTTTTAAAAATGCCTTTGTCGAACATTTTTTAAAATGTTTTTCTTTGACTAGTCTAATAAAATAAACATAATTAACAAAATTTATTCAATTTAAGCAGTTTCTCTTTATTTCTCGAATTTTTAGATAAAAAGTAAATTTCAGTGACAAATTTGTAATATAATAAATATACTCATATACTCCAACTTAAAGGGAATCCTACATTTTTTAAAATTTACCTGACATATACCTGATGCATTTTTAGAAAATAAACAAACTCGTAACTATAACATAGTGAGTGGATTAAATCGACTATTTAGCAAATTAATCTTCCAAACGCACAATATCCCATCTCCGAAGCAAAATATTGCTATCGATAAGACGATTATCAAACGTATAAACGTGAAAATCATAATGAATCGACCTCGCGTCGAGCCAAGTATTTAAATTAATGAATCGATGTCATGTCGAGCCAAGTCTCATTAACTAGTTATAAACTGAAGTTTACGCAATCCGTTCCTACTAAGAGCCGTCTATCCACCTGCAAATAACGGGCTTTCTATTAGACGCCCCGGAGCTCGTTCGTAAGTTATTTTAATCGTAAATTTAAGGGATTTGCTGTGACACCAAATGATCTGGGAGTGAAGTGATTTGCATAGATAAGCAGCCCCCTCTAAATCCACTCTGTTGTTATAAACGATGCCCGCAAGAATTAAATCGCTCCAACCGCATATCGCCCGATATTATTTCCATAAGGGAAACGATGCGTTCACGTCCAGGTTAGTGATCTGGCAAATGGATTAAGTTAAAAAAGAAGAGAATTTATTCAAGTTTTATATATCACAGTGTAACAATTGACATAGAAAGTAATAATAAAATTAAGCGCATAAAACAAACCAACACCTATCGAAACATAACAACGCTAATTTGTTCAGGTCATATGCACACAACGTCTTATGCGGCAACATTTTGTCAATTTGACTGCCTATTAACTAATTTTTAAATTATACGAATTAAGAATCAGACCACAAATTTTAAAACATCAAAGCTATTGCTTTGAAATTTGTGATCTGATTCAGGGTCAACCAGAATGCTTTTAAATATCGTTTTATCTGCTTTAGACAATTTTTACAATGAATAAATAGCAAAGGTTAGCTAGTAAGGAGGGATGGAAAATATTGCTAAAATATAAAGCACAAAAGTTTGTTTGGTTATTTCTTCTTTTGCGCTAATCTCTGAAAGAATAATGTTCGAATTAAAAATTTATTTCTATCTTCGAAAACTTATATTCCTGAAAGGTTAGAAGCTATACATCAGCATAATACGATTTATGGAAGCAGAGGAGGGATAAGAAATATAATAGAAGTCAGTGGAACACTGTTGGAACGACATAAGAGTGAGATCAGCTTATATATCAACTAATTATTCCGAATCTACCGGATGATATTTACCTGTCCCGGACAATTGATGTCGTTGGGTGAACTGAGTAGGACGGTTAATGACCAAAGGGGAGAAACATCAGTCAGATAGTATGCGTCATGTCTCAATTGTGCGGTCCGCTCCCTGCGCAATAGACTTCCCACTGAATATATATATATATATATATATATATATATATATATATATATATATATATATATATGTATATATATATATTTTTCTTTTTTTTTTTCTTTTTTTTTTTGTTTAAGTACGGTAAGTTTTAAAACAATGTTTATGTTGTTATTGTTATAAAAATACGAAACACATTTAAAAAAAGACATAGACGGATTAAACTACGGGTAAATTTGAAGTACTGTAAAGAAAGGAATGATTTAACCATAAAAAATGCTTACGACTGACACAAAACATAATCCTGAAGTGCCCATCACGAATATGGTGGATAATCTCAGGAAGGTGAAAAGTGATGGTTTCTTGGATAAAAATATATGGGAAATAATAATAGGAAAACATTTAGTAAGAATATTGAGTAGTTGGATGGATTTATTTATTTATGAAGTTTATGATTCAGGAATGAAAAAAAACTTGATATTCACTACTTTATATAAAGATAGAATTGTATAACGAGGTGAATGCGCAATGAATGCCGAAGAAGGATCATGAAATAAATCATTGTAATGTATCTTCAGAAATATTCGATGGACACGTGACATCGACGAGAGCAATATTGCAAATGTGGACATGAAAATTCTGTCAAAAAACACATATAACAAATTTATTAGTAAAATTAATCCTAACCACTAAAAAAGGTAAACGTATATTAAATCGAGGAATTATTAAAAGATGATGTTAATTAGAAAATCCCTTCAGAGATCTGACAATAAATCTATTTCTCAATAAAATTTTATTAAACGATGGTGTCAGTTCTTATAATAAACTTTAAACCCATCATTATATTATCCCTGATTAAAAAAATATAGTGTCCGATATAACCTGGTCTATTAAGTGGTAAAATCTGTATTATGATGAAAAAGATTTTAAGTAATTCTTAACATAAATATATCTATATACACACGCGTCAAGTAGGTTTTAAGTGAACTTATTAACTTAAAATTATATATAAAGTTTTGTTAGTGAGACGCTTAAAACGACACCATTCGATATTTAGTTATTCTAAAACTATAATATTGACTAAACAAGTTTAAAAAGTCATTAAGTCTGTGAAATTTCCGCAAGTAGTTTGCTTGCAGTCAATCAATAACTAGAAATTGCAAAGTATAAAGAAATAATACTCTATAATTCTTGTTTTAAAGTTCTCAAAGGGATCGAACGCAATAGTATTATTATTGTCGTTGTGTTGACTGTTCGTTTATTATTCGAAGGCTCCCGCTCTTCTGAATGACTCAAATTTAGAAGTATTATGTATCCTAAAAATTATATTTACGATACGTTCTTTAATGTCTCATCAAAGAAGTTTATAATACAGATATGATTATCTTTCAGTGAAATTGAAATTGATTACTGATTACCAAACTTCTTTTTCTTTCTTTTAGTTTTTTCTGCATAGCCGGATTTAAATTTTTTATAGCTTCATTTTTATTTTACCCTTTTTAGTAGCTTATGTCATTCACATAGTTTGAGATGGGTTGTACATTTTTTTTTAATATTTGTGCCAAATCTGGCAATTTTTTCATGTTTACGAAAAAAATGGTTGAAGAAACCTCAAAACTATTTTCAAAGACTTGTCGACCTTTCCGATAAGATACGCGAAAAAAGAATTGTTTCTATTGTATTTTTTATTAAAAGTCTGCCATTAAATACAAATGGCCTGATATCCCATTTGCTAAAATCGGTTTCGCAGTTATCGCGCTGCAGTTTTGGGCTACTTAAATATCCATACATAGATACACACATACACCAACTGTTAAAGTCATAGCTTTTCTTTGCCGTATCGTAGTCGGGTAAAATATAAACATACCTTTGACATATCGCTTACTATAACCCTATATATGACTGCAGACAAGAAGACTGCGCCACGCTACCCGTAAATACACTTCATGAATTGGCGCAGTAAAGTGCCAAAACGGGTTAGCGTAACGGACAGTTGCTGATATCGACTTGTAATACTCATGGGAACAAAAAATAACATTGCTAACGTTAGCGAGATGTGCAAATCGTTTAATATAAAAACCTTTTGGTACTTCATTAGTATACTACGTCGTTACTCAAAGCTTTATTTCGTAGGCGACCGGAGACTAGATTAATAGCAAACTGAAGGCAATATTTCAAGCGGTCTCTCTCCATCTACAACAGTGATAGGTTTGCTGTCAGCGTCGAAACAATATTGATTCCTGTGAGCTGTAATATTCCAAACAAAATAGCATGTTGCAGTTTATCATCGCTATATCGAACCCTTCTCTCTTATCGTTATGTCGAACTAACATGCAATTGAAAGGATTTGAATAACATTTTAGAGTATTATCAAAAGTGAATCCTGATAAACGTAAACATATATCGCAAAAATTATCAAAAGTAATATTCAATTATCACGCAATGTGAATATTACTTTGTATATGGCAATTATGGAGACATTTACTGTTGAGGGTGGGAAAATTTGTTATCAAAACCTTCACCTTCTATTTGTTTTCTGCTACCGCACGATACACCGATGCGAGTACAAAAAATATTGGGTTCAGAGATTTACATATAATGTTATTCAAAACTGTTATTAATCTAAAACACCAAAGTAAAGGTTTACAATAAGCTAAAAATATTTAATGCACGCAGGCTTCAATCACATGTCATTTAATATATTTTGTAACAATACTTTTATATATTCAGTAAACTCAAATTTAAAATTAAAATCGAGTGTCATCTTTGGTATCTTAACACTATGTGTTTAAACAATTATTACTGAAGGTTTAGTTGATACATGATAAATAGTTTTCAGGGTTACGTAATGAAATTGGGTACCATTTTAATTCAGTTTCTTCTCATCGTCCAATTGCCCGTGTTGTTTCCATCCATTTATAAGGCTGTGACGGACAGACGGATTCTACACTTGGTGTACTTTCTACAGTTTTAGACCTAAGTATATGTGATTTTTTTGTAAGATATTGCTTCATACGGAGACTCCAAATAATATTACGGAATACACAGACGTAAGTTTCAAATATAAATTTTGGTTCCATTCATAATTTTTTTAAATTTTTAAATACCTTTTCGAAATATCATACTTTAAAGTGACATACACTCTAGTTTTTCACCCATACGTTTTAAAGTCTGAAAATATTTTAGCCCGCTAACATTTGGTTTAAAACTTTCAACTAATTTCTTTTTAATTAATTGGCATTACGCATTCTTACTCTATGCGTAATCTGACGTACATTTGGCTGCTTTTATTTTTGGGAGTTTTATTCTCTGTCATAGCATTTATTATAAAATGAAGAACAGGTATATCTATTTTTATTTAATTAGTACAAATTAAATTAATTATTCATAGACATTAACCACGAATATTAAATTTGAATACCGGTCATTCATACGTCTAAAATATGTATTGTAATTCAGCTGTTACATGTAACAAGGAGCACTATATTACGACACACAGTATGTCGCGTCATTCCAAATTCATTGAAACCGCTTCTGCGACGGCCTCAGTTAATGTTTACAATTTTAATGCGGTATGTCAAATAATAATCCAAATGTTTACTTCTCCAGCGACGTTATGTAACAATATAAAAAAGATAATTTTGGATATAAAATTTTTCTTACGCGTCAGTGTCAAGCAGGGTGAAAGTGGAAAAGGAGCTATGAATATACTAGAAAGTAGAGAGATAGAGAAGATTAACTATATGTGAAATGATTTTGAATTTAATTCAGTAAAGGTTACACATTACATTCAATATAAGAAAAAAGAACGAAGCAATGAAGAAACGATAATGTTTTTTAGTGGTTTTGAAATTTCGGCAAAATGGAACTTATTTTCCGATATAAAGATTTATATATATATATATATATATATATATATATATATATATATATACATATATATATATATATATAGTACCAATAGTCTCGGAGTAAAATGTCTGTGACGAACGGATGGGCAGATGGAGAGATGGACAGGGCAAAATTATAAGTGTTGTTCCCTTTTCGCCATTGGGCTAAAAAACTCTAAAAAATAACTTGAATTTCATTAATTTGTTTTTCGTTTCTTTATATTTTCTTTTTACTTATAAGCCTGTTCCAATGTGGCCTAAAATGAATAAACAGACTATGTACCAAAAATACATTGCATAATTTAACGTGATGGATGTCCAATGTTACCTTTGTTATATACTCAACTACAGACGCCACTTCAAAAGTTTGGGCACTAATTTTAGTATGGCAGGCTCTCCCTGCTCGTTTTGCTTTACTTTCGTCACACATTTTCGTAACACAGCCTGGATTGAACTCAGAGCACGATTAGAAAATTTCCTCCAAAAAACTCACCCACTTTTATTTATTCGAAACTTGAACACTTCAATATATTAGTTTATTTTTTTACTATATAATATACAATTTTTTTCCTGTTCATCTAATCCTAAACTATATAGCTTCAGTTTTTGGTTTCTTTAATATAACATAAATACATTGAAACACTTTCAAATATTTATGTGCGGAACTAACTTTGAAGACTGATATACTGAGAAATGGGAAAGGCTCCGATACACTTTCTGCAAAATAATTTACAACCTTCTCAAAATTGGGAATATAGCATGACTTAATAAATGTGCCTATTTATTATATAATATAACTCTGGTCAGTATCAAACAAGTGAGATTTGGTCATTCAATCAATGGTATAAAAATTACGAATAATTCAAATGTTAGTAAATATATCTTGAAAGATTCTCCCGTAAACAAAGAAATAGTTATATTATTTTATATAAATTGTATTAAACCTTCAGTAAATTTTTAGATTTTAAAAATATTTAGGAGATTTAGTCTTTTCAGATATCTATATTTTGAAAAGATTGAATTGATATTTAATACAATTTTGGGTCAAAAAATTTCTAAACACATTTACACCATGGTCTGTTTCTAGCATCTTTGCGTACATTAAGTATCAGTTAATCAATTTTATTAAAATTAGAATTACAAGTGAAATATTTCTCATGTGAAATATTTGTTTTATACTTTGGATCACACTTTCGATAATATCGTAACAAAAATTTTATATTTGATCAGTCAAAGTTCTATATACAAATATATATATATAAAATATTATTTTGCCACAATTCGTATGAAATACTCTCTTGTCACTTTCTTTTTGGTTACGTATATTCAGGCATATTATTTTATATAAGCTATAACTGACTGGAATATATTATATCTAAGTAACGGGTTGGTTTAACGACCTATATAGAACACAAATAAATTTTATATTAAATGGTGAATGTTGGTTTGGGGAACTTGCACATTAGAAATTATACTTCTTTTACCCTGTTTTTAGTGATGTCTTTATATCGGAAAATAAGTTTTATTTTGCCTAAATTTAAAAACAAATAAAAACATTATTTTTTCTTCATTGCTTCATTCTTTTTTTTTATATTGAATATAATGTGTAACTTTTACTGAATTAAATTCAAAATCATTTCACATATAGTTAATCTTCTGTCTCTCTCTACTTTCTAGTATATTCATCGCTCCTTGTCCACTTTTACCCTGATTGACACTGACACGTAAGAAAAATTTTATATCCAAAATTATCTTTTTAACCCTTCTAATTTTTCCCTGGTTCATCTCTCAATCTGCCCATCCGTTCATCACAGACATTTAACTCCGAGACTATTGGTACTATACATATATATACATATATATATAGATATGTGTGTGTATATATATATATATATATACATATATACATATGTATATATATATATATATATATATGTATATATATATATATATATATATATATATATATATATATATATATATATATATATGTATATATATATATGTAATATTTGATATTTGATAAGAGAAGGTCAGAGGTCACTGCCATATATTTGATACGGAAAATCTCTTTGTTGTAATAGGTTACAAGCTTAGGTGTGATTTCCTTCTCACATTTTTCCACTTTCTGAACCCATAACAATCCTTCCAATTTTACTAAACTAGCAAAAGCATGGCTTTGCGAGGGCTCGCGAGTTAATTAATACACGTCCATTAAAATAATGCTTTCAGGATGCTTCTATAGTGCTTTGGAGATTTTTGCAGATGATCATGTGGACGATATCTCTATTACACAGCATAGAATGTGCGACGGTTCCAACACCATCCAAAGCATGATCTCTGGTTGATCACTCATTTAAATGCATGTTCATATAACCAGTTTGTTTATTATATATAAAATTATAAGTACGTAGATACAATTTTAGAAATCACTATATTAATATATACTAATTGTAAATATTGCAAATTCGGATGATTTGTCATGTAACAATTATAAAAAAAGAAAACAAAAATTTGGAAATGTTTAAATATTCTTTTTACTAAAAAGTTAAGCAAAATTATGATATATTAGTTACTGTTAAATAAACAATAGTTACTCCTTTAACAATTTTCATTTAAGTAACACCTTGATTTAATGTTTCACTTTAGTGTGACAGTTTGATTTTAATTTTTCGTTTTGGTTATTAAACATTTTAGAAATATGAAATATCTGCATGGATGCTCTATTAATTCCGTAATGTTATAACAAATGGCGCTAGTAACCATATGCTAGTATTACGTATCGTTGTTTCGTATGCTATCACAATTTAGTAAAAGGTTTAAGTACAAAAATAACTTTAGATAACAAATCTAGACATGATTTTAAATTATTATGTTAAATTTAAAATCTAGAAGTGTGATAGTTTTGTCCTAAAGTTTACCACAAAACTATATGGGTTGTGGGATAGTGATAGAGCTCGTTCCGCTCGTACTGATAATAGGGATTACATTTAACTTAATGTTCTACATAACTGGTTAAAAGAATAAGATTTTGTTTAATTTAATTGTTAAATTGTTAAAATAAACAAAAAAGTGTTTTTAATTGTTAAAATAAACTATATCTTTCTCCTATATCGTATTTCAGGCAAGATTTATGTTTTATTTTGTTGCTTATTACTTTTTTACAATTAATTATGAGACATAGCCAAATATTTTTTTTAAAATTTTTTTTATTATTATTGCAATCTGTCATTTGAGGCATTCAGCAATTGGTGCGTATGTTAGCATGTCTTGTACTGAGTTCGTCCTTTTGAACTCATTTCATTTTGCCCCTATATAAGGTCTTGGGGAAGTTTTTTCTTAAGCCTTCTGGGTGCCGTTATTGGGTTCATCAGGTTTATAGCCAGTGGATTGGGATGATTAGCGATTCGGTCTCTGTATGTCTTTATCATCTCTGAGATTTCTTCTTGGACCAATTTTATGCCAAGCTCCAAATGGAGTCTGTTGTTTGTCACATACCAGGGTGCACCAGCTATCATTCTAAGCGTTTTTGATTGAAACCTTTGTAGTATTTCAATATTTGATTTTGCCGCGGTTCCCCACAGTTGTAGGCCATAAGTCCATATAGGCTTGATCGTGCATTTATAAATTAATAGTTTATTTTCGAGCGATAATTGAGAGTTTTTGTTAAGGATCCAGTACATGATTCGCACTTTTTGGCCCGCTGCACATCGTTTGGTCAGGATGTGTTTGGACCATGTCAGACGTCTGTCAAGATACACGCCAAGGTATTTTGCGTAATCGGCTTGCGGTAACTGTACTCCATTTAGGTTTACTGCCGGACACGTATCTCGTTTGGTAGTAAAAGTAACTTGTATTGATTTGATTTCGTTAACTTTGATTCGCCAATCTTGCAGCCACTGTGATATTTGGTCAAGGCTTGTTTGGAGTTTTTGTGAGGCTATGTCTGGTCGGTGGTCTGCTGCGAGAATTGCTGTGTCATCAGCAAAAGTGCCCGTAACAAGACCTTCTGTGACTGGGAGGTCAGCTGTGTAGAGCAGGTACAGTATTGGGCCCATAACGCTTCCCTGGGGAACTCCTGCTTGGATCGGATAGAGAGACGTAGTTTCAGTTCCCTGTTTAACGTAGAAGTGTCTGTTGTGTAGATATGATCTGATGAAGTTGTAGTAATTTATGGGTAGGTTCTTTTTAATTTTAAACAGCAGTCCCTCGTGCCATACCCGATCAAATGCCTGGGATATGTCCAAGAAAGATGCAGAACTATATTGGTTTGACTCAAAGGCATTATGGATATTTTTGACCAATCGATGGACCTGCTCAATAGTTCCATGTCTCTGACGAAAGCCAAACTGGTGATCAGGCAGTAGATTATTATCAAAGATATGTGGCATTAATCTTCGCAGAAATAAAATTTCCATAACCTTGGAAGTAATTGGTAGCAAGCTAATAGGTCTGTAAGATTTCACATCAACAGCATTTTTGCCAGGCTTGAGGACCATTATTATTTGAGCCACTTTCCACTGGGGAGGAATCGAACACGTACGTACGATTGCATTGTACAGGATTGTGAGGAATGAAATTCCTTCCTCTGGGAGCTCTCTTAGAATTTTGGCAGTTATTAGGTCATAGCCAGGTGCCTTGTTGATATCAAGTGTATCAATAACAGCTTTTATTTCTCTCTTAGTGAAATTCGAAATAGGGGGATCGAGTTGGTGGCATTGATTCAGAAAAGTTGACACTTCTTGCGTTTTGGGGGAATTTATTTCGGGGTTTGGTACAAAGACGCGTTTTAAGTGTTCGGCGAATGTAACTGCTTTTTCCGCTTCACTGGCTGCCCATTAATTGTTCTCTTTGCGTAGAGGGGGTTGGTTTAAGACTGGACGTTTCATATTTTTTGTGATTTTCCACAGTGAGTAATCAGTAGCCGATGTCACGTCTAGACTTTTTAAGAAGGATTGTATTCCTTCGTTCTTGTTATCGCTAAGTGCTGATTTTAGCTTAGATTGCAAGTAGTTTAGATGTTTTTTATCTGATGCATGTCGAGACTGTTGCCATTTTTTTCTAGCACTACGTTTTTCAGTCAGGAGTTCACGAATAGACAGAGGACATTCGAGTTTACGGTTTGTGTCTGTAAGTGTTGGGGTAGCAGCCCAGGCAGACCTTTGTACACAATAGTTGAGGTGTTCAACAGCTTCCATTATGTTCTCTTCGGTTTTCATAGGTAGTGACTCGTCCAGGCATTGAGCTATTAATTGCCTAAAGAGATCCCAGTCAGTTTTGCGTGTGTGCAGCTTACATGGTTTTGGAGCTAATGTGATGGACCTTTTGAGGGTCATTTCTACAGGTGAATGATCAGAAGACAAATCTAGGCTAGTTCTACTTGTGATAAAGCTGCTAGGGAATCCTTTGATTATGAAGAAATTTATCACATCTGGTATTTTTCTTCTATCAGTGGGCCAGTAAGTGGGTTGCCCAGGCGAGACAACACTAAGATTTAGTTTGTCAATTGACATTTTTAGTTGCCGTCCCTTTGTTGTTACTGTACGCGAGCCCCAGTAATGATGTTTCGCATTATAATCTCCACCAGCAACGAATCGGTGGCCCAGTGTGGCGAGAAACCTTACATAATCTGCTTCCTTAAGTTTATGTTTCGGTGGGCTGTAGACAGCCGATATTACAAAAGATCCTTCCCAGTCTTCGATTCGCACATTTGTTGCTTGGATCCCTTCAGTACAATATTGTACTGTTTCGTAATGCTTAATATTATTTTTTATAATTATTGCACTCCCCCCATGTGCAGTTCCATCAGGGTGCATTGTGTGGTAAGTCTTATAGTTTTGTATTTGGAAATAACTCTTTTTTGTAAAGTGGGTTTCAGAGACTAGCAAGATATCAATATTATGTGTCTGCAAATACGATTGAACCTCAAAGGTGTGTTGTGGCAGCCCATTGGCATTCCATAGAGCTATTTTTAAGCAATCTATTTTGAGAGATTCGTCGTGAGTGCTATTATTAGGTTTGTCAATGTAGTCAATTGCTGCATCACTTGTTTCATTAAGTCCATTATTCCATGCATATCATTTGTACGTATGTCGCTATTTTGTGGAAGTTGATGTCCTTTGGTTAATACGTCTCTATACGTTTGTCGTATGGTATTCTGAGAGTTCCCTTTATGAGCCGTTAGTGTTTCTTGTTCATGACTTTCTGTTTTATCAAACTGATTTTTATTCCTGGATCTACGATCTGGTGCTTTTGAGAATTTTAGATTTTGAAGCTCACGATAGACTCCACAGCCTTTGTAATTTGCAGGATGGTTACCATCGCAGAGTATACACTTGACTTGTTCGGACCTAGTTTTCCTTGGGCAGTCAATGGAGAGGTGGTCACCAGCGCATTTGATACACTTAGGTTGTCGGCGACAATAAGCTTTGGTATGTCCATATTGTTGACATTTCGCACACTGTGGGATTTCCCGTTTTGGCCGTGGAGGTTCAAAGGATACCATACACTGCATTAGGCTTTTAACTTCATATATCCGCTTGTTGTTGTCATTCGGTAATAATTCAATAACGAACATGGGCAATGGCTTCTTTGTGGTTCTTTGTTTGATATTCCAAACGTTTATGCAGCTGTAGTCCATATCATTTAATGCTTCTTTGATGTCATCAGGGTTAGTAGATGGATGCATATTTTTAAGCACAGCTTTGAACGCTCGATCCTGTTTAGGCTTATAAGTAAAAAACTCAGTCTGTTTTTGTTCCAATTGTTTGACGATAATTCTGTATGTATCGGCAGATTTGGTCTGGATTTTGATCTTTGAGATTTGACTTGATAATTGTGGAGGACTTTCAAAGCGTACATATTTGGAGCATGTCCATTAAGCATGTTAAGTAGAGGTCGGACATTACCCACTTTGTCAACAAATATTGGAGGTGGTTTTGTTGTCTTTTCTACAGTAGTGGAGTTGTCTACTTGGGTTTCTTCTTCTGCTAGTTGAGTAAAACTATTTTTTGTTGGTATCGGTTGAGTTTGAGATAGCCAGTATGTATCCAGTTTTGTTTGTTTTTGTGTTCCAACATTTTCCGGGCTTGAGTGAGGTCTTTTTTTACCGGTGACTTCCTTCCAGTCATCTTCCTTATTTGTACTTGGTTCTTGGTCAGTAGTTTGTTTTGGGTAGGTTGTGGTTGGATAGTTGCCCAGAGAATGTGTTCTAGGTCGACTTTCAAATATTACATCATGGCTTATCTGCTATGGTTGGTTTTTATTAATCTTGGTGCAGTTTTCATTTTTATTATTATTATTTTTATTATTGATTGGATCACTCATTTTTGTTCCCACGAGTATAGGACGATAATACGGTCGCTACCTAGGGTGACGCCGTATTATCCAGATAGAGGGCTACATAGATCGACGAGTCGCCTGTTTCGTCGAGTTTGGTCGCTAGTGACTGATCTGTCCTTTCAGCCAAAGAGTCCTGTTGGCACGTACCACACCTTAGGATTTAGGGGTTTTTTATAGAGGTGGCCTTCCTCACGGTCCAAGTGGCGAAGCTCAGACCCCCGTTCCTGCGAGACATGACCACAGGATTACGGTCTGGGGCAGCTCGTTTGAGCTACACACTGGTTTTTAATTCAGGGTTGTCTCCCCTAGCTGTATACTAGGTTAAAGCGCCTAGGGCTCGCTTTCGCCCATCATACTTTGCTACTGCAGTCCGGGAGTAGATGGAATGTGCGGGGTCCTAAGGACTGTGGCATTTCCCAGGAGGGACGACTCACTGGTATAGTAGTGAGCCTACCCCCAGCCCGCCACGGCGGTCTGAGGGCAGCGTAGACGTGTATGATGTACTTGTTGGTGACACATAAAACCCAACTCCGCACACTTGGGTGTATGTTCCGGTTTTTGCTCAGCATTTTATAGGTGAGTGTCTTACAGCAAGACAAGCACCACCAAGACCTACAACAACCTCCCCTCCCATAGCCAAATATAAAGCTTTTTTCTGTATAAAGTCGATTTAATCTATCAATAAGAAAACATAAAATTAAAAAAAACTCTACCTTATGAAGAATTTCCAATCATTGTAAATATAACCGATCTCAATTATTTTATCACTATTTGAGGGCAACAATAGAACTTGGTTTACATATCGGGACATATCTATTTTCATTAATCGATGAATAGAACTGAATCACCTCCCCTTCAAAAAACGATTTCGCACTGCACCGTCAACCTAAACAGGAACTCATTGTTTCCGTTACGGAAATAATATCGGCCGATATGCGGCCGGAGCGATTATATTCTAGCAAATGTCGTTCATAGGAGTGAAAGGGATTTAGAGCTTATCTGTATGAACGGTTTCGCTTTTACCTCGTTTCGTTTCGCACGAAATTCCTTAAATTTACGCCTAAAATGACTTACAAACGAGTTCTAGAGGAAAACTTAGTTACTTGCAGGTGGATAGATGGCTACTATTGCGTAAAGTTGTATTATATCTAAAATTATGAAAAAGTAGGAATATTAGAAACCTATATAAAAGTTGTAGAAATCTGTAGCAATTATCATTAACTTATAGTATTTAAAGTAAGCACCATTACTCGTCCGTTTCAAAGGTTTAATAAGCAATACATTGACTTTGTGAAAAATTAATATTGGTGAATATTTGAATATAAATTTTGTATACCATTAATTGTTAATAAACGCCTAGATGTGTATGGACATTCATATCTCACATGCACCAATATTCATGTGCTATCACTTATAGATCGTGATCATCGTCATCAAAATCGGAAGCGGTGTCGCATTTCGCTTCGTTCTCTTATCTTTGATTCACGCCCTTAGAGTTCAAGGTCTTGGAATATTTATTTTTATAAACTTCTCATATTTTCCAGTCATGTTCTGCATTTTTTTGTGCATAATGGAATTAAAATGGTGAATCATTACTTTCAGTTCGTCTCAACTATTGTTTCGTTATATATCGTTAATTTTTGTTTGATTTATATTAATCCACTTAACAAATAAATACTAAACTCTCCAAAAACAAAACAATATCTGCATACATACCTAACTAATCGATAACAGATATGAAATATTCGGATTAACGGATAACGGATTTGAAATAACTATGCATCAGTCTTTTAATAAAAGAATATTAAATTATAAGTAGAATTCAATACCCAAATATTACATCGTATTACAAATATTACACCGTAATGTAATAAATAAAACTGTAAAAAGACTTTTATGATTGAAACACATATTCATTTCTCTAATGACGCAAATTTAAAGCATTAAAATATTGGAAAATATATGAAACATTTTCGATCATGACAGCGCCACATTTGCTTTGGTTCAAATATTTACAACATTAGGTAGCTAATTTATACAGGCTGCATGCTAAATTTAAAATGATATATATATATATATATAATATAATAAAACTTATATGCAACATCTTACTAATCATTTAATTTTTATAATTAACATCATTTCACTGCTGGTCATAGATCTCCTCCAGGTCACGCCCCAAAATTAATTGGTTCATTATTCCCATAAATGATATTGTATCGGTACCAAAAGAAACTCTTAGAAAGACAGAAACCGGTATAAATATAGTTAATTTTACTTAACTCTATTGATTATAATCAAATTATACTGTTATGTAATCACGACACTTGACCTTACTGTTTCTTATGGGAATGTTTTTCTGTTTTCTAAACCCTAGCAACTCATTATAACACACTCTTTACCCATTCTTCTTTTCCTTGTTAATTAATTATAAGAATTTGACCATAATTGTTTTTTAATTATAAGTACTCTGGCTGGAACGCAGACAATATTTGATTATACTCAGCAATGGCACATAGTATTTTTGTGTTTGAAGTCAGGTCTAAGCCGAATTTATCTGTTTAATATCACATAAATTCAGCTTAGACTTACCCAACCCAATAGCCCTATGTAAGCCTGCCCAAAAGAGGTCAATAAATCGATAATAATTATTTAAACTAAACTCTTAGTTCCTGTAGGTGGCGTTATTGTTCTAGGCATTATGGTATATTGGAAATTATTACTCTATTAATTGTCGGATATGTTTATTTTGCTGGTCCAACTCATATTTCAAGATATTGGGATCCTTCTTGTCTCTCCACTTTACCTTTAAGATTTCATTTTCTATTGCACCAATATTGAGACCTCATATTACATCTAAGTTTTGTGGCAGGAATATTCTAGATCCTTGTTTAATAACTATTATATCTTTTTATCTTGCCGTCATAGAAGTATGTTTCATGATGCATGACTCACGAATGAGTACAATACCTTTTACGACTATTATTTCGATATATTTGGGGCAGTCGATACTGTCTTTTGTTCTAAGTTTAAACGTCCGATTGGGACTCGCCTATAACTCAGCTTTTTTTAGTAGCTGATACATATTTCTAGCCGGAAATAGACAAATTATGCCTATCGAGATATTGATAGGACATTCGACTATTAGAAATTAGAACGCGGAATAATTCAATGTTGCTAAAAGACCTCAGTACATGCAAAGGTATTCTTGCATAACAATTCCTAATTTTGTAGGCAGTAACATTTCCATAACTGTCAAATCATTAAGCTGTCGCATATTTTGTGTTTCCTGACAGGAATGTTCTTCTGGCTCTACTGTAAGCTAATCCAAAATATGTGTCAGATTAATGGTTTTCTCGACTGTTATGTTTCATATTAGATTTTTTTTTGTATTTATTAAATCTACTAATACTCCTAAGTATTTACGCGAATACCAACCTAGTTATGTCCCAATATTCTCTAACTACTCAAGGAGAATTCACAGTTATCTGCTTACTCTTTAATAATAAAGAATTCCTACTTGATAATTATCAGAACCCAAGCTACCAAACAAAACACTAAATATTGTAAAATGTGTATGTGTAATGTTAATATAGAACTTTATATAATTTTCGTAATTTCAAGCATGAATGAATTAAAATTTAGCTAGAGAAATAAACAAAAAACACAACCGATAATTGTACGTCATGCGTCTACCCGCGTCCAGTTTATTTATTAATAGAGTTTCCTTTCCCACGTCGCAATCTTCTGCCTTTTTTGGTCGGTCAAAAAGATAGCTCCCTAAAATATATTATATTCTTTCTTTTGATATTTATCACAAATACTAACCGTTAGTAACATTAAATTAATTATCAAACACAATTCATTATGACGAAATTCTGTATGCAAAGTCTAATATCCGAACCAAAAAAAATATTGAATCGGAATAAATAGAGTTTTACGCGCGTAACGCAGAACATTCGGACACGATCCCGTTTAAGGACTCAAACAATCAGCGTAAGGATCGCACAATAGCATGACCGTGACCCCACCCATATCTTTCCGTATATGGGTTTAAAAAAATGCGATTTTTAGTTGATTCACGCACGCTCTGTGTTTGACACTCGGCTTAGTACCTTTTTTTGGTACGGGAGTACCTTAATGGTAGATTTGACGATTGTTGGATGCTGTCCATGGACTGTTCAAAGACCCGACCTGATATCTGTAGACTTTTATTTGTGGTCGGAAATAAAGTGTTTAGTGTACACAGAAGAGACCCAAAGTGTAGACTAAATAAAAAACAAAATTTTGGCCGCATTTGATACAGTGAAACGTGATAGAATGATACAAATACATGTGAAAGAAAACATTCAGATATGTGTTTGATTGTGCATGGCGGAGATGGTATGACGTTTTAAACTGCTAAAATATCGATGGATGAATTGTACCTTTTGGTACATACGTCATTAAATCGTTGTAAATACTTAATTTGTTTTATATAATTCGATTCAATTTTTTTAAATACGCATTATTTACTTTATGTTCAATTTAAAATAAAAATTAATTATTAATTGCTCATTTCCCCGTAATGAAAAAAAAGAAACGGTATCATTGGCAGGGAAAAGTCCGAAAACTTATTAATCGCAATACGAACTACTTAAATGCATTTTAATGGAAAAAAAATTAGCTTTAAGACCTTAGAACTTGCGATTTTACGACCGGCTGGTTAGTTAATAAATCAAATTAAATGCTGCGTCGCGCTATCAAATCTCCACCACTGACGATTGACTGCGCGGATATTAAGTGCACACGTTTACTGTAATGTGTTAATTCCTTTTGATCTAAACATTTTTTTTCAACATAAAATGTAATAAGTGTTTCTTTATAATTTAAACACTGCGAATGGGTAGTATACATCACAGTCGTCTGCTTTAGTTTTAGGTGTAAAACGAAAGAAATGTCACCGTATATATATATACATATGTATATATATATATATATATATATATATATATATATATACATCTATACACACGTATGTGTATGTGTATATGTGTATCTATTTCCTGTTCTATACACACGTGTGTGTGTGTGTGTATATGTGTATTAGGGTGTCCCTTATTTTTCAAAGTTTTTATTTTGTAACGCATACCTTCTAATTTTTTCATTTGGCCATAAAACACTCGAAAATAAATATTTATATTATTTGAAGCACCGTAACCCGTGCCGAGTTGAGCGCGAAGCATGTTCATACAAGTAACGCGGATGACCGGCGCGTACTCGCTCTTGTAGTCATTTGTTTCTGAGTTTTCACCGGCGTATCGCTTAATTAACGTGCATAATAGTTTATTTTCAAGATGCCAGTGGAACTTAGAAGTAATAAGAAAAATATTTTCTTGGTTGGTGAGATAAATCACCAAATAACGGGTGCAAAGTTGCCGTCTAATCGTCAAGTTCTCTCAGTTCTGTTTTTTAATATTCGCGAGGTAAAATTGACTGTTAATGAAAGTGCAAATCTTGTGATTCGTGAGTGCATCATATTTTGGGAAAAAGCTAGAATACCTACCAGAGCTGTACTGTTGTTTGTAAAAACTTGTGGATCTTTACCATGTTTGGAGAGAGCTACAAAAAAACTGTAAAAAAACACAGGACGTTCATAAGCACCGCGAGGAAAAGTTCCAAAAAGATTTAGATAATTTATTTGATTCGCGCATGCCGATGCTCTACAAAGAATCAAAATAGAGGAAGACAAAATATTTTTACAAAAACAAAGAGAGCCAGGGCGTTCGGGTTGCTTAGCGGGTGTTGACAAAAAGTTAGTTGAGAAAGAAGAAAGAGTAAGGCAGAGAAAACTAGGAGAAGAGGAAAAAAGACTATAGCATTTGACTGATATGAATTTATTGACTTCAGACACCTCTATCCCACCTCAAGACCTTCATGAACAGTCTACCAGTTCTGACGAAAGTTTGTAAGAAAATTTACCTTCCACCTCGCAATCGCAATCCGTGACTTCACTATCTGCTACAAAAAGAGGAAGGAAGTGTTTTATTACCCTTAAACTAGTTGCAGCTTTAGATAGATGTCAACGAAGTGTAAGGGATTCTGTTTACATGCTTCAGGCTGTTGTAGAAGCACTTGGTCTCAGTTGTGAAGACTTTCCTATCAACAAGTCTTCTATTCAACGAATTCGGACCCAAATGAGAAAACAGAGAGCAGAATCGATAAAAACTTATTTTCAGAACAACGTGCCTAAAATTGTAACTATTCATTGGGATGAAAAGCTATTGCCCGGTTTAAATGTGACAGGTTCAAAAGAAGAACGCCTGCCAATTCTCATTTCATTCGGAGAAAAAGACCAACTTCTAGCAGTGCCAAAACTTGATAGTTCTACTGGCAAATATCAAGCTGAAGCTGTTTTAAATGCCCCTTCTGATTAGGATCTCAATGACAAGGTACAGATTATGTGCTGTGACATAACGGCTTCTAATACAGGCCGCTTAAATGGGCTAGTGTGCTCTTGGAGCAAAAATTAGAAAGCGAATTTTTACTTTTTGCTTGCCGCCATTATATGTATGAACTAGTACTGAAATGTGTGTTTGAATCAAAGATCCATCAAGTTACCAGCAGTCCCGATATCCCGTTATTTAAAAAAATTAGAGATAATTGGAAGAACTTTAATACAACTGCTACCGAAACATGTACTGATTTCGTAAAGAAATATTTTTGTGAAACGATGATTAACAAACTTATTAATTATTATAAAAAATAACTACTGAAATCTATTATACGTGACGATTATCGGGAGTTAATTGAACTGTGTATAGTGTTTTCGGGGGACATAATGAAACGAAATTTAAAATCAGACCACCTGGCGCCATGCATCAGGCAAGATGGATGGCAAGAGCTATTTACCCTTTAAAGATATGCTTGCTGCAATTACAGTTTAAAATGAGTGCTAAGGACACACGAGCACTGCAAGATGTTTGCTTATTTATTGCAATGGCTTATGTAAAGCCCTGGCTTGAGTGCAATTTGGCGATAAAAGCTCCGAATCAAAATTTATGTTTCTCAAAAACATTGAAAAACTACGAAACAGTCTACCAAATGATTTCTAAAGCAGCTCTGACTAAGTTCAGCCAACATTTGTGGTATTTATCAGAAGAAATAATTTTATTTTCATTATTTGATGATGAAGTTGATACACAAATCAAAGCTGATATCGTATCAAATTTACAAAGGGAAAGTTTGTATGATTTTGGGAAGAGATACATTCCATGGAAGGAAGAAATATCTGCTTCTTTGTACGGTGAGTTGAATAAGTGTCTTTTTTTTCATTTTATCGTTAGAAAATGTGATAATTTTGTTAATATATATCTTTTATTGTTTCAGGAAAACGTCTGAGTGATTTCGTGACCATCAAGAGCACAAATTTATTATCGCGGTTAAAAATTGATAACGCTTTTCTCCAAAAAGACGTCTCTTCATGGGAACAAATCCCTTCCTTTCAGGAAGCTAAAAAAAAAGTTATGCACTTGAAGGCAGTCAATGATACAGCAGAGAGAGGCGTGAAGCTTATGCAAGATTTTCATGGATTAATAACTGCTGCAGAAGAACAAAAACAGTTCTTGTTACATTGTGTACAAGAACACAGAAAGTTGTACCCAGATTGCAAGATAGATACTTTAAAAAAAAAGTATCCTGAATCCTGAATTATATATCTTTTTCAATTTTATAAATAAATACATAACCTAAATTAATCTTCCACTGTTTTCTATTATAAAATATGTATTTTGATCATAATATAGCTTACATGCAACTAAGTCTTCTAAAACAGTTGTTTAGAAAAACAATGATGCCTTGTCGGCATGGGTTGCCATTGTCATATGACGATGAAATTTTGCACAAAGGTAGCCTTTAGTACTATAAAAAGAATTAGAGGGTATACGTTACAATATTTAAAAGAAAAAAAATCGGTGATATAAGGGACACCCTAATGTGTATGTATTTTTTTTTTATTTCCTGTGCGTTAATTCATGATTTATTACTAGTACGTTGTTTTATAATTTTACCAGAGTCTAACAACTCTGTTATGTCTGTAAGTATATTATATATTTTTTGTACCAATGACAATTTTGTTTACCTCTTTTTCACGACGTTATTTTGAGGCAGCTACAAAAAGATAATTTGTCAATAATTTAGTTACAGGAATATCAATTTTATTTACTTATCTTCTTATCTAAATCTATATTTTCATGACTAATTCGGATGTTCTATTTTATTTAGTAGAAGTTTCTCTCAATTATATAAAATATTTGTTGTCACGAGTTTTCCTTGTACCATATTTCAAATCAGTCAACAATTATGTCATAAGTCTTTACATTTGTGATATTGCAATAATCATCAGAAACTACAATTAGGTTATATGCTACGAAGTGGATCCTGATATTCTTCTGTTAAAAAAAAATTAGGTAATGTTTAATGTATAGCTCGTTCACTCTATTAGGAAATAAATTAATAAAAACGTCTTTATTTCATCCTCAGACGGAAAAATAAAAAATGTAGCAACGTTTCAGAATGCTGAGTAAGATATTTCGATCGCAACTTCCTTCTCAAGAGATAATCACTTTCGCCTCTTTGTTCCTTATCTTAGAAAAGAATGCGTCACTTTTTTTATTCAAACATTTGTAGTCTACGCTACTTTATCTCTGACTGTAACTATTAATCTAGTACTAATTGAAGCTGTCGTGTCACTTTAATTATCTCGTAAGGTAATGCGTAAATTTTCTAAAATGAATCTCAGAATATTTCCTAAACTAATTAATTCACCCAGCTTGAAGGAATGTTAACTTGTTTAGAACTGATTTATTTTATTAAAATACGTAGCAGAAATTTCAACGCACATTAAACATTTTTTTAAATAATAAATGAAATATGATATTTAGCTAATCTGAACACAAAATATTTTTTTTCTTTTTAATTTTCGTATGTCTTTCTTTTTGTCTGGTTATTCGATTCTTTGGTTATCATGCAAAAATTACTATGTCGATTAACATTTTGTCCCTTTAAAATAATTCCTATGGAACTTTTTGACCATATCTGCTTTTTTTAAATTTATTTCTTTATTTATTTGAGTATTACCTAAAAAATATTACAACGATTTGAATTAAACTTCTCTGAACAGTTCTTTAGATATTTATTAAAAATACAATAGACACATATGATAAAGTTTTGAGTAATTTTTGTCAAATATTTTATTATATTATTTAAAAATTACTACCCGGTTTGAATTACGCTCTCACCCGAACAATTTCTGAGATAAATATTAAAGTCTTAAGTAATATTTTCGTCAAATATTTTCGAAAGAACGTTTTGACTATTTGTCAATTTTGTTAATCTATTTTCTATTGATTTGAGCATTTCTGAAATATTATACAACGATTTGAATTCGACTTTTATCTGACTAATTCTGGAAAGTCTTGTGTAATTATATCGTCAAATATTTTCTAAGGAATATTCTGACTGTTTTGGTAATTTACTTTCTATTTATCTGTAGACTTGAATTCTACTTTCAGCTGAATAATTCTTGAGATAAACATTCAAGCTTTGAGTAATTTTTCCAACAAATTTTTTATAAGGTTGAGACTATTGCAGTAATTAACATTAAGGCTAGGACATGAAGTAATTTTATCTTAGTCATAGGTAATTTTGAGATAAATTTGCAAGGTTATATGAAATATTCCTGATAATTCTTTTATCAGTCATTTTTTAAAACGCTTTCCTTCGATTTGTCTCATACAAAAGTACATAATTTAAAAATATAAATTGATTGAAGCGTTTTTTTTAAGTCATTAAATAATGCAAGTTTTAGTGACAAATTTCAAATATCCTCATATACTCCTCTAAAGAGGAAACCCTATATTTTTACATACCAAGCATAGCAAATTGAACTAATACATTACTGAAACTTTTATTATAAAGTAAACAAATACGTAGCTATAACATATGAGTGAATTAAATCGGCTCCTTAGTAAATGAATACTCCAAACGCACAGTATTCAATCTCCGACTCAATAAAGCGAAACATTGATGTTGTAAAGCGATTATCAAACGTATAAACGTGAATACTGTTATTGAATCGACCTTGTGTCGAACGAAATATTTAAATTAATGAATCGATCTCATCTCAAGTCAAGTCTCAGTAACCAGTTATAAACTGAAATTTACCCGACTTGTTCATACTAATAGTCGTTTAACCACCTACAAATAACGCGCTTTTCATTAGACGTCCCGGAGCTCGTTCGTAAGTTATTTTAAGCCTAAATTTAAAGGATTTGCTGCGAGACCAAACGAGTCGGATGCGGAACGATTCGCACAGATAAGCTGTATGCTCTAAATCCATACAGCTCTTACAAACGACGCCTGACCGAGAAATACTCGCTCGAATAATCGAACGAGAATTAAATCGCTCCGGCCGCCCGATATTATTTCCGCAACTGAAAGGATGAGTTTCCGTTCAGGTTAGCGATCCGGCGGATCATCAAAGTCATAAAAGAAGAAGAATTATTCGTGTTTTGTATATCGGTGTATGACAATAGATTTAAAAAAATATTAAACTAAAGAATAAATAATAAGAATACACCTTAGAACGCAAACAATCCAAAAGAGTGAACGAGTATACGTATCGAAATAAAACGACGTTTAATTTTACCCAGATGATTTCCACATAACGTTTTATACAGCAACATTTTACCGAATTGGTTACATGTTAATTAATTTTAAAACAGGAATTTTCTTTTTCGTATTATTAGATAGCAACAAAGTATTGCCTTTGTTGCTTTCTAATAGCTCGAAATCGTCTAAATAATTGTTTACCTATCTTGGGTCTTTCTACATTAAATCAATAGCAGATGTTAGTAGACTAGCAAGGAGTGATTTATTAATGATAACGAAATATTTAATCGTTTCAGTCTACGCAAATATGTAAAGGAGAAAAGAGGATCTCTGGAAGAAACAGTTCGATTCCAAAAATGATGTTTGTTTTAGAAAACCTGTATTCTGTGGTATATTTTGGGCTCTACATCATTACAAATAAATATAGCAAATACGTAAATAATTACAAGTAAATAATAGTAAAAAAATTATTGTTTTAATATATTTGGTATTTTTTTTTATAAGTGGTAAATATATGTGAAAAATAAGGATTGAAATAGCTTTTAAAATGAAAATGTCTATATACACACGCTTTGCTCGATATCTAGAAATAAATTTACAGTGGACGTAATAACTTAAATTTGGTATACAGTTATGTAATCGATCAACCTTGAGCAAAACTCTTGTACTCTGCACTAAGACTACAATGTTATCTAAACGAATACAAAAAGTTATTAAATTACTGATACTGTCACAAGTAAAAAAATTGCAGAATATACAGCAATAATACCTTGTAATTATTTTCAGTAAAAACAATTTTCTAAGTTCCATACCCGAAGAATCTGAACGCACCCATTTAGTTGTTCGTTTGTCAGTAAGAAACGTCCTTCTATTAGACCGGAAAGCTTCATAACCCTAATTTATAAGTATTACAAATTCAAAAATATTATTTACGATACGATTTTGAGTTTTGGGTCGAAAAAATATATAACATTAAAATTGTATACACCTAAAAGATTTTTATTTAGAAACAATGTTTTCTCCTAGATTTCTAAAATAACTCCATAATTAAACAAAGATATCTCGCAAAAAACTCTTTTAGTAGAAGACAAATGAATTTTTTGCTAAAAGATATGAATGAAAGCGCCGAAAGGAAACTTATTTTCACTGGGTCTATCTTTATAATTTTGATATTCAAGCTTACAAAATTTCTCTCCTATGTTGCATATTATGTACTTAAACAACAAACTTTGAGAATAGACTCATCCTGAGAGCTTTTAAGTTAAGTACAAAATAATTTTTTTTTTTTTTTTTTAATTTGTCAAAGTGTACATACCATTATTTTTTTTTTAAACTTCTGTCTATTTCTAGAGGTTCTTAAGAAAGTATTTTGGTATAGGGTACGATTTTTGAACCTTAAAAGATATGATAATATTTCAAGCCACAAATTGAACTGTAAACGGAACTCTTAGGGGTTGAATTTTATTTGAGGTAAATAATTATTAAAAATGTTTTAGATACATATAAAATTATTGGTCTAAAATATATTTTATTCAACATTTGACCGAGAAAAATCTTAAAATATATTCACAATTATTCCTTGTTTTCGGTACGAATTTTGGAAAATTTATTCAAATATATTTTACAATCCCAGCTGGAAAACTGTGCGATAGAACATTACAGACGTAGTTTTAACATAATCGTACCGCTTACTATTAGCCCATATACGACCACAGACTGGTTGTCAACGCGGCACTAGCTGCAAAACTCACTCCAACTCATATATGGCACGGTAAAATCAGGTTAGCCTTATGGATAGTTATCGACTAGTAACATTTCTGAGATAGAAAAGTGCTGGAGTGGCATGTTGCCATTATTTTTTATCTACACGCCAGATATGATTGCACCACACGTGGTGTAACGGAACATGTTATTGTTTCCTTATAAATTTTGATAGTTTTGTTATCAGCTTTCGTTCTACTAACTATAATTTCATTTGCTAACAGACGCTGCGTGGTACTGTATATATATTTCCTTTCTACTTGTTAATAATCCTTATGAAGTTGTCGTTTTTCACTTGGTCCAGATTTTAGTTCTTTATTTTTAATATAGTACTGCACGCCATATTTTGATATAATTACCAAAAACAGTTACTCATTTAATTTATTGCTTTTAATGTTGTGGAAAATTTGAAATCATATCTCTTTGTTAAATTTATTTACGTTTCATAGAAAAACAACATTGCTAACGTCAACGAGGTTTCGACAAATCGGTTTTTTTAAATGGTCATTGCGTATTTCGTACATCGTTAGTTCACTGCTGTCATTCTGGAAATGTCGACTTCAATGATTGGTTTTATACTTAACCGAAAGCTAAGTTAAATATAAACTCAAAGCAATAGTTGAAGCGATCTCTTTTAAACTACGACTGAGCAGGTGAAAGATTTTTTTCATTACCGAAATAATATTGAATATGAAAAAAATTTGAAAAAAAATTAAACTGTAGTAAAAAGTGGATCCTCACAAATCTAAATATTTGATGTCATAATTGTCTCAAGCAAAGGGAGATTAATTCATATAAACTGATATGGAAATTACGTCTGACGTTAATATTGGAGATGGAGAAATTTCTAATCATGTAACATTATCTAATATTTGTCTTTTACTACTACATGCAAAATGGTTGAAATTGATACATTATTCTTTTATATATTTATAAAACTAAAAGCTGATTAAAGATTTAAAATAATTTATACAATATACTCAAAAGGGTTAAAAGAAATACTGGGTTCAGAGATTTTAATATCATGGTATTCGATATTACCACCGAAAATGAAATTATATTTAATCTGAAACATCAAAATGAAGGTTTACAATAAGCTGCAACTATCTAACGTACGCAAAATGCAAATTAATGCATTTACACTAACATCCTTATTTCGCAGAGTCGCACATTTAATTGTTGAAATTTAATAAACGATTTTTAATATAATCAGTAAACTCACATTTAAAACTAAAATCGAAGTCACTATGTTATGTGCGTGTTTAAAAAATTATAATATATGTAAATATATGTAAACTATCACAACTTTTGCTAAACATGATTATACTTAAATTCACATTTTACAAAAGTCACTCCAAAGTAATAGGATTTCCTTTTGACATTATCTTTTTTCTAACGTACATTTGAAACAAGTGTTAATAGTAATTTTTGGGTATTGTTTTACACGTATTGTTATCTATTCTATCACATTTCTGCATCGTATTATTTATATAAAATTAATTAATAAAAACTAAATCTAGCCAAATCTAAAACATCTTCTATAAAAAGTAGACTCAGTTCGTTAATAGTCATAGATACATGAAATTTTAGGAACTCCATCACTTCATCTGTATTAGCGAATAACGAGGGGATTACAATACCATACTTTGTTTCAAAAAATAATATATTTTTCCTAATTTAAACATTGTTCGAAGCTATTAAGAACCTTTGTACCACCACCACCAACCTTTTAATTTTTACTGATAACCATGAGAAATGCACATAAATAGTAAAATCTTGCCCAAACAGCCCTCTTGATACCGCAAGCGTCACTGACTTTTCTATCCACCCCTTTCTTTTACATAACTATACAAAAGACAGTTACTCAAAAGCAATGGATGCGTGTCCCTATAACTTTAAATGACAACGGCACGGCACAATTTTACGGTTTAATGGAAAATTAAAGTGTGCAGGGTTGTACTGAGACCCTTTTAATTTTCCATCTTTGGTAACGACGTGCCGTAGACGTCAGCAATGTACGGGCGTTAGAGATTATTGTTAAGACCAATCAACTATTATACAATGAAAATAAAATAAAATTAAAATAAAATGAAAAACATGAGTGAGAATCACCACTCCCATTTTTCATTTTATTTTCATTCATTAATAATGTAAACCTCCCAGCTTATAATGTAAATACCGTAACATAATAGCCTATTAACATAATAAATAATTTTCAAAACCACGACTTAATGAAAATTATTACTAAATGATAGTTCGGTAGAACCGTAAAAACCTAAACAACTAATAACAAGGCGGCAATATTACTGCAGTTAATATCCGAATAGAACCTTAAATCGCTCGGCTTTCATTTTCGATGCTGTGTATTACGATTTACATTATGTATTACGTTTCATATGACATGATATCTTTAATTTTTTTGTAATTCTCTATTTAATACCGATTTTTAATCATAATCCCGCCAATATTTGTATTGCCTCACTTCGCCTGCTCCTTAAGCTTTTCATTACGACACCAAAATCAACTTCCTAGCTTTTCCACTACAGTAATTTTTAACTTTACCCAACGCTAATTCACAATAATAACGCGCATGCACTTACACTAATCCAATGACATCACAGACAAAATAAATACTACAAATCGAACGTAAACCGACATACTCTATTTGTTGTAGGCTCCATCATTGTGCAGGCGTTACTAGTCTAATATTTAAATCGAAATCTGACGGTATTTTGTAAGACTAGAAAGTTCGACCACCTGTTACTATACTTAACGAGGGAATAGACGTTTTCACACGAATAATCAAGAGTTTTAATTTTTAACCGAGTTAAATGATATTATTAATCGATATTACGAAGTTATGCTCATACCAACGATTAAACTCTACTGGTGGTATAATCGATGGTATGATGGACATAATCTAACATAACAACGGAAGTTGCGGTTTTATTTCATATGTTTCCCAACATTCATCTCTCATCATGACATTTAAGAAGACGTTACACCATGCCAAACCGAGGTTGGCGTTTTTAGCATAATTATTGCACACGATTAATAGCGCAGCTGGTTGAAGTGGAGTGCTCAGAGATATTTAAGTGCTGTGTGTAACTGACGTCAATCGTCAGTCGTTTTTTATCAATATCTGAGAGCAATTACGCAATGCAATTTGTTATCCGAGATATTTATATTTTTATTAATAGACAAACACCTTCCCTTACCCAACGATTTCGCACAATCACCACACCGTCAACCTGGAAGGGAACTCAACGTTTCCGTTATGGAAATAATATCGTGCGAAATGAGGCCGCTGCACTTGCTGACGTCATTTTTAGTATCGAAATAATATTAATATTTCTTTTCAAATCAAACTGTTTTCATTTGAAATTGAAAATGAAAGGAAATACTGATAATATTTCGATACTAAAAATGACGCCAGCAAATATTAAATCACTCCGGCCTCATGTCGCCCGTATTATATATATATATATATATATATATATATATATATATATATAGACACTTATATATATATATATATATATATATATATATATATATATATATACACACATATATAAATATACTATCGTTGGACTAAACGCATCCCTATATAATACCTGTTTTAGTAAATTGGAATCAAAGACTTAATAGAATATTATTTCTATTATTGGAACAAACATAAACACAAAGTAAATATTTAAAATACCTTTAGTTTCTTTCTCTATTACTGGGGAACATCGAAATGTACATATGCGAATACTTTGCAGATTCTTTAGAAGTTTTCTCAAATGGTATATAAATAAATTACGTCAGCGGGGATACCCTGTTTCAATTATTAGTTTTAACCAATTATATCCTTCACAATATTGTAGTTAAGTGAGTTATTAAATTTCTGCTATTTTAATCATTTTGTTACTCCTTGTAATGCTCTTTTGTATCTTTTTAAATATATTATAACAGTAAATGTAACGATATTGTTAAATAAATTTTTCGATTTAATATATTTATATACTTATTTAACAATTTTCAAACAACAATACATATTCCTTCTGCTACACGGCCATCTTTCATAAAGCTAAATATTATAACATTCAACATTGTTTAAATATCTTAATATACAAAAAACGGTCGGAATTGGTGAAATATTCATTAAATCATATTTAATGGATGTAGACAAATTGATAAAAACAATAAAACAATTTAGTCTGCACGCCAATGTTAAATTGGAAAATTACTTGCTATTTTTGGAAAATACAGTGATTATTTAATTTTCTTGATAAATGTATTTACGATAATACTAATTTTAAAATTTGGCCTGATAGTTCGCCTTATTGGCAAGGTGATAATTTTTGAAGCCGGTTAGGTTTATACGTCGTAACTACAATCTTTAATAACTAAAAGAAAATCAATAAATTTTACACCATTATGAGTCCTTAAATAGCAGCCTAACCTTAATTCAAATCAAATTCTCTTACTTTGAAGTAATCAAAACCTTACGCGATACGTTTATACTAACAGTCATTTATCCACCTGCAAGTAACACATTTACCATTAAACGTTCCAGAGTTCGTTCACAAGTAATGTTAAGATAAATGATTCGCCAGATGAGCTAGCTGCTCTAAATCCTCTCCTCTTCACAAATGACGCCAGCAAGTATTAAATCACTCCGGCCTCATATCGCCCGATATTCCTTACGGAAACATTGAATTCCCTTACAGGTTGATGGTACGGTGATCTTGCGAAATCGTTGGGTAAGGGAAGGTGTTTATGATTAATGAAAATATAAATATCTTGGTTATCAAAACACATTCGGTGATTGCTCTTGGATATAGATAAAAAAAATTGACGTCAGTTACACACAACCCTCAAATATCTCAGAGCGCTCCACTTCAACCGGTTGTGCCACCAATCATGTCCAATAGGCCAAAGTAATTCCTTTTTTATGTAAGTCGTCTAATCTATAAAATAATTAAAGTTAATTTTTTTTATGAAACTATAGTTATGCTCTGTTTAAACAACGTAAATCGTCGGTTTGGCAAAGTGTAATGTCTGGTTAAATGTTATGATGAGAGATGAATGTTGGTAAAAATGTACAATAAAACCGTTACTTCCGTTGTTATATTAGGTTATGTTCATCCCATTTAAAGCAACGAGTGGAGTTAAATCGATGGTATGAGCATAACTTCGTAAGACAAATGACTATTTAACTTCGCTAAAAATTAAAACTCTTGAGTATTGATGTGAAAATATCTATTCCATCGTTAAGTATAATGACAGGTGGTCGAACTTTCTTGTGTTACAAAATACCGTCAGATTTCAATCGCTAATAACTACGAAACTAGTAATGATTGAGCCCACAACAAATAGAGTATGTCTGTCCAGGTCTGTTGTGTAATATTCATTTTGTCCGTGATGTCTTTGGATTAGTGTAGGTGCATGAGCGTGATTGCTGTGGATTAGCGTTATAGTAAATTACTGTAGCGGAAAGATTAGTAAGTTGATTTTGGTGTCGTTATGAAAATCTTGAGGAGCACTACTAGTAGCCAAAGTAAGACAATAAAAGTATTGTTGGGATTATGATTGAAAATCGGTATTAAATAGAGAATTACAAAAATTAAAAATGTCGTCTCATATGAATCTTAACATATAATACATATCGTAATACACAGCGTCGAAAATGAAAATTTAGCTAACCTGTCAGGTACACAGCTTTCAACGATAGCCCAAACGTATGGATCGTGTACAGAAAACAGTGACAATGTAGAGATCGATGGCAACGTGACAGCGCCAGAGGAGTATGTATTGCGATCACCAAATATCGTCGTGTTGTCAACGTCAGCAATAATGAGCGTACGTTAAAGGAGGGTGCTATCGTACATTATAATGTTATTGTGAGCACGAAACCGCACGTGCAATCGAAGCTTGTAGCACATGCTACAGCTCTGCTGGATTCATATTGGAAGACGCACTGCAAACATATCTATTGGGCGCGACAAACACAAGCATAAGCGAGAGTAGTTTTAAGAGAGATTTGTAATGAAATTCCATGTTAATGCGAAATACTTGTCATGATTTTATTCTGATACTTTCAATAAAAATCTACTGTGCGGATACGTACTACGCTTTTCGGAGTTCTTTTTTCTTGGCCGAGCTGAGTGATTTAAGGTTCTATTCCTATATTAACAACAGTAATATTGCCGCCTAGTTATTAGCCGTTTAGGTTTTTACGGTTCTACTGAACTGTCATTTAATAGTAATTTTTTTCCGTAGTTGTTTTGAAAATTCTTTATTAAATTAATAGCTTATTACATCATTGTATTTACATTATAATATGGTAGATTTACATTATTAATGAGAGAAAATAAAATGAAAAACGGGAGTGGTAATTATCACTCAAATTTTCCATTTTACTTTAATTTCATTTTATTTTCATTTCACTGTTTTATTCTTGACCGGTCTTAACAATAATCTCTAACGCTCGTACATCGTTGACGTCTACGGCATGCCGTTATCACAGACGAAAAATTAATTATCTCCGCACAACTCTATGCACTTTACTTTTCCATTAAACCGTAAAATTGTGCCGTGCCGCTGTCATCCAAAATTATGGGGACACCCGTCCATTGCTTTTGAGTCCCCATTGCTTTTGTCTTTTGTACAATTAAGTAAAATAAAGGGGATAGTTATAAAAATCAAATTCACGCTCGCGTTACCAAGAGGATGTTTATGCAAGATTTTACTATTTATGTGCATTTCTCATGGTTATCGTTGGAAAATATAAAGGTTGGTGCGTTTCAGTTGTTTATAAAGGTTCCTAATGGCATTGAACAAAGTTTGAATTAAAAAAAAATGTTATTATTATTGAAACGAAGTACTTTTATTGTAATCCAATCGTTATTCTCTAATACGGATGAAGTGATGGAGTTCCTAAAATGTCTAGTGTCTTTAACTTTTGACGAGTTGTGTCTACCTTTTATAGAAGAAGTTTTAGATTTGGCTAGATTTAATTTTTATTAATTAATTTTATGTAAATATAGACACAAAAATGTAAAAGAATGAATAAAAATATGTGTAAAATAAGATCCAAAAATTACCATTAACACTTGTCTAAAATGTACTTTAGGAAAAAGGTGAAGCTTACTTTGGAGTGACTTGTGTAAAATGTGATCTAAACTATAACCATATTTAGCTCAGGTTGTGAAAATTAAATCCTTTTAGCTAGTACAATATTTAAGAAATCGCAATTCGATTTGTAACAAAAGACATTTTTAAACATGTTTGCAATTTTTTTTCTACTTATAATATTATATATGAAATGATAGTGGTTGATACTTATTTTCTAAATTATTTGACAACAAAACTTCTACATGATCCATAAAATAAATATAATACAAGTATGGAATACAATACAAACTGGTATATAAATCTAATCATCTTCATGTTAAATAATTGTTTTTCCAATATTTTTTAATACAAAATTTTCTTCTATCAACATATTATTCATCTACTTAATATAGATATAAAAGAAATTAAAGATATTCATGTCACTATTAATCAACTTTTTCATAAACATTTAATTAAATCTCTCGCTGACTGCGCTATTTTTTGAACACTGAAATATGAAATTTTGTAATCATTGAATTCTCTGGTGCTTTAGGACCCTCGCGGTTATATGATTTGACTACTTTTTTGTTCAACTCATTCACCAAATTAAGTGCAAATTATAAGATTAGAGCGGTAACAACCCAAAATTGGATTGTTATATATATTGTCACAGAAGCTAGAATAAAATGGACGGAGACAGTATCAATAGCTTTTATCAGCGAAGAAGCTGAACAAAGGAGGAAAAATTGATTGTCCCCTAAAATAGAAGTTTTGATCGACAAAGCCCTGCTATCAATTGTGGGATCTAACTTTATTTTTTATTATCCCTCAGCCAACAGAACAAAACTGCCTGTATTTAGTACATAAAAGAACTAACATAATAGAATTACGAGCAAATTTCTCTGCAGTAGTCATTTAATTAAATTAACGTCATGTAAGATCGGTACACTAAAATTATTCTTTTGTCCACGCAAAGCGGTTTCAATGAAAATTTAATGTGGTAAAATTTTTTTCCCTAGACATGATAAAATGTCCATACATTCAGTTTCGGGTTCCATAACATGTTTTATTCTGATTAAAACTATGTTATATATTTATGTACGAAAATGATACGGACAGACGGAAAATGTATTTGAAGAGAGATGTTTGAAAATTTCGGTTTAGGGTAGTCACCAAAAAAAAATGGAATTTAAAATATGTCACATTTCAACTTTTTTGTCTTGCGTTCGAAAATTCAACGTCGTTTTAATGAGCTGAAACTCTAGATCGTGTTTTACATATATAAAGTGTTCTATTCGACCAAGACTTTGAAATTTCCATTTATCTCTTGTTACTTTATTTTCTGTAATATATTTTCTACTCATCGTAAAAAGAAGAAAGTTTTCCGGTATGGCGAGTTGTAGATATTGTTCTGTCATTCCGGCCATATATTAGGTACAGCTGAGGTTTAACTCTATTATGGATCAATCCGTCTGAGTCGAGGCGGTTTTCTAAAAGTAAAATTCCTCTTTATATAATGAAAGAATTTATATAAAATACAAAATCATAAAGAATCACTCCATAAAGACGCACATCATAAAGAAGTCACTCCATATATAACATTGACTTACTTCCAGATTTAGATGAAGTAATATTCGTTTCAAGAATCGTAGAAGTAACGTAGGAAATAATTTATGATGTAAATATTTTTAGGAAAAACTGTTTTTTTGAGAACAGTTAAAGGTAGCACATATAAGCTTAGTTAAACATTTGTAGGAAAGATTTTGCACTTGTTAGTAACCAGTCAAAAAAAATTATACAAGGATATATTGATGAAAAATTAGACTATTAGTATAGATGTTCCATCGGTTCATTTTCTTAGAGTGTTTTTAATGGTAAATGACAGTTTGAAAGTTAAATAAATCGTGTATGCCTTACACGTTCAAGTGCACTTTCATGGTAAATTTTGCTATTATTAAAGTTTTGGAAGATCTTATAAATATTTTTACAATTTGATAAGCACTTGATTCAATAGCTGATTAATATTTTACAAAATGCGAGAGATTTTTTCAGTCAATATATTTTTTAATAATTTAAACCATTTTATGTTTTTATAAATAATATTAAACGTTCAATAAGTTTTTAGAAATATTCAGAAACTTAACGCATAAATTCACTTATTTCAAAACATCTATTTAAAAAAAAGAATTGATATTTCACATCGCTCCATGTACCATGTCATTATCTGTGCGAATCGTTCCGCATCTGACTCATTGGGTCTCGCAGCAAATACTTTACATTTACGTTTAAAATAACTACGAACAAGCTCCGGGACGTCTAATGAAAAGCGCGTAATTTGCAGGTGGATAAACGACTATTCGTATGAACAAGTCGGGTAAATTTCAGTTTATAACTGGTTACTGAGACTTGACTCGAGATGAGATCGATTCATTAATTTAAATACTTCGTTCGACACAAGGTCGATTCAATAACAGTATTCACGTTTATACGTTTGATAATCGCTTTACAACATCAATGTTTCGCTTTATTGAGTCGGAGATTGAATACTGTGCGTTTGGAGTATTCATTTACTAAAGAGCCGATTTAATTCACTCATATGTTATAGCTACGTATTTGTTTACTTTATAATAAAAGTTTCAGTAATGTATTAGTTCAATTTGCTATGCTTGGTATATAAAAATATAGGGTTTCCTTTTTAGAGGGGTATATGAGGATATTTGAAATTTATCACTAAAACTGACGTTATTTAATAACTTAAAAAAACGCTTCAATCAATTCATATTTTTAAATTATGTACTTTTATATGAAACAAATCGAAGGAAAGCGTTTTAAAAAATGACTGATAAAAGAATTATTAGGAACTGAAAATCAAATTATCTGTAATAGGTATATTTTGTATTACCTTGAAAATTTATTATAGATTATATTTCTTTATTATAATGGTAAATTTACTACAGTAACAACGTTTATATCTCAAAATTACCCCTGACCAAGATAAACTTACTTCATGTCCTAGCCTTAAATTTAATTACTGCAATAGTCTCAACCTTATAAAATATTTGTTGGAAAAATTACTCAAAGGTTTAATGTTTATCTCAAGAATTATTCAGCTAAAAGTTTAATTCAAGTCTACAGATAAATAGAAAGTAGATTAACAAAACAGACAGTCAGAATATTCCTTAGAAAACATTTGACGAAATAATTACACAAGACTTTAATGCTTATCTCCAGAATTATTCAGATAAAAGTCGAACTCAAATCGTTGTATAATATTTCAGAAATGCTCAAATAAATAGAAAATAGATTAACAAAACTGACAAATAGTCAAAACGTTTAGTTAGTTAGTCAAAACGAAAATATTTGACGAAAATATTACTCAAGACTTTAATATTTTTCTCAGAAATTGTTCGGGTGAGAGCATAATTCAAATCGGGTAGTAATTTTTAAATAATATAATAAAATATTTGTTGGAAAAATTACTCAAGACTTTAATGTTTATCTCAAGAATTATTCAGCTGAAAGCTTAATTCAAGTCGTTGTAGTAATTTTTGAGTAATACTGAAATAAATAGAAAATAGATTAAAAAAACAGACAGTCAAAACATTCTTTAGGAAATATTTCACAAAAATTACTCAAAACTTTTTCATATGTATCTAATGTATTTTTAATATGTAACTAAAGAATTGTTCAGAAAGTTTAATTCAAATCGTTGTAATAATTTTTAAGTAATGTTCAAATAAATGGAGAAATAGATTAACAAAAAGGAGATATGGTCAAAACGTTCCTTAGGAATTATTTTAAAGGGACAATATGTAATTTAACTTTTAATTGCAATACAAAAGGAGTAATATTTTAAAAATCTTAATCTAATCGGCATAGTAATTTTTGCATGATAACCAAAGAATCGAATAACCAGACAAAAAGAAAGACATACGAAAATGAAAAAGAAAAGAAATATTTTGTGTTCAGAGGAGCTAAATGTCATATTTCACTAATTATTTAAAAAATATTTAATGTGCGTTGACATTTCTGCTACTTATTTTAATAGTATAAATCAATTCTAAGCTTAACTTGCTTTTCTTCAAGCTGGGTAAATTAATTAGTTTAGGAAATATTCTGGGATTCTTGTGTGAATCAATTAAAATCGCATTTTTTTTAACCGCGTATACGGAAAGATACAGATGGGGTCTAGGTCATGCTATTGTGCGATCCTTACGCTGATTGTTTGAGTCCTTAAGCGGGATCGTGTCGGAATGTTCTGCGTTACGCCCATAAAACTGTATTTATTCAGATTCATAATTTTTTTTGGTTCAGATATTAGACTGCATACAGAATTTCATCATCATGAATGGTGTCTGATAATTACTTTAATGTTACGAACGCTTAGTATTTGTGATAAACATGATGTATAAAACTATAAAAAAAAATCACGAAATACATTATTCTAGAAAATTATTTTAACACTGCGAATGGATACTATTCATGATAAACATTAACTTAAGTTCTAGGTGTAAAACAAATATATACATATATATATATATATATATATATACATATACATACATATATATATATATATATATATATACATATATATATATATATATATATATATATATATATATATATATATATATATGGTGGAGGCAATGCGGATACAGCATTGCCTCCACCAAATAGAGTTGCCGTAACCTTATCTTGAAACGATTCGGCGTATTTTTTTAATTTCCGTTACTTTAGTCTGGATAACACGTCAGTTCTGAAATTTTCAGAATAGGAAGTAGTTTTTAAGATTATATGATATTCTAAATTTCATCTGTTCACTCTTTTTACTTTCATTTTTAATAATACGTTGAGTTTATTGATTTAGCAATTCATTTACTAATTATCAAAAACTTCGAATGATTTCCATAACTCTAGAAAGCTGAAATTTGGTACATAGATTAGGTTCAGCACACAACTAAAGTAGATAGTGGTTACTTTCCATCTCCACTCCTTTCTAGTTGGAAGTGTATGTATGTGTCAATAAGTAAAAAAAGATGTAGTGTTCTAGATATTGGAAAATTTGCCATGCTGACTAGATTAACAGAATACAAGCAATGAGGGAAAATCTTAAACTTATGGCTTTATTACTCTACAAAACCTCAAAACTAGCTATGTAAAATTAAAAACTATCCCATATTTGCGGGAAACCAAAATTTGGTGGGTGTCTGAAAAGCCGAATGTGATGATATTTTCAAAAGATAAGACAAGTATTGACTATATTTGGTGTTCATTTTTTAGAAATTCATTATTCGCAATTAAATGAAACTACGTGTTGTAGTATTATTTCTACTTTCTTTTAATTCTTTATTACGACCATAGGTTTCGTTGTATTACAATATCTTCAAGCGGGCTATTAGCAAAGATTTTTGCTTATTGTCCACTTGAAGATTCGTGTCAACAAAACCTACGTCGTGGTGAAGATCTTAAAGTAAGTAGAAATAATAATACATTACGTAGTTTAATTTAGTTGTGGATAAAATAGCATTAATTAATCTTGAAAAGGAATCCATAGCGTTGAAAAATTGCAAGTATCTGAAAAAAGCAGGCATGATCATTTTTATTTCATAAAACAAAATGAATTCAAATAGTATAGAAAAACAACTAATTAACTCCATATTTACATAATGTAAAGAAATAATATAAAATATTTTAGGGACCTATCTTTTTGACCGACCAAAAAAGGCAGAAGATTGCGGAGTGTGAAAGGAAACTCTATTAATAAACAAACCGGACGCGGGTAGACGCATGACGACAGGTACATTTATCGGTTTTGTTTTTGTTTATTTCTCTAGCAAAATTATAATTAATTCCTGCTTGAAATTATGAAAATTATATAAAGTTCTATGTTAACATTACATATACACATTTTACAATATTTAAAGTGCTTTGTGTGGTAGTTTGGGTGCTGATAGTTATCAAGTAGGAATTCTTTATTATTAAAGAGTAAGAAGATAACTGTGAAGTCTCCTTGAGTAGTTAGCAGAGATTCGGACATAACTAGGTTGGTATTCGGTGATATACGTAAATACTTAGGAGTAAACGTAAATATTTAAGTTTAATAAATACAAAACAAATCTAATATGAAACATAACAGTCGAAAAAAACCATTAATCTGACACATATTTTGGATTAGTTTACAGTAGAGCCAGAAGAATGTTCCTGTCAGGAAACGCAAAATATGCGGCAGCTTAATGATTTTACAGTTATGGAAATGTTACTGCCTACAAAATTAGGAATTGCTATGCAAGAATACCTTCGCATGTATTGAGGTCTTTTCGCAACATTTAATTATTCCGCGGTCTAATTGCTAATCGTCCAATGTCCTATCAATATCTCGATGGGCACAATTTGTCTATTTCCGGCTAGAAATATGTATCAGCTACTAAAAAAAGCTGAGTTATGGGCGAGTCCCAATCGAACGTTTAAAATTCGAACAAAAGACAGTATCGACTGCCCCAAATTTATCAAAATAATAGTCGTAAAAGGTATTTTACACATTCGTGAGCCATCCATCATGAAACATACTTCTATGACAGAAGGATAAGAAGATATAATAGTTATTAAACAAGGATCTAGAATATTGCTGCCACAAAACTTAGACATAATATGAGGTCTAATTATTGGTGCGATAGAAAATAAAATCTTAAAGGTAAAAAGGAGACAAGAATCCCAATGTCGTGAAATATAAGTTGAACCAGAAAAATAAACATATCCGACAATTAATAGAGTAATAATTTCCAATATACCATAATGCCTAGAACAATAACGCCACCTACAGGAACTAAGAGTTTAGTTTAAATAATTATTATCGATTTATTGACCTCTTTTGGGCAGGCTTACATAGGGCTATTGGGTTGGGTAAGTCTAAGCTGAATTTATGTGATATTAAACAGATAAATTCGGCTTAGACCTGACTTCAAACACAAAAATATTATGTACCATGGCTGAGTATAATCAAATATTGTCTGCGTTCCAGCCAGAGTACTTATAATTAAAAAAGAATTATGGTCAAATTCTTATAATTAATTAACAAGGAAAAGAAGAATGGGTAAAGAGTGTGTTATAAAGAGTTGCTAGGATTTAGAAAACAGAAAAACATTCCCATAAGAAACAATAAGGTCAAGTGTCGTGATTACATAACAGTATAATATGATTATAATCAATAGAGTTAGGTAAAATTAACTATATTTATACCGCTTTCTGCCTTTCTAAGAGTTTCTTTTGGTACCGATACAATATCATTTATGGGAATAATGAACCAATTTATTTTGGGGCGTGACCTGGAGGAGATCTATGACCAGCAGTGAAATGATGTTAATTATAAAAATTAAATGATTAGTAAGATGTTGCATATCAGTTTTATTATCTTACATATCGTCGGCCTAAAATGTTAACCTGCTAAGTCCATTTTTGGTCAAAAATTACTTTTTTGTGCTATTCGTAAATTCATACAATTTTACACCTTATAGTTAAGACGTAAAGAACGATAATCATTTTTAAGGTGCTAAAAATGAAGTCACGTAAACCTGCTTAATACCAACTGTCAAATTTCTAAGGATAATTCCTTCCAAGTCCCCATTCAGCGGCCATTTTGTTTGGAGAACGGCATTAGATTAACGTGTTACAATTTCGCGCTAGTTTATTTTAATTTTACGGTGAGAATTCGTTAAGTTTTGTGGTGTCATAGCATTATTCATGAAAGGTAAGTTTTAATTTACTGCTAGAGTAAGTATTAAATAATGCATTCATGTTTTAATACGTAATTTGATCCCTAACCTATAATGTATGGACTTGACAGGTTTACGTATTAAAAGATTTTTGCTTGTTAAGGAGTTAGCTAATTATCAGTTGTCATTTCTAGAATATAATTAACAACAAATTAATCCGACTGCTTAATTAATAAATTAACTAATTAATAAAATTTAATTTTTTAAACCATTTTTTTATTTGTTGGGTACTTAGGCTTAATGCAACGCCGTTAAACATTATGGTTTATTTATTATTATTTTTATTACAGAATGTATCGGGGTAAGAAATTGGTTGGTCTTGTTACCGACTTACAAAAAATACAAGAAGACGAGCCGAAAATAAGTAAATCCTTTGAGACTGAACAGAATAATAATTATCAGATTTTAGAAAATGTTCAGTTTGAATTTATTCATGAATTAAATAATTCTGGAGTCGAAAACTTAAACAATGAAAACTATGAAACAGATTGCAATTTTACTTTACAGACAAGTGATACAACTGGTTTGATTTTAGAAAATACTGTGAGTTCAGATTACCTCGACAGTCTCAACGTTTTTCCTAGTAAAATTTCGGAAGATGTTTTTAGTACAGAAAATAGATCGACACAGAAACTCGAGATTGATGGTACCGATATTCTCCACAGCCAAGTTTCTGTTAACGAGTCTAGTGCTGCAGCAAGTATATCTCAATTGGAAAGCCATTTTGATAGCAGTATTCTTCCTGTCGAAGTTTCAGCCGATGAACCTTGTCTAAAGAACAGGTCAGATATGGCAACCCATTCTGATGTAACCAATATTTTCCCTAGCCAAGTGCCTACAGAGAGTATAATGATAAACAATTCTACCGATGAAACTTGCGCGATAACCAGATCAATATTGGCAATCAATCCTGATCCTCATATCTCAGATGAAAGTGATATTGGCAGAAATTTGGTAGGTTATTCTGATACTGATTCAGCATCTAGTGTTCAAATAACAAAATCGAAAAAGCGTAAGAATCGAAATCGAAATCGAAAAAGTTCTCGATTCCAAGTAGATAAGACTGAATGGTTTGCTGAGCAAAATAGAAAAAGAAGAGAGAGAGGTGAAAAATACTTAGGTCGGGAGAAAAAAGATGGTTCTTGGAATTATACGAAGCCAAAAGAAGAACGAGCAATGAAATCAAGGTGTTCCTGCAAGATATCAAAATATAGTACATTGAAATGTGAAACTATTGATGAAAGTACCAGAAAGCAACTTTTCGCTAGATTTTGGAATCTTAATTGGGGAGAAAAAAAAACGCTAGTCAATGATTGGATAACTACAAAGCTAGCAGCAAGACCTCGTAATCGGAAAAATACTGACTCGACAAAAAGAGCAAATTCGTTTGTGTATCACCTCAAATTAAATGGAGAAAGTGTAAAAGTATGCCGTAAAATGTTTTTAAATACTTTGGGGATAGGGAGATGGACAATACTTCATTGGAAAACTTTAGCAAATAATCCTTCTAGAACTCCCAATACTTACAGAGACAAGACAAAGCAGAAACCGAACACCGAAGAAAAGAAAGCATTGTTGGAATTTTTGGAGTCCCTCCCTGTAATGGAATCCCATTATTGTAGGTCAAAATCTCAAAAATTGTATCTCTTACCAGAATGGAAATCTAAAGAAGCTATTTACAATTTTTATGTTAATGATTGGTGCAAACAGCGAAATTCGAAATCTTTATATCAATTTGCACATTTTCAAACTTGTTTGAAGAAAAGAGATACGCATTGTTTAGGCCCAAGAAAGATGAGTGCGAAAAATGTGCTTGCCATAAAGTAGGAACAGTTTCAGACGCAGAACATCGGCAACATATAGAAAGAAAAGAACACGCTAGAGAAGAAAAAGAACGGGACAAAAATAGTAAAAAATATATATTTACAGTGGATTTAAGGCAGTGCTTATGGCACCAAAATCAAACGTGAGCACTTTATACTATAAGACGAAACTTCAAGTTCACAACCTGTGTTTCTTGAATATTAAAAATAAGGACGGATTCTGCTTCATATGGAATGAGGCAGAAGGTGGTTTGAATGCTGAGGAATTTGCTTCCATTTGGGTAGATTTTTTGGAAAATACAGTAATACCAGTGATTAATACCGACGAAAACAATGACAGTAAAACTATAATTATATACAGTGATGGTTGTACGTATCAAAATAGAAATTGTGTACTATCCAATGCATTGTTAAATGTTGTTTTGAGGCATAAAGATATTACTATAGAACAAAAATTTTTGGAGGTTGGGCATACTCAAATGGAAGCAGACTCCATGCATTCCACAATAGAGCGTTATGTAAAAGATAGGGTAGTGAATGTACCTGCCGAATACATATCCATCGCAAGACATGCGCGCAGATGTCAGACGCCATACGAAGTAAAGTATCTAAATCATTGCTACTTTAAAAAATTTTATAAGGTTCAGTTCTATAAGAGCATTCGTCCCGGAAGATCTAAAGAGGATCCTAAGGTTACAGATATTAGGGCATTACGCTATGAACCAAGTGGACAAGTATCATATAAAATTACCTTTAAGGACGAATGGACCTCTTTACCTCAAAGAAAATCTTCACAGGTTAAATCTTGTACAACTGATGAGTTAACTCAACTGCATGAAACAAGGCGAAAAATAACTGCACGCAAATATGAGGACTTGCAACAGATTAAAAGGATATTACCTTCAGACTACCAAAAATTTTTTGATGATTTACCTCGCGAGTAGCGTCATCTTAAATGATTTTAAGCAAATGGCTTAAAATCATTTAAGATACAAGATGTTAAAATTACTTTCAATTACCTATTTTATGTTCTTGTTGATTATTCCGTTTTCTAAAGCTAACATAAGAATGCAATTGTGCAGTTAGGTATCCATAATTTTATAGAATTTATCTAGTGCCTTTGTCATTTTGTGATAAATAGATAATAAAAGATCTCTTAGCATTGTGATAACTTGATTGATTTTGTTCAGTTTATTATTTTAGGGAATGGTAAATTAAAAAATTTAAAAAAAAAAAGAAATAAAGTGTCTTGGTTGATTGTATGTTAATTCATAGTACAATAATACTATGATTTTATATTTTTGTCTGATGAATACGTACTAGAAATGTTAAAGTAAGAAATTATAATTTAGAATACATAAAATAAAAAGAGTTATAAGCACTTTCTACTTTGTTTTATTTAAACTAATCTAATTTAAAACATTCAAAGTGGCAAATACCTAAACTGCTTAGTCCTAAACTCATACTCAGCTATAAAAAGAAAAAGAGACAAATCCATGAAAGTACATATTACTCTAAAACTAAAGCATATTTTTCACTTTGTATACATTCAAAAAATCAAATAAATTTATTTTCATCTACCTTATAAAAAAAAACAAACAAAAATTATAATTTCTCAAAATTATTAAGTTTTTTTATCGTCCTGTAAATTTTGATAAAATGGACTTAGCAGGTTAACATTTTAGGCCGACGATATATCATTTTAAATTTAGCTTGCAGCCTGTATAAATTAGCTACCTAATGTTGTAAATATTTGAACCAAAGCAAATGTGGCGCTGTCATGATCGAATATGTTTCATATATTTTCCAATATTTTAATGCTTCAACTTTGCGTCATTAGAGAAATGAATATGTCTTTCAATCACTAGAAGTATTTTTGCAGTTTTATTTATTACATTACGGTGTAATATTTGTAATACGGTGTAATCTTTGGATATTGAATTCCACCTATAATTTAATATTTTTTATTGAAAGACTGATACATAATTGAAATTTGATATCCGTTATCGATTAGTTAGGTATGTATGCAAATGTTGCTTTTTTGCGCAGAGTTTAGTATTTAATTGTTAAGTGGATTAATATAAATCAAACAAAAATTAACGACATATAACGAAACAATAGTTGAGACGAACTGAAAGTATTAATTCACCATTTTAATTACATTATGTACAAAAAAATGCAGAACATGACTGGAAAATATGAGAAGTTTATAAAAATAAATATTCCAAGACCTTTAACTCTAAGGGCGTGAATCAAAGTTAAGAGAACAAAGCGAAATGCGACACCGCTTCCGATTTTGAGTTGAGCGAAGCCAACGCACGATGTATAGGTGATCGCACATGAATATTGGTGCATCTGAGATATGAAACTGTCAGTTAAATTTATCTCTATACATCATCTTTATTAGTTGCATATATTTATTCATAATCCTATTTGTTCCTTATTATAATGAATTATAGGTTTACTGATATCATGCTTTAGTCACTAAAATGTTATTATTTTTATATGATAACAAGTAAAAGAAGAAAGGGTAAGGTATAGGCTAGTTATTGTGAGTATAAGTGATTTTTATAAAACCGATTAAAATCCTACCAAAAATCGTATATTTTAATTTGCACATTATTATTTATATAAAATTGATTAGTTTTGTTATAAGCGTATATAATTGATTACTTTTCAAACAGCATCAAAATATTATTTTACTCGTAATGATTGTGCCATTCTAAATATAAGATGATGAATATAGATCCGTTAATCCAATAAGATCAGAATATTTAAATAAAATAAATAAATAATATTTAAATATTTAAGGATAAAAATATTTAAGCTAACCTTTCGTTTTTTTTATCGAAGCCAGTGTAAGAAAGGTTTCTCTTCAAAAGAAAACAGCTTCCCGCATTCGCGCTAAGTACACAAACAAAATTCAAAGATTTACTTAAATCTAGGTCAAATTTTTACGTTACTGCAAAACACTGATTGAAAATATCGACTTACCCCGAAAAACAAACTGCGTGGTTCAGCTAAACGTTGCGCTTGACATTATTCAATTCCGCGCCAGTATTACGTTTCGCGAGTAAAAGTTGCAAAAGTAAACAAAGCGTACGTAGCGAAGGGTTACCCGAGGCTTTTGTCTCTTTAGTAATCCGGAAGCGGAAATATTGGAAAGATTTACTTCCGGCTTTGCCAAGTGATTAGCGGTACTCCGGCTATATAGGTGTTCAATATATTGGTGGACGTAGCAATCGATGAGAGTAAATGTTGTGTTCCCCGTTTCAAAGCTAATTACCAAATTCGCGTCTTAACGAGTTTTTATACCTGCCATATTGAAATCGTTCGTCATATGTGGTAAAATAATTAGTTAACACGAGAGTATCCTTAAAGTTTAATAAATGGCTTATATGATAATAAAATAATAATTGAAGTCTGGAAATAAAAACAAAAATCTGTCAGATCCCAGTAGAACTCACACTGTGAGTTTCCATACACATCTAGGCGCTTATAAGCATTTAAGGGTATACAATATTTATATTAAAATATCCACCAATATTAATTGTTCACAAAGTCAATGTATTGATTACTTAACCTTTGAAACGGGCGGGAAATGTTACTTATTTCAAATACTATAAGTTAATGATAATTGCATACATATTTCTATAACTTTTATTTAGGTTTCTAATATTCCTACTTTTTCATAATTTTAGATATAATACATGGTGTTCGACAAGGCTACTCACTCTCGTGTCTGCTTTTTAAATACTGCACTAGAAAAAGCTATTGGGGATTCACATATTAACACTAGGGGTACCACCTTTTACAAACCAGTTCAGATCCTAGCGTATGCTCATGATATTGATATAATTGCTAGAAACCTACCAGCCTTGAGAGAGCCCTTTCTGTCTTTGGAGATAGCTGTAAATCAAATTGGTCTGGCAATAAACGACTCCAAGACTAAGTATGTAGCTATACAAAAATCTCCACCAAATAATGCACACAATCGTTTGGAGATTGGCTCACATACATTTAAAACGGTTGACTGCTTTACTTACCTTGGATCTTGTGTTAACAATAAGAATTACACTATCTCTGAAATTCAGAATCGCATATCACCGGCCAATAAAACATTTTTTGGACTAAGCTCCATCCTTAAATATACTTTTCTTACAAGAAAAACAAAATTATTAGTATATAAAACTCTTATTAGGCCAGATCTAGCATATAGTTCAGAAACCTGGCCTTTGACTAGAACTGGAGAGAATAAAATAAAGGTGTCCCAAAATTCCAGCAAGATTTGAATTTTGCGCGATTTGTGCGGTAAAGTGTTGCCAACCAAAAAAAATATAGCGTGACAGCTGAGAGTTCAGGGTTATTAAAAATGGAGCGCTACACAAAAGAACAACGCATTTTTATTGTTGAGCAGTTCGCAATTTTCGTACAAAATATGGTTGGAATAGTGATTTAACTTCATCAACTGTAAAGAGACTTATTGAAAAATTTATAGAGACTGGATCAATTAGTGATCTTAAACAGTCTGGCCGTTCTTCAACATGTCGTTCAACACAAAACATTGAAGCAGTTCGAGAGAGTATTGCTGAAAGTCCAGGAACGTCAATTCGGCGCCGTGGTCAAGAATTGGACATTTCGAGTAGCTCTCTACAGCGTATTCTCACGAAAGATTTGAATCTTCATGCTCATAAAGTTCAATTGAGTCAAGGACTGAAGCCTACTGACCACGCATAGCGAAGAGAGTTCGATGAATGGATTATGGAACAACAAAAAGTGGATGCTGATTTTTCGAACAAAATCATCTTCAGCGACGAGGCTCATTTTCATCTTGATGGCTTTGTCAATCGACAAAATTGTCGCATTTGGGGTTCAGAAAATCCACAAGTGATTATTGAGAAACAAATGCATCCACAACGTGTAACTATTTGGTGCGGATTTTGGGTTGGAGGCATCATCGGACCATTCTTCTTCGAAAATGCAGCTGGTCAGACAATAACGGTTAATGGTGCTCGCTATCGCGACATGATCATCCAGTTTTTTGTACATAAATTGTAATATATGGATGTGGACGGCATGTGGTTTCAACAAGACGGTGCCACATGCCATACAGCCCGAGAAACAATTCAATTACTGCATGAGTCATTTCCTGGTCGTGTAATTTCCCGTTTTGGTGATCAGAATTGGCCTCCCAGATCATGCGATTTAACGCCGTTGGATTTTTTTCTTTGGGGTATTTTGAAGTCTAAGGTTTATGTCAACAAGCCCACGACCACCTACGCCTTGAATGAAGAAATTAAGCGCTGTATCAACGAAATTCAGCCACATTTATGCAAAACAATCATGGAAAATTTCAACAAAAGAGTGCGTATGTGCCAGCAAAGTCGTGGAGGCCATTTACCCGATATGCTATTCCATACATAACCCTATACCGTATACTATATAAATCAATCAAAAAATTTACAATTTTTAATTATAAACCTGTGTTTTCTATCAAAATTACTTCTTGCATGAATTTTGGGACAGCCTTTAGCAGCCTTTGAAAGAAGGATTCTGAGGAGAATTTTTGGGGGTGTTAAGGAAAATGGTATTTGGCGAAGATGTCTTAACTTAGAAATATGTAGGTTGTTTGGTGAGCCAGATGTCATAAAAACCATCAAAATCAAAAGAATGAACGGGGCTGCCCACGTATCTGGAATGAAAGACGAAAACCCAGTAAAGAAAGTTTTCATCGCAAAACCTCTAACAACTCGTAGAGGAGGTAGACCAAAATTACGATGGATCGACTCAGTGGAAGAAGAACTGGAACTGGAAAACCCAGGCGAAGAGTAGACCCGCCTGGAAGAATCTCCAACAGAAGGCCTTGGCCCACCCTGGGCTGTCGAGCCAAATATGATGATGAGATATAATACAACTTTACACAATAAGTTCGTACTAGTAGCCATCTATCCACCTGCAAGTGACTCAGTTTTCCCCTCGAATTCGTTCGCAAGTCATTTTTGGCATAAATTTAAGGAATTTAGTATGAAACCAAACGAGGTAAAAGCGAAACCGTTCAGACAGATGAGCTCTAAATCCCCATCACTCTTATGTACGACATTAAATAGAATTTAATCGCTCCGGTCGCATATCGGCCGATATTATTTCTGTAACAGAAACAATGAGTTCCTGTTCAAGTTGACGGTGCAGTGCTCGTGCGAAATCGTTTGGGAAGGGGAGGTGTTTCAGTTCTATTAATCGATTAATGATAATAGAAATGTCCCGATATGTAAACCGAGTTCTGTTGTTGCCCTCAAATACTGATAAAATAATTGAGATCGGTTATGTTAACAATGATTGGAAATTCTTCATAAGGGGGAGCTTTTTTTATTTTATGTTTTTTTTGACAGATTAAGTCGACTTTATACAGAAAAAGCTTTATATTTGACTATGTCTCATAATTAATTGTAAAAAAGTAACAAGCAACAAAATAAAACATAAATCTTGCCTGAAATACGATATAGGCGAAAGATATAGTTTATTTTAACAATTAAAAGCACTTTTTTGTTTATTTTAACAATTTACCAACTAAAATAAAGAACATCTTATTGCTTTTAACCAGTTATGTAGAACATTAAGTAAAATATAATTCCTATTATTAGGACGAGCGGAACGAGCTCTATCTCTATCCCACAACCCATATAATTTTGTAGTACACTTTATGACAAAACTATCACACCTCTAGATTTCAAAATTAACATAATAATTTAAAGTCATGTCTAGATTTGTTTAAATTAGTTCTCAAAATTTCTTAGGAAAATCAATATTAATAAAAAAATACAATATTTATAACTATACAGATATCTGTCACAAAAATTTAATTTTTCATAAAATTTAAATCATCCCAGTCAACACACATACGCTAATGCATTCGCATTACGCCATCGAGTTCATAGAATAAAGCAGAATATTTGTGAAGAGAAACTATGCGGCTATTCAGAAATAAGTCGCTGTATAAACTGCCACGGCAGCGGAAATAAGATAAAAGGAGGACCGTATCAATAGCTATTATCTGTGAAGAAGCGAAACAAAGGAAAAAGAATTGATTGTCCCCTAAAATAGAAGTCTTGATAGACAAACCCTGTTCCACATTGTGGAGTCTCCCTTTATTTTTTATTGTCCTTCGGCTAAAGAAACAATGCGGCTTTCATTTAGATTTACTGATTTTAATTAAAACCGTGTAAGGTATTTATGAACGAAACCGATATAGGCAGATGGGAAATGTATTTTTGAAGAATAGCATTTGAAAATTTCGATTACAAGTGGTCACACGAATGTAATAATTCAGAACGAACGAAACATTAAAATATGAGTCTTTACAATGTATTTGAAAAAAATATAACTCTTGAAGATATTCTTCAGAAGAAATTCGATTTAGAAATAAATGGACATAATAATTCATTTATTTACACATTCATACTGGAGGGTGACATTCAAAATATTAGTGTTCAAAATATTCAACGTCGTAACAATGTTACAATCATACGCGGTCAAAATATTCAACGTCATCTTTATACACTGAAACTCTGTACTAGGTTTTACACATATTTGTGTATTTTTGTTTGATTTCAGATATTTAATTTATGAAATGCTTGTAAATTATCATTTAGCCCTTGTTTCAGAATTTTTTGTGAAATATTTCGAACTGACTTTGAAAAGAAGGAACGTTTTGAGTTTAGCGTGTTGCAGATATTGTATTGCAGGTCCCGTCGTATATTAGATATAGCTAAAGTTTACTCTACTATAAGCTCACCGCTTTGAAGCAAGACATCTCCATAAAACTGGAGTTCCTATTTACGTTCTGAAAGGAATTTTAGCAAAATATAAGAGATCTTAAAAGAATCATTCCACTCTTTACGTTAACTTGCTTTCAGATTCATAGAAAGTATAACGTAATATTTCATTTCAAGAATCGTAAAAATAATGAAAGTTCACGGTGAAAATTAAAAAAAAATATTTTTGTCTTTAATAAAATTATTTTAACAAAACAAATAAAAAATTGGCCAAATGCAAGTTGGCGGACTTGCGTGTGAAGGATTTAACAGCAGCAAACAATATTAAACTGATTAGTTTTTCATTTCTCAGAGACACTGTGAAAAATGAAGTTATTGGTGTGGTTGGTACGGAAAATATCCTACATCTCAAAAACTACAGATCTTACCTTTTTTTTGGAATCTTACACATGTTAGTTGGAAAGTTAGAGAGTGACGTACTTTTTAAGACTTTAGAAGCGCATATTAAACCAAGTTTTGACTGGATTTCTTTCATCCCCTAGGTACACGTATGGAATGCCACCCCTAATATAATTTTTTTTCATATATATATAGTACTAGACTATTGGTACTATATATATATATGTATATATATATATATACAGTACCGATAGTCTCGGAGTAAAGTGTCTGTGACGAACGGATGGACAGATGGAGAGATGGACAGGGCAAAACTATAAGGGTTTCGTTTTCGCCATTGGGCTACAAAACTCTAAAAAATAACATTAATTTGTTTTTAATTTCTTGTTATTTTCTTTTTACTTATAAGCCTGTTCCAATGTGGCCTAAAATTAATAAACAGACATTGAATAATTTAACGTGACTGATGTCCAATGCTACCTTTGTTATATACTCAACTAGGGACGCCACTTGAAAAGTCTGGGCACTAATTTTAGTATAGCAGGCTCTCCCTACTCGTGTTGCTATACTTTCGTCACACATTTTCATAACACAGCCCGGATTGATCTCAGAGCACGATTAGAATATTTCCTTCAAAAACCTCACACACTTTTATTTACTCGAAACTTAAGCACTTCAATGTATTAGTTTATTTTTTTACTATATAATATACGAAGTTTTTCAGTTCATCTAAATATAAACTATATAGCTTCAGTTTTCGGTTTCTTTAATAACACATAAATACATTAAAACACTTTCAAATATTTGTGTGCGAAACTAACTTTTAAGACTGATGTACTGAGACATCTGAAAGGCTCCAATAGACTTTCTAAAAAATAATTTACAAATTTAATTTACACATTTAAATTGAACAAATCGGATGGGGTAAAAAAGAAAAGAAGGAAGTGGCGACAAATGAAATAGTAATAAATGTTGCAAATCAATATGAAAAGTGTAAATGAAAGATGCGTTTTGAAAGTCAGAAACATTTTTATGTCAGCGCATGTAATGGTACAGTACTTAGAGAAAGTGGTAATAATGAGAGTGAGGAGAAAGTAGTGTCATGAAACTCTAAAAGTAAAAACGAGTTCAAAGATTTAAAAAGTTAATAAACCTAGATGTAGTTCACTTCATTTATTTGAGTCATTACCAAAATATAGAAATTAAATTATATTTTCCTAGTTCAAAGGTAAACCAATTACATAAATGTTTTAATTTGTTAAATGAATGTTGAATGGAGTAACTATTGCCGCATATATTTATTATCAAGAAATTCCTTTGCTTAAATGATTTTACATTTATAAATAATAGATATGAAAATTTAGTACGAGTAGTCCTTGTGGAAAATTAGGACCTTTCAGGCTAGCTTTTGCATCCAACTATTTTATTACATAGTTTTTCTTGAATGATAAACAACAGCCATAAAATTAATTAAATCGTTTCTTCAAACTTATTTTGACAACTTTCCCAAAATTAGGAATATAGGATGACTAAATAAATGTGCGTATTTATTATATTATATAACTCTAGTCAGTATCAAACAAGAGAGATTTGGTCATTCAATCAATGGTATAAAAATTACGAATAGTTTAAATGTTAGTAAACATATCTTAAAAGATTCGCCCGTAAACAAAGAAATGGTTACATTATTTTGTATAAATGGTATTAAACCTTCAGTAAGTTTTTAGTTTTTAGAAATAATTAGAAGATTAAGTCTTTTCAAAAATCTATATTTTGAAATGACTGAATTAATATTTTATATTTTGGGTCAGAAAATATCTAAACACATTTACATCATGGTCTGTTTCTAGCATCTTTGTGTACATTAAATATCAGTTAATCAATTTTATTAAAATTAGAATCATGAGTAAAATATTTCTCATATGAAATATTAGTTCTATACTTAGGATCACACTTTCGATAATATCGTAACAACATCAACAAACATTTTATATTTGATCAATCAAAGTTCTATATACAAATATATGTGTATAATATTATTTTGCCACATTTCGAATGAAATACTCCCTTATCACTTTCTTTTCGGTTATGTATATTCAGACATATTATTTTATATAAGCTATAACTAACTGGAATATATTATTTATAAGTAACGGGTTGGTTTAACGACCTATATGGAACACAAATAAATTTTATATTAAATGGTGAATTTTGGTTTGCGGAACTTGCACATTAGAAATTATATTTTTTTACCCTGTTTTTAGTGGTGTCTTTATATCGGAAAATAAGTTTTATTTTGCCGAAATTTAAAAACAAATAAAAAACATTATTTTTTCTTCATTGCTTCATTTTTTTTTCTTTATATTGAATGTAATGTGTAACCTTTACTGAATTAAAAGCAAAATCATTTCACATATAGTTAATCTTCTGTCTCTCTCTACGTTCTAGTATATTCATCGCTCCTTGTCCACTTTTACCCTGCTTGACACTGACGCGTAAGAAAAATTTTATACCCAAAATAATTTTTTTTATATTGTCACATAACGTCGCTGGAGAAGTAAAAATTTGTATTATTATTCTACTTACCGCATTAAAATTGTAAACATTAACTGAGGCCGTCGCAGAAGCGTTTTCAACGAATTTGGAATGACGCCACACTCTGTGTGTCATAATATAGTGATCCTTGTTACATGTAAAAGCTAAATTACAATATATATTTTATACGTATGAATGACCGGTATTCAAATTAAATATTCGTGGATAACGTTTATGAATAATTAATTTAATTTATAATAATTAATAATACTATATATACTAAAACTAAAAAAAACAGCCAAGTGTACGTCAGATTACGCATAGAGTAAGAATGCGTAGTGCCAATTAATTAAAAAGAAATTAGTTGAAAGTTTTAAACCAAATGCTACTAGTGTCTAAAATATTTTCAGACTTTCAAACGTATGGATGAAAAACTAGAGTGTGTGTCACTTTAAAGTATGATATTTCGAAAAGGTATTTAAAAATTTAAAAAAAATTATGAATGAAACCAAAATTTATATTTAAAACTCACGTATGTGTATTCTGTAATATTATTTGGGGTCTCCGTATGAAGCAATATCTTACAAAATTTCAAATACTTAGATCTAAAACTGTAAAAAATACACCAAGTGTAAAATCCCTCCGTCCGTCACAGCCTTATGAATGGATGGAAACAACACGGGCAATTGGACGATGAGAAGAAACTGAATTATAATGGTACCCAATTTCATTACTTAACCCTGAAAACTATCTATCATGTATCAACTAAACCTTCAGTAATGATTGTTTAAACACATAGTGTTAAGAAATCAAAGATGACACTCGATTTTAATTGTAAATTTGAGTTTACTGATTATATTAAAAGTATTGTTACAAAATATAATAAATGACGTGTGATTGGAACTTGCGTGCATTAAATATTTTTAGCTTATTGTAAACCTTCACTTTGGTGTTTTATATTTATATAATAACAGTTTCGAGTAACATTATATGCAAATCTCTGAACCCAATATTTTTTGTACTCGCATCGGTGTATCGTGCGGTAGCAGAAAAGAAATAGAAGGTGAAGGTTTTGATAACAAATTTCCGCACTCTCAACGGTAAATGTCTCCATAATTGCCATATACGAAGTAATATTCACTCTGCTTGATTATAATTTTTGCGATATATGTTTACGTTTATCAGGATTCAGTTTTGATAATAGTCTAAAATGTTATTCAAATCCTTTCAATTGCATGTTATTTCGACACTTAAACTAATCTCACAGACTTAATGACTTTTTAAACTTGTTTATTCAATGTTATAGTTTTAGAATAACGTCGAATGGTGTCGTTTAAGGCGTCTCACTAACGAAACTTTCTATAGAATTTTAAGTTAATAAGTTCACTTTAAACCTACTTGACGCGTGTGTATATAGATATATTTATCTTAAGAAAAATTTAAAATCTTTGTCATAATAATACAGATTTTACCAATTAATAGACTGGGATATATCGGACACTATATTTTTTTAATTAGTTAGGGATAATATAATGATGGGTTTAAAGTTTAATATACGTTTACCTTTTTTAGTGGTGAGGATTAATTTTACTAATAAATTTGTTATATGTGTTTTTCATGTCCACATTTGCAATAATGCCCTCGTCGATGTCACATGTCCATCGAATATTTCTGAAGATACATTACAATGGTTTATTTCATCATCGTTCTTCGGCATTCATTGCGCATTAACCTCGTTGTACAATTCTATCTTTGTATAAAGTACTGAATATCACGTTTTTTTTCATTCCTGAATCGTAAACTTCATAAATAAATAAATTCATCCACCTACTCAACATTCTTACTAAATATTTTCATATTATTATTTCCCATATATTGTCTTATCCAAGAAACCATCACTTTACACCTTCCTGAGATTATCCACCATATTCGTGATGGGCACTTCAGGCTAATGTTTTATGTTTAAATCATTCCTTTACTACTTTTTTCCTTTTTGTACAGTCTTTTACTTTACATTCACTTCAAATTTACCCGTAATTTAATGTTTTTTTAAATATATTTCGTATTTTTATTTTAATAACAACATTAACATCGTTTTAAGACTTACCATACTTAAATTAAAAAAAAATACATATTTATGCATATATATATATATATATATATATATATACATATATATATATATATATATATATATATATATATATATATGTATATATATATAGGGAGCGGACCGTGCAATTGAGACATGACGCATACTATCTCACTGATCTTTCTCGCCATTGGTCATTAACCGTCCTACTCAGTTCACCCAACGATATTAATTGTCCGGGACGGGTAAATATCATCGGATAGATTTGGAATAATTAGTAGATACATAGGCTAATCTCACTCTTATGTCGTTCCAACAGTGTTCCACTGACTTCTATTATATTTCTTATCCCTCCTCTGCTTCTATAAATAGTAGTATGCTGATGTATAGCTTCTAACCTTTCAGGAATATAAGTTTTCGAAGATAGAAATAATTTTTGAATTCGAACATTTTCTTCCAGAGATTAGCGCAAAAAAAAAATAACCAAACTTTTGTGCTTTATATTTTAGCAATATTTTCCATCCCTCCTTACTAGCTAACCTTTGCTATTTATTAATTGTAAAAGTATCTAAGGCAGGTATAAAGATATTTAAAAGCATCCTGGTTGATCCTGAATCAGATCACAAATTTCAAAGCAATAGCTTTGGTGTTTTAAAATTTATGGTCTGATTCTTAATTCGTATAATTAAGTTAAAATTAGTTAATAGGCAGTTAAATTGACAAAATGTTGCTGCATAAAACGTTGTGTGCATATGACCTGAACAAATTAGCGTTGTTATGTTTCGATAGGTATTGGTTTGTTTTACTCGCTTAATTTTGTTATTTCTTTCTATGTCAATTGTTACACAGTGATATATAAAACTTGAATAACTTTTCCTTTTTTTTGAGTTAATTGATTCGCTAGATCACTAACCTGGACATGAACGCATCGTTTCCCTTATGAAAATAATATCGGGCGATATGCGGTCGGAGCGATTTAATTCTCGCGGGTATCGTTTATAATAATGGAGTGGATTTAGAAGGGTCTGCTTATCTATGCGAATCGTTTCACTCCCAGCTCATTTGGTCTCACAGCAAATCCTTTAAATTTACGCTTAAAATAACTTACGAACGAGCTCCGGGGCGTCTAATAGAAAGCGCGTTATTTCCAGGTGGATAGACGGCTCTTAGTGGGAACGGATTGCGTAAAATTCAGTTTATAACTAGTTAATGAGACTTGGCTCGACATGACATCGATTCATTAATTTAAATACTTGGCTCGACGCAAGGTCGATTCATAATGGTTTTCACGTTTATACGTTTGATAATCGTCTTATCGATAGCAATATTTCGCTTCGGAGATGGGATATTGTGCGTTTGGAAGATTAATTTGCTAAATAGTCGATTTAATCCACTCACTATGTTATAGTTACTAGTTTGTTTATTTTATAAAAATGTATCAGGTTCCCTTTAAGTTGGAGTATATGAGTATATTTATAATATTATAAATTTGTCATTGAAATTTTATTTTTATTTAAAATATGAATGAAGAGAAACAGCTTAAACTGAATACAATTTTTCAATTATATTTATTTTATGAGACTAGTCAAAGAAAAACGTTTTAAAAAAAATTTGATAAAGGCATTTTTAAAAATAAAAAACCAAATATGTATTATATATTGCAAATAACTTGCAATTTTGTCCTGTATCACACTGTACACTTACAAGTTTTTTCTCACCGTTTCGTTCAAATATATTTTTTCGTATTGTAGCGTGGTTTTACTCCAGTAATAACGTCTGCATCTCAAAATTACACCTGACCGAAATTAAATTATTTTGTATGTCTTAAACCTAATTACCGCAAGAATCTTGACCTTAGGAAATACTTGTTAAAAGAATACTAAGAACTTATGTGTATCTCAACAAATATTTAAGTGAAAGTTTAATACAAATCAGTGTAGAAGTTTTTAAGTAACGCTCGAATAGTGAGAGAAATAGATTGACACAAACAGAAAGATATACAAAATATTTGACTTAATTCGAACCCAGAAATTATTATAATTTTCCAAGATTATTTTAAAATTTTGTTTAAGCCGGTTTTCGGTTTTTTGTCTGTTTATTAGTTTATTTGCATAATAAACAAATAAACTAATAAACAGACAAAAAGAAAGACTTAAGAAAGAAAGACTTTAAAAAGAAAGACTTTAAGAATTTAAAAAATATATTTTAGGTCCAGAGAAGCGAAATAGATAGCAAATTCCACTAATTTCTTCAAACATATCTTGATTGTACATTGACACTTTTGCCGCATTTTGCATAAATCGATTGAGAGTAAGTAAACATAAATTTTGGGTTGGAAAAAAATTATTTAGCTAAACATCAAGAATGTTTCAATTCGCTTCGATTTTTGTTTCGCTTAAAAAATAGACATCTAAAGTTATTATATAATTAAACCTTCACAATAATTTCACTTATTACTAGATTAATAGTTACAAGCATAAATAATGCAGTGTAGACTATAGCGGATTGAATAAAAGAAGTGACCTATTTATTTCCACGACAAGGAACAAAGAGCGAAATTGATTATCTCTTTCGAACTGAAGCTGTGAATAAAATGTCTTATTCGGCATTGTGAAACGTTGCTTAGTTTTTATAGTTGTGGTGGAAGCAAAGGCATTTTTATTGATTAATTTACTAATAGAGTTAATGAGTTTTTCATTTAGTTATTAATATTTTAATAGAAAAATATCAAAATATACATCATGGCATACAGCTAATTATTCGTTTTAGATGTATATTGCAATTATCATAGATGTATATACGGACCTGGGGCAAGGAATTTTTTGACTGATTTGAATCCAATAATTAATATCTAAATTTATTTCAATAAACGAAATATGAAACAAAAGACTGTAGAAATCAATTTCCTTTAGATCTGAAAATTGGGCTTCTTAAGGCTGGGGTGCACCAGGTTCTTTATGTGCGCAGCACAGGACATCTGCAGTGCGAAACCTTATATGAAATAGCACACTGGACGGGTGTCGTGCTATGCCGTGTTGCAAAGCCCAGTGCGTTGCATACTGCATACTGCATACGTAATGTCCTACATGGTTATCTTTGCAAACATGTCTAAAAATGCCGAATGTAACATCTCTGACAAAATGGATGGTTGGTAAGCAGGTCACCATCCTAAGTACCGCATCATCAAAAAAAGTGTATAGCACATCACGACATAAATAAAAGAAGGATCAAGAGCAGCCGGTACCGTAAGTTTTAATCATTTAAAAATTGACTTTACTGTAACTTTTATACGTCTCGGCTTATTTTTAAATGAATTAATTAAACCTCAAATATTTAATTTTTGTATTTTTTGCTGGAGTCACAAATACAATCGCATTTACGAAATAATTAAATTTACTTTTTCTTTATTTCTATAACCACATTTGCCATACTACCACTACACGTACCATAGAAAATTTTGTAAATAAACAAAACTGTCAGTTTTTATGCTGCACCACTTCTGCACAACAAACACGCGCGCCAGTCCAGTGTGATATTCAATAGAGTGCCATGCGATGCAACATTATCAAAGCGTGGCGCGTTTGCAACGTTGCCAATCGTTGCCGCGTTGGCGTGTCCTGTTTACCATCCGAAGTTTATCGCGCGTAATCTGGCCGTCTGCTGCGTAATGCACACGTTGTGCGTTTGGTCTGACATTTCACATAATGTAATATTAGAAACGCTTCTGCAATGCAGACGTGCTGCACACGCATTCGGTTTAACCCAACCCATTAATGTGAAAAAAGTTGAAATATAGACAACAGGATGATGACGTAATAGGTTGGTACAAAGAATACTCATTTCCTTAATAAGATATATTTCATGTAATTGAGAGAATCGTTTGCTGATTAAAATTAACATAACCGGAAGTAATGGTGACGGTATAGATATAGATAAATGGGTTAGATATAAAAGTCACATTCATCTAACTGAAATATTGATAAACCGTACTGGCTTTTCTTTCTGAAACTGACTTATAATAAATTTAGGAATAATTCGTAAACAAATTCCATAGGTACTAAAAATATATAATTTGTTGAAAAAATTTCAAATAAGGAGGGAAAGTTATAAAACAACAATAACAATTTTATGCACAAAATAATAATGTGTGGGGACCCCTAAATTACGATTCGGTGCATTTTTTAAATCTTTCTATTTATAGTATGAATTACACTTCCGTTCCTAGATTTTCACAATAGGAAGTATTTATTAAAGTTATTTAATGTCCTAAATTTCATTTATACAGCTAATCTAAATTGATTTAATAATTCATTATTTATGATTATCATATCTTCGGTATATTTCTTGCAATTTTATAAAACTGAAATTTGGTATATAGACTAGATAAGTACAAATAACGAAGAAATCTATAACTTTCTACCTTCAATTTCTCGAAGTTGAAAGTGAAGTTTTGTAGAGCAGGAAAATGATTTACAATTCTAGAAATTAAAAAACTTGACATGCTGGTTAGATTTATAAAGTATCAGTAATGGGATTTAAAAATAAAAAAAAGACTATTTCGCAGAACTGAAGTATGGTAAGTACCTGAAAAAGCAAGGGATGATATTTTTAATTATTGAAAGAAAATAAATTTAATAATATTGAAAGAAATAAATTAAATAATTTAGAAAAATAACTAAACAAATTTATATTATCTTTAAATATTGCAAAGAAAGAGTATGAAATATATTGGGAAGGTGGTATCTTAATGACAGATCGAAGGACGCAGAGGATTAAGGCGCGGGAGCAGAACCTCTGCAAGGAAGCAAACTGAACGTGAGCAGAGGAGTGACGACAGATATTTTTAGGCCATTTGCATTTCCGTTCCCAATATCAATTACATTGTAGCAGCATAGAAATGCTATTGGCGTACCTAAAAGAATTTCAATAAGTCACGAACTGATAAAACTGCAAAATTTTAGACATTGCTGTTCCGACGGGTTTCTCAAAATTTTAAATTTTGCTTTTTGTTTTGTCTTTTCATATATAAATAGGAACATTTGTTTGCAACACAGCGTTTATTGCGGCGCCGCCTGGTAAGTAATCATCGTAACACCTATCTGGCAACTATCGCCGATTAGTCCGAAATATTGCAGAAACCCGTTTCTAAAACAATCAAACCGTTTGGGAGATCGATGTAAATATTCGATTACAACAAATGGTTTATTGCGACGCCCCCCTGATGAGTAATCGCCGTAACAACTATATCCAATACCATGAATCACAAGCAATGCCAATGAATCACAAACATTTTACAGAAAACCGTATCTAAATCGGTTAAACTATTTTGGTGATAAATGGGACCGTTGGATTGTACACAAAAACAAACAATCTCTCACCTCATTGGATTGCAATCCTAAATGCATATACCTCCTCCATTCCATCGTGGGTAATAAAGAGCTGTGAAGTCTTTGGTAGTAGTTTGTTTACGTTAGGATATAAGCAGGTATATATTCGACGATCTGAGTAAATATTTAGGAGTATCACTAAGTTTAGTAAGAACTAAAAAAGCAATAGAACATAATATAGGATGACTTCGAATAGGACACCATCGAATAGTTTCCAGACCAAAAGGTTATTCCTGCCAGCTTCTGCAAAATGTGCAACAGCCGAATAATTTTGCAAATGAGATTGTGCTTAGAGCGAAAAGCGATGTCTGTTGCCATAAACATCTTATAAAAAGAGCTCGCAAGTGTAGCAATGCCACAATCGTAACAACGCGTACGCTTTTAGGACGGCAGGTTTAAAACATGTGCTAATTATTAAAGAAAAACACAGGAAGACGTTTACATGAAATATAGATGTATATTTATTCTCTTCAATGGAATACAACTATTTCGCACTTGCCGCTAAGTGTGCAAGAAAGATTCAAAGATATACTTAAATTTGGGTCAAAATTGTACGTTACTACAAACACCGGTTCGGCATATCGACTTTCTGCGAAAATAAACTGCATGGTTCAGCTAAACGTTGCGCTTGACATTATTCAATTTGGGCGCTAGTATTATATTCCGCGAGTTAAGTTGCAAAAATAAACAGAGCGTTCTCAGCGAAAGCTTACCCGGGGCATTTATGCTTTTAGCAAACCGGAAGCGTAAACATTGGAAAGAATTACTTCCGACTTTGTTCAAATAGCTGGCATGCCCCGGCTATAATGTTGGTCAATATATTGGTAAACGTAGCAATATATGAGAATAAATATTGTAAGATTTGATCCTCGCTACAAAGCTGATTACGAAATTCGCATATTGACTATATTTTTACACCTGGGGTAGTCAAAATCGTTCGTCATACCTGGTAAAAGATTAAGTTTGTAGGAGAGTTTCATTAACGTCTAATAAATAGCTTCATATGTAACAAAAAAGCAAGGAAATAAAAAAAAATCTGCATGAAAATTATTGAAGAGAACTGAGAAATCTATAGCTTGGTTTTATAGTGTAATTTTAGGAAGTGCACTATGAGTAGAACTAACTTGTTCGGAAAACTCGAACTGAGAGGATTTTTTATACATTTGTGACGCTCTGTGAGATACATTTAAAACTTCAATTATTTAAAGGTACATAGTTTTTCGATTAAATTATTTTCAAATATTTACATAATATTTCGCCATGTGAATATATTGTGTAGTATATCATTTACTGGTGTAAACTTTCTGAACTGTTTGAGAAATTATATGATATACGGCCGTCAATTAAGTTTTGTTTTAAGCTATATATCTCTTTAACCCTATATCTTTTTATAATTTTAATTTTATTCGTTCTGGTAACGACACGTAATTTTTCGCGCACTTTCAGTAATATTTGTAGAAATTTCTTTCATAAAATACTTAAAAAAATACTTTCAATTTAATAAAATCTGTTCTTTCAATTGAAATTAAAAGAAAGGAATATAAAGAAAGCAAATTTTTATATGTCCAAATGACCTCAAACAAAACCTTTTTTAAACCTAATATGTCCTCTTCACAATTCTAAGAAAAATACTTTTTTACTCCTATTATTGTCAAAAATATAATAATTTATAAATTATATTATTATGCTACGTTCCAACTTTCTCGGTCAAGCAACTTTAAAAAAAAGACTCCGACCGGCCTATAACTAGATGGACTTGTATAGAATTGATCACATAAAGGTATTTCCTTCTTTTAAAAAACAGAATACTAAACATATATATATATATATATATATATATATATATATACACACATATAAACGCGATAAGCATAAATAATGTTCATGCATGAAAAGATATACGTGTCTAGTGAGAAAAACACACAACGTCTTACTTGTTTCTGTGCTTTGCATTTTGATATTAAGTTCTTATCATTCCATACGCATTACAATTTGATCGATTCAATTATTCTTAAATGAACTGAACCAAAATGACTGTTGTGTAGAAAATCGCCATTTTTGTGTTCAATATTTTTAATATGGTATGTTTAAAACAATAATGGGAAGCTGTTTAATTAAAAATATACGTTTATTCTCTGTTTATAAATAATGTCATAAACTATTTAATAAGCTCATCATTTTTGAAACATAATATGATTATATCTATTTTTTAAACCGAAAAGCAAAAAATTATCTAATAAAAACACAGACAAAAACTTATACATGAAATCACCACACAAGATATGCATATCTTAAAACAGTATTTTGTCCATAGTATATCGTTAATAGATATCAGCTCTTCACATGATACAATTTTTGAGAAAATAAAGTGCCACACATACAGGCATACAAGCATCGAGTTATTTATGTATTCAGCTCTTTGAGTTTGACACGGTGCTGTAAAAACGAGATACTTTGCTGTACTTCTCAATTGGGTGTTCGTGTAATTTTCAAATTTATATTTTTAACCCTTCAAAGTATAAAGCCCTATAATTAAAAAGGTGCAAACTGTAGACAGAATTTAATGTTATCAATAAGAAAGCATTTTTTTCTTGGAGATTTTTTTTGTTTTGAATTCTACAAAGGATTCTATAAAGGACTCAGATATGACTTAAATTGTATGTCAATGATATAGATTTACTTAAATGTACATAATTATTTTCATAGTTTTGTATATAAGATCAATTATCATAATCTCTAAAATTTTGCAACTGTTTAGGGTGTCACGAATTCTTTGTGGCACTCTATATAATTGCTCGATGGTTTTGTCCTTATTTTCTAGATGGGATTTGAAATAATATTTACTTGATTTTCATTTACATGATATAGATTTACTCAAATGTACATAATTATGTTCATATATGTGCATATATAATTAATTATATTAACCTATAAAATTGTGTAACTATTTAGTGTGTCACGCATTCTTTCGTGGCACTCTATATAGTTAGTTGATGATTGTTTCATTTTTTTCTAGATGGGATTTGAAATAACCCTGACTCAAATTGCATTTCAATTATAATAATAACTCAAATTTAGCAACTATTTGAAGTGTCACGAATTGTTTATTGGCTCTCTGTATAATTGCTTGGTCCTTTTTTTCTAGATAAGATTTGAAATAATCTTGACTTAAATGATATAGATTTATTTTAATGATATAGATTTATTTAAATGTAAGTAATGTAAATAATTATGTTCATAATTTTCTGTACAAGATCAATTGTAATAATCTCTAAAACTTGGCAACTATTTAGAGTACCACAAATTCTTTTATGGCACTCTATATAGTTAGTTGCTTGATTTCACTCTTTGTTCGTTTTTTTTTCCTTTTGAAACATCATCAAAAAATTATCTCAATAGAAATGCTTCGTAATTATTCTTGTTGAAGTAATTGACATGATTCATTAAATTAATTTGCACAATTACCAGAAAGAAATCAACAGTAGGATTCGATATTTTGTCCAGTTTTCAGTTATTTATTTCAATTATACCCTTGATTTAAGGAAAAAAGTACATTATACTTTAAAACATAAACAATAATTTCTTATGTTGTGTTAATTACAAGTCACTAAGATTAAAAGCATGTTTTTTCTGTCAAATGTATCACAGATTAGGTGATATCGCTACCAGTTCACTTTGCACAGCGCACCTCATTATGATAAGTAAGTATATGCGCAGACGCACTTACCTTTCCAGATAATTTACATTTTCTTTTTTTACATTTATATAGGCAGTTTATTATTTGATAGGGCAAGAATGTTTTTATTAGGAGCCGAGTTTATCCGATTCAGTGGCGCCGAATCGGGTATGCTTCCTTTAGCATCGACGAAGTGAGTTACTTTTTTAGAGCGCCATGCGCAGTTTTAAAATATCAGGTGATTACTTTTTTAGTTGCGTCATACGCATTTTTCTTGGACATTATTAAAATAATGCACCACCTTTTTGAGTTGGTCTTTCATTACGGGGAAATCATTTATTTTTCAATAAACAAATATTTACTATTTTTAGTGTTTTTCGTAACTACTTTTGAATATGTCATTTTTATTACGAGAACATCTCACGGATAAAAAAACTTAATACGAACTTTGTCCACTAATATAACTTATATTATTTGCTATGATTTAATTCTTCAAGATCTGAGTATCAAAAACTCTACAAGGGGTTTATTTTTGAATTGTTGCGTCAGTACGCATCATTTTGCTGATGCTGTGAGATGTTTTTTGTGTGACATTTAACGCCTTTATCATTGTTGAATCTCTAAATAAATAAATTGTTCTACTTGCTCTATAATAATATTGCTTATCTTTATCTCATATATAGTTTTCAATTATTTTCTATCTACAATTATAATCAGTTTAAATTTTTGTGATTCATACTTTAATCTTCTTTGAACTATTATTGAGATATTTGCATCACATATTGCAAAATATACAAAATAACACTACGTAAAAGAATAAGTATTTGGGTTCACAAGTTCCGAGAGTTCCAGGTCTACATTATGATTTAAGTATATGAACTTTGAGAAACATAAACGACGGGGTGTGGACTTAATGATATGAAAGATTTGCTTAAATTAATATTAACCAAAAAACGTATGAATATCTTAAATAAAACGCACTAGCTTTAACAAGATAGTCCTAATAATGAAATAGGCCCAAAATCCACGAATTAGATGGTTTCCAACATCGTTATTTTTCATTAAAATAAAAAAAATAATGTCACACTTCTCGACTTCGCGAATTTTTTTTTCATCTCTACCTGGCATGTTTGTACAGGAAAATTCTTCTTTTCCTCCCTTCTGCATAAATAGGCAAACCCACGAAATAAAACTGTACACGTTTTTAAATACGATTTTCAATTTTAAGTGAAATTATTACACATATTTAAAATATAACTTGACCATTTAGGAGCTAAAATCCTCTTATGGACAATAAGTTAACTATGTTCAAAGCAATATGAAAAGATCCCCATGATCTATTTTCTAATTTAAATATTGTTCAAATTCTATTTAAGCAAGTATTCAACATTACATTAAGCGTTTTACTAAAGTACTACTACTAGAGTAGTGACTTACTAGAGTAGTGATTAAGCAAACCAAGTAACTAATTTTCAGAGCTCTTCAATAAGTTTATGTCATTAGTAAACAACAAGCATTTGATGATGTCAAAAACTACCTTTAGTTTTTACGGTTATTTTATGAAAATTAATTTGAATAATATAGAATATAAGTTGAGACAACCATCACAAGTCGTCGCTAGAACAACCATCTGGCGACAATGAAATGATCTGCATATAATGAATTTTTCATTCATTATCACGGATTTCATTTTTGTCACTAAAACTTTTATTCCGTGGATCACTATTACTTTTTTTATGATAATTCCTTTTGCCCGCATTATTCGTACTACTTTCATCGCCAACCCAATGGTTTAAAAAAATTGGTAAAAGAAAATCTTAATATTACCGAAGTGCCATATATTTTTACGGGCAGGGGGATAGGGTAAGTTATGCCTATAATTTATCCTATTCCATGGTATTACGTAATATCACGTGAATCCAGCGAGCACACCTGCTCGTGTCTTTTATTCGATTACGTGAAGATAAATGGAAAGGATATGCACATAACCCTTTTCGCTTCCCATGAAATATTCATTAGTATATAATTTTTTTTGTGTAATTTACGTAGGTGTTATGAAGCAACTGCTTAGCGGTTAAGCAAAGTGAAAACGACCATTTAACTCACCGGTTAGGTCCGAGAGATCACTTTTTTCTGTGAATTATTTTCCTAATTATGAAATTTATGGCGCAGCAAATATTTTATTTTGTTTTGAATTTTCTTTTTATTGAGTATTGATTATTAACTTAACCGTTACCTATTTAAGCATATAACACAATACATTTTCTGTAAGCTTACTTAAATTTAACAGATTTTTGGTATAAAAGATTTTGCGATGAAGTAAAATTATAACATTTTTTTATTTTTTCATTAAAAGCCCTAATATTACACACGTACGTAAGTAAAGGACAAACATAAAAACATTCCATAAAATATATATTTTTAAAATCCACCAGTTGTAGAAATCTGCTTCTTAGTTTTACAAGAAACTTTCATTGGATACAATGTTTTAAAGGATTGGTATTAAAATTTGACATGACTGCATTTTGGGTCCATATAATAAATTAATAAATGACAGCACTCTCAATTTATCTAATAAACCTCAAAATTATATTTGAAAACGAATATGTTTATAGTAACTTGTTTGAAAGATATGTTTTCTCAAACACAATGAATGATTTGCAAAAGATTTTTGTTTAAAAAAGAGCAGATTTCCTCTTCTACTCTGTTAATCATATATTGTTCTTACTACGGGCAGGAAATGTCAAGAACAACTTACGTTGGGACTTAAATTATATTTTGTTTCGCTAACATGTTTTTAAAAATGAAGATTTTGTTTGTTACAAATTGAATATAAAGCAATCGTGTTACTTTATTACATGCAGCAATATGATATCTTATAAATAATTTCATAGAGTCATTTACATTTGACATTAGATTTATTTGAAACCGTTTTAGTCAGATGTATAACTATTTTAAAATTGATTAACTTGTTAAAAGTTAGTGAAGCTATTAATTAATTGTTTATTATAACCAACTATTACGATTTAAATTTAGATTATTCTCAAATACTAATTGGCTATCTTAAATTAGTGAGAAATGTAATTAAGTCTGCTGAATTCAGTGACAGTGAATTTCAGTCGCTTTTAAAAGAATATTGTACTAATACTGTAAGACTATTGTAATATTGTATACAATTTCTCTTTACGACTCCCACTTTCATCTTAGGAATTTAAAAGCTGCTTACGATGTCGCATATGTTTAAAACGTATTTATATGTGAGCAAAAAGATTTAGCTGTATTAATGTAAAAGGCTGACATATAATTATTAAAAAAACATATGCCAAACACTCTTTGATTAACGGAAAAATCATTTTTACAATATCAGCAGTCGGTTATGTTATACTATTATAAACAAATATTTCGGCATTTCTTCTAGATTTTCTCATTGATATTAACAAAAGAAAGCAAGTTACAAAAACGAACTTTATTTTGTTATATGCCTTCTTGAGAAAATGGAAAATATAATTACACAAGGCAACGAAAAATTAGTTTTTAAGTCTATTATTAAATGAAAATTAACCAAAAAAACTCCATTTATAACTAATAAAGTTTGGTTTTATAACTACAATGATAAATAAATACTTCAGGTTTTGGCTGATATTTTAAAGAATAATGGCTTTTAATACGTAAGAGAGGGGGTGAACGGAGGGATTGTGAATGGCATAACAGCCACTTAATTCATAATTAATGTGCACGCGCTTACTGGAGAAAAGACGTATTCCGTGTGTCACGAGCTCTAAAAATGTTTTCGAAAAATATAAAATGACGTTGACCTTTATGCGATATTTGCGACAAATTCATTAAATTGAGAGTAAACAAACTTAATTTGGCATCAAATATAAAGCTCTGTTAAACCTATGAATCTTATTTTAAACTGCCCATTCAAAGCCAAGACAGAATATGGGAACCTCATTTCTCATGTAGTAACTGTAAAAACACATTAGAAAGTAAGAAAACACAAAATAGATTTTAACGTAAATTCAAATATAAATATTTTGATTACTTATGTAAACAAAATGTATACGATTTGTTAATATTTAATGTGATTACTTATTTTTTCCAGTCTGGTTCCAGGAAGAATAAAAATTAAATTCCAGTTCCAAGAATATGGAGGGAGCCCACTTATAATATTAATGATGGCTATTTTTGTGTAGTTAATCCATGTAAGCGTCGAGCTGGAAAAAATGCTAAAAAGATTCTTGATTAGTTCTACCATCCACCATCAACATTAATTCCAGTACTCCATAGTGACAATTTTTCTGTGCCTTCACGTCCAGAGCTGAAGGAAAACTAACCGTTATCACAAATGTCTAATAACACCGATGGCAGCGACTTCGTTGTCGAACCAGTTTGTATTGAATCACATCTCATTAATTCAAAAAAGTTTAAGTACTTAGTGAGAGATCTAAACTTGCCTAAAAATAAAGCAGAAATATTGTCTTCATGGCTAAAATAGTAGAAATTGCTTGAGACAAATATTAAAATGAGTGATCAAGGACAGTGTCATGAAATATTTTCTGGTTTTTTTACTAAGGAAGACCGACTTTGTTATTGCAATGATGTTAAAGATTTATTTGATGCCATCATAATCCCTTGCATGCTTTCCAAATGGCGCCTTTTCATCGACAGCAATAGAAAAAATACTTTAAAGCTATCCCCCTTCACAATGAAAATAAATTTCCATCTCTTTTCTTTTATGGCCTAAGCGGACCGAGTTCCAGATAAAGAAACATAATGTCAAGTGCAAACTGATTGTGGAGCCCGATAGTGCTTTGATGCCTCAGTTGCACATAAAATTAGGCCCCATTAAGCAACTTGTAAAGGCTCTTTGTCAAGAAACTGAAGCTTTTCAATATTTACAGAATGTTTTCCCTAAATTGTCAGGAACTAAAATAAAAGCTGGTATTTTCGTCGGTCCCATGAAGGAAAAATTAGGCCTCATGAAGCAACTTGTATAGGCTCTTCGTCAAGAAACTGAAGATTTTCAATATTTACAAAATGTTTTCCCTAAATCGTCACAAATAAAGAAAGTCCACAAATGAAGAATTTTCACAACTACCCAATACCCCCGAAAAACAAGTAATAACTCTCAAGAACAGCTTATAGACTTGATTTAAAAGTAAAATCGACAGTATTTCTTTAGAAGTGTACCGTCTCCTTTTTGAAGAACTTTACAACCATATTTTTACACCATGACTAGGGCACTCTCCTATTTAGAACAAAGGCATTGTAAAGCCTCTGATTTTGTTTATAACCAGAACCCTCCTGTTTACGGAGCTCTCTAGTAATACAAACGTCCCCCAAAGCCTTGTTTTTAAGTTGTCTGAAAGTAACCTTAATCTTGCACGAAATTACAGGTTAAGATGCATTGTTATTACTTGAGAAAGGAAACATATCACTAAAAAATGAAAGCCAACCACAAAATATCAATACATGTTTAGTAAAAGGATAAAAATATTATGAAAATAAAGTAAGTCCTTTAGTTGTTCTTTAAGACTTAAAATTTCATGATGTAATAGAGGTTTATTTTGCGAAGCAGAACTTAACGAATACCGAGAGTTTTACCAAGAGGTGACCAAATTCCGGTAGATTTAATTTCCAAACTATTTTTTTCGGAATAAGGATACGTGATTTTTTACCAGTACTGCTCAAACATACAAGTGTGCTATACACATGTAAACATACAACTGCACGTGTTCTATAAAATAAAACCTGATTCGAAAATTATGGCATTAAAAAAAATATTAAAATAATGATTTCCTTGCCATGTAAATCAACGTGAGAAATATTTTATTACAGGCAACTATCTTTTTACCCATTTATTATAAACAATTAAAAAACAAACAAAAAAACGATTATTCTTACATCATGGAGGTAAGCACTTAGGAGCCTAAATAAAACTCATACTTTTATAAAGCAATCTATGTTGGAAGAAGTCCATCCATGAAAGTTAAGGAACTTTAGCGGCAACCATGCAATGATAGACCAATTTTAGTTTTGGTGGATACTGGGGGATTTGATAAAATTTGTCATAACCTTCTGTTACGTAGACCTTAATATCTGCCTGACAATAGATTATTTAGGACAGCAAAGGAATGTTTAATTCAGTAGAATGAATTCTTCCAGCCAATGGAAATACATGAATTGATTTGGAATACAATAAAATCACTATAAATATGATAATCATAGGAGATCATTTTATTTTTAGAAATTTGTTGAATATTCGTGGAATGAAATTTATACAGTATGTAAATATCGTGCAGAAAATCTTAAAAATAATGCTTTAGGAGTAATATCTTTAAGGACAAAATGAGTAATATGAAGACTTTAGAGTTTTCCAATAAAATCATTTTGATGTATTCTTTCTAATATTTGAAGAAGGACAACAATTTATTAGGCTTTCAGTTAAGATGTTGAAACGTTTATCAGATAACAAAGTAAATAGTTAAGGATACGTGAGCGAAGCGATTTCACTGAAGGAGAAATGCCTGCGACATTAAAATACTGAGAAAATGTAACTTCAATTTATTTTCAGATCATCTCCTCTTCCCAACGCGTATAATTGACACGTATAATTGCGAAAGATGATGGTCGAGTAAAATATTTGTAAACATAAGCAAAAGGCATTTGTGCTTGTGTAATATCAGTTGACTTCATTTATTTGAAATCTTGGCATATTCTAATTACTTCTAAGTTAAAATTAAAAATGTGAAAAAAAAATATATATATATTAAAAAATAAAATATAAAATATTAATATGGAAAATAAATATATTTCGAACACATTTATTTTCTATCAATTTAATATTGAAAAATGTTGGGTTCTATATTTTTTTACAGATTATGAACGAATAATTATTTTCGTTACAGTAACAATACAAGTAATAAGATTTCAAGCAAAATATTAGTTATTTCCGTACAAACTCAATATCCGTTTAATATATTTTCAAATATTTTCTTGTAAAATCTCTTAGTAAAGCGCAGTTTCTTTTCTTTTCGTTAATTGTGTTTTATTGTCAATACCTGTATAAACCACATTCTATTTATCATTGTACAAATTTTTTATCGATCGCCGAATATAACTGCTATTTTCGTTTGTTCAAAAACTTTGTTTATTTATAAAATATAAATAATTTACACTCCTTTATACCTAACTCATAAATTTAAATACGTGGGAAGTTGAATTAACGAGAACAAGTTTTACAATATCGCCATAGATTTAAATGATCACTAAAGGCAATCTAGTTTCGAACACTTTTATTAACAACTAAGTGCTATAGCAAAGATATTTGAAATACAAAAAAAACAAGTTAAGCAATACTTCTCCAGGTACAGGAATAGCAAAATTTAAAGAGGTAAACACAAAAAAATTACATATATAATAAAAGACAACTTTCAAATATTTAGTTTATTCATATGAAGTCAATCTGGAGTCCGGAAGTTTATTGCCTTTAGAACGTATTTGTTTCCAAAAATATCGACATACCTTTTACTATTTACCATTTTGATCTTTTACACTGTCTAATTTCGTATATTTGGCAATTTCGTATTAATTTGGTTTTGCTCATTCTAAAATAAAACTTAATTTTCTCCTTTGACCCTCGAATAAATAAATGTTAAATCTACACTATTATAAATAAATTTCTTTCTTAAATATCACCTTATGATCAAATTATAAAAATTCTTATTAAGTCCCAAATGTTAGAAATACGTCATTGAATGTCGTTTACGCTTTTTTTGTTGTTTATTAATTCATTGGATGTTGTTTATTCACTTGTACCCAGTGAATACAGATTTATACGATTATTTTATTTATTCGTCTTTTATTAGCATTACTGATTAACTAATTATGTTCAGATATGCAATTTTTTTCTAATTGTTATATTAATTTTTTGATAAGATTCAAGGTGTTAATTCAGTCTTCTGTTGAAATGTTGTAAGTCAAGTTGATAAGATATATCAATGTACACATAAATAGAATTTACATAAATTATTGTAATAATAGAATATTGTGGTAATTGTTATTATTAGCTATTGTAAATATTTTCTGATCAAAATTATACTTATGAGATTATTTTCCCTCGGAATAAAATAAATTATATTAACACAAACTGCCTATAATACACAAAATAAATGAAGTGTAGCATTTACTTTTCGTATAAAACAATATTTTTATTGGCGATGAAAGATACAATTTTAAGGATTGTTTGAAAATATGTGAATTATACAATATGAAAACATTTGTGACATCTCTAATATTGGAATTTGCTCTCTCCGCTAGTACTATCATTACATTTAATTGCAAAAACAAAATTGAACTTTAGCACTTAGCTTCACAGCGACAGGAATAATAGAATAGTGGCGGTGGCGAATAAATTTTGAACTATATTAGCTGTCGGCGAGTGGCGCGACTCGGACCACTAATTAAGTTTTAACTCTGCTTGGCCGCACGTCTTCCGTCGTAGCATCTCATCTTTTTGTCTTCGAATTAAATGATAATATTTAATTTTTTGTTCTTGGCGGTTGTAACGCAGAGCGCTAGTCAGATTTGCATATCTGCGCTCGGGACGTAGTTAATGGGTGTAATATCAGCGGCGGTGTGATAATATGGTTCGTCATTTATGTGCAGCGAAATTAGGTGTTGAATTTTGGTATAAAAGAGATAAGGACTTTTATAAATTATGGAAATTTATGCAATAATATAAATTGATGTTCGTAATAAACTGAATTATTTTGATTTTTGTCAGTTATAAACAGCGGTCCATTGCTACAACATATCAGATTCATTATTTTCTAATACATCATCCAGATCCAATTGTCCGTTCTAGGTTCTTAGATACTGAAACAAGGATAAGTTTTTTCACTCCTGTCAAACAATGTAAATGAATTCCTTTTATTAAACGTATTAACTTTGCTTTTTAAATCATTTAGCCGAAATTAAATTTTATTGTTTCATTAATTTAATAAAACTTGCTTCGTATCCTCTCTTTGCTTTGTTCTATACATTTCTTAATGTAATTAAGATATTTTTATTTATATACTATATGCAGTAACTAGTTAATAAATAATATTGTACTTCTTAATGCTAGTATCCCATGTATCAAAATGTAAATTATTCTTAAAATATCATTTAATTGTTAGTCAACATTAATATGACGTAAATTCAGGAAATTGGAATGGAATCAGCCCCGATTTCTGAAGTAAAATTTTAGAATAGTAAGAATATAAAAATGGTAGAAAACATCACTCCAAACATAAAATGGTCGAAGGGACAGTGGAAAAGCTTTTGATGGAATAAATTAAAATGGTCTCCATAATAAATTCTAAAGTTTTTCCCAAATGTGTACCAAAATCCAATTTTTATAATAAATCTAAACGGAAGTCGAATCTTAATACGAGTCCAAAATAAATAACTAAAATATATTTAATAATAAGCCAACGACATGTTAACCAACGAGCCAACAATAATGTCAACGAGCAAGTTATATCAAAATAAATACAAAATTCTATCCACCGATTTTGTTTTGAAGCAGGTATGTCTATCCATAATCTGAGATAAAAAGAGCAAGTTTCACTATAAAATCGAAAGACTCTTTTAAAAAAAAAACACATCTAATCAACGCCAGCTATTGAGACACAATAATATAATAGGAAATATTTTAGCCGTCTGTATAATAAAAAATATATAAAAGAAAAAAAGCTTTATTTAAAAAGTTATTTAAAGGCAAAGGAAATTTATGGAGTGTATCAAGATAACTTTGAACGAACCAAGAGAAACTACCTGCCTTCGCCTAGTAATGTCTCGCTTACTTATATACTTATATTTTCTTTTCTTTTCACTGTTTGCCATTTTATATTTCTTTGTTTAAACAGTGATACTTCAAAGATACTACTTTTGTTGCTCTTGCAGTTAAACCCATGACCTTTGAAGCGGTTCCCTCGAGATAAAAAAGTCGCGGATCGAGAACTGATGCGTTTTCGCGTACGGATACAGTTATCGTTTTTGTTTCCCATTCGATAAACTTTTTCCTTTTGTTAAAGCCTGGAGCTTTGTATAAAGTCTTATATATGTATTTTAGAAATGAATGTTCTGTTTAGATCTTTAATTTTGCTGATTAATTAATTTCTTTTTAAATATGACCTATCTATTAATATTCCTTTACGATTTAGTTTCCAATATTATATTAAAGTTATTTTCATATCTAATGTTAAATTTATCATTTGGTTTTATTTTCTTTAACTTTTTATTACGTGAAACCGTTTGCAAATAAGATGTTCAATAAAGTAATGAAGTACTCACTGTGCATCTAGTTCTCACTGTGTGACCTCTAATAATAGAATTTAGGGAAGAAAATGATTATCTAGTAAGGCGTTACTAGATTTAACAAATAGATGTTGATGTTTAAAAACTTATTAAATATTTATGACTGGAAATTTTTGATGTGTTGAGAACTTGTGATCCAAAATTGTTTCTCGTATCTCTCTTATGAAGTATCAAAAAATTTCACTGCGAAATAATGAATCTCGTAAATTGTTTACGTTCCTGAAATACATACGTGCGTTTATGTACAGTTGCATTAATTTTTTTAAAATCTCCTAGTATTTTCCTCAATTTAACCCACTCAAATCGTTATCTTCATACATTGGTGCTATTAATGTTGCAGAAATAGACAGGTAAATATTTTCGAATATATTCATATGTAAAATTGTACAAAATATAAAACAATTTTGCAAAAAATAGGTATTATTTGCTTAATTATATCATAGTGAAAAGATTTTTTTTATTAAAATTGTTTTTCATTTCATTTGTTTAATGATGTTATAAAAATAAATTAAACTTAAATTCAAAATACAATTCGAAAATTTTGTAATGTTATATTAAAAAGAAAAATAATTAAAAATATTGGAAATGAATAAAGATATAATATCAGATTGAAATGTTTAAATATTTTTTTTTGTATAGCCTAGCCGTAGTTCGTAGCCTGGTTTTGTAATTTTTTTCAAGTTGTCAAATATTAAACTACTCTAAAAAGTATCACATTTTCCCTGTTTTCAAAACTGATGTCTTTTTTTAACAAATACTCCTCCCCTGTAACTGATGTTAAATGAGAGCTACAAATAAAATATATTTTATACACATATTTTCAGTCATTCGAATTTTTCGTCTTTTCTTAATTAATATTTCACACATCTTTGATTTTTACGTAATCTAAATTATTTTAAGTGAATTCTTTTGTAACAACTTATTTTTTGTATTTGAAACTCTACTAAAAGTTATATTCATGCTACATTTGAAAAAAATAAATAATTTTTTTTATATGTGGAACGAATATAATTTTCCGCTGAGTATCGAAATCAAAAAGTATTTGGATACTCCAATGAAAATTATATTCCTTCCATAATTTAAAAAATAATTGAATTTTTTTCAACTTTAAAGTGAACTAATAAAATTAATAAATTTTCAGCAGAGTATCAAACCCTTTCGCATTATTCTGTTTCTTTTCTGAGGGATTTAAATATGAAGATTTATGTACATAATTTCTCAAAAATAGTTAAAGAATTTTAGAAGCTTGAAGACAAGACTAACTACATTATAAAAATTACATATGTATTTTTTTAAATACAATTTTTGGTTCGCAGATATGTTAACATTTTTCTTTCTAATTTAAAAACACTTCTAAAAGTAGGCTCGAAATAGTTTTTTGAATAAAATAATTCAATGTTTACCAGTTGTGGATATAGATATGATCTATAAATATTAAGCATTGTCGATTAACATTATAATATCACATATATTTTTGCAAATTTATTCATGTCTAAATATTTGTTGATTGATTCATATAGCCACTGAACGATAGTACAAATTTTAAAAGAATTTTCTCCATTACTTAGCTTTTTTATTCTTAATAAACATTTGGTGAATGTACACTGAATGAATTTTTACGTGGCATTATCAAATTGCTGTGCTACAAAGAGCAGAGGGAACCCTGTTCAATTCCCAGCCGCTCGACGAGCCGCCAGGAATTGAATCCTGATCTCCGCGGTTTTCCACGCAGCCAAAGACAATAAAATGTTAATAACCTTTCCCGATTTATAGTGTCCATTTCCCAACTGTATATATTAATATTAACATTTGTTCGCGCCTTTTGTTTTGCAATAAAACTTTTGAATTCCCCTAAAAATTGACAGTGGATAATCACTTCTCTTTAATTACTCGGATATAAGTATTGTCTTTTGCTTCTACAAAATTAAACACAGTAAAACGGCATCTGTTAAATTGAGCTGATTATGAGACGATTAAAAATTTAGGGGGAGATATTAATATATGTTAGTAAATAAGCATATATATATTTATATAAATTGCTATCTCAATTTTCTCATTTTATATTAAAATAATGTGCGCCATTTGTAGTACTCATTTTACATTAAACAAATTTAAAACTATTATTTTACGGTACGTATTTCTCCGAAAGACTAAAGCTCTTTAGAATGCTATTTATTGAATATATTTGGCGTTAATTTTGTAGAAATTCATTATTCACAATTAAATGAAACTATGTGATGTAGTATTATTTCTATTTTCTTTAATTTCTTTACCACGACCCAGGTTACGTTGTATTACAACATCTTCAGGTGGGATATTAGCAAAGATTAACTCTTAGGAACAACCAACAGCATATATATGTTTCAAACACAATAGCGGAAGCCTAGTTTGTGCTGAATTTTCCATTGCTTATGTTAGTGAGTTTATTGCAGGGGAGCGTAGGTTTTATTATAATTCCGAGAATTATACAGTATACCAGTATTTTAGTGAGGGTAATAAATTCAATTGTTGTTAATATGTGAGGTTATACAATGCAAACTTTACGGTGTATGTAATAAAATTAAATGGAAGTTATTATCAGTAATATATTTATACAAAAGCAAGGGTGTTTGAAAGTAAGGACAAGGTAATACACTAATTCTACATATCTCCGGTTTTGTATATTCATATATTTATTTATTTATTTCTTTTAATTTTTTGTTTTTATTATATATACTTATATTTATATGTGTATTAGTGTTGAAACAATTTCCCGAGTACTGTAGTATCAATGTTGTATATTTATATTATATCTAGAAGATATTAAGAATGGGCGATGATATTATATTTAGTTGTTCATTTAATATATTAACCTTGGTATCTTTTTTATGTCTGTTTATTTCTAATGTTTCTAGGATATTAAGTTTAATACCTTTTGTATTTATGTGTAATACATAGGGGGCATTATCAGTATGGGGGTGATGGTCATTTTCAATGAGATGTTTAGCAAAGTGAGATGTGTCCGGTTTATTATTTCGTCAGCTGGCAATGTGTTCTTTATATCTTGTATTAATATCTTTTCCTGTTTGACCTATGTATACACTATTATAGTCGTTACATTTAAGTTTATAGATACCACTCTTTTTATGTTTACCTATTTTTTCTTTTTTATTAATAAGGGTTTTACCCAAGTTATTTAAAGTACTATACGTACACGTTATATTATTTACATTTTTATTATTAGTTAAGAGTTTTCCTAATTTGAGTGATACATTACCTATGTATGGGATAGATTTACAGTAAATATTATTATTATTTGGTACGACCGGATATATTTCTTGTATTAGTATTTTTCTTAATTTATTATGGTACAGTTTTGTGACCATTTATGGATCATAATTATTATTTATTGCGATTTGTTTTATAGTAAAGGTTTACTATTCTGGGACAAAACGTTTGTTTGGGTGTGACTTTTGGTTTCTGGGTTTTGTCTTTTAGTTTTTTTATTTTGTTTAATTGTTTTTGTGTTATGTTTTTTATTATGGCACTGACATAATTTTTAATTTTATAGTCTAAAGTATCAAATTCTATAGGGTGAAGGAGATATGTTAGAGAAGAGTGTATTACCTTTAGACAGAGGTTTATGTTGTCTCGTTTGATGGTTGATTCCCGAATTTCTTCCTTCAGCCAGGTGGTGACGGCTTTTGCTGTTGCTTTCTGGGCTACTCGAGTTGTTCCACTAGTCTTTATGTTCACGTGACTGGGTGTAAGATTACACTTTATGCACGTTTTGTTAAACCAAATACTTTGTACCGCCTTCCGAAATATAATTTGGAGTAGCCCCTCAGTCCCCTTTTAGAGGAGTTATTTATGAACAATCTAGAAACCAACCTCCTAAACTGCAAAATTAGCGACCAATATATTATACTATTATAGATACGTTGACGACATCCTTATCTGCTGGAAAGGTACACAGCGACAGTTAGACCAGTTTGTTAACTTTGCTAACTCCCTACACAATAATATCAAATTCACTTTAGAAGTAGAATCCGATAATAAACTTAACTATTTAGTTATAACAATAGAACGCAAAAATAATAAACATAAATTTGGTATATTTAGAAAAGACACATTTACAGACTCTATAATTAATGGTCAATCTCAACACCCTTGGTCCCATAAGTTAGAAGCCTTCCATTCCATGATTCACAGATCTTTAACCATCCCTCTAGAAAAAACTAATCTGCGTAAAGACATAAAAACTATAAAACAAATCGCAATAAATAATAATTATGATCCATCAATGGTCACAAAACTGTACCATAATAAATTAAGAAAAATGCTAATAAAAGAAATATATCCGGTCGTACCAAATAATAATAATATTTACTATAAATCTATCCCATACATAGGTAATGTATCACTCAAATTAGGAATACTCTTAACTAATAATAAAAATATAAATAATATAACATGTACGTATAATACTTTAAATAACTTGGGTAAAACCCTTATTAATAATAAAGAAAAAATAGATAAACATAAAAAGAGTGGTATCTATAAACTTAAATGTAACGACTGTAATAGTGTATACATAGGTCAAACAGGAAGAGTTTAATACAAGATATAAAGAACACATTGCCAGCTGGAGAAATAATCAACCAGACACATCTCACTTTGCTAAACATCTCATTGAAAATGACCATCACCCCCATACTGATAATGCCCCCTATATATTACAAATAAATACAAAAGGTAATAAACTTAATATCCTAGAAACATTAGAAATAAACAGACATAAAAAAGATACCAAAGTTAATATATTAAATGAACAACTAAATATAATATCATCACCCATTCTTAATATCTTCTAGTTATAATATAAATATACAACATTGATACTACAGTACTCTGGAAATTGTTTCAACACTAATACACATATAAATATGAGTATATATAATAAAAACAAAAAATTAAAAGAAATAAATAAATAAATATATGAATATACAAAACCGGAGATATGTAGAAATAATGTATCGCCTAGTCCTTACTTTCAAATATCCTTGCTTTTGTATAAATATATTACCGATAATAATTCCATTTAATTTTATTACATACACCGTAAAGTTTGCATTGTATAACCTCACATATTAACAAAAATTGAATTTATTACCCTCACTAAAATACTGGTATATTGTATAACTCTCGGAATTATAATAAAACCTACGCGCCCCTGCAATAATCTCACTAACATAAGCAATGGAAAATTCCGCACAAACTAGGCTTCCACTATTGTGTTTGAAACATATAAATGCTGTTGGTTTTTCCTAAGAGTTAATCTTTGCTAATATCCCACCTGAAGATGTTGTAATACAACGAAACCTAGGTCGTGGTAAAGAAATTAAAGAAAGTAGAAATAATACTACATCACGTAGTTTCATTTAATTGTGAATGCAATTTATAACACGCATTTCCCAAATTTACTGGATTTTGAAGAAAGAATTTTTATACTTCATAATTCTCAAATCAATAGTTGAAGCTTTAAAAGTATAATGTCTATAAAATTAAATTTTACTAATACAACGTTTAGACGTAATTTTGAATAAAAGGAGTCAAGCCGACAAAAAGGCCTGTTTATTAGGTGCAATTAATTAATTAGGAGTATCCTATAACATAACGTGTTTCACGTGTTAGCTAAACAAACACCATACCACAAAATAATAGACAATGTAGAATCTGAGAAAGCAAGGTTTTTTCTGTAAGCTAAAATAATTTGTAAAAATATTTTCTCTAATCAACACTCAAAGTGATAATTTTTAGTATGAATTAATATCAAATGTGACTTAAATTCGTTTTAATCATTTAATCCCGAATCAGTGTGACTCTTTAATTTGAGACGCCAGCAGTATTTAGATCTAGTAATAACTAGATTTGAAAATCCTGTCTATACGTTATAACAATATACTAGTAGGTGACACTTTTCTTGAGACTGGTGTTTATTTTTGGTTTTTTTTACTTTGGTAAAATTAGAAATAACAAAATATTTCAAATATAATATAATTTGAAATATTTTTATCTTTGAAATCTTTCGTTACTGAGTATAATTTATACTATGTGTAAATGTAATTTTATAATATCGGTATTAATGTTACTATATTTTCTAAATCTAATAAAATGACTCGTTACGCAGAAAAAATAATCAACTTAAAATTTGAGGTAAACCTGAACTACCTAACTTAAATCTTAGTGGAAGTGTCAAAATACATATGCGTTCATGTTAAGGATATCTATTAAGTATATTTACAAAATTGCAGCTTTACACGCTTATAAAGAAAAAACATGTTGGTTGAATACACAGAGAAGATTAGGTTTTTTACCTAAACTTCTCTGAAAATTCAACTAGTTAAACTAAAAATTATGTGACTAAGATTTTTTTATAATTAAAAGACTTAGGAAACTTATTGTTTTAATTGGTTTACTTGGTATTATACTTAGTTCAGTTCCTTATTTTTTTGGATGCAGCTTGATGATCTGTTATTTTTGTGGTTTTAAAATAGAAGTATTAATAGAAAGAATTGTTTTTTTCCTTTTCTGGTAAAATTTATTTTTATTATATAAGCTATCTATGTGTCGTAGTTACACAGATTTATGTAATATATTCCGAAACAATTCGTCTGTAACGACATCGAGTCGAATATTTATTATTTCTAAGTTGAAATTTGTGCACAATTAAATGAAACTACGTGATGTAGTATTATTTCTATTTTCTTTAAGTTCTTTACCAAGAGCTAGGTTTTGTTGTATTACAACATCTTCAGGTGGGGCTATTAGCAAAGATTCTAATAGCCCATCTTTGCTAATTGATCACCTGAAGATGTTGTAATACAACGAAACCTAGGTCGTGGTAAAGAACTTAAAGAAAGTAGAAATAATACTACATCACGTAGTTTTACATGAATGATATGAATACATACGAATACATGAGATGAATACATAATAAACTATTTTTATTATGAAGCTATAAATTGGCCACCACAGCATATTTTTACAAGTATGTTATTGATTCTGTAAAACGTTGATGTGTAACAATGACAAAGCAAATAGTCTTAGTTTTTCTTCATGAAGCATATTTTTCCGGGAAACTGAAAAAGTACGCAGAAATTATATTCACCCTAATGAAAAGACTTTTGCCTTTAACTATATTTTGAATACGTGTTTCATGAACTAAATTAACCATTTCTCTTTACATGTCTCGAAAGTTTAAAACTAGAGCACTGATTAAGTTACAACACGATGCTGCAACAGAATGGATATCGACAAGGTATACTTTTGAATTTTAAAATGTACGCGGTTTATGACATTATGCAATATGGTTTAGTTCTGTCAAATTATATTTCTTGTACCTAATTCGACTTTACGTGATAAAGCACTCATCTAGAGAATATTAATATATTTCTTTCATCGAGCCTGCACCGTTCTTTTATTTCAATTAGTTTTTTTTAATCGATATATAATCATATTTTCACACAATTTACCTTCCGCTATTACAAATATATTCTGAATTTATGTATTACAACTTACTTCAGTTGTACAAACGCGGATGATATGGTTTTTATTCTATTTAATAAACATTATTGCAGCCGATTATACTAATTAGAAATAATAATTATCTTCTAAAATTTAAAATATCTTTTTATATTTACACCCATAACCTGATAAAAACTTGCTATATGAAACTATAAACAGATGCATGGAAAATAAAGTAAAATTAAAAGCCAATTAACTAGGTACGCTAAAACAAAATTTTCAAAATAGAGTTGTATATAGATCATATGAAAATTAAATCATAATCGCTTGCTGTTTGTAATGCAGTGTAAATTTAATTACGCCAATGCAAATATTCGTCTCATAAATTTAATAAGTACAATTTAATTTTGAAAAATATTATGAAATTAGTGTCTGTTAATAAATACAACGTAAATAATTATTACATAGCAGTCTGTGTCGCACAAAATCCTATGAAGATTGCAGAAGCCTGATCCGTCCGAGATTAGTCAACTGCTACGCCTGAGTCCTTTTATTGAAAAGGGTGTGAATAGGGTTTATGGATTAGTCAATATTTAAAATTATCTAGTTTCACGGAATTAATTCATTATCCTTATTGGGAAGGCTATATTGTTTTATTAAGTATTTTTATACGTAATGTAAGTTTAATAGCTGTTTAGGTCTTAATATTTTATTTAGCTATGCATTAGGGTATTTTATTAAACTGATTTTATAAAAATATCAATATAATGTAATCAGTTAGTTACAAGCAGAGCGCGCACTATGAGGGTTCCGAACGTGCTAGACATAACAGTTCACAGAGATAAAGTTATCACGAATTTCTTAACAACTATAAGACAGGATAATTGCTATAACTATCCTGTAATCAGATTTTATCGATAGTATTTTTTCATAATTTTGGTTGAGTATTTTCTAAAATAAAAGAAGATGATGTATTTCTTACAGATTTTTGAGTATATCTATAAGGAATATACATTAAATGCATTCATCCGTTCAGAATTCTGAAAAAAAATATATTTCTGAATTTCTTATAAATTACCCCTTTCAAAAGATATCTCACAAGATATTCGAAAAAAAATAAAGCATTTCATTTGCCTCCTTTAATATTATCATCTAAATTTTTTAAAATAGAATATTAGAGTTGATACTATCTATTATTGTATTAAATGTTATATTTCACGTCTTTTGGTTTTTGAGAAGATCGTCTGTGATAGACCAACATTTGGAGGATTTTATAACGCTTCCGCTTTTCCTCTTGATATACACACCGTAAAAACTACTAAATATTGGTATTATATGTAGTGTATTATCTAAAAATATATTTTAACTAAAATTGTTTGGATACTTAAACTGCCCACTAATCTATATTTTCTGTGATTTGTATGCTTCAGAATTAAAGACGGAACTCTCTTTTGTTGGTCGTGGCCGATTGTTCGACCTTAACGGTCTCATAATTAGGAGATTTTACAAGATATTGCAATACAATTTTACAAGAACATTCATTGAGCAAAACAAAGATAGTAAAGGAGAAAGAATACGACGAAATAAACTTTAATGTACCTCCCACGCACGGAATGTGAATACGAACATTTTTTTCGCCATACCTAGAACTTGTTTACGAACTTAATGGGATTTGATTAAATCGATCTCATCATATGTAATAATATATTTTATGTTAGCTTTTACACTCAAACGCTACGTTTATAAAATTAAAGCCTCCACAGTCATAAGCAAAGTTTCTCTCTCCAACTGACATCTCTAATTACAGCTCCTCGTATTAATAGTGAAATGACTCTAGTGACTAATATGTAAATATAAACGTGTTACAAATGACAAAAAATTAACGCCGCAATCTAGTGAAGATTTATAAAACTGTACATTTAAGATGTGGCTTTACAGAAGAAAAAAATTTACTGTTAACTAATGAAATAACCAATTTAATATATATTCTTTAATGAATTATTCATATCATATTTGTCTCTTATTTGTATCACGTTTTCATGGCATCTTCAGAAGCGAAAGTACAGAAAATTTTCGATCGGGTTAACGAGTGTAGTGTTAAAAAGAAAAAGTTTATGGTTATCTTCTAAACAAGCATATTTATAGTGGGTCAAAAACTAAAATAGGTAAATAAATAAAAATATCTCGGAACCTAGCTTAACCAAAACTGGCACAGTGAGGCAGAGATCAAAACTAGTATTGAAATATCCCTTTAAAAAAAATTAAGACAGATTCTGCTATTTTAATTTTATACAACTAAATGAAACTACGATTATTGATGATGTAGTTTTATTTAGTTATATAAAATTAAAATAGCAGAGTATGTTTTTTCAAATTCTTTACCACGACCTAGGTTTCGTTGTATGACAATATCTTCATGTGAGTAATTTGTAAAGATTACAGTGATACAAATTGCCCACCTGAAGATATTGTCAGACAACGAAACCTAGGTCATGGTAAAGAATTTAAATATAGTAGAAACAATACTATATCACGTAGTTTCATTTAGTTCTGAAAAATTAAATTAAAATGAATTTCTACAAAATTAACGCCAAACATATTCAATACTCCGCTATCGTAACCGTAAAAATCCCACTTCGAATTACGTATGATAAGTAAAACGAGCTAGCCAGAAACACAAATTTTGAATACCATCAAACATCGTGCTCAGGCATATATATATATATATATATATATATATATATATATATATATATATATATATATATATATATATATACGAGTTCTTGCAACTAATAATGACGGGAAATATTTATGAGAGAAGGAAAGTCGGACGTAGAAGAAAGTCATAGTTGCATACGAGAATGAATAGGAATTATGAGTGCTGTCGAACTCTTTCACCTTGCCAAGAGCAAGTCCAAATACGCAGAGCTGACTGCCAAACTTCACTAGTCGGAGAGGTACCCTTAGAAAATATTTAATTTTTGTTTTTTTGTTTCAACTCTAATGCTTTCTCTGTTTGTTTCAAGAAATTATAGTTATTATCATTATATGTAGCATAAATCTACTTTCTTCCGAATTCAGGGTGAGCACTTTTGGTTTTTTTACTGACCTACCTTTATGAGTTCAAATATAATAAATACACTACAATTTAACTTGCATTCGTCTTACTACAGTCAGTGTCTGTGAGAATTGTAGTCTCCATAAAAAGGATTTAATTCACCGGTGATATATTTTCTCCATTCTTATATTACAATAATACAAAAACAAAAAATTTAAAACATATTTACAACCATCATAAAAAATCCGCATACAATTTTATTAAGGCTAATTTAATGGTATTCGTGACTCTTTTTGGGAATGTGGAATTGTTATTTTCAAAATTTGTGTTCCATAACTTACTAGTTATATTTTTGTTTACCGTTAAAATAAGGCAGATACGTAAGTATCTGACACTGGTCAAAATAAAATTTAGAGCAGAAAGAAATTTATAGCGTCTATGTATGTAACGACAGCCTTGTCGCACTCTCCTGCCTGCCAAATCGCTCGGCGGCGTATCTTGTTTACTTTTTTAAATTTAAACATTCGTTTAAAAATTCACAGACATTCATTCCGCGACGGCTCTGTCACATTTTTGTTTATACACACATGCGCACGTGCACGCGCTCTCACGGAACACAATAATTAAGCTTAAATCATAATATTTTTCCGAAACAAATTTCCTGAATTATTCATGTGTTTATGAATATTTCATGAGTGTTAAAACGAAATGAATGTACTCTGCGAAGCCGGTGCCGGTGATTGGCTGGGAAGGTGATATTTTGCTTTGCATTATTCATGGTATCTCTCTGATGAGGTATTATGTAATGGATAGTAAGAGGTACGGAATAGTGCCGAGTGATAGTTTTGCTTCAGGTTTATTGCCGTTTCAGTACGCTGGTAAAAGTGCGAACGGCAGTTTTGTATGAACGGGTTCAAATATGATTCACACGATATAGTGCTTATGCAGGTGTGAAAAAGGTATCGAGCAAAACTGGGCATTTTAGTGGAATGGTCTACTATTTTCTGGTTTACGCCTATGGTTAGATCTTTATGCTGAATATAAATACATATTTCTAAGCAAAGTGAAATTTATGTATGCCACTTCAATCACCACTGCGAAATAATACTAGCGTAAGTATCGAATCAAGAAATCTAATTCAGAAATAACTGATTCATAACACACATCTTATATGTTTCCAAGTTGAGAAGTTCGCTCACAGTTTTATTTCTTTTTCATTCTATAATACTGATCAATACGTTGATTAATACTTATGTGACAACGGAGTTCATAGAGAGACTAATATGGAAACAAAATTTGAATTTTCCTATGTAATCTATATTATGAAAATTATAATAATCATTTATGAAGTGATCTTAGTTAACAAAAATTTATAATAAAATATTCAAGAAGGGTATTCAGATTCAACTGACCTCGTTTGAATTAACAATTATCATTTCATTACGGTGCATTATATTTAAGTTCTTGATGTTGTATAGTATTTTTATAATGACTTCTTACCCTTATCCTTCTTACGTGCAAGCTTAAAAATATTACCACAATTAGACACTTGCAGATATGAGTTACTATAAAATGGCTAATTCCCCAATAAACATTAGGTTTACTAAGTATACTATTTCAGATCATTGTAAGAATTGTTTTCAAATGGATATATGTAATTGTTGTCATGAACTCTCATCCCAATGCATCCACAGTCTGGTGGTTAGTAGTTGAAAACTGAAATAATAATGATTTATTTAATTTCTAAGTATCGATACTGCAAACAATGGTTAATATAATAGACCAGATAGTTATTAGGCAATTAATAAGGAGAATATTCTGAGTAATAAATTGGACATAACTTAAATCTTAAATTAATTTCCTATAAATAACCTATAACTTTTTAAAGAAATAACATCAAGAAATAAAACAATTACGGCAGATAGTTAAAGAAGCACAGGTCTAGTTTGTAAAGTATATCATGAGTAAGTATATTTGCAATAAAGTTTATTGCTTTCACCTTTAAAGTTCACTGATAAGTTATTGTAAGTTGATTTACAAATTGATTCTTTAAAAAACTAAAGAATGGTTTCATCTTTAATAAGATCTAATATTTTTTTAAAAACCCATTTAAAATTACTACTAGTCATTTCCAATAAAGTAATTCAAAACTTGCTATGCAGGAAGTTTTGCTAAAGGAAACGGATAAGTAAAGTATATTCTATAGATAAGAACCACAGGCAATATACATAAATAAAAGCCAACAAAAATAAACCGATAGCAACAAAAACAAAGTAGATAATTACGCAGAGCGAATCGACAAACGTACGCCAATCTTTCATTATATTTATATTATTGACACAAAAAACATAACCGAACCCAAATTAAAAGCTCAGAGCGCCAAAAGTTCACTGAAACTTCGGCCGAAGGCACCCGAAAGTGAAGCAAAGTTAAAACGGTGGAAAATGTATTTCCACATGTAGCGTAATGTGTGCCGACGCGTGAAGCTTAAAAGAAAACTCTCGTTCGTCTGATGTAAAGCTCCGGAAACGGTTGGCGCCGTCGGGAATCGGCGGGCTATGCTTTTCCCGGCCGAGCGTAATATTATCATGTCCCCGGTGGATTGGAAGTTCCCTTTTTAGCAGCTACCCGCAATACCGAAAAGTGCCTAAAGTCTTTTTGGGCCCACTATTATGTCGACTGTTAAACGTTCGTTCAAAATCATAATTTACGTCTGTGACGGCATATAATAAATATAAGTGTGATAAGCCCGTCCTAGTAAACTGTAATTTACATTTTCCTTCACTGCTAGTAATATGGAAGAAAGCTCAATATTTAGAGTAGTTTTTAAATACATATAAAATGATACGTGACTTTAAATATGGATTAAACGTGCACAACATGTAATAATTTCATTCGAAAAATTATTTAAATTTTCGGTGGAAGAGTTGTTGCCCAAGGCCGAACTACGTATTTTAGTAGTGTCGCTTGTAATAGCTAATTTTTATTGCGGGGACGTCGTATGTTTATTTTTTTTTTCTTAGAAATATACACATATAATTAAGTTGCACAATGTTGTTTTTTTAACAAGTATTTATTATTCAATATCCGATATTGTAAATATTTATTATAGCAAGTTTATTTAAGTCTTAGTCAGGTTATTATACGCTTCAATTTAAGATATTACGTAAAATTACAGGGTACTTTCGCGCCGATAAATTAATTCCGCCATATTTAGAGCAAATAAGTGTAACAGCTGAATACGTTGATTCCAGATAAAATCAGAATCAATGTCTGGCCAGTGTCAAATCAGTGTTTGCGAAATTGACGAAAACAGCCAGAAAAAGTTAGATTGAAAATAAAGTTCTATTCATATTTATGTTTTAAAAGTATAATAATCACTCCAAAGACGAGGGAAGTGGTGAATATAAGGAAAGAATAAAAAAAATCTAAAAATTAATATGTATTTCGGGAGTTATGTAACATTTTTAAATACGTATTATTTTTTAGACTCATAACTGAACCCATAATTAACCCTTCTATATTCGTACAATCTTGTCCATGGTGTAAATCCACAGCAACTAATGGCCAATAAAATAGTACATAACTAATTTAAAATACGTTAATAATATGTCAACTACTAAAAGTGGTAGGAAGTGAATTGGAAATTGGAACTCGAAATTAATTCATTGGACTACCACAGCAAATTGCAAACAGTACGACATTTTTTTCAAACATGAAAAATTGCAGATGGTGGACTGAGAATTCATCTTTGTCATCATCAAGCCGAGTCGTTGAACTATTATGGCCAATCGTAAAAACTACAAAGTTTTTCCACTTCAGTAACAGGCGGAAAATAATATGGAAATGTTATACTTGAATTCAATTGATTCATCTACCACGGTCAACAGTAAAAAGCACTAATTTTTTCGATCATGAAAGTGGCAGAGGAGTAGGAATTGGTATCAAATTCTAATAGCTGAATTATCACGGTCAATCGTAAAAAGTACAAAGTTTTTCCACCGTAACAACTGACAAAAAATAGAATCGAAATTTTTGCTTCAATTCAAGTCACTGACGTCAAATGCAAAAAGTATAAAGTTTTTAACCATAAAAGATATTGGCAGTAAGTTGAATGGAAATTAAATCTTGAATTCTAGTCTATAAAATATTTTGATTGAATGTAGTAATTATATAGTCTTTCAATTATCGCTTTTTTAATATAAATTTTACAAAATAGTTCTAGTAATTTAATCCATCTTTAAGGCACGCGATTTCTTATAGGTAATATGAAAAACAACGTACAAATATAACATATACATTGTTTTAATAGTATTTTATCGAAATTTACCTTTAAGAAATAAAAGCATATGGTGGATATACTAAAAAAAACACCAGAATCTTAAATTATTCGTTTATAATTTTACCGAAACAATCAAGAAGGGACAAGCTAATTTTCGTGACTATAACATTTTTCTTAACAAGTCTGCCTACTCTGCTAGGTGAAATATTATCACGTTAAAAATTACAGTCAGACTATTATGCGAGAATTTCAAACATATATGCGAGCATTTCAAAAAATGTAAGTACGAGGGAAACATAATTGAAAGTTGCGCGTTTTGTTTTCAAAATTTAAATTTGTTATTTACGAATTTTCATCAAATCCATAAAAAACAAGGTTATTTTCTTCTTTTATTATCTTTAGAGAAGATTTTTAATGTAAATAACCATTATTAGCGCAGTCGTCATTTTTATTTTCAGCGGTTTATATGGCCTTTCCCTTTAAGTTTATATATTTTTTAATATAGTTACTGTTTTACTTTTCATTGCAATAAATAATACTAATGTAAATAATTAAATTAAAAATTGGAATCCCCTCACTTCCTAGATACGAACGTATCCAAAAAATCTTTGTAGTCAACATTGCCATATTTGAATCAGACAACCATAGGTTTGCTAAGTTTTGTACTGTATAATATAAATCACACAATATCACTTTTTTAACATATTTTCTATTTCAGCAAAGAGTGACGTCATACTTTCTTACTTTTGATGAGAATTGCATTTAAACCTAATAAATATTTAGAATATAATTTGTTAATATGTTGTTAGTTTCATGATATATAACATTCCCTTAATTTAAAACAGGAAATAATATTTAAAGTAATTTTTTTTTGCTACCTTTTATATGAGTGTTTTCTCCTCGAAATCAATAAATTTTATAGTTTCATTTTTCTAATGGAATATCTGTAACTTTTAATTTAGACGTATATTTTTAATTAAATGTAATAATTTTTAGAGTGAGCCTCAATCCTGCTCTATAAGTTATTTTTAAACATTTTAACATTAAATTTTTTTACCATTTGGTTTTCAATATTAACATATTGCTGGCAAGAGAGTTATGAACTATTTTGATATTAAAACGTTCTAGAACGTTTAAGTTTCAGGAAATACCAGCAAGTTGTAGAACACTCTGAAACATGTTACATGAAGGGTTTATAACCACGCACAGTTTGGCGAAAGAATAAAATGGAATAAAACCGAGTTCGTAAGGACGGAGACGAACAGAGATACACTTACTACACAACAACGTTAGACAGCACGTTGCTTCAGTCTCTCACTGTCAACTGGAGACACTTGGCAGGGATTCGTTACCTCACCAAGCTTATTAACCAGACAGCACCAGCAGACTATCATCTCTTCCGAGTCCTCAAGAATTTTTTACGCCAAAAAATTTGTTAAATAATAAATAAAATTTAAAGTTTTTTAAGTGTTTTATTATTTTCTTGCCAACCTAATATATCCAAATTCTAAAATACGTTAAATTCCCTTTCTATTTCTAAACATTTTATTTCCTACTTTGGATTCGCCTTTAATTTTTTGTTTGCCCTGCGACTTATATTCATTAATTTATTAGATATATTTTTTTTCCTGTGCAATTTATATTCATTAATTTAGTGATAAATAAAAAACACGAAAAACAATTTTTATACCCACTCTAGTAAATCACATTTTTTCACACCATAACTCACCTCTACCCACCCATATGTATTTTTATTTACTTGATCTATGCGATTTCTTATTTGTTAGTAAATGCAGTGAAAATTTAATAATTATCCGCTCTAAAATGATCTTACTCTACAAAAGGGCTTTTATTGTTTCAAATGGTTTGGATGTGCGTACTCGTATGCCCAGCTCTGCGGTAAAATAGTTTTTAACTTTGTTTTTCCACATCAGCCGCGAAGTTTCCATGAGAGACCGTGCGTTGCCGTGAAACTTTGAACTGCGGCTGTGAAGTGTGGTGGCGACTGGTGGCTTATTCTAATAAGTCGAGCCCGTCGATTGTTGAATTACATTTTGAAAATGTTGAAAAATTGGTTGGAAAGAGAGAATGGTTAAAAAGGAGAAAGATCTAACGTTCGGTTTAATTCTAATTTAAGTAAACCAAATTGGGTGATTTTTTACGCTTCAACTTTAAGATAAATGTTGATTTAAAAAAAAAACGTAGAAGATATATATTTATTACAACTTTACTTTTAAAATTGCGTGATAAATAATTTAAAGAATAGAAATGAAAAGTAACATATATATATATATATATATATATATATATATATATATATATATATATATATATATATATATATATAATATTTACGTATATTTGTTGTAATAATCATCATAAACGTATCAATGTCAACTTTCACATAAATGATAGAAAATATTTTGATTTTTATTTTGATCTAAGACAGAACTAAAAATCTGTTGTTTTTTTTGTGACACAACTTGACCTACTATTATTTATTTATTTTTAATGTTTATGAGATATAAGTAAAATAAGTATTTGTTATGAATAATTAGAGAACTTGCTTCTATTTAATCTTGCCAAAATAGAATGCCAAAGTAAATTTATAATATTTCTAAACATTTTATGATTAATACTATATAATACAAAAAATTGATGATTAATACTATATAATACAAAAAATTAAAAGATATAAATATACCCTAAAAAATAATTTTATTATGTTTAAGCAAGAAAGGCGCTGCCATTTAATAAAAAATTATTGATACATTAATTGCACTTGCCTTTATTCATTGTTTTCTTTTTTAATTACCATGGTCAAAAACAAACTTTTATCAATTAGTTTTTAGTCATGATGATTTTCGTCACGTGCTGGAAATATTTTTTTGTTGAAGTCTCGACAAGAGATAATCAACAAACCCGAAGCGAGCAGGTGCCGCTTTTTGTTCGAACGGCTAATCCTTGCACTTAATTAAAGGAACTCTGTATTTACACGTGAAATTAAGCGAAAGATCCTTACAATAAAATAGGTTGAGGACATTAGTAACGCGAAGTTGGCCAGCTTTCTTTGGCTCATATATTTTACGGGCGATCGTCTTGGGCAGTGGCCGAGTTAGGCGTTTACTTTCAAGTTTTTATGTACTTTTTGCGCAATTACCGTATTGTATGGTTAATATTATGTGCATTTGTAACAACTAAAATAGTTGTTGGTCCATAGGCACTTGAATTTACTAACGATTACATAAGGATTGATCTTTAATGGAAGTATGACAATTTTTTTTTATATTAAGCCGCTATTTCGAAGGTTCGTTTTACACCAAACATATAAAATGAATTTACGGATGAAGTATTTTTAATTATTTTTAAGGTCAAATACATTACTTGCGCAATACCATTTACACGCTTAATTATTATATCTGGAATCAGTTATATGAATTCAACTTCATACTTTACATCGAAAGAACGATCTACGTGAAATAACATGCACTGTTTTAAGTGCGTAAAGTGAATGTATATAACCATTCAGTTACGGACACTTCTAATATTAGAAACAAACATTATGCTCCGTAAAATATCGGTAATAACTTTCCTTTATTTAGTGCATGAAGAGCTGTTCATACTGGTTTTAATAATCGTGCGTTTAATAAAAACACAATTGCGTACGCAATAACTAAAGTATGCAATGAAATTACTGACATATAGATTTTAACATTATATCTCGGATTTTTCAACTAAAAAAAATTACGATATAATCCGCAAATAAATAAAGACGTAAATAATTTTATCGTAATCCCTTAATAAGAATATAACCACGTGCTGGACTTATTTACATAGATAAGATTTTAATATTATATCTTGCATTTTTCAACTAAAATACACGACATAATCCGGAAATAAATATAGATATAGATAATTTTATTGTAATTTTATCGATAAAGTTATTTACATCGCTAAAATCTGGATAACGTCTAATTTCATTTAAAACTTTTAATTAAGTTTAAAACAACGCCAAAAATAAGTAGGAAATCTGTGGTCAATCAAAACTTCATACCCCGAAATTAATTTCATGAAATATATTTATTAAAAATGTTTGTCTTATCGTTAATCACGAATATAGTAAAATATTTTTGTAATAATTTTTTTAGGTTTCTAACATTTCTAATTTTATGACGCTAAATCGATTTCTTTAATAACATTTTCAAGTGGGTTTGTAATCATTCATATACACTAACACGTAGGAAAATACCACCGTGGATAAGATACAAATTTTTCAGCCGGTTGTTTATCTCTTCAAATATAAAATCTCATATATCAGCCTTGACTATTCGTGTTTCATAAATAGCTTTACTGTCGCGGACAAAGAGGATGACTTTTGTTAATTTCCATATCACTTTTTGTCAATTGCTCCTTTTAGCTGGTTAAGCATATAGGACAAATATTTCCTGGAAACTAATATTTTTCTCATAGATAATCAATATTACGCTCTCATATAATCAGAAATATATGACCATAAATTTTCTGGTCGATAACTCTTTCAACTCTAAAGCGTTCGGCGTTGCATCGTAATTTATTTGGAATAATAGAAGATAAAATTATTAAGAGAAATACTAAAAACCGTGCACAAGGTTTTTAGTATTTCTCTTAATAATTTTATCTTACAAACATAAAATAACACTCACAATTCCAAATAATCTTTATGAATATTTAATTCGCTATTGGACGTTATTCTTTAGGTATTTCCAATAATATTCTAAAAATGTTTTAGTTTTTTGATTTAGTAATTGATGCTAAGTAAAAAATATATTTGGATGTACCCTTTTCACTTAATATTTTTGTGATTTGATATGACAGAGAAAACTTAATTCACATATGACCGATCCGATTAGTTTTCAATTTAGGTTATGTTTGACCACATTAAAACTTTGAGAAATAGGATCCTAACATGAATTCATTCCTTTTGTTTTTCCTTGATAGTATTCGTACAACTTGTTAATGTTTATTAGCAGCAACTATTTGATTTCGTGTTGAAAAAAATTTCGATATATGAAGGAAGAAAAATTATTATAATATCTGTTGTGAATTTCTGAATTCAATTTTTAAATTTTTTTATTATTTTATAAATTGACGCAGAATTTATTGATCTCATATATAAATATAATAAAAAAATATTTTACAGTATTAAATACAGTAATATGTGATAAAGTACGTTGTTAACTAAAATTTAATAATAGTTTAAGAAATTTCTAAATTACGTTTTCATTCACCTAAATGAAAAAAATATTGTTTTAGCATCTAATGTTACTTTCATAATATTAAGAAATAATTTTCTTACCAGTGAAATATTATAACTAGGTTTATTGATCCAATTTTTTTCTTTGAATAAATGTTTCTCATAATTTTTTTTATGAATTTTTATTTGTAAAATTAAACGAAAATATTTGCAGTGGTAATTACTATCTTCAATCGTATATCTCCTAAAATATTATTTTTCTATTCTACTCATATAATAATAACCTCTTTCCTCTTTTTCTCCTCACATAATCTGCATAATGCATATGAGGCAAATACTTACGAGGCACTCCAATAAAATGATTCTAAAAAAAATATGTTATAAAAAGAAATTACTATTATTTGAATTACATTTTATCTTAGTATTTTTTTCCAGCTTTAGAAGTTTACTTCTTATAATACACGTCTCGTCTTTTCGTAAATTTAATTTTACATAAGCTACCACCTTACTCATTATCTAATGAAAACTCAACAAAATACAGAATAAATACCTAAAAATTTCTGGCTTCCTATAATTTGATGCAAACGACCATTGAATTCTTTAAAATTCTTAAAAGACCATTGAAAACGATATATTGAAATTCTTGAATCTGGTAAGTTCATAGGTAATCTAGGAGTATTTGCTATCTAATGTTAGATTATATCTAGCTATAGCAGTTGTGTAGATTGACTAATAGTTTCACTCTTTCCGTATTTTAATGTCTCCATATTTAAATGAAATTACTTTTCCTCAGAAGCGGTTCTTTGTTTAAAATTTGTTTCCGAAATAGACCTTTCTTCCGTCTTCATAGTTCCTTTTAAATAACGTTTGTATGATTTTTGGTAATGGTTCTGTAAGTATTTAGATATTATATATTCATGACTCACCTCAGCCGGGTTATTTACTAAGTCTCTGTCACATCATTTATCACAGCCGAGTTTCTTTTTCTCAGGCTCGGCTTCGATAATTTCTAATCAAAATTATAATCCTGTTTTTAAGAAAATAGTTGTATTTACTCTATTGTGAATGAAAATCTTATTAGAATAAAATTTCATTTTATTGTATAACATGAAGCCGTTATCAGATTCATCGAATTTGTTTTTTGTTTCTAATGTATCTATGTTCATTTCGAACTTGATCGAGATGAACATAGATACTCACGTGAATGTATATACACGAAACAGTTATTCCTGATTGTTAAGAAAGTTATACTATTTTCTATTCTTTTTCAAACCTATAATATTTTACATAGCGTAATGTAATGCGTAGAGTAATTGATCAATTGACACATACTGATAACGCTAATACTAATAAATACTGATGTGCATTGGTATGTACTCGTTCTGTGAAGGATATGACTTATCAGGATATTTAAGTACTAGGAATGATATTGGTATATATCTATCTTTAGGTAGGAAAAGGTCGATGGATATATTTTTTAAATACTTAATCAGTTTTTTGTTTGAGAAAAAATAAAAAAAGCTATTACTGCATCTTTTAAAGAAAACTCTTGTATTTATACTTTTCTTAAATGTTTTCTTATAAAAAGGGACAACAAATGAAGTAGATGTTTTTAATTTAGTATACCCGATTTTGTACGTGTAATTTCATAACGTATAAAACGTTTAAATTTGATTTAATAATTATTTTCCGAATATTGCGTTTCTGTTTTCACTTTTATCTTGATTATCTGATAATAGATTTCACCCCCAAATGATGTGGGCTAATGGACTATGCCAATTACAACTCAAAGTCTTAAATTTATCCATTGATAGTAATAGACTTATTATACATTACATTGAATCTAATAAAATCTAAACGGACATTTTATTCCAAATTTAAACAATCGTTGCAACTATCGATGAAATTACATATCGATAATAAGAACGAATAAAATTCATTTGGCTGCATTTAATTATAACCAAATCATATGGTCTCACTTATTGGTATTTTCAGTAAAGAAAGTTTTATTTTAAAAAGTTTTATTGGAATAAATTGATGGATGGACAAACAGGTCAAATTAGTATGACTACAGACCGCTGGTTACGGGGTGCGAAAAAAAAACAATTGAATCGATTAGAATTTGCAAAAGCAAGAAAGTGAAAAAGATACATATTTTAACCTAATATAATAAGTCAAGTTCGCAGTTGAAATTCAATTCCGAAAACTCATTTTCACTTTCTCCGAAAGCCAAATAAAGCCAATCCCTTGGAAATTGCCTGGGAAAATTGATTTTAAAGGGAGACAATATGAAAGCATTGTCTCATAAATAGATCGTGATATCTGAATAATTTGTGAGCTGACTATGTAAATTTCATTATGTAAAATGTATTCCCTTCAGTATTATTTATACGAGCACTCGAATGGACGACAGGTATGTTCTTTTTTCCCGTCTATTATGCCGTTTCCACTGCGATATCCGGAAAAAAATCAAAAGAGAGTTTTGTATAAAATAACGATAATGTACTGTAACTTATTTTTCGTGACTTCAATTCCTTTGTCCTTCTGCCTTACAATTATAAAATTAACTCTGTATGAAGAATTTATTTTATTGCAACGTTTTTTTATTACAACATGAGTCATAACGTGATAATGTTTCTATGGGAATATAGAATTATAGTATTGTTTTAAACAGTTCACTGGTGTGTTGACGTTCGATTCCCGGCAGCTCCTCGAGCGGATTTTAAGTGATCTTTGTAATTGCGTAGCTATGCTGCCACAAACTGGTGACGCATAGCAACGCTATGATGTGAGAAGCTACGCTTGTCCAGCGTAGTCATTATAGGCTTTAGTTCCAATGATACGCGTATTGCGAGAGGTCTATATTCAGCAGTTTTGGTTTGCAGGTTGCTAGTTATTTCATTTGTTTTTTTTTAAATGTAATTTTATAAAGAAAGTTTGTAGAGGAAAGTTCCCAAAAATAATGGTCATTGCAATATTTCATTATACGTAAAAAAAATATGAGGATAGTATGTAGATCAAAATATTAGTTATTTTATTCAGACTTGAATTTACAATTAATCAATCTCATTTATCAAATTATGTTGTACAATATTGTTTTGTTTAATGGTATTTATTCGTCCTTATAAAAAACGAACTTTATAATGTAATTGACGTTTGGTATCCGGTAAGGCATTTAATATTGATATGTAATAGTTTATGATTTGATCGGTATATAAAATTATTTTGATAATGCGTCAATATTTACTTAGAAAATGTATCAATAAGTTCAAAGTGTTATTAAGAGTTTAGGACGTGTGAGAGATACTGTAATAAATCGACTAAAATGTTTTCCTTCTAAAGTAATCAGATCGATCCAATATATACTGTACGAGTGTCTCGTGATTTAGGTATTTTGTAATAACAAATCAAATTCACTGAGAACCTGAGAGTTAAGTTGGATTAGAAGTATTTATCTTCGTAAGAACTTTTCCGTCCTGCTTCGTATTGCGTAGCTACGTGTCGATTCGAATTTTGTGGTTAAACAGTTTAAAAGTACTGATTTTTAATTATATAATAAACCTCATCAAAAGCCAAAAGAGTAAAAATAAATCAATAAATAAATTTTAATGGTTCAAAATTAGTTTTTTTTCACTTCAAAAAATTCAACGTTTTTGTTTTTAAATCTGATATGATTTAAAATATGAGTTTAAAACAAACAAGAAAGACAAACTCTGTCTATCTCATTATCTCATTTAGCGGCGTCTCTTTCTCTGCTAGTCATGCAAGAGTAACATTGCAGAAAGCGCTTTATCATGATTTACATATTTACTTCTTTTCAATATTCTACGAGTTTTTCATAATTCAGCTTATTTCAAGTTCCGATTTCAGCTTCTACACAAATAGAAACTCGATGATATAGTCTAGGACTATGTTCTTATTTCTTTGTATGAATTATATCACTTCCATAAATGTGCCCAACTTTTATGTTTTTGCAGTCATGTTTTGAAGTTTAAAAATAAAAAATCGTGTAAAGCGTAATGAAAATATTAGTATATTTGTCGATTATCGTACTGGCTTAATTAAAATAATGAAAAGAAACAGAATACTAGAAAGTCCGTTTTTTAATACATGTAGTATTTAAAAAATGTACCGCAATATAGACGCAGTTAAAATATTTACTAACACTGAAATATCTCAGTACCACTATTTTCAATAATTTTCTTTTAAATATGGTGTTAATACACAGCCTGAATCAATAAAAATATTTAATTTAAACATTTATGAATATTAAATAATATGTACACCTTTTTTAATTGCCACCATAACAATTATTCTAGTCAACTCTTATAATAATGTATTAAAATATTATTACAACGAAGTATGTTTACAAGTTTAATAGGATAGAATATACAGAATTTTAATAAAATGCTCATACTTTCCCTGAGTCGTATGAGCATTTTAACCTCATTCTTAAATTATTTTACAATATTTTTGAAGGTTATAACAACGCATAAGAGAACTTTTGGAAACATTTTCTGTAAAATAAAAAACGTATGTATGACTTACATCGATACTAATATAAATAATACATAATTTATATTACAACATGATTAAATATTTTACAACACTGAAGGGAAATGTTGAACAATTCTCGATCACTTTCAAATAAAAACTTTCAAAAAGCCCTCGCTTCCGATACATATCGGTGAGTAAACCATATTGATGTCGGTCTCCGCGAACCAACATGGAAATTTGCTTTTAAATCTGATAAGCTCCGTAGTGTATTTCTCATGTCGCGAATGTCGAAATGCTGCGGCCGTTCGTTTTTCTTGAGTAATAAGTAGAGTAATTTATACAGATTCGATGATACTTTCCCTTAATTTCGGTCAAATTAAATGGTTTTATCGTTTTTTAATATTATTATTTTGATATTTAATTGTTATTATCCTCCCCGTCTTATTTATTTACTACGTCACTTCTCGCGTCTCAAGTATTTGTTTAACTTAATTAATGTAGGTAAAGACAAAATGATGTCATGAGAATAATGTCAATGTCAATGAGACAACTAGATGTTGCCAGAAATTTTGTAAAGCCTCAAGGTATTAACCAAAGTTTATATTGCAGAAATTTTCTACTGATTATTCGATATACTCAATAAGAGAATTTTCATTCTTATTTCTTACTACTGCAGATGCTCGTAGTTCATAAGTTAAATACATAATACAGGTTTGCAATGAAAATACTTTCTCAAGTTTGAGTATTGCTTTTTTTATTGTTTCTGTCTTGTTCTTATTTATTCATTCAGAAAAATTCTCGGTTTCGTATATGCGGAAAGCACATAATCAAAATTTACACATGCAGAAAGCACATAATCAAAATTTGAAAAAACATACACAATCCGCTAGATAAGACGATAAAAATTGAAAAAATGCGCCGCTTGCATCCGATAAAAGCTTTAGAGATAAAACGATGCGTCGTCTCAATCAGCTAAATACAGCGTCTTTTATACAAAATTCAAACTATGACTCGAAAAGTAAATCTTTGCATTTATTTCCTCCTCGCCTAAAAATATAATTCAGAAAGAATTGTTTTATGAGCAACGAAATTTTAAAGATTTTCGCCTCAAGTTTAAAAAATATTTTATATTTTCCATTATAATTAAATGGATACGGCGTTGAAACGCAGAAAAATTATATCAGATTATAAATACTGTGATAGAATAAATAATTCTCACTTTGGGCGTATTTGGGTAGTGCAAGGTTGAAATAATTGTTGATATTTTTCCCGCATAATCTAACGTAAATAGAATATGCGATATTATGCAACGTTTAGTTATTTATATTATCCTAAGATCTAAATTATCATCATGATGGACTCGTTACATAGTTTTTGAATAACGCACCGTCAGTTAATAAACATTTATGTACCAAAATATATGTAAACATTCACACACAGATTGGCACATCAAAAATTGCATAAAATCAAAATATTTGATAAAAGTGTTGCTCTTATAAATGATAAATAAAACTCTCAAAATTATGTAGTTCATTACGACATCTTATGATATATACGTATAGCGTCTTCAAATATAATTTAAAACATTTTAAAATGAGTTATTTTAATTTTGAATACATTTTGTCAAAACAATGTAGTGTTATACTTTAATGCGAATATTAGCAACTAGAAACTACTTCCACAAGTTGACTAGTATACCAAAAATTGCATCAAAATTGTTACAGCTGATTTTATATTTTCATTTTCTAATACAAATATTACATGAACGTCCTTACTTATCGTAAATGCTTCTTCACAGGGTCGAATCTTAAGATTCTTGCTGATTCCTCATCTTCTGCATCTCATTTAACCCTAGATTACTAACCTTATTTTTCGACGTTAAATACTAACCTTCGTCGTTTCGACTACGCTGTTTAATGGAGGGGGTTTTAGGGTTTTAATTAAGAAAAACATTTATATTTATGTTTTTATTTTAAATAAGTATTAACCTACATATTTAGAGATTACAATATATACTTTAACATATTTTTTATTCAAACAGGCATCATAATGAGATCATAGTTTACATGCATAATCAACTTTTTCATAAATTTTTAAAAAAATCGTACATATTATATATAGCGTTAAATTGTTCGAAATAAACTATAAAAACTAAATAATATCTGAATAATGAATTAAAAATAAAACTTTGGTAATGGTTTAGGAAGTAATACATTTGTGACACACATCAAGTTTGTGTTCCCCACATAACGATTTATTGCACTTAGTGCACCTACTTTTAGTCATCCTTCGCTTTTCGAAGGGACATATGGCACATATTTTTCTTTTATTTTGCTGTGGGGGGACATCAGCTGCATTACTTTGCTCAGTCTTATTTATAATACCCTCATTACTACTTCCTGGCATGTTCAAAATTTGTGTAATTGAGTCCCGCAGACTAGTTTGTAGAGTTGGTATAAGCAATCTTTTTTGCATGTGTGGTTCGATCGGCTTGTGATGCAGAGCTTTGAGATATTTACGTCTCGATAAAGGTTTTTTCTTAGCCTATATAGTGTTTGTTACATAAATGACGTAATTATTTATAAATGCAATATTGAGCATACCATAAAAGTTGCACAACGGCCAGTGTCGTGTTTTTCGATTGCAAGAGACAATGGAAAACATTTGGTCCAAAGTATCTACCCCTCCTTTGGTTTGATTGTAAAATTCAACCATTGTGGACTTTTTAGTATTTACATTAATGGTTCCCTCTGCGTCACATGTTGATAGTAGGAATACAACTTTTTGGGGTTTTGCTTTATAGGAAAGTTCGTTATCATAACAGAACATAGCTGTTCCAGTTCTTCTATGGCGTTCATTTTCAAATTCTACCGGTATCTCCCTTTTGTTAGCTCGTAGAGTTCCAACCAATGTCAGCTTATATAGATCTTTTACTAAACCTTTGGCTAGTGGCACCGAAGTGAACCAATTTTCCATTGTGATATTTCTATTCATACCATGAACAGTACGTGTCAATTTTTTTACAAAATATTCACCAAGTGGTACTCCATCTGTTTTAGTAAAAGAACCTAGATAAGGCTCTGCATCCACCATATACTTTGTAGAATTATCTACAATCATCACAATTTTGATACCATATTTATTTGGTTTATTCGGTATATATATATATATATATATATATATATATATATATATATACATATACGAAAGGGACATCAATGGTAAGGTAGCATCCACGTTTATATTTTTCTCGACACTTAGCTATGAAAAGATCCCAAATATCTTGAAAGGGAGCAAACACATCGGTTAACCTCCGTTCTTGACGCGTAGACTTATCGTCAAATCTTAGGCAGTTTATTAGCAAATCAAACCTTTCACAAGACATTGTACTGCGATATCGATTTCCACAAAATGTGATATTAAACAACTCTCTAGATGGTAAGTGATTATCTTTCATTGCTGCAGATAATGTGAGAATGCCAATGAGAGCTCTAATTTCATTAGCATCGGTTGGTCTCTGAGTGGATTTCAATGTTTTATATTTTTGAGATTTTATTGCTATCTCTGCATTGGTATGGGTTACAATTAAATCAATCATATTATCAGTAATGAAATATGAAAAGCATTGAAGTGGATGTAAAAGATTTTTGCAAGAACGTACAGGTCCAGGTCTTATATGAACTATGTTCCTTGAAGGTCTTCTGCTTTGTGACCTTGGCTTTCGTGATGACCATTTGTGTTTATCTTTCCCACGAAGAATGTTACGCGATGGTCTTATAATCAAATCGCTAGGATCTGCTGAAGTGCTAGGCGTCACGTCTTCAATGGAACATGGTGAAGATGTATCACTACTTACCTGATAATCTTGATATGGAAGTTGCTCTTCATTCACAGTAGAGACTTCATCAACACCCTCCGTTTCATACGCGAGATCAGCCTCAATATGGTCTTCAGGCTTACTCCCTGATGAATTTTAATCCTCGCTTTGGCCTTCTCATAATAGCGCACGAATTGTATCTAAAAAAATAATAATAATGGACACCATTATTACTAAAGAAAGATAAAAGAACGTAATTTTTACTTAAGTAAAAAGTACAAAAAGTTACGTTACTACTAACCTTCGTCGATGCGATGAGCCATGGTTGCTGGAACGGTGCGTACAGCACCCCTACAAAAACCGCACAAAGCACTACCGTCCGTCGCGAGGGCAACGGGTCGACTGAGATTAGCTTAAATTAGAAAACCGCACGGTCGCGCGCGCAAAGGTTATCGCGATTTTTTTAGTGACGCGTCGTCGAATCGATGAAGGTTAGTAATCTAGGGTTAAGTAACAATTGTAGTATGTTAGTTGCCCTAATAATTTCTTATAATACAGGTACATAATTTAAATTGTGCATCTGATCTCATTTCATCATGTGTTGGCATATAATGAACATCTACAAAGGATGGTTGTTATATGCATTGTTAAATGTACATATAATTCATGATGGTTAGTAAATGCATATTATATGAACTAAATATATGAATTACATCTCTTGTAAATAAGTAGAATTTCCACTGTCCAAAGCAGTAGGTAGAAAACATCGGAATCAGTACACATCGAACCAATTCACATTTCTTACAAGGGTATATAACAATTTTATTGTAAGGATCTTTCGCTTAATTACGTGTGTAAATACAGAGCTCCTGCAATTAAGTATACGGATTAGTCCTTCGGGAAAATAATAGGTACTCGGTTGGATAATAAGAATTCGCGCACTTGGGGCGCATCTTTGGAGGGCGAAGCTAAAACAATACTTAATGTTATTTCACATATAACCTCACATAACATCGAATGTGCGGTATTATGCAATGCCTAATTATCACAATCCCCATGGAATATAAATGATTATTGTGGCGGCCTTGCTTTATATTTTTGAGTAATAGCTTACCAGTTAATATATATTTATTTATTTAAATAAATACAAAACCTACCCACACATTATCACGTCATAAAATATTTGATAGCACCATTGCTCTTACGAATTATATATATATATATATATATATATATATATAAACAATTTGTCTCTATATGTATTCAGGCATTAGCCTGACTTACCTACATAGTTGACTGTAACTAGTAATAAAATGTGCTGAACAATTCACACGAATAGCTTTTAAGAAGCTCTAGCTTCCGATACATATCGGTAAGTAATCCGTATTGATGTCGGTAGCCGCGAGCCGCAGCCAATATGGAAATTTGTTTTTTAAATCTGGTAAGCTCCGTAATGTATTTCCCATGTAGCAAAATGTCGAAATGTCGCAACTGTTAAATTCTATTAAGGCTGCGGTAATTTATATAGATTCACCGATAATTTCCCGATTCCCCGCAATGTCGATCCAGCAAAGCGGTTTCGGCGTTTCCGTATTTTTAATGCCTCCACATTTAAATGAGATTGCTTGTATCGCGAGCGGCGTTCTTTGCTAGTTTATGTTTTTTCTCGTATCTATGAGAGACAGTAGAACTTGTAGTAACATTTGCTAATATATTGATTAAAACATTGTTACTTGAGAAACTGTTTTAGTTGATGTTAATGTTATTTTTTTATTTGTTGTTTAGCTTCAACAAGTCGCCTTAATAAACATTTAAGTGAAAAGCAATTCATTTTTCTGGTTCAAAACTCCAAAGTTAATTTTAATTTTAAATGTTTCACGCCTATAAAATGTCTTTATTAGAACTTTTTTAAATTTTTTGTTAAATATCGAATAAATATTTGGACGGGAATATTGTAATAATGAATCCAAAATTATATTTGAACCAAGTTAGGAATATCATAGTGGAAAGCAATATTGTTATCTAATGATATGAACTAAAGAAAGATTGCTAAATACTATGTGTGTCAATCTCAAGTAGATGGACCTTTTATTCAATAATATGGACATTATTTGACATGTCTGCTATTTTTTGTCGAAATGGATTTTTTTTTAGTTTCAATTGACTTTTAAATCCTACCAAAATTATTTCACTGTTTCATACCTTCTTATGCGCTACACTCCAGGCCTGATTTTGTATTCTTACCGATATTCGAGCAAAATATAGGTGGACAACCAGTAACTCACTTTTCTATACTTTAAAAATTGAGTTGGTTAAGAATATCTACGTATTAAACCAAAAGAGTTATTTCCAAATGAAATAACTCTTTTAGTTAAAGACGCTAATTATTGTAAAACATAATCTTAAAATAAGAATGTCGACACCAATGTTATACAAAAGGAATTAGGATAAAAGTAAAAAAAAGTATAAATGTGTTAATTACAAAACTCATCAAGGATATAAGTGATGATAACAATAAAAAGTATTAAAGCACAAAACTTCGCCACATTTCCCGGTTTTTTGCTTTACGTCAATATAATTTTTCAAACATATAATAAGTTAAAAAAATAATTACGTTAAGTAAAAAAATAATTACCATGCACTCAACGAGAAAATGCTGCCCTGATTGTGTCCCGATTACTTAAAAATCTTCGTTCTTGTTCATATTAAATAAAACTCGGCCGGGTGGTAGGTATTTCCTCTTACGTTTTTCTCCAATATTTTTTTACAAGAAAGTGTAAGGAAAAAAATAAACCTTTTCATCATTTCCAGTCAGCTTCGAAGAAATTATTTTTTCCAATCATTCCTTAACAATGTTTATGCTCAACTCCATATGTTTAAGAGAATTAAGGGACTTTTTAAAGTGTTTCGAGATTTTAAATGTTCTATTACTTTGATATGATTATTCGCTTTAAAGTGAACAATTTTCAGTCGAATGTGAGTAGTACTTTGTATCACAAATTTGTGTTTATTTTCTCTTTTCACTTCACACTTTTGAAAAAGGACCGCTTATATCGTGAGAATTCAAGGTTTAGAAGGACTATCACAAAGGCTACGCACATCCTTATCATTGATTACGTTACCTTGACAGCTAATAAAATTTAAAAAATAGACGTTTTTATTGTAACACAGTGTAATTACTAGGATATATGTTACAGTGGTATTGCTAGAATATACAAAATTACTCGTGAAAGATTTTATACGGTTGTTGTATTTAATTGCTTATTATTTTTATCTTAAATAGAATGACCTTAATAGTTTTGTGTTTCAAAGGTAAATTTTGCCAGTTTCTCATTCTCAGTTATTCATTTATCAAGTAGAAATACGAACTTTATTAAAAATTTCAAAGAAATAAAATTTTGCACGATCAATTTCACGCAGTCCTTGTATAATGTCTGCAACGTTGCTTGTGGTAGTCTTTTAATGTAGTCTTTTGTGTGTGCTCTTTTAAAAATATTTTAAATTGAAGTTGATACAATACGCCAGACTTATAAATTATTCCTTGACGTGGTAGTTTGTAAATAAGTAAATAATTCAACATTATTTTATTATGTAAAATAATTAATGCACGATACGGCCCCGAAAAGAAACCGACTTCAACGTTCTTCGTCAATATCGAGCCTAGCATTAAAAATCCTGACGTTAAAAACATTGCATTTATCGCACAGCAAAAAATTAAGATTGAGGATCCCCGGAAACCAAAGTTCATTGTACAATGCCAACGCTGTCAATAATATGGTCATACCAAAAATAACTGCATGAGACCATTTAGATGCGTGAAATGCGGTGAAGACCATAAAACCTCAGAGTGCAAAAAGAATAGGACAACTCCAGCCAAGTGTGCTTTATGCTGCTGCGACCACCCTGCTAATTATAAAGGATGCCAAATATACAAAGAAATACTAGCTCGAAGGACCAAGAATCTCGCCTCTCGCGCTAGACTACCCTCTCAAACACCTGTTATCAACATACCAACTACCACCAACTTTGACACTAAGGGTCATAGTAACACCCACAAAACATCTTATGCCGATATTGCCAAAGGTAGGCAACCAACAACACAGCAATCTACTTACCAACAATCTAATAAATTAGAAGATATACTTGCCAAACAAAGTGAGAAAATGGATCTCTTAATTCAACAAATAGGCTCCCTACTGGGACTTATAACTACCCTGATATCTAATCTGACAAAATGACTTCTCTGCACATCGCCACGTGGAACATAAACGGACTTGCTGCCAACACTAAAGAACTTGAGATGTTTTTGAGAACCAATAAGCTTGACGCCTGCCTTATATCAGAATCTCACACTACATCAAGATCACGCATATGCATTCGTGGATTCTGCGTTTACACAACTTCACACCCCGAAGGGGAAGCTCATGGTGGTGCGGCAATAGTAATTAAGGAGGACATTAAGCATTGCCTACTCGAGTCTTGGGAAACCAAGTACCTGCAAGCTACAACTGTACGGATCGATGATCGTGCCGGACCCCTCATCCTCTCAGCAATATACTGTCCACCGCGTCACACCATTAAGCGGAATATGTTTACGGAGTTTTTCAAAGCTTTAGGAAACCGATTCATAGCCGGTGGTGATTGGAACGCTAAGCACACACATTAGAGATCTAGGTTAACAACTACGAGAAGTAGAGAATTAAAATGTAGTACTGAGATCAACAACCTAGCGACCATTTCAACCGGAGAACCTACATATTGGCCTACAGATACCGAGAGAACCCCTGATCTTATAGACTTTTTTATCACAAAAGGCATTTGTCATCAAAATCTCCTAATCGAGTCAAACCTAGATGGATCTTCTGATCACACACCAATACTTCGTACTGTAAGCCCTATTGCGATACCCCGTGATACCCATAGCTCCAATCTAACTAACGCTAAAACCGATTGGAATGGTTTCCGAGAATATCTCGACGAAAATATCACTATCAAACTTCCGTTAAAAACTGCTGAAGATGTAGACGATGCATGTCTATACATTACAAACCTGATCCAAGTGGCAGCGTGGACAAGCACACCCACACTGAAGCATTCATTTGCGAATACACCACTCCCGTTTGAAATCCGTCAAAAAATTTATGAAAAACGCCGCCTTCGTAGAGTTTGGCAACTTTCCCGTAACAGCGAAGACAAAACGCGACTGAACAAAGCAATAAAAGAGCTAAAGATTCTTCTTGCTGATGTCACTAACGCTGCAGTTAAACTAAGACTGGAAAAGATGTCACCCAATGGCCATCGGACCCATTCTTTATGGAAAGCTACCAGGAATATGCCACAGCCCCAACAATGTTCACCGCCAATCTGGAATGGCAATACATGGGCACGGACAGACCCAGAAAAAGCTGAGACCTTTGCCAGTCATCTTGCTAATGTCTTCAAACCTAACGGATCTAACAACCCTGAGGACCCTGAAATAGATCTGATCCTAAATCAGGACCTGCAGCTGTGTCTGCCGATAAGACCTACTTCCCCAAAGGAGCTGTCCAAAGAATAGCCAGCTCGAAGATAGCTCCAGGATTTAACCTGATCACCCCGAAGGTACTCAAAGAGCTTGCTAGAAAATGTATTGTCTTCCTGGTAACCCTCGTTAATGCAACCTTCAGAACAAAACATGTCCCTGCTATTTGGAAAATATCCGAGGTAGTTATGATCCATAAACCCGGTAAACCAGTCAACGATGCATCCTCACACCGTCCTGTCAGCTTAACTCCAGTTCTAAGCAAATTGTGGGAAAAAATAATCCTTACTAGGATACATGCATACCTAGATATCAATCACGTCATACCAGATCATCAGTTCGGGTTTCGCAAGCAACATTCGACCCTAGAACAAGTACACAGAGTCTATCGTACTATACGAGACTGTTTGGAAAAGAAAGAATATTGTTCTGGTGCTTTCTTGGATATCCAACAGGCATTCGATCGGGTCTGGCACAAAGGGTTACTATGCAAAATAAAGCAAGCACTTCCACACTCTTTCTACCCCTTGATGGATTCTTACCTTAGAGACAGAATGTTTCGAGTAAAACACCGTGACGCCAGGTCTTCCTTGTATAGTTGCCACGCAGGAGTACCCCAGGGATCGGTACTCGGTCCGGTGCTTTACAACATCTTCACGAATGACTTACCCCAGACACCTAATATTACAGTAGCAACCTATGCTGACGATGCTGCATTTCTCGCATGTAATAGCAGTCCAGAAAAGGCAAGTAAATTGCTGCAGGCACAACTCGATGACACAAATAAATGGTTGAACAAATGGCGTATAAGAGCTAGTGCCCAAAAATCTCACCACATCACGTTCACTCTGAGACGTGCAACTTGTCCTGCAGTCAACTTAGGTACCAACACCTTACCGTAATCGTCCTGCGTCAAATACCTGGGGTTTCGTCTGGACCGAAGGATGACATGGAAAGACCACATCAAAAATAAGAGTAACGAAATCAATTTTCGATTTAGAAATTTGCTATGGCTTCTAGGAAGACAGTCAGCACTATCCCTAAGCAACAAACTAAGAGTGTACTGCTCCGTAATAAAACCCATTTGGACATATGGGATTCAACTGTGGTCATCGGCCAGTAATTCGAACATACTCTGCCTACAAAGAGCCCAAAACAATATACTTAGGGTCATATCAGGTGCACCATGGTACTCCCGCAATTCGGAAATCCACGAATACCTACAAATTTCAACCATCGTAGACGAAGCAAAACGCTACACAGCCACATACAAAGATCGTCTGACATTCCATCCTAACCCACTTTCGCACATGCTGTTGCAGCCCAACTCGATAAAGAGACTCAAGAGAGCTGACGTGCTTCCTAATTAGAGCGATTAAGGGCACTGGCCCTATATTCGCCCAAACAAGATATATACCACAACCTACCTGATTATAGTTCTAATGACTGATCGCAGGATACAAACAGAAAAAAAAAAAAAAAAGAAAATGTAAAACTCAGGATCGATCGACCTGTAATCGATAAGCTATAAGCAATTATTTATTCTTTGAACGATAGTAAGATACGACGTACGAATGTAAATATGCTTAAGTTCAATAACATTTAAATTCATTTACTGCTCTCTAAAATGTATTTGTAAAATCTATACTTTTATCCTGACTAAAGATACTGGCCCCGATTTTACCTATATTACTAAAATTTACCCCAAAGAAATGAAATCAAAATCGTTTGAATATAAAATAATTGTTAAAGTAATTTAATATAAACTGTAAGTCTATGTAAGTATACTTTTTAAGAAAATGTTTACAAATTCAATCTTTACAAATTGCCTACCTGAAGTTGTTATCCAACAAAACCAAGGTGGTGATAAATAATTTAAATAAAGTAGAAATAATACTACATCACGTAGATTCCTTTAGTAGTGACAAATTAAATTAAAATGAATTTCTACAAAATTAATGCCAAATATATTCAACTAAAGAAATAAAAAAAATTCTGACTCAGAGTAAAGTTTACTTGCGTTTAGGTGCAATTGAAATTTATTGGCGTTGTGATCTAAATGCAATTATTCAAAGAAATCAAAAAAATTGTAACTTATAATAAATTTTAGTTGTGATTAGGTGCAATCAAAATTTATTGGTGCTAAGATCCAAATGCGATTATTTAAGGAAATAAAAAAAATTCTGACTCAGAGTAAAGTTTGCTTGCGTTCAGTTAAAATTAAAATTTATTGAAGTCGAGATCTAAATGCGATCATTTAAGGTAATTAAAAAGATTGTGACTAAGAGCAAAGTTTACTTGCGTTTAAGTGCAATTAAAATTTATTGATATTGTGATCCTAATGCGACTATTTAAGGAAATCAAAAAAATTCTAACTCAGAATAAAGTTTACTAGCGTTTAGGTGCAATTAAAATTTATTGGTATTGGAATCCATATGCGATTATTGAGTAGACCTTTCTCTCTTAGTTTCGTCAACGACCATTTTAAACTCTTTATCGATCAAAGGCCATGCGATCGGTTTTAAATCAAATAAGAGCTGGGTAAATTATTCGTTTCAAAAATGATTAAGGAGCTTGAAATTTTCCTTATGGATGAAATAATTCTATATTTCTGTTATTGTTGTGAAAATAATTCCTACTTCGGCAAGGAGCTGTATGTATTATTAACCTATCTGACTTTTCTGTAAAAAAAATTTTTTCTATTGAACCAGTATTTTTTTTTTAAACTACGGCTACTAACGAGGAAATATACATAAAAAACGTTTTTTAAAGTCGAGTTTCAATATGAATTCAGGATATAAAATACCGGAATATCAATCTAAATTTTGTTTCATTTTCAATTACCTATATGAAAGTTGTACACACTTTATATGAAAGTTGTACAAGCTGTGGGCGGAAAAATTTTTGAATACATATGTCGATCTGGAAAAATACGGAGATTAGGAATGGTGAAAAATATGAATGAATATAATCAAATTATCTTGGGTAAAATACATGCCGAATGCATACGTTTTGTAAGTAGTTTCATTTTGTTTGAGGGCTTTGTCCGCATGAGGGTAGAATCCACCTCCATAATTTAGAGTATATAATGACAATGTTTGGCTTAGGAGTAGTTTTGTTTGAAGCGAGATGAAATATATACCAAAATAAATATATTATGATGCCTATTTTTATTAATAAAAAACCCTAAGATTTTTAGCTCTTAAAGAAATAATGAGCATTTATTTGCATCATTTCATGGTGAATAGACGAAAGAATATTCAGAGACAAACTTTTAATTGTAGATTGTGGATATAAATTACTTATTTAAAGATTATGTTGTTTATGCCACTTAGAGATACTCGAAAAGTCACAGATATATTAAAGGATAACTGAGCTTTCAAGATCTAAGCGATAATACAATCTAAGATCATACGCAAAGAGAGTATCATAGTCGGAAGTTTGACACTAGGCTTGATGTTCGATTTTCAGAATGGATGAATAAACACAACGTTGCTTAAATTTTTCACTATGTCAAGAGAAGTAAATTTCAAGGGAATTTAAAATAATAAAACGACTAAAAACAAATCCCATGTCAGTCCAGAAAAAAATACTGTTTGTTAATTTTCCCTGTAGTACCTTGTGCATTTAATATGTTTTGTAGTTAAAGTTTCGCTGTTAAATAACGTTGGAAACAATGTTCAATTCGAAAGTTCCAGATCCTGAAATGTCAGGTAAAATATTGTGTTTAAAATCCCTACGATACATTTATATATGTCTCAGAAAACTAAAATTTTCGTGAAATTTTAAGGAACATTAAAGATTTTCATTACCCGAATTGGCACATTGATGTTAAGGTATGTTTTATAGCGATTGCGTAGAAACTAGATAATTTTCATTTAAGTGTTTCTTGGAAACTGAGCCTTGATAAAATGGGATTTTAGCACAAATGATATTCTACATTATTATAACAAGAAATAGCTTAAATGTATAGAATGTGTAGAAGAGCAAAGGGAGACTTTATATGTTATGAAATTCCGTAGTTGCCATAGTATCCTTTATATGCTTGTAGATCCATAATTATACATATATATATATATATATATATACACATATATATATATATATATATATATATATATATATATATATATACATATATATATATATATATATACATATATATAAATATATATATACATATATATATATATATATATATATATATATATATATATATATATATATACATATACACATATACATATGTATTTAGTCAAATATGTTATATTACGCTTAGGTACACAATTGTCTGCTCAACAATATATGTATCAGCATAGAAAATAATTTTCAGTTGTTTCAATAGTACATTTGAATTGAACGAATTGTAGAAGATTTATAGTCTTATGCTATATAAATTTTCCAGTGGCAAGTGCGTCAAAGCGTAAATTTCTTGAAACTTATGAGAAAGAATTGTGATTAATCATAGCCTCGTACGTACACATGATGAAAACTACAGTTTAGAACTTTGTTCTTAATGTATTTCTATTAACTTTTTAAAGAGTACTGTATGATTTTGTGGAAGTTTTCATAATATTCGCACTAACAATTTATTTAAGACAGATGTGAGATTTTAAAATGTTTTTTTTTTCAATTTTTATTATTATCTATAAATTTTTCGCACAATCCAGTCCCTAGCACAACATATTTCAAATAAACATGTTATGCTAGGGACTGGATTGTACTATATTTTAATTATGAATTATATTTTAATTGTACCATGTACTTTATTTAAATTATTAATTTAAAAAATTGTTTCTTTTGTAAATATTTTATATTCGTGATAAGTTTAATAAAATACGCCACGTCCGAACATATGTAATGAATGCCCCTTTCCGGGGTATAACTATATATTTCGGAAACTTTGAATAATTTAAAGTCTGAAGAAATAGTATATTAAAGCAAGATTTTCTATCAGTTTGAATTATTTTCAATTTTTCTGCTCGCAAGCTTCAGAGATATTGGGTGAATATTTTTTTTCACATTTTCATAATAAATAATAAATTAGGGGTTTAATAATAAGAGCATTTCTTACTTGAAAGTGTACCTGGTTTTTAAATATGAAGCCCTTTCATTTAGTTTGCTCTCGTCTTATCTTCAAATTTTAAACCTAAATTTTTGACTCATTTTGAATAAAAACATTTCCAAAATTTATTAATATCCAAATTCATCACACATTCAGTTTATCTACATACTCAATTACATATTTTGAATGTTCCAATAATGCAAAATGTGTATATAGATATGGACACGGAGTTAGCTTACAACAGAAGCAATATAAGGATGTTCGAACATGAATGAATCTGCATATTTAAGTTAATTACAAATGCGGATTTACTTCAAGATGGCTTTCGTCTGTCCCTTCTAAAGTGTAATTTATATCTTGTAGTTGTTTCATTGTTAACAAATGACTTTAAGCCGTTTTTGAACGTTTAGAAAACATAAAAAACCACCGCTGAAATAAAGGAACTCCTTATTTCAGACAACATATTTAGGATATGAAATACTACGAAAAATGCAGCAAATTTCTCAACATCCATGAGATTTAAAAACGTCTAACACCTAATGCCGTTCTTTTTAATTTTGACTTTAGCGGATTCATATTGTATATTTATAAATTGTTGATGATATATTCAGACACTTCTCTAGATCTATCTTACGTAAAATTTAAAGAAAATATTTTACACATGTTTGACATAAGTCTCTCGACTCTAAAAGGCACGGTTTAAATGGAATTTTCAAAAAAATCAAACATTTTATTTCAAACGTTGATAATCACAATATTATAAAAATTATTTAAATATTAATTAGTTCTTACACCCTATAAGTTTATACTCGCGTGTATTTCTAATATTCTTTAATTTAAAAGAGTTGAATGGGAAAAAAAAATAATAGCGCATTTTTAAAATTTGCTAGTTCCTTTGAAACTAACATCTCCCTTTAGAAACTAACCTGAATGAATTTAGCTTTATTCTCTTTCGGAACCATCTTCATAAGCAGAATTAACATTTTTTTTTAAATATCTTGTTATGAAACTTCCATTTAATACAAACAAACTCACCTAAAGCCGCATACGAATTAGGGAAATATTTACGGTAGCTTTTTTCCGTAAATAACGTCAGTGTTATTTAATTAATTAATTTTTTATTCATCATTGGAAGCTCATGAAAACGGCGGTCCCTGTAGCAGGTTAAGCATCATCCAGGGTGCACCACGAGGAAATTTGCCACTTTACAGCCCAGCGGAGCTTATTGCGCATGGATGGGCGGAGGCTTGCAGTGGGTGCCGAGCCACGTAGGGATCCCTGGTAATGAAAGGATCGACAGCAGGGTTAGGCAAGGGGCTGAGTCAACCCAACCTGATATACCCATCAGATTCCATAGGACAAAAAACTTAATTATCTCATCCGTTTTGGATGAGATAATTAAGCCAATTCCAAGACACCTAGAGAGGGAAGAGACTCTCGTTCGTTTTAGACTGACTATCGACTACGACTACCTAAAGGTTCCTTTCTATGGTATCAGCTTTCTTAATAATGACTGCGCGCTAATGGACAGCGCCCATGTCCGTATTTGTAAGTCTTGGAAATGCCCAACTGGTGACATTGTCGGACGCTATTGGGAGGCTCAGCATCGAATGGTCGAAGGACCACAGGAGACGGGCGTTAACAATTTATTTTTCATAAAACTTGATATTTTACATCTTAAAATTAAAATAAAAAAAAATTATTTATAGTTTGTAATATAATGCCTACTTTGAAATGTTAGATGATTAAGCGCGCACGATTATAAAAATTATCTCGTGGATTTTATGTAATTAGCGTTTACACGGGTTAGGCGAAAACTTGGCCTTAGAAAAATATTTAATCACTTTTATTCAGAGTGTTCTTTTTAAGAAATTAGGAAGAAATAAAAAAAACGCACTTCACTAAAATTGATAAATATCTAAATTTTGTTATATTTCAAACAAAAGTCAAGATGAATCAAATTATTATGGAGAAATTCACATTTAGAGGTTACCTATAAATTGTGAAAAGGTTATGTTAATATCAAAAAATTGTGAATTTACTTCATACTCGATTTAATAAAAAATTGTGAGAATCACGATAAGAATGGTGAGAACATGTTCACGTAAAGAGAGTATTAATATAACAACGTTGCAAAATAATTGATTGCAACTTCCGCTCCCTACTAGCTTAGTGACATCGATCTAAACTAGTATGAGACTTGCCAAACATTTAGTAAATTAAATATTGTTTTGTAGAAATAAAATGAATTTGTATAGACAGGCACATGGAGGAGGCGAAATATGCCTTTATTTATTTTGTAGTATGAAGGGCTGTACGTGTTGGATGGTCGAGTGGATTGCACGATTACAGATCAGCACTTATTGCGCAATCGAGTGGGTTGCATTTTCAAATATATTCAGAAATGTTTGGAGCGCTTTAGGATAATAGTAGTAATAGAGTGTCATAACCGATACCGTGAATAGACAACACTAAATTTTAAGATAAAATAAAATAAGGATATGAATATTATAAAGGGTTAAAGGAAAAAAAAATAATTTCATGGACTGTGGATCGTATTCTTTTAGGCTGGTATGAAATATTTTCACATAAATTAATTAAAAATACTTCATACCGTGAAATTCTAGGCTCGTTATGTGTTATGTATTTAAAATTCTAAACTCAGCATTAAGTTCTCATATATTTCAAAGAAGCAATCAATTTACGGTAGAAGCGCATAATTCGTGATCATAAATATGTAATAAAATAATTCGAACAGATTTCAAGAGTTTAACCGATATCCTATCTATATCTAAGGACATTTGAAATAAAATTAATTGGTCGAAATACGTCTCAGTGGTTAATCTAGAAAAATACCGCTTTTCAATTACCTTGCATGTGTAAATCTTAACGAATTTTGTTTTTTGATGTTTATGTGAAAAGTAACATTTCAATCCAAATTCAACACGCAATTCTGTACCTTGAAACGTAAGATAAATAGTGTTTATAGAACCACTTTTTTTAAGTCATTTATGTTTTATAAAAATATTTCTTTTATAAGCAATCATTAAAACTACTTGTTTATCAAAATAGAACATATTTACGCCTGCCAGAAAATACGAAGAAACCAAGTGTCTTCCTATAATTGCTGGTAAAAATGAAATCCTGCTGAAAAGATATTTTATCACAATGGATATTTCATATTTTATGGAATATTTTAGTTTTAAACGCACTTGTACAATTAGTTCTGTCAAGAGTTGAGCAATGAATTTGAATCGCTTTCTATAATAATTTATATAGGATAAATATTTGTTTAATTAGTTGGTTGTATTCACAATAAAGGTATGAATTCTATGAAATAAAGAAATAAATATACATTTCTAAACACATTATCAATCCCCACGATAATTTAAAAAAAAATAATATCGGTTCAGTAATAGAGTAATTTACTTATATTAACGAATTTTATGTTGCGGCATTTAGTCATTCTTTTTTCATTTGATAAAAAAACAAAAAGTTGGTGTCATGATATTTCATTTAAACAATCCTTCAATTTCCTGAAATAAGAGTGGCATAACATTTTCTATGAACTTTATGTATAATAAAATAAATCCTTTCTTATTGAATTTTAATAGAATTTTCGGTCTCCGATTTAAACCACACTCCTTCATACACGTACTTAGTCAAATATGTTATATTACGCTTAGGTACAGTTTCCGCTACGACGTACATAACAATATAGAAAATAGTTTTTTAGTTGTCTCAAAAATACATTTTACTCCAAACTTAATAAATTATATCCACATATTGTTAATGATATAAGTTTTAACTCTAAGGAGAGCCTGATATTTCTTGGCTGTATTGCTAATTTAGAGCTTATAGAAAGTTGTAGAAGACTTATTGTCTCATGCTATTTAAACTTTCCAGTGACAAGTTCTTAGTAGTAGTAAAGTTTTTGTGATATTCGCACTAATGTTTAAGGCGGGTTTGAGATTAGGCGCGCTGTCCTCAACAGAAAAATTGACAATACATTTTGTACCTATTTTATTAATATTCTGGACGTTCATGTTGCGCGTTAATTTATGATATTTTAGTAATATTTGGAAAATTAAATGAAAGCCGTAGGTTTTTTCCATTTTTCTGTATTATATTTGAACTGCCTTGCTCAAGCGATATAGTTCATAGGTAATGGTTGTATTTATAGTTCAGAGGTAATGGTTGTATTTACATGGATTAAATTTTTTGGTATATAACGGCAAATTACTGTTATTTCGCATTATTTTAAATTTTTCTGCCTGTATATTTTGGAGTTAGCAGTTGAATGTCTTTTGTCTTATTTTCGTAATAAATAAAAAATTAGAAGTGAATCATAAGAATAGTTTATATTTGAGGGCATACACAATTTTTTAATGTTTAAATGAAGCCCTTTGATATAATTTAACATTGTCTTATTTTTTAATTTTAAACCTCCATTTTGGACCGATTCTGAATAAAAATAAAAATATTTCCATAATTTGTTAATATTATCTAAATTCAGTATATATCTAAATTATATCAATATTTGTTCAATCACGTATTTCTGATAATCGAATTGTACAAAATATGTATATAGATGTAGACAAGCCCATTTTACAACTGCGCTACATTTCAAGTTGATAGCAATAACAGCCAATAAATTTCGCGTGCCACGTACATCGGATTTTCGAATTTTTTTTGTTATGTTGGTACACATATCCCCAACATATGTTGACATTATCAGCCATTTTGCATTTTCAGTTTGTCTTTGACAGATATAAAGGTTAAACTTATTTTGTTGTGTTGTCGATTTTTTGCTATAGAAAAAAATGGATAAAAAATCTGAATTAAATTTTGCGGGAAAAATCAAATTAAGTGCTCCGACGTACGTACAAATGTTAACTGTGGTATTTGGCAACATTGAGCAAAAAAATGTTTATAAGTGATACCCGCTCTTCACAGAAGGCCAAGATGTTAATGACGACGCCCACCCTGGACGCCCCAGCACATCAACAACTGACAAAAGCCTTAAAGCAGTGAAGAAAATTGTAATGCAGAATCGTCGAATTACTATTAGAGATGTTGCTGAGGAAGTTGGTGTGTCGGTTGACTCATGCCATGTAATTTTTTCGGATGTCTTGGGCATGAAGCATGTGACAGCAAAATTTGTTCAGAAATTGCTAAATGAAAACATCGCTCAGGAGCTGTTGAATGACGTTAATGACGATCTAGATTTGCTCAAAAGGATCATAACTGGTGACGAAATATGGGTATATATGGTTGTGACGTCGAAAACAAAACCCAATCATCCCAATGGAAGCGACCAGAAGACCCAAGACCGAAAAAAGCGTTTCATTTTGCTCACTGTTTTCTTTGACTATAATGGCATGGTGCATCGCGAGTTCTTGCCAAAAGGTTGTACGGTCAATAAGGAATGTTATCTTCAATAAGGAATATTATCTTCAATAAGAATAAGTCATGCGCCGTTTGCGTGAAGCAATACGAAGAAAACGTAAGGAATTGTGGAAAAACCGGTCATGGATATTGCACCACTATAACGCGCCAGCTCATTCGTCATTACTGGTTCGTAATTTTTTGACCAAAAAACATACCCTACTCACATCTTAGCCATCGTATTCCTCATATTTAGTCACCTGCAACTTCTTTTTGTTTCCAAAACTGAAAAGGCGCATGAAATGACGACGTTTTGCCACGAATGAAGAGATTAAGGCCGCATCGTTGGAAGAGCTTGACCCCATACCAAAAAAGCGCATTTTTGAAGTCCTTTAAGTCAGTCACCTTTTTTTTGAACAGCCCTCGTATACACTGACAGACATCGATGTCTGGCTATAAGCCTTCATTTTTACCTATGTACCGAATAACAGAAATGATAAATATCAGAAAACTTTTCAAGATATTAAAACAAATTTATTTCTACAAATATAGAAGAAATAGATAACGAAAAATGCAGTAAATATTAAGCACTAACATGCTTTATAAGTTTCTGACCTTTTTAGAATTTAAAGTAGATAGTTTTCGTAACTTTCCGCATAATAATATTATTTTCATGTGCAAAGTAACAAGGTTAAATGTACTATGCAGACTAAATGCGAATTAAGAGAAAAATTAACTTAATTAGAAATTTCTAAAGTATTTATAAATATTATTTATTGTGAACCATTGCGAAATATGCGGGTTAATACATTTCTATCTCTACAGTTTCTAAGCAAAACAATTTCTGATTTTCTAAACGACAAGCGGCGGACGGTTCCAAAGTGAGACAGATTGACGCACACATTTGTCATTCTTATTTTTTTCCTTCTTTTCTTTTTTTACGTATATAATTGATTATAAAGAGGAATTATAAGTTATTTTTTAAATAATATTATATTACCTTTCCAAAAAAAGAATTACCAAAATACTTTTAAACTAAAATATCGGCGATGAAACAAAATACATTGTATACACATATCTTAAGGTAAATTCATTATAACTTTTTTAACATATTATTATAGATATTATAAAACATACCGAAGAGAAAGGATAAATCTGAATAATTGGCCACAACATCCCTTTCCTCTGCAAAAATATATATATAAATGTTTAAAATTTAGATAATTTTCTAAAATATTTCCTTTTAATTATGCAAAATATCAGAATGGTGATCATCTTGAAAATTATACTTACAGTAAATGTTTTCTATAGTTAATTTAACGTTGGAAATTTATTGATTAAGTCTATAGTATAAATTTAAATTTTCAAATTTAAAGTTACTTACTTTGGGTACTCTTGTGGTAATAGAATATTAATATTAAATTTCTAAATTAGTTTAAAATATAAAATGATTTTCCAACTTCGGTTTCAAAATTATTTAAACAATTTTTGTATAGAATCTTAGATACAATTAAGCACGAGAAATCCCGATTTATTTACACAATGATTCTTTTTTAATTTTATTAAATAAAACTTTAGTATTTAATTGTTATAATAGAGTTCTTTTTAACTATTTAGTTTAATGCCTCTTTATTTTATTTGACACTTTTCTTCCGATTTTACACAGCAAATAGCTTTAAATCATAATTCTGTGGAGACGGTAAATAGAGGTGGTCGTTGAAATATTTTATTTATTTATACCTATGCAGATGATTATTAGATTAAGGAATGCAAATATTTGATATATTCAAATCATTTTGAAGCCACTCAAAACTCATTATACCTTTTCATCACCTACACATCAGGAAAAAAATTTCAATTCAAGTTTCTCTATATAAGTTTAACACATTTTTTTTAAATTTCATGTGAAACGATTCCAGTAATTTTTCAATCTCCTTAGTCATGACAATTGAATATGACCTTAAACCACTGGGTGGGGTATTTAAATTACACCTATCTGTCTTGCCAGCTGATCAAGGCCCGACACGCGGGTCGTACAAAGCCACCGCTCTAACAAATTGTAAAAAATCTTTCTCACCTCCGTTTTTCAATGGCTCTAGCGTCTATTCGTCGTTTAACGCTTATAATGGTACAAATGATTACTACGGGTGGAATTTATTTCTCACGCAATTTGCTCTGTTCTTATATGTCGCTTCAGATGAAGGGCTATTCTTGCAACGGCGGGGATGAATGGGGTGTGGGTGAACCGGTTCCGGTTATGGAAAATGGAAAGTTAGTAAGACAGACGTACGTGGTATTGGTAAAACGATTGGATTTTTTGAAATTAATAATTTATTTTCCTAACTTTCGGGATTTTTAATACCCTTATTTTCTCTTACTCTCTCTGTATACGCACACAATACATACATATGTGTACATATATATATGTATATATATATATATATATATATATATATATATGTATATGCAATATTGATTTTTATAATTTACAATATTGATTTGACCGTTCGACATTAAATGAATCCTCATATGGTACAAAATTTTGTAATTTAGTCACAGCAAAATATTTAAGTGATTTTTAATTTTAAATACGACGTATTATTACTAAAAATTCGCTAGGCTGATATATGACAATAGCCATATCGTCAAGCAAATTGTAAAATAATTGTTGAATAAACGGCTATATCGACAAGCAAATTGTAAAATAATTATTGTGCCTGTGTCGCTATAGTCGCAATACCATAGAGAAAGCGAAAAGCATATTTCGATTTCTTTATTCGGACATAATTTGAATCGTGAATGTGTGGTTTTAACTATTTTTGTTTAACTCAATCGCGACCGTGCGCCTTTACACCCAATTTCTTTTTGTATTAAGAGGCCGATATACCCAAATTGAACATTTTTGATTGGTAATTTTAAGTACTAACTATGGATTTTTTTCTCAAAAATGTAACGCGAAAAGTAGACTATATGCCAAATGGGATCGAATGGTAGACACATGATACATAAAACTTTCCTTGATAGAATTTATAGCTGAAGTAACTTTGTTTTCGAAATATGTTTAGTCGTTTTGAAGCCATTTTTATTTATTTATTTTTCACCCATGGGGAAAAACAGATAAAAGTCATAGTGAGATGTAATGAATGAGTTTTTCAAGTATTATGTAAACTTGTCTCCTAACATTCCCACTTCAAAATAATATTCTTCATACATATGTCGTCGTTCTTATATAAATATTTGTACAATACATTAAATATCCAGTAATTTTATAATATATTAAATTAAATTATAGGACAGGTAACGTTGGTAAAATAAAAATTTTAACAAAAATGCAAACAAATGTTTAAAACTATTGAAATCAGTCTTCCATTGAAAATTCACTGTAATAATTATCAGCAATAGAAATAAAAGTAATATTTATTTTATTTATAATAATATGGATTTGAAAAAAAGATCAGTCAATGTTTTCAAAGGGTAAAGGTTGTATAGTATCCGTTTAATTGAGTGCTTGTATTCAAATTATTTTCCCAACGAATATATCTAGAGAATGAAACTTTTTGTCGCGGTCATCATAAATCCTGCGCGAGCACCGGCATTGACGCGAGTAGTAGGTAAATAGAAAAGCGCGGAGTTGCGGTCGCCCTCCCTGGTGCACGAAACTGCAACTGATTCACTATATCGGCGCAATCATAACGACTATGACATATATTGTAAAGTACAACTGCTCTGAGTTCAATACGTCTTTCGTTGAGAGTACGGTATTTGAAAGCGTGCAATGTATTGCAATAATCTATTTTGGGCTTATTGAAGCGATATTGCAGTGAACGTATAAATAATTGTTGCACTCCTTCGACCATATCAGAATACATCATTATGTATACATTTAGTATAAATCCCATCTTCTTACATTTAGTATAAATTCCAGACTGCAACAGCATATTGAAGTTGAGACAGCACAAGAGTTGTGTCGAGGATTTTGACGTTTTCATTTACTTGAAGGATTTACTAGTTCTTAAGACAAAGCCCAGCAAAGCGCAAGCTGGCGAGGTAATCTGCTTAACGTGAGTATCAAAATGTAAGTTATAATCAAACATCAAGCCATGATCAGGTGTGCAATTAACATACTCAAAAGAATGGTCACTTATGCATACCACAATGTGATCGATTTACACTTACCGTGATGTTTATGTCTATGTAATTGGGCACTAAAATAAAGACTTTAATGGATTCTAATGGCTGGAAAAAAGATTTTTCAAAATGTGGATTTGTTAGCGAAATATTGAGAAAGTTTTTCTCATAAATTTCCTTCTAATGTTATCGCCATAATCAGCTTTTAATTGGGCAAAGCCAGTGTTAGGGTATTTTATGAATGTCTAGCAAGCAAAAACGTAGTTTCAGCGAGAAAAAAATGTACAGTAACTCCTAGCGGTTTTTTTAACTAAAGCGGAGGCAACTTTTGGAGATTAAAAATATGTTGTTTGTAAACTTGAGACCGATTTTCAATTATTGACATTGTAACCCTAACGTGAAATTAGGTCCATTGGAAATTTTCCTACTATAAACAAACAATAAAAGTAGTAAATATTGGTTCATTCTTACGTTGTCATTCTCGCTCAAATATAAATTATGGGTGAGTTAGGACGCAGACTGATTTAACAACTCATTTATTCATCTGAATTGTGTAAACAATCAATATTTTGAATATAATACATGAATTTTTGTTTCAAACATATTACTTGTTTGCAATACATTAATTGAATTTTCGTAACAAGCATGGAAGTTCCAAATAAGAAAAATGCTATACATAAAATTATAGAAGTGAATAGGAAAACTGCGTGGAGTTCTAAAATTGGCTAAAATTTATGCCAGGTGATCCAACTAAAGCGTTTTGTAGTTATTGCCTTTCTAAAATGTTCGCAAAACTTAAACACTGGAAAAAACATTTGCAAACCAAAAAACGCAAAACAAAACATGAATTGATTTCACGAAATATAGAATTAGTGTTTTCTTCTAGACCAGAAAATACATGCAAGCATTGCCATAGAGCCAAGTGTACGTTAGCTTTGGATATTGCTGAACATAGCTCTATTCGTCACATTGATCACTTGACTGATGGGTGTAAAAATGCTTCAAAGACTCAAACTCCACAGGTGACATGAAACTATATAAAACCAAATGTACTCAAATTATAAATTATATTTTGGCACTTAATTTTAAAATGAAACTCCTAAGTGATATAGGTGTACAAACATTTAGTTTATTGTTAGATGAATTAACAAATGTAAATGTCACAAAATGTCTTGGAATGGTCCTAAGATATTTTAGTGTTCTGATGCTAATGGAATAGCAACTGCTTTGTTAAAATGTTTAAAAGATAATCGTTTGAATTAACGAAATTTTATTGGAATTGGAACTGACAACGCAGCTGCATTGACTGGATCTAGGCACAGTATATTTACTGTTATAAAATTGCAGCACAATATGTTTAATATTATTTTTACGTATGTCATTCATTACAATTGGCAGTAACACAAGCATTGCTTGACACATTACCAAGGAACAGAGAGTTTCTTATTGGCGAAACTTACAACAGGTTTTTTCCCTCATCAAAGCGCCAAATTGAGTACAAAAATATTTATGAAATAATTAATTGTGGATAATCACTGCCATAAATCTTCACGCGGCGGCTTTCGATGGAACCTGCAATAGTATGAATTTTATCTCATTAAACAAAATAAAATAAAATTTTTTTAAACTTAAAACCCATTGCTATACAGTTAAGAAGCTTTATACTATATACTCTGATGAACAAAATCAAACTTATATGTTATTTGAAAAGTATTTTGGGTGAAGTATAACATAAAAAAAAATTTTGGAATTGAAAAAGCAAACTCCGCGAAACTGTTAAGTTCTTTTACGTTATTGCTACGTTCAGTCTGCCAAAGAATTATTTCACCTACGGCAGCAACAACAGGCTCAAATTAAATAGATCTCACAATTAAAAAATTTGAATCGCAAGTACAGAAACTTCCCGTAAACCATAGTGTTAATTTTGTTGTAGTAAAAATACAATGCATTGATTTTAATGTGAAATTAGCAGAAGAAATATAAAGGCAACTTGCCCTAAGTTTTAAGACCTTAGATGTAATAAAATTATTAAATAAAGTCCAGACACTGAAACACTCGAAAGACACGTCACTATCAGATCTCTGAAAAAAAATGGGAATCTCTGACGAAAAAATTTAGAAATTCTTACAATGGCAAAATATCCATTTTTTTGACTGAAAACCTCTGAATGAAGATTCAATCAGTTATTAGGCTAAAGTAGGTGAATACAAAAATACTGCTGGAATAAACAACCTCCAGGAAATATGTAATTTTGCTATCGTCATATTCTCATTGCCCCATTCTAACTCAGAAGTTGAAAGAGTGTTTACCACAATGAATAATGTAAAAAATAAACTTTGTAACAAATTTTCGGAACAAACTTTAAATTATCTTTTTACTAACCGAAACCAACTTAAGATTAAAAACATGATTGACTCATCTTATGATGTCCCAGATGAGGTTATCAACCAAGTTGGTAAAGGAAGACTGAAACAAATAAATAAATACCTCAAGGAGGCTTTAAATTCCACTTCTGCTCCAATTACTACTGAAAAACTAGGTGCCTTTGTATTTGATTTTGAAATTTAGGCGCAAGCTTAAAAAACAATCAAAATTAAGTCGTTGACATACAATGAACTTATAAATAACAGAATAATAGATAGTTTATCAAATGTATTTGCATTTAGGTTTATGTTCTGAAATTTAGCCTTTACTTTTATTGTTTTATCGTATTTATATATACATGTGTATATATATATATATATATATATATATATATATATATATATATATATATATATACAGACCTCAAACTAATAGTTTTAGAATTTTTGTCTGTTTGTCTGAGCGTTTCACTGTATGGTCGTCAATCACGCAAAAATTAAGGATCAATTTGGATGAAATTAGGTATGATGATAACTTATCATTAGGATTGTAATCAAAAATACTTTTTACGGCGGAAAGATCTTTTATTTTTTAAAAAATAACTAGTTCGACGAAGCATTATACGAAAACTATAACTCTACAATTATTGACAAAAATTTCAATAGCGACAAATAATTTAAAAATAATTTTCATTGGAGAATGAAACAAAATAAACAATTTTTTTAGTTCAACGACCTCTATTCGAGTTTGCTTGAGCGTACTAGAATAAGAAGAAGAGTACGTAAATACATGCGTTGCGTTTATTAAAAATAAGACCTAGGGAGTTAAAAATTCAAATAAATAGAAGTCGAAATGGCTAAAAATGATAAATGAATAAGCTTAATAAAACCGATCCTTACAGTAATTTGAAAATAAATATAATTTATATTAAGTGTTCTTTGAACAATAGACTTCTAGAATTTTAGTTTAGTATAATTTCTATTGGAATAGGTGAAAAGTAATGAAGCGCGTTTTTTATTTATGGCTTTTACGCGCCTAAAACCTAAAATATTCTTTATTACTTTTTGGTTATATTAAAATTAATAATCAGACGGGACGTAAATAAATTAAAAGCTAATCGTATAGTTATGTAATATTGCGCCACGTTCAGCAAAACGAGCAGGCAATGACTATATATTGCATAAAATAAAATACGCTATTCTCCTGCTTTTTTAAATGACGTAAAAAAAATGTTTTATGTGCTGCAGAAATCTATACTCATAGAAAATTTGATTGTGATTTAGCTTATAATTACAAATAGCGCGATGAATTTGAATTTTTATAGAATTGGATTAATTTCACATATTCATTGATTACTGAAATGAAAATTACTTTATTTAGTTAATGTATCTTGACTCTGTGTTGATGTTTTATTATAAAACTTGGATGTTTATTTTACGTAAAAAAATAATTAAACAAGCAATAAACTGGAATTAAAATATTTTTGAACATTAAAACACTATCGAGCAAGATAAAGGGTCGAAATTAATTTTTTAAAATATTTTATGGTAATTTTAATGCTATATTCTTCTAACGTTAAAAATTAAGTAATTTTCATTTTAGGTCTAATAAAATGTTTACTTTCGTTTTATCGTACTTATCGACAAAAATTTTATAGTAAAATTTTTTGCACGGCAAGGGGTGGAGTATTCATGATTTAGGCCAAGTGCTCAAGGGTGATGCGGAAATCGATTTAATGACAAATAACCTACTTACTAGCTCATTCACTAACCACTTTCATAAATATAATTAAAGATAAAAAGCATTATAAGAAGCATTATGAAAAATATCTAAGGTACTTTTGCCGAACTTGCCATGGTCTAAACAAGTTTAAATTTTGCAAAAATTTGTGAATACATTAATAAAAAAGGTGCAACCCCACTCCTACTGTAGCGCGCCGCCATACCGATAGCTATCCCTAATTTGTTAATTACCGTGTATTGCGATATATCTCTAATAATCTCAACGATAAACTTTTTTTAAAAGTTCGGTGAAAATGACAAACATTTGATGCAAAATAAGTTCTGCTGTTTCATACCTTATTGTTTCTTAACGACGTTTTTACTGTAATAGGAAAATGTCCTAATAAACGCCGCTTGTCATATCACAAGAAAGATCGGACCTTACAAAAACTATTGAATAAACACTTCAGTACCGGCAATATCTGATAGCATGCAAGGTATATTCTCTCAAATCCTTATCAATATCGCTCCAGAATTATTGATATTTCTATCCCTTTTTTAGGGTCAAAAAACTTAGATCCTTGTCATAAAGAAGACATAAACCCACATCACCACCCAAGGAAATAAATATTCGATTCTGAAGAAAAACCTCCCTTATCAAAATTAAAAGAAAATTCTGGAACATTAACTGTAAAAACATCTTTCCAAGAACTAACTCGAGCTCTAAACTTTGCAAATGTTAATGCTAAACAAAAACCCAAAGCTTTGTATCACGTTAGCATATTAAAAGTTTGTTTGATGCTCTTAAAGATAAGACTAAAAAGATTCAAAAGAAAAAAAAGTCCAAGAGTAGCTAATATGTTGGAACCCATTCAAAGGAAAGAAAATCAGAGAGAATATCAAAAAGAAAACAATGGGTGAGGTGTGGTACTACTGAGGTTGCTAGATAGAATAAATACAATACTAAGCTTGTAATCATAAAGAATATAAAACCAGAGAGAGAAAACGGAGATTTCATGTCTCCTAAGTGCGAATAAAAATTTAAGCGTAAAAATTCATTAATTTTTGTGATTAAAAATAAGTGTAGGTCTTCACTTATCATTTTTTCGCAGCTTTAAAATTCTAGTAATTTTAAATTTATGGTATTTTAGTTATTTTTTTTAGATAGCATAGATTGTTGTTTAAAGGCAAAGAGCTAATTTAGTTTTTCTATTAGCAAAATGTGTTTAAGTGTCTTTCTAATAATCTGAAAAAGACCCATAACAAATTATTATTAAGAATGAATGACTGATTCAAATGACAGAGTATCTACAATAAATAAAAGATAATGACTTATATAATAAAAGATAATATATATATATATATATATATATATATATATATATATATAAAGATAATAATAAAGGAAAATAATAATTTTTTAATTTATTTTTTACTTATTAATTAGCCGTAAAAAAAATTAACCTTCGTTTTCATTTTATAGCATTTTTATTTTGTTGAACTTTTCTTATTAATTTTTGTCTAACTATTTTGCTAAGGATTTCCATGAAAATTTTAGTTTAAATTTAAACTAAAACTGCTGAATGATTATTTGGGGGATAACAGTGATAAAATTTAATTTTACTTAATACCCATGGATGTGTGATAAACCTCATTTTGTGACAAGGTTCCTAACAAAGAGGTTTTTAAAATGTGTTTTTTTAACACTAATACCCAATGAATTCTTTTTTAATATTAAAACCATATTTAAACAATGTCTTCCATACTGATTGAAGACCAAATTCCCTGATTTTACAAACATTTTGCAAAAAGTGGGCCTTTCTATATGTTTCTATTAGCGACATATTAATGTTCTTATGTTTCTATTCACAACATATTGGCGAAAAAAGTAGTGTTTTATTCCATGTATGATTGTAAATAAATAAAATTATGAATAAAATATGTAAAGAAAAAACTCATTAAATATACACGTATCTCTCCGTGGATAGTTTTTAAAATGGTTTACACAGTGATAATTTTGTATGAAAACTCCTTTTTGAAACACACTTTCATAAATGTTGTGCGATACATATTTGGTAATTACGAATTACAATCCTATATAACTTTTTAAAACGGACTATACCCGACTATTTCGAAAAGTTATCCGATTGCTGCGCGACCTCCTTCCACTTTGAGGAAGCCGCGCCTTCTTTGATATTTCACCTGGCGTATACCTGCCTCTAAAAATGCTCTTCAAAAATCATTATTTTTGACGTAATTGTATAATTCACTATTTTAAAGTTTATATAGTATAGACCCGGTTTAATTCAATTTTTAACAATGAAATTCACATGTCTTAGATATTTATATATATATATATACATATATATATATATATATATATATATATATATATATATATATATATGTATATATACGTATATACATATCAGACTGTTATCGTCATTTGAGGTTAGAATATACTTGATTTAGACAGTTGTTTCCCACGTGGATTATGTACGGAATAAAATTGTTTTCAGATATAAGAATGATAAAAAAAATTGAATGGTGACTAAAATAATTTTATTAATTTCTTTTTTTAAAATCTCATTTTTATTTCTTAAATATAAGGCAACTAAAATATTAGTACCAGGGCAAAAAATGAAAATTTTATTCAATAATTAAAAACAAATTTAACAATCTGCAAATATTGAAGAAGATGAATTTTCAATATTTCGAAAATATATTTTGAACATTGAATGCAGTAAAACTTAATAATTTAAGTATATTAAATACGATAAGAAATTTCTGACCAAAGTCATTTTGGTGCAAACCAAAAATATTTACACTAATATTGTTTATTCCATTAATTACTACGAAATAATTTAGAAATCACAATTAAATGAAACTACGTGATGTAGTATTATTTCTATTTTCTTTAATTTCTTTACCACGACATAGGTTTCGTTGCATTACATCTTCAGGTGGGACATTAGCAAAGATATTAGCAAAGATCTTTGCTAATATCCCGCCTGAAGATGTTGTAATACAACGAAACCTAGGTCGCGGTAAAGAAATTAAAGAAAGTAGAAATAATACTACATCACGTAGTTTCATTTAATTGTGAATAATGAATTTCTACAAAATTAACGCCAAATATATTCAATAATTTAGTAATATAAATAATTAAAAAATAAATAAAAACGAATACTTTGCCAATGTCTTTGTACACTATGCCATATTAAAAATAAATTAATTTGAATTTTGCTAGTCAATATAATTTTGGTAAATTAAAAATATAATCTTAAATGCACTAAGTAAATCAATTCGATGCATTGAAATCGGTTTTATTGTAATTATTTTATTTAAAACTACATTTTCAATATTCGTTGCGATAAACATGATAATTAAAAAAAAGATATCTCAGTTCTTGTGCGCTAAATTATTTAAATCACCTATTGTTAATATTTTGTCTATTGGAAATATTGTATCGGAACTATCGTTTATAATATTGAGTTAATTTGGAACATGATTAATGAACAAATTTTAATTGTTAATATTTGTATGATGTATGGAGAACCAATCAGAGCAAGTAAATGTTTGTGGTTCAGACCACGTAAAGATCGCAAATTTATCAAAAGATATTGAGATTTAAAACCATTACTGTAGTTTTCTTGTAAGCTTGAAGTGAGTTTCTAGAAAATCTGTTATTAAGGTTTCGGATGTCAGAAGGGAAAAAGGGTGAATACCATGTATTATTTTACCAGTTTGTTTAATATATCTTCAAACGTATGAAACTTAAAATATATTTTTCCATCCTTTTAAAGGATATTCCACACAACACAGGATATCAAAACAAATCTAGTACTTAATTTGCGCTTTCTAAAACTTCCACATAAACGTATTAGATTGTGAACTATTGAAATATAATCAAGTTAATATGAGATAATATACTTTTATCACTGCGTCAAATTCCATATTTCTGCATAGAGCTATTTCTAAAGAAAAAAAATTCTGCGTTCCTAAATGTTTGATCCTAAACATTTATCAATAATGTGTCATGTAGGAAGGATGTTTGGAAATAAAAAAAAAAACTTTTTATAAATGTTCATAATTTTTTTATATTTAATTTTAGATAAGTATGCGTACTTTTATATTTTAGGGTTTTCTGTTATTTTTTATTCTTTTGTTGTCGGTATGTGCTTTTAAATTAATTAGTTAATTAAATATGGATCCTTTCATGAATTTATTGTTGATAAAGTAAGGTGCATAAAGTTTTGCAAAATTCTAAAATAAAAATAGTTTTGTGTAATATAATTCAATATATAATTACAACTATGTGAAAAATTAAACATATGTATATTTATATCCCAATATTATTTCGAATTATACTATTTCGATCATTTCAGGGAATACATTCTCACTCTAGACTGAGATATCACGTGGAAACCCCCGCACCTGCCGCTCGCATGTCGCTAATGCGACCACATTAAATATGTCAGCGGAGCGCGCCGGTCGCCCACTTGATTCATTCGACGGAGCGGGCCCTTATTGCGGTCTATACGCCGCTGCAATCACATTATTTTTAGTTAAATCCTTGGCTGTTTGGCACGTCTTATGTTGTCAAACTATTCTTTATAAATATTTACCGTACTCCTTCGGCAACTTTCAACTTGGATTTGGCATCCAATGCATTGCGGTGACTTGCACTTTAAAATAGTTGGATTAGGTTTGAATAAGTTAAACTCCAATTTGGAAATAAAAGTTCACATTAATCATTGGTGGAATTTTTCAGGGCGGCGTTGAAATTATCAAGCACGAAATTTTTTGAACAATGTTTATTCTTTCCACAATCATGTTTTTTTATCAGAAAGTTTTAATATAGAAACGTTAAAGATATAACTCAGAAAATTTAAAACATTACTTCATTATTATTGCGTGAAACTGTTGAATTAATTTTCCCATTAAATACATAAATATAAACGTGACACGTGTAACTTCTTATGTATATTAGATTTATGTAAACGAATGTACGGGTACTATCCTCATTTGTTTCCTTGAAAATTTTTAAAGGGTATAGTTATACTTCACTTCAATTCAGTATTTTTTAAAATTATTAAATAATTATATTGAATACCCCTCGGTCTTAGGTCTGATAATGCTTTATGCTCTAAACTGTGACAGAAAGGTCGGAATCATAGTTTATTTCCATTGGTACTACTAGAGCTCGCACGAACATCATTTCTTTACGCACTTATACGTTCACCACTTTTTTACATTCTTATACTAATCAAGATGTATTGCGAGAGTCGTCAAATTTTAATATGCTTTTCTGCTCTATTGATCGCTTTAGGAATGCGATTATGAAGTTGCTTGGTATTGGTTGTACAGAACGTATTTATTGGGTACAGCCAGCATTACTAAAAGTGAGTAAACAATCATATGTATAACATTTAATAATAGATGTAAATTTACCAAAATGCTAGCTGCCGAGGTTGTGCCTTGTGACCTATGCATTTATGTAATTAAATTTGTAATTTAATGTCATATATAAAAAAATATCACTGTACTTGTGAAGTTAATTCAATGATATTTATTCAAGTATGTCATTAAATTACGCGCTCAATTTCATAAGTTTTAGGTCACTTGGTACGAGTCGAATGTTACCACATTGATGAAAATTCATTCAGTAGAAGACGCGTTACGAATGAACAAACTTATTTACATACATAAATATATACGTAAATTACTTATTTCACAAAATTCCATTAAACTTCTCCGCAGTTCGTAATAAAAATTACCAAAATAGTTCTGTTCCGAAAATTTAATGGCGTTAACTGAAATCACAGAAGAGGATATAATATGATGAGAACATATCACTGAAATAAATAATGCCACTCATATTAATAAGATGAAATATATGAAATAAACATTTTTTTTGTTTTCATATTCATTTTGTTTATACTTCATATATTCTCTAATCATAAAATATATATATATATATATATATATATATATATATATATATATATATATATAAATGTATATATCTAATCAGGATTCAGAACAGGATTTAGGGTGATTAGGATCCTAGTTAGTCAGTCAAAATTCTTCGTGACTAGCCTAGCTTCCTAAATAGCTAAGGAGTAAGAAAAGTATAATCGCATTTAGGATGGTCAGTTAGATCACGACGAGCGAAGGGAGCGGACATTTTCATTGTGTTGTATAGCGATTGTTTACGAAGAAATGGCTTTAAATCAATAAAACGAAGTAATTTGGAATGTACTGGAGGTTTTGAAAAAAAAAGCTCTAGATTTTGAAGGAAAACAATAAAAATTAAGGCAAAATATTTTTGCAAAACATTTTCATCTTAATGTAAGACTATTTTGTCGACAAATCTAAAAGAAAAGACTAATGTTAAACTTATCTAAATCTTTCTTTGTAAAATGAGTTGTATCGTTTTAGCTAGTAATGAATTTTTGAGGTATAAATGAACTCAATAATCTTAGAGGTATAGACGAACTTAATGAAACCGACCAAATGCGAGTCGGACACAGGCACAAAGGATTCCGTAGCACTAAACAATATTAAACTTAAAGATTTGCATTTCTCAAAGACATTGCGAAAAATTTCTCAAAAACTATATAACATATAATATTCAGACTAATTTTCCTTAAAGTTTATTTTAAGTTCTAGTACATTACTTTTTCAGAATGTTTCATACCTTAGTCGGATACTTTTTAAAACTTTAACAGCGAATATCTTACCAACTATCGATTTACGTGAAAAAGTTATTTTGGAACTTCTGTATCATTTTGAAGACCTATCAATGACACATGCATATGTTCACTCGATTTTATTCTTCATCCTTTGGTTACATGTACGAAGTATCAATTCCTAACATTATTTTTTTCATAATTTCCCTATTTCATTTTTTATCAGTTCATAGAATAAACCTACCATCCATTGCGTCTATGTAGAACCAATAATTTCCAATGGCTATAATCTAAAATGGCTGTAACCTACGGACTGATGACGTACCGAGGGAAATTATTTGGGTTCCGGTTTTGACAATTTGCTGCGAAACTTAAAATTGCCTGTTTACAATTTTTATTTCTATTGAAGGAAAAAGGTTATATCTGCATCCCAGTTGCGCTATTTAGGAGTAATGTATAACATTAAAAGAAATGGAGTTACCATCGCTATAAGATGAATTCAATGAATTTTATACCCATTTTGGGCGATATCGGACTATAATGGAAACAAGACATATAAAAAAATGTGTCAAATATATTGCAACATTTATCATTTGAACGAATCGAAAGAAAATTCAGTTTGACAACTATTGATTTGCATATGAATCTGTTCCTTTACATTTAATTTCGAATCGTAGAAAAAGTATGACAATTATTGTTCAAAAGTAGAGGAGCGGTTTAATTTTATTTTATGCAACTTTATGCTAAAATCATTATTCAACCGAATGCGTAAAAATAATAAAAGCGAACCTCGAAGTGAATAAAAATTTCCCGCGGTATTAACTGCGAAAACATTTAAGGATCTTAATATTGTTTCCTGATTTACGAGATCAATTTTAGTAAACGTATGCTCGTAGTCGATATCAGATAATTTTAATAGCCACTTTCATTAATTACTGAAACAAATTCACGAAAAATGTGTATTTATACATACGAACACAGCAATAAAAATATTCGCTGTATATTACAAGTGTTAATTTACGAAAATTGTTCACACTACTTCACGTATTGCATTCATGTACCGTAACCTATTTTTAAAGCCCATCGTAGTTGTGGGTATGGTACCGATTTTCATATTTACCTACAACATTCATATTTATTACCTGTATCATTTTAGCCTTTAGATGGTTGTAACAAATATATGGACCAGATAAAAAAGCTTATGAATTATGTGGAAAATTCGCGTGTTTTTATTGTGCTTAAAAAAATTGGAACCAAAATTTAATATAAGTAAATGACATTCAAAGTTTTGCTACATTTGATAATGAAATATGCGACATATTATTTTTTTAAAAATTGTTAATTTTTCTTCTAGGTGAATTATGGTTGAAATTCATTTCCAAAATAGAGAAAATTTACAATTCACATCTATATTCAGTTCAGCTCTTGGTACCATTCCAAATCGTGCTTTAAGAAATGCTTTAGTAAGACACATTATAAAGAGTTCTGTTACTTTGAGCACGTCCATCTTTTCATATATCGGGGTAAAAATGTTAAAACATTATTTAATCTAATGGAAATATTTTAATTAGTATTTTGCGACCTTAAAATAATTAACTTGTACACATTTCACATAAAGTAAGCTTGTACGACACACCTCACGAAAGTCAAATTTATTTATTTGTCATTAAAAACTCCATGACCAATTTACAGGTTACTCCAATCGTTGGACAAAACTTCAACTATTTTCATTACACATAATAGCATGGGTACTAACTAATAGAAAAGAAAAAAAAAATTAAATATAAACATAAAACTATTTAATTATCACAGGTGAACTACCAACCAACTCCGTAATCGTATTCCCAAAGCGGTCAGTGGAGCAGAAAAAAAGGTCAAGGTTTGGCATATCTTCATCATTACGTCGTCATAATTATAAATCAGTGATCTTAATATTATTTCCAAAGAAGGTACAAAACTTTTAATTAATTACAAGTTTAATTAAAATATATTTGTAATTAAACTTGTAATTTATTGATGGTAGTTATTGATGTATTTGCAAATACACAACACGTATTTTATATTCGTACAAATCTAAGTTATATCTGTGTTTTTGAATAATATTTCTGAGTAACTGAAATTTTATAGAGGTCCAAACAGCAAGAAACATTTATTTATTGTGACTATTCGTGATTGAATACTATTTATAGACTTTTTGAAGTAAATTTTAAACTAATTTCTCTAGGTGTGGTTAAGTTTCTTTATGTATTTATTTGCATTAAAAACTGTAAGTTATTCCTTCTACATTTATTAAAAATGGTTGTAATCCCAGACAAAAAGATCAATTTTTTTACTATTCTCCATAAGAAAATAAACTTCAATTTTTAAAATTTAATTATTTGATAGATGGAGATTTTATCACCTGTATTTCTAAACACACTTCAGTACTTTTATTATTTTCTTTCCTGTGATTATTTGCGTCTTAAATGAAGTTATTCGTGTACTTTTCCAAAAAAGTATAACTTTTAACGCGTGTACAATACACACCCATTTCTTTTTTATGTAAAAAGCGCAAACTAATAAACTCAAACAAATTCTTATAAATGTATTCCTATACATAATTGCTGGTATTATATATATAGCGGTATATATAACAAACACAATTCATTCATATTACAAAAGCATTTTTCCGAAGTTATAAAATATGATCACCGTTCTTCACACTTTAATGCAACAGGCTATTATGGATGTAACGCTCGTGTTCACCCTCGCACTCGATTGCTCTCATTCGTGATTAAATTTACACTGACTAAATTACTTTTACAGCACTTTTTCTTTATATTGTGACGTGGAACGTTCCATATAATTTGACAAGGAATGATATTGATAATTACACATCTCTGAAGACTGATTTCACAATATTTCATTATCAAGTGCAGTAGATATATTAACATTAGTTTTTTCACTGTAATTGAAATTAATACATACATGAATAACAAAATATTACCATAGAATGGAATTCGGATTGATACTTCCTAAACTTAAAGATTTATTGCCTTTATCACTATCAGTAACGACAAAAATATAAATACATAAAGAAACTTAACCACACCTAGAGAAATTCGTTTAAAATATATTTCAAAAAGTCTATAAATAGTATTTCAATCACGAATAGTCACAATAAATAAATGTTTCTTGCTGTTTGGACCTCTATAAAATTTCAGTTACTCAGAAATATTATTCAGAAACACAGATATAACTTAGATTTGTACGAATATAAAATACGTGTTGTGTATTTGCAAATACATCAATAACTACCATCAATAAATTACAAGTTTAATTACAAATATATTTTAATACTGGATTTTTCTCAAGGTGGGACAACAATTGCCATATTGAACTGATCATACTAAAAATTATATTAAACTGTACTATCGCCTTCCAGTCAGTGTTTATACTAATCATTACTTAAGATAGTTAATAGACTGTTTGAATTTTTACAACAATTTAGCAGGTATATTTATATACTACACTTGTTTCCTTTTTGGCATATGCATCCTCATATGTATATTAGCTGGTTACGAAAAGTTTAAATACTGTTTTCAATAAATGATTCATTTATGTTTATGATAGCTATTTTTTACTATACATTGATTGCCATTTATTCTACTTACATAGACAAAAAGTGAAACGGGAATACAGATATGAAGCGATCTGAGTATTAATTTTTCTCTTAATCGATTTTGCTTTCTACACAAACTGTTCAGTAAAGGAGGCACGTGTTCGTTGTATTAATGAAGATCACTAAAGGTTTATAGGTATAATAAATGCGGGCTTAAATGCTGCCTTACAAAAGCAGCGTTTTCTAAAACTTCGTCTAGCGACGGGTGCTCGAGAGCGAGCTTATCTTCGCGGCCAGCTCCTCAAAGCCACCTCACTGAAAAATAGCAAACACCATACTTCAGTAACGCCTCCTTGTTTGCAACTGGTGACATTCTAGCGAACGGTATGCAGACGGGATAAATGCAGACGGTATTAGCAATTAAGAATAAAATAAATTAGAAAAAAAATATTGCGTCATACATTCTCAAAAGCATTTCTGGATTCTAGAAACCGCTCATTATTCGATCATTTATTTCGACTCACGAGTTCTGAGCAAACAAAATAAAAAATGCGTTTATTTTTACTTGACAGCGAATAAATCCATTACAAATAAATATAGAATCATTAGTAGAATGAGGATAGAATGACTACTGAACAAAAATCGTTTTTTAATTTAAGAATTACTTTATCAAAAATCCATAAGTAAATTAAGTTAATATCCAGATTTGCACGTTCAAACTTAAAAAAAAAGTTTAATTCTAATCAAAGGAACCAAATTTTTAGGTCCTATGATGTTCATTAAATGGGTATATTTTTTAGTATATATTTCTATTAAAATTTTGAAGTTCGATAATATCAGTAAAAGTAGAATATTTTTGTTAAATTAGTGAACTATGGAAAGGTTCACGTGTAATGTAACCAATGGTACACAAGTACCTTGATCGAGAAACCTTTTTTTCTTATATGATGTAATCAGAATTTTTTAGGCAATCAAAAAATATTATAATATTGGTTTTATAGATCGGATAATTAGGAATAATAGATTACACATCAAACAAAACAAAGCAATTTCTCTGGACAAAGCGATGAAAAAATATTTTAGATAATTCTTTATTTACTAGAATGCAAACTTATTTTTGATACAAAGTCTACTTAAAACCCTAGAAGAATGCTTTTCAACATAACAACTGAATATTATGCCAGTAATGTGCCACACTTGCAACAAGCGGACAAATATCTATTTACTTATTAGTTAGAAGAATTTCGCCAAAATGCAACTAATTTGAAGATCCCCCTGAATTTTGATATTCTATATATATTTATACCGTATAATAAAATAAATAAACAGCTACGAATTTTATCTTTGTAGGTAACACTTGCCACCGGCGTTTTTTTAAATCATAGGTAAGTACAAAAACCTTTAAGAAGTATTTACGCATCAGGAAGCGTTGTATCAGAAGTCTACTATACAATGTAAATGAAGCTCAAAAATACACAGACAGCCACCCACACAAGAGTATAGAAAACACGATAATATTATTGGGTGTCGACAAATTTTCGACAGAGGCCAGTCAAATGCTGTAGCTGACATGGAACGGACAGTTACTACAAACTAGAATAGGCAATTTTCCTTGTATTGCATTTTGAAAAAAATATTTGAGAAAACCCTTTACCGCAAACATACTCTTTTAATTCAATCGGCCATACAGGAATTTATTTTTTAAATACAGTTCTACGGCTCGTTTACGTAACTTGTGATTATCTATTCTAAAAAAACTCAAAATAATCTTCGATTTTTACGAAAATATAGCTGAAGCTATTTTAAAAATAACATCGGACGAGACGTCTAAATAGTGGATTAAGTGCTTTACATAATTATTTATTTAACTGACGTATTTACATGAGCGACATATTTTTGCAATATCTGACATACGTTGCAAAGTAATAAAAAATAGTTTAATATAAAATAAACATACGTGATGTGTATAATTCTGCTTTCTTTAATACTAAAACGTCAACTTTAATTTTATTTACTTAGTTCAAAACAGGTTGTGCATATAAAATTGGTATGAAGTACCAGTAAACAAAATTATTGCGTTATTATAGTAGAATACTACGAAAGAAATCAACAAAAATATAAAGGTACCATTTCAAAAATATTGCCCTTATTATTCTATAAATGTTAAAGCAATTTATTTCTTTTTACCGGCTATTTTAACACTTTATTTATTTAACACTTTATACACTGTATATAGACGGAAATGAAATGTCATTAGTTTCGTCGGAAATGCGAACGTGTCGTACACTCTACAATATAAATTTCAAACAAATACGGCGATCGATAATAGGACTCTCGGTATCGTGAAGGACAGTTGTAACAGATATAATCAATTATTACCAAAATTAATTTTACTACACCAAGTAAATAATCTAAGTAATTAAAACGATTCAATCTAGTTTAAAATGAAATAAAGTAAAAAAAATTAAACCCGAATAGGAACTTGTACGAAACAAACTTTATCTAGACATTCAAATTAAAAATCATAAAACGGAAAATATTTCTGGCCATAATGATCATTTTTGCCATAGTTGAAAGCCTTACTTGCGTGCACCACCACACGTGTAAAGTAAACAAGCCTTTCACTACGGATTAAAGAGAATTTTGAAATAATTCTCTCGTTTAATCGTTCAGTTCAATTTTTTATTGATAAAATCAAGATTTGTATTGGACGGGCAGCGCTTGTTATTAATCAGATGTCAGTGGCATGTGCCATCGTGCGTGTGAGGCAAACGTTAATATTTTAAATAAGCTTACTGCAATATCGTAATGTATTTTAAAATTTTTAATTACGTTTTAACAACATCGATGGTACGTAAATTTTACGACCCGTAAATTTTATATTGATATTTGCGACGCGGTAATCGAATATTACTTTGGTATGACAATTTTACGTAAAATGTTCATTGCTTTAAATTCTTTTCTGGTAAATTTAAGTTTTTTTTAAGATCATATTTTTGTAATCATGACATTGCCAACTTAACAGAAATGGATAGTAATAAAGAAATACCAAGTATATATACACACATATACATATATATATACATATACACACACACATATATATATATATATATATATATATATATATATATATATATATATAAACTACTTCTAAACATAATTGTATACATAACGCCATTGAATACTATTGAACTAACAGGGAAATTACTATTCAACCTGCCGCTAGACCAAAGTAAATACCTTGTATGTGAATGCACACATACACTAAGTAAATATAATTCCACATACAAACCTCTGCATTCAACTAAGGAACCAACGTTACATCACATACACTACATCATGATGTTACAGACATAACTGTGGGTTACATCTGAAATTAACAACCACTTAATCTTTACGACCGCTCTCCATTTCCGCAACCAGTTTAGCGACACATGCACAAACCGTTTAAACTACATATTCAAAACATCCGCCGATAGGAGATCCGTTCAGCCTCAGCCATGATACTACACCACTAGAAATTTATAATTAATTTATCTTTGCTATACTTTCTACGTCAGTCTATACATGGGTAGCATTATATGAATACATTTAATGAATACTTTCCGTAGGAACCTACACGCTTAAAATTAAATGTTTTGCTATTATGGGTATAATATTAACTAATTCGTTTAAAGCTGTGTCCGTTGTAAGCATAGTAGAAGTAACAATGATAACTCTTAAAGTTGTGAACTTAATTTACTTATGTAGCTCTGTTATCAAACACGAAAGTTTATTACCTAATTATTTAACCTTTTGCATAAATGGCAATAAATGTGATAAAAGAGCAATTGAAATGAATTGTTAGTTATATACATACAGCTTTCGCATTGTACCCTGCACTATTCCAAGCTTGAATTGTTATACTCAACTAGAGAGGTCATGTGGCTAGTTTAAATTATAATGTGCTACGCTATCCAGGAATTTGTCATATTTTTGTGATATTATCTTGAAAGTTACTGAAACAGAATTTTGAAAATGTTTGACGGAAATCGTTTTTAATCAATTTCAGTACTTTTTACATGTCATTATTTTGCTGAAACGTTACCTATATTGTGTATTATGAAAACATAGAAAGTCGGATAAAACTGGTTGTATGTTGAGTTGTTAATATCTTACATAATCACGAAGCAATGGCATAAATATTTGGCTGAGTGAAGGTTGTGGGACCGCATATCTATTGCATAAATAATACAATTTATCAAGTCGTCGTAAGTATTTTATGGTTTCTGAGTAGTTAAAAAAATGGTAATAAACAATTTGCAGATTCAAAACAAAATAAGCGCCACTAACTCGTTGATTTCTTTACAGTGTAGAATATGACTATGATAATTAAAAACCTAAGCATTTTATTTAGTTACAATTGACGCACTATATTGTTTGTTAAATTGTGAATAAAAGTGACATTATCTTCTAATGGTTTATGCTACAATTAACACACTATATGGCTTGTTAACTTATTTGTTGTAAAAGTGGAATATCAGCGAGATGTAAAATTAGAAATTTGTTTTGCATCAGCGCGAGAACAGAGGATCAAATAATATTTAATTGCACATAATGAAAAAAAAATGTTTAAAAACAGTCTAATTTATTTCTTTTTATTCATAAAATTATAAGATGTAAATGAATAGCTGGATAAACTATTAGAAATGATCTAATTCTAAGCCAAATAGCATTTACACTTTTGCAAAACTTGGCTTCGAGAGCTACTTTTTTCATTTTCAATTTTTACTTATTTACTTATACTTGTTTACGTTACCATTTTCTGATACTCGATAGATATCAGTATATACTTTATTGCTAAAACATTCATTATGATTTTTAAAAAAAAGGGCCTTTCCAAAACATATTGCCCCATCCAACATATTATTCATATTTTCTCGTTTTTAAGTTTAAGTTACGGGTTCATTTAAATTTTTTAGAACTGTTTTTTGTGTTTAGTTTATGAATTATATTATACACTATGATGACCGAATCACATGATATTGTAATAAGAATTCCGCTAATGTTCAAAGTAAAATTCTAAATTTCAACTATATATATATATATATATATATATATATATATATATATATATATATATATATATATATATATAATAAAAAAATTAACCTCATTGCAAAATTTTCAGTGAATTTGAATTTTCCTACACAGTTGAATTTCTCCTGATAACGTTTGATATAAATTAGGATTTAGTTTTGTGACCTTCCTAACACACTTTTCCATAGTACCCAATCTTTTGTAGTTATTTTGAAGATTTTAATCCGTATCTGTTCATCATGTTGGTTTTTATCAGCGGGCAGTTTTAAATTATCATATGATAGCACGGTTAATGCTTTAAATATTTAACCCGTTAGTCCTTAGTCACCAAACAGTTTACCCTAAAACTGCTAATTTCTATTTTTTCGCCCGAAGTTTAAATTGTATTGTCAATAAGTTTAAATCATATTTTCCATAAACGTATTTAAAATTCCACGTGTCTGTAAGAAATTTTACATTAAATTGCAGCTCCGTACTCTCTATAAAACTTTTTCCTTGTTTGATATATATACTTGGTTAAATTGGTACTATTATAAATTGTTCTATCATATTATTACTAACTTCTATAGATATAACGTAAAAATTTAATGGAAAAGAATTTATTTTTTGCATACAGAAAAGTGTAGTGGATGTTGATAAATGGATGATTTTAAAGTTAGATATGGTTTGTTACGAATGATAGAAAATTTTTTTTTAAGTAATACTATTTTACAAACATAAATTATATTAACACTATTATGAGAAATTAAGAGTTATGAGAAATGTATCTAATTACTTGCAGCTTAGAATTTAAGACATTAAAATTATTGAGATAAATCATATAGCTATTAAAAAAGATAACGATGTAATAATAATGTAATCGACAAAAATCATGGTGAAACTTTACTGAAGACACCCTAAAGCGTTCTTGGGAAGGTGGCAGTGTATTTATATATATATATATATATATATATATATATATATATATATATATATATATATATATATATATATAATGAAATATATACACACACATACACATAGAGGCGAGCGCACGCATGGCTGTGAGTGTGTGTATGGATATTTGCCTCAAGTTAAGTTATGAAAAAAAATTCATTTCGTAAATAATGTTTAAAACTTAGTATTATTTATAGTTCAAATAAAAAATATGTTCTACATTTTATAGGGTTCCGTAACTCAAAAGGAAAAATGTAACCCTTATAAGATCACTTCGTTTTCCGTCTGTCGGTTTGTCCAGATCCGTTTTCTTAGGAACGCATGGATAATTTCACGCGTTAAAATTAATAAAAAATGCTTAGATCTATGATCCCTTTGAGCTACAAAATAATCAAGCTTTCAAGTTGGCAAAAAGAACAATCAAGATTTTTAAAAATATGGTCATTTATGCCGCATATTCTCACAAATAAATCAATACCTATATTATATTTTCCCTTTGACTTGGAATGAGGAAATTTGACCAAAATTAAGGTCTCACAGCACATGTAAAGAAATAGAAAATTATTAAATTATTATATCACATTAATAAAATATATTTTTTAATACATACGCCTGTGATAGATGTAGTAGAAAAGACATTTTCGTTACAAAAAATTAAAATTAGCAAATAGTTTAATAGGAATATTACGTACCATTAAATGTTTATACATGCCTAAATGTGTAAGGAACCCTCGTAGTGCGAGTTCCATCCGGGTTAGTAGAGTTTTTAAATAACTCTTTCCTATCATTACTTATTTTTTGTTATTTATTTTAACGGCATATAAATGTTATTTCATAACATATTTATGTACGGTGCGGCAGTTCCAAACATGGTTATATGAAAGAGTTAAATGTACACTATGTTACTAATCTTACAATCCATTATTATTATATTGTATTAGCTCGATGTATTTTGAGGACGTATGATTCTTTTTGTGCTGAATTTGAACTTTTTGTCATTTAATGCGGTTATATTTTCTTGTTTTTTTTTACCTTTCTTAACACTTGAAGGCATTTTTGTACATGCCTTTTTTACCGTAACCCCACATCTAATATCAAGTGGGGTTTTCAAAAAATACCACTGTAAAATTATATTAGCTGCAAATTTTTAAATAATACTTTAATATTCAAACAAATGTTTCATCAAACGTTAATATATGTTGTTTTTAAAAAATATAAATGTTATTTCATTTTTTTAGGATATGAAAATTAGTTTTTTAAAAATATGTTTTCTTACTATTTTGCGCCTATGTGAATTCTTGCTTAAACTATTTCAGTTTAAAAATGTTTTTAGTCTAGAAATCAGATTGCTTTTAACTTTTTATGGAAATTAAGAAATATTTTCAAACAGAAATTATAATTTTTTTACCCAGAAATACTTTATTTACAATATTGAGAACCGATAAAATTCGAAACTGTAATTATCCAATTCAATCGTACATAATACCATTTATTTAAATTAATTTAGCTTGCTATCGATAAAATTACTCACATCAAGATTTATTCGTCTCTTTAATTACTGTGAATATATAGGTAAACTTGAAAAAAATGCAGAGGTGCTATTTGATTCATGTGTTTAGGGTAAATTTCGGTGCAAATCAGCTATATATAAAATACGTTTTGTATATAAAATAAGGCTTCAGTTTCAAGTAATAAGGCGTGATGACAAAGTTGTATCTCTCGCTGTATCTTTACAAAAGCTTTGAGCTTTGACTACAAAGATCCGTATTCTTGAGCCATTTGCAATGCAGAGAGCTTTAGAACTTTTTTGTCTATGTGCTTTCAAAGCCAAGTTATTTTACAACTCAAGTGGTATTGCAATATATCGTTATAATATTGCTTTTAATTTGATTTTAAATTCGAATCTTTGAGACTGTAATAATTTTTAAAACGATAATATTCTCAATTAAAACAATATGAAGTGCGAACCGAAATTGAAAGTTATATACTTTCATATTATTTTGATATTGATTTTAACACATAATTATAGCAATTAATTTACTTCTGCAAGGAAAGGCTTGAGAGTTTTTGCGTGTTTTCAACCGGGTAAGGGAAGCTAACCGGTTAAAACGTTGAAAACACGAACTAAATTTCGTTGAAAAAGATAATGTTTTTCAACGAAATTTAGTTTTCGTATGTCGACCTCGCATAACATAACGTGGTTATGGCACAATGAACATCATAAGGGGCGCCCTCCGCGATAAAACACGCTACGGTTATCGAAACTGAAAATTACTTTGAAGTTTGTTTAGAGTTGGTAACGTAATTTCAGTACAAAGTTTGTGGGGCGCCCTGTTTTGCGCATGTAGCGGTCAGAGCCGTGTTATGGTCGGACATTATCTAATGATTTATTCGGTGGGCAGTGAAATTTACGTGTGGGAAATTAAAAGAAGTAGCATGGAACGAATAAAAAATAAAGACGTTCCTTAATAATATTTGTTTTTGAGGTATCGACAGTATAAAGTGTGTTTTGAAGTTTGCCTATGTTGAACGCAATTCATTTCCTCTTCTAAAATTTTGTTTTAACATTCATCTAATGTTAATTGAACGCAATTTTTTTGCTATAAATATAACCTTATATCAACGTAAGTATTTTTTCTCTGGTAGCAATTATTTATCGTAAATCAACCCTACTTATAATTTTGGTAGGACAAATATTGAAGTAAGGGAAAGAAAAATGTTAGAATTTTGACATAAAATTAAAACGAAATTATATACAAGAACGTGCCGAAACCAATTGAAATAATTGAGAACCGAGTACATTGATCTTTCTACGATTGAAAATGCAGTAAGAAAATATATTATCTGTGAAAGAATTTAAAAGTAGTAAAATATAAGCTTTACGTAATATTTACAAATATATGTGTTAAATAAATTTGCTAAATTAAATTGGTACAAGGGAAAAATCTCTCTTAGCCAAATGTAAATGAACAAGTGCATATAGGTAAACAAATATTAAAATTAGCAAATTGTCAGACTGATTACATTGGTTTCTTGCTTATTTTCACAAGTTATATTAATGCTTTTTATGAAAATATTGAAATAAAATTAATTAAAGCAGGTACAATTTGAAAAAAGATAGGTCATTTGATTAGTAATGCATTTCTTCGTATGTGTATGTGTATTGACACAGTCAAGTCTAAGACAGTTTCAAACTCAACATAAAATATCTATAAAAATGAAATATTATAGAAATGTTGACTTTATATAAAAGAAGTTGCCCCGATGTACAGTTAGTTCAATAAGAACCCGACAAAATTTAAAATGAAAATATTATATAAGGGATCTTAAAAACAACTTATTTACGTACATGCTTATGTACGCTAACAAATTAAATACTCACAGGCTAAGGTAATTTGAAATTGATTTGAAGATTTCTATAAAAATGAAAAGGTATAGAAATTTCGGCGTTATAGAATAGAAGTTGCCCCTTATGTAAATACATTTTAGATTATATACACTACAAAAAGAGTACAGATAATTCGACCGAAAACCGCCAAAATTTAAAATGGAAATATTTAAATTGCAATCATGAAAGCTCGTCACTTACGTATGTGCGTATGTATGCTAATGAATTATACACTCAAAGACTAAGACATTTTGATACTTGACACAAAATTTCTGCAAAAAGAAAATGTTATAGAAATTTCGACTTTACGTGAGAGAAGTTGCCCTTTACAGCGATAAACAAATTATTAAAATTTATTACACTCTATAAAGGATAGACCTGGTTCAATAAAAATGTTCCAAAATTAAAAATGGAAATATTTAAGATGGATATTAAAAGCACAATATTCATGTACATTCGTGTATACGTTATCGGGTTAAACATCCACATACTAAGACACTGAAATTTAACACAAAGTTTCTGTAAAAATTAAATGGTATAAAAATTTCAGCATTAGAGAATAGATCTTGCCCTTTATAGCGATGTACATATTCTTTCAATTTATTACACTGCATAAAAAGTAGAGCTAGTTCGGTCAAAATCCGCCAAATTTGAAAATGGATATATTTAAATTAAATTGATATAATGAAACAACGTACCTTAATAAAATTTAAAGGCATAATACTTACGTACCATAAACCTGCATATTAGTAGTTTATGTATATTAACCTTTAACTGAAGGAGATAAATTACTCGAAACTTCTATCTGTATATCAAGTGCAATTTTTATGTAAACAAAACACGCCGTGGATTTTTGTTCTTATGCATTGATAGCACTGATAGTTGCCATCTTTCTTTTAAAACGACAGGTGTACGCGTGGGCTCATTTTGTGAAAATTAAAAAAAATTTAAGTAATTAATAATTGATGCATATCAAAAGCCTGAAACTGATTTATTATTAATTCCAACCAATTTTATTGCATTACTTCTTAATAAAAGTGTTTTTAGTATCGATAAAAAAATAATATGTACTTCCGAAACTCAAAACTGGGTGAATGGTTAAGAAACTCTTTGCACTGGGTACCATTGATCAACCTTCGGGGTGAGATTGTTCAACGATCAATGTAATCCCATGAATTGCTGTAGAGTGGCAATCTATTTAACATCATATATTATTTCAGAAATATGCCGCGAGATTATAAATGAAAACTCGGCTAAACTGGGAATAAATATTCAAGTGGTTTTCGGGAAAGGATGGAAATGAAAACCCGTATGATGCAATGGAATCGAATTAAGCTTACTATTTGCGTGAAAAAATGTTTCATGGCTCTACTTTTACCTAAACGACGACGAAAAGATTTTATTTGAATGTAGTTCCTAAGAGCAAACGTATTTACAACAGACACATAAGGTAATGGGGAGGCTTCTAATACTTTTAAAGTGAATCGTATGTCGGATCTGGAAGAAGTAGAAATACTTCTTCAGCAATTAACATCAATAATTCACGGACCATCGTTCCACTTGAAACCATAGAAGATTCAATTAACATGAAAGGAAACGACGAATAAGAACTTTGTATTGGCCGATCCGTTGTTGCAAAGTTTTTTACTGCTCGAGGGAAAAAGGCATGTAAATATGTTCTGCGAACTCAAGAAATATTAACACATATAGTTGTAGTAGGATATGTGTCATTATGAAATAGAAAGAGGTTTAAATTGGTGAGAGATAATGTTTCGGAGATTGACAGACATGATATTATCGCAAACCTCCCAGAGCCAACTTCTATCAAGTCAAAAGAGTCAGATTGTAACGCAGAGTTTTCCTGTGAAACAGACATCTGCGAGTTTTGATTATGATTCTATGATATTGTCGATTGTTTGAATTAGTTTATAATTTATGGAAGAAAGTTCTAAATATTTGTTACCTAGTTACATTTGTATTTGGTAAACTGATTAACTTGCCAATCAGGCGAGTTTTGACTATTATTTGATCTCGAATATTTCATTTTTTTTTATATGTGTCGTAATATTATATTATTGATAATTAGAGATTAATCAGATATTTACTGTACATTTTTTTATTTACCCTATCGAAGCAACCCCCTGAGTATTTTTATCTTGTAACTTCAAAGTTAATTGGCAGATATTTTTAAATTTTTTTTCGATCTTAATTTATGGTTTACTTTGATAATTCATTCAAAAAACCTAGGTGATCAAAGTAAACTCTGACTTTGAATTAAGAAAAACTTACGCGGAGGTGATGTTGTTGAGATTTCGTATTGCTACCCGGATGGGAACATATTCTTTAGTGACGAAGCTCACTTTCACATTGGAGGATACATGAATAAGCGGAACTTTCGTTACTCGGATGTCCACAACCCAAGACAAACGCATCAAGAGCCTTTACACAAGCATAAAGTAATATTCTGGTGTGTCATGTCTGCATCTGTCTCTCTTCTTTGAAAATCAACGTGGCCAAACTGTAACTGTGAATTCGGAGAGATATGTCCAGATGTTAAATGACTTTTTCAGAGTAAAACTACAGAATAGTCCATCCTTCAACCAAAACACATGGTTCCAGCAGGACGGGGCCACAGCTCACACTGCTAATGTGTCCATGAATGCAGTGCGGCAGTTATTTCCAGAAAAAAATATATCCCGAAACGGTACCGTACCGTGGCTACCTAGGTCACCCTATTTAAGCCCATGTGACTTTTTCTTATGGGGATACTTAAAATTTGTTGTTTACGAAACAAATCGGAGCACTGTGACACAAATTAAAGAAAATATTCGAGCAGAAGTCAGTAGGATACCCCAGTCGCTCTGCAAACGCGTTTTTGAAAACATGCGTGCCAGACTCAAAGAGTGTGTCAGACTCGATGGCCGCCATTTGAAAAACGTGGTTTTTAAAAAATGAAATCCGCATTTGTTGTTATAAAGTTAAAGTAAACCTACTTTGTATTAGATGTGTAGTTTTTTTTTACAATTTTTCAAACATTGAAATCTGCCACTGGACACCCTGTATTTTTATAATTGACTTAGTCCAATGCACTTTAAAACAGGTCACTATATATTTTACTGATAATTTTTACTCTTTAAACTCAGTCAAAACGGAAAATGGAAATATTTGAGGTGGATATTAAAAACTAATTACTTGCGTACATGCGTATGTGATTAAACACTCAAAGTTTAAGACAATTTTAAACTTTAGATTTAAAAATAAATCTAAAATTAATTTATTATTACAAAACAGAAGTTGCCTTTTGTAGAGATATAAGTAGTATGTAGATCCCTTGTGTGATATAAATCGTAAAATTAATTCGATATAGGCCCCTCAATATGCACGGAATGCATTAAAATGCGTTAAAGAATTTTAATAGTCTTAACAAAATTTAAATAAGTGTTAATAAAAAATGGAAAACCTGCCCAGTACGAATAGAACTCGAACTGTTACACATTTATGTACCCGAAAACATTTGATCTATTAAATTATTTTGAAATATTATTTTTTACGACGTAGATATATTGCCTGCTATACATTAGGCAGGCGTAAAAACGAGGGAGCGTATTTAAAAAATTATAAAGCCTGGAATAGTTGCTATAGTTTTCCTACGATTTTTGCAAAGGTTTTTAAAAACCATATTTTTTGTAATTGAAAAATGGAGGGAAACATTTTTTTGCACGTTTTTCAGTTTATATCTGTCAGAAGTATACATAAAATAAGGAAAAAATATTTTTAGATCTCATATTAATAACATCTTCAAAAGTGTTATCACTTTTGAAGAACACCCCCATTTCCAAATAGAATTAGAAAGAAACTGGGGCAGTAAATTTATCCCCTTAAAATTTCCATACAAATATTTTTAACTAAAAATTTCCATTCAAATATTCCTGACCGAAAATTTTCATAAAAATATATTTAAGTTAACACTCAAATATATTTTTATCGAATTGTCTGGTTCAGATTTGTACGGGTTGATATGTTTTATTGCTATGCTAAATTTTAAGTTTCTACCTCAGATGATTTTTAAAAAAAAAACTTTGTGAGAGCCAGCCACGTAAACCAATTTATAAAGTTTCCGTTTTTGTTTTTGAGGTATGAAACTTTAAAAATGATAATGGTAATAACTTAAAATAACAGAAAGAAAATACAGTATTAATAACTCTTTTCATTAATAATCAATATTAATAACAATGTAACAAACTTGGACCTGAATCTTAGTAGACAACTTTCATTGCAAAGAATTATAAATAAAGACGCAATGATCTCATCGACTGCTTTGTTTCTTGTCCAGTACTTCATACGACTCCAAATCAGCTTGTTTTATCATTATTATTGATTTAACAACTAAGCAACTAATTTTAAATATATTTAAATTTTAATAAACGTTCTGTGCTAACAATATTATTAAGTAATTTATTTAGTTAGGAATTCAAATATCACACTGATATCTTAAAAAAAACATTTCTCCATCCGTTTAAAAAGCTATTCTTTTAAAAACTTAAAGATACACCCAAATACCAATGGTAATTTTTGTGATAGAATTCTGAATTACAACGCGAGCTGCTGGGAGTAACTGCAAATTTACTCACTAAACATAAATTTTTTGGTGAAAGCTTTCTACAAATACAAATACCGGACTCCATCGTGTTGTACGTTGGTGCCAAACCGGTGTGCGTTAATCAACCCTGAATTAAACATAATAGTCCTTGACCGTTCCAGTTTCAATAATAACCAGTCATCTATATTAATACATTCCATGTTCTAATACGCTGTACAAACGTCGAATATAAAGCATATCCAATCATCCGAAAACTCTTGCGTCAGCATAATGTATTTTTGCGGCGAAGAGAAGCTGACTTTGGCATAACAATATTATTAAACTCACTATCAGATCTGATCCTTAGAGAAATGTAGTGCCAGCACTTACGAAAAGTATACATAATTCAAGGTTTATTAGTCATAGAGAATCAGTGAATTTGTCAGAATCCAAAAATAAAAATGTTTCAAGCTTAATTGATTTTTTAGACTTGCGTGATTTTTACATATAAATTTAATGTAATATATAGAAGACATTAAAGTGGGAAACAATTTTATGATTGTTTAGTTATTGCGTTGTTTAAAGACTAAACTTTTAATTTAATTTAAATTCAATACATTTTGCCGTGTTTAAAATTAATTTCTGCTCATTACTAGCTTCAAATAAAAGAATGACATTTCTATGCAAAGTATCAATATTCACCAATTACTTAACTTTACTTAAGAAGCCCCTTCCAAAATTTTCCCAAATCTCTGTAGTAGAAAAATTTAAAATGTTTAAATGTCCTGTGCAATACAGGTTAACGTAATAATACCTATTAAATTACAGGATTTCTATAGAGTATTTTCATGTATATACAAATATACCCACACAATTTAATATTATATAAAAGGGGTAGCAATTTACTGATTAATTAGAATATTAGAAGACAGTTTTATCTTCAGTGTTGCTTCTTAATATAAGTGTAATATAATTGTAAGATGACTTCCATACTCCCAGTAATATATATTGAATATAACTTATGTAGTTAAGGTAGTTGTGTAAAACGCGCTGTTGACGAAATTCACTGATTTTTTTATATGTATTACTACAATTAAAAAGATCTAACTAATTTACAATTTTAAAAATTATTTACCGTTTAATTTTGATAAAAATCGCTCTATATATTGTATTCCTAACATTATAGAAAAGTAATTACACCACACTTTTAATTTTATTTAAAAAACTCATCGAGCGATTTGTCTAAAAGGTTAAGTCTATGTGAAATGCTGTTATATTAAGATTTTGAAAAAATAATTTACCATTTACTTTTGGTAAAAATCGTTTTTGTGTTACAAAAAATTTCATCATTCTCTTCATTTTATTTAAAAAAAACACGTCGAACGAGTTGCCTAAAAACAATGTCATTATAAAATGATGTTACGAAATGAAACAAAAATTATTTACCATTTGGTAAAAATTGGTCTCAAAAAGAGTATGATTAACATTACAGCGAAAATAATAATTTTACCACTCTTCATTTTATTTTAAAAAAAACGCAAGAAAAACGCAAAATTAATTTTTTTTCTTACAAACTATTAAGATAATGTCATATTAACAGTTTGGAAAAGAAGAAAAAATAATAAAAAACATTCTAATAATTTTTAGACCTTACTATTACATGACAACTACCTTAAGTACTTGAGTTTCTCTATGCAAATTTATGTAAATCAAAATAGTACAATTTTTGAAAATACAAATTAAATATAATACACCATTCAAAAGTTATACTTTGATAACATTAAAGTTTACATTTCAGGTATATTCTGATACACCCAATACCGGAAATATTACATTATGATAGTAAAGTCAAGCTAAAATATCTTGACTAATCAAAACTCAACAATAAAATTATCGTCCAACTTATACATGATTACCCTAACTGACACAATATGTGGCAAGAGCCAATAACGGACCGCATGTAAAACTTTTGGAATATAATCGCGTTTATTGCTTTCCCATAAGGTTTCTACCGGGCAGAGTGGCGGAGGGTCGAAGCGGTATAAATAATTCAAGGTCGTAAATATGTTGCGATAACTGTACTCACAGAGTCCAGTCAACAACTTTTGCAATTTATCGCCCTCTTCTTTACATCAACAATTAATTTTTGCCCAATGGACGGTCTTTTAGAGGGAGACGAGAGGTTCGAAAATTTTAGGGTGGTAGTTAATGGCATACGCATAATAGATAAATTTGCTTTGATTGATGATGTATTTTTATGAGGAAAAGTGGTTTAGTTAAGTAATTTTGTTTGTATTTGTATTAAATGTTTTCATGACAAAATTTGTTTGACTTTAAATGACTGTTTAAAGTCAAAGAAATTTTATCATGAACAAATTTTATCATGTATTTCGTATTCATTAATCATGTGAGCTTTATACTGAATTAACTGTTTCCCCTTGACTTGAACAGCATATAAGTTTAACTCGGGACAATACACTAATAGTTCTTTCCTTGCCTGTACAAATACTGCGTTGGTTTACATGCCTCTTTTTATTCTATATTATTGGTGATAAGCCCTAGTGCAAGGTTCATGTCCGACGTTGACAACACGACGATATTTGGTGATCGCAATACGTACACGCCTGGTGTTGTTACGTTGCCATCTATCTCTATATTATAATTATTTTCTATATTCCCTTCCAACAACGCCTGCACAGGATCGGTGGATGTTTGGACTGTCACTGTTTGCTGTATTCACGACAGGTCAGCTGCGTAATAGTTTTGCGTGGTTTTCTTCATTTTCTTTTCAACGTCGTAACTCTCGCATTTGTTCGGCCCTAAACTTTTTCGGTTTCTTAGATTTATTTTGACCTGATCTTTCGTTTGATTTGAATTTCCAATAATTCCCATTATATTTACGATTTATATGAGACATATTCAATTTTTTTTTAATTTTTGGATCAATTTTTACTTTTATTTCGACTAATAATTTTATTGAACAGCCTTGGCTCCTAGTATTGTAAGTTAAGTTCTTTACGATGGCATCCAAATCAACATCCTAGCTAAATGCGTTTTTACGTTAAAGTAATTTATAACTTTATGCAACGTTTATTCGCGACAATCATTTCCGAGGACATCATAGGCAAAATAAATACAAACAAATATGAACGGATATGCTCTATCCGTTGTGGGCTTAACCGTTTTTAATACATTATTAGTCTCATAGTTATTAGCGATTAAAATCTGACGGTATTATGTAACACAAGAAAATTTTACTGGCTATTACTATACTTAAAGAGTGAATAGACGTTTTTATGTTAATAGTACAGTCTATTAAATTTTTACGAGATCACACAACCTTAGGCTTATTATATTAGTTTAATGGAGCAACGAGAACATAACATTATGTCATCCGATCCTGAAATATATTACTGGCTCAATGCTTAATTCAACTTTACCATAATGCATTCTGTTAATTAGATTTCCAGATATTATTATTTTCGATAAACCTGGCATCTGCGTTTTTTTTCTTTTATTACAGTTTTTATTTCATAATGCGTACCATTTATTTTTGCTACGAATATACATAAGCTGGTACTGAGGATATTTATTTTCCTTTATTTACTTTTTGTGTTTAGTTTTTAGTTATTCTGATAGATTGTTCCACGTTTCGCAATAATGACTCTTAATTATTTAAAGTAGCTAAGCCTGGAATTGAGTAATTTACCTACAAAAATACTTTGCAAACCTTTAACCTCACTTGATATTTCATAAAACTTACCTCTGTTTTCTAACTATAACCTCTTTCATCAACACGAGAAAGCAAAAGTGGAAAAAAGTCAGTTGTATCTTTTCTTCGAAACTCCCCAAATAACAGAAAAATTCATATTTTTCTTGAGCCAGTAATTTCTCCATTAATCGTTAAATATGCCAGCACGTATCCAACATAGTGAGCCTTTGTACAAATGCCAATACACAGCGGGTTGTGGGTAAATTCTCGGCTACATTCAATTTCTTAAAGGGCGTTTAAACTTCTAAGGATAAATGTATTCTCCTGCTATTTAATTAAATGAGTGTAAAGTATCCTGCGTCGCACAATGAGGGGGAGGGGTCAAGGGAATGTGAAGAGGGATTACGTAGCGAATTTGAGTACTTCGCTAATACAAGTGTGGAGCGAGTCGCGGTAAGATATGCATAAGCATCAGATGCAACCGGAGACAAAATGTCTGTGAAGTAGGAAACTAAGAAATAGGAAGTAGTTAAAGCTAAATAAAATGTAAGTAGGAGGAAGAGGTAAGAAAGCAATGGTATGAAATATGTTTTATGCAGCCAATATTATTTGACCAATACGAAGATTTCATCAAAGAAGAACAAGAAAAACGAAGATTTGTTAATATTTTTAGAGTGGCTTTAAAATATTTCCCTAGTTTACTTAAGTGGTGTCACAGATAATGTTATCATAGATAGTTCGATTTTATCGTATTATTATTTGCGCATAATTACGTGCCAAAATGAGTTAGAGCCTAGTGTAAGTTAAATTCTAATTTGAAAGGTCCAGCGTAATAATCGTAGAAATGGGTTTGGGAACGTGAAAATTTTAGTTTTCACAATTGAACTTAGGTGACCAACGGTGACATAATATATATTTTGATGACCTTGATTATAAGTTTTAATAGATAATATTATGTTAATTTACAAACAGGAAAGTTTTGTTCCTTTATTTTCTAGGATTTGATTAAAAAGTATCATCCAATTGACTCAAAACTCAAAATATAATGGTAATCGTTTATAATATTTAAATAAATATAAGATATATAATATACTATTATTCATGGGTGAGCAACTGCCAATTAGGGCTTAATTTGAGAAAATGGAAATGAGCCGACTGTGTTTAAAATTAATTTTTTTTAATCATTATAGCTATATCAAAAAATGTGTGAATATATTATGGAGAAACTTAAGACTTTCATTTTTTCTGTAATATTTTCAGACATTAATTTATTGTGGCGTTAAGGATTTATTATTGCCGAAAATCTGGTCTGACACATTTTCTGTTGTAAAATTGGATCAAAAAGTTATTCTTCATTTATATTTTTATTTATATAACTGCATAGAAATATTGTTCCTAGGAATTGTAAAAGATTAAGAAATATGTGGAAAACTCCAGGATTTGTGAACTAATTATTATTTTTTACAAGCCTTGTGTACTCGACTGAAGCCCTAAACCTTTTACAATACTTTTAATAAATTAAACATAAACAATTATTGTATTAAAAATTATTATAACAAAACGCCTGACCTTTTTTTGCATAGCCAAAATTAAATAAGCATTTAGCATATAATTTTAATATGTTTTTGTTTTTGATAGTTACGTTTTGCAATCACCTACAAGCATTCTATAAAATTAAAAGTTCACATACTACTTTTTCCCATTTTAATTCATATTTTAAAATTCGATCCACCATATCACATTGATACGCCATACTAAATGTACGTTTATCACAGGTTTATTTATTTAATTTTCATAAGAAAAATGTGTGGGGAAGAAAAATATTCGTTGTGGTCTTACCTTGAATTACGCTCGAAACGAGAGACCGTTTGTTATCAATCTTGCAAAATAAAACGTGTAGGTATATATAGACACAGAGGGGTATGCCTTATATGTATTCGAGTACCTACATTGCATCGTTTGTGAATTTAAATTGGATCACAACAGAGTAGAAATAGGTTAATATTACTTTATACGGTTCATTTATTTGGGTATCAAAAATATGTTTTCACTCTTATTGTAAGTTTGTCGTTTTATATATTTAATATAATATTTCTTTCAATTCAGGTTTATATAAAATTATTACATAAATATTAGACTGGTAGACTTCTATTGGTAAATAAAATAAATTTCGAGCAACTGGACGCCGGATTGTTTCAATTTTAAATTTTTAATTTAAATAACAATAAGAATATTTTCCAACTAGAATAAATATATAATATAGAGAAACAATATAACAAAAATTAAAATACAGAAACCATAATATATACATATATGTGTATATATATATATATATGTATATATATATATATATATATACATATATATATATATATATATATATATATATATGTATATATATGAATGTTCAAAAAAGAGATGTTCAAAAATCAGAATATCATTTTATTCCTTCTCTTTATTTATTATATTATAATTAGTATTCCTTCTCAAGATAATATCTGTCATAATAGCACAAATTGGAAATGGCATCATATTTTATAAAACCGCTCGTAACTCATCTGCTACTAGGGGTTCTTATGCAGAATTAGTCCAGTGGCAACATTACACAGCGCTTGATGAAATTATTTTGTCTCTAATGTTGTTGGGGGCCGTCCAAATAGTCACTTCCAAATATTATTCAACTTTATTTTATCCATATCCTTTATTAGTGGGAGCTCCATACTATTATCATAATTTTAATTCTTACTGTAGGCTGTCGGCTGGTGATAAATATATATATACCGTTGCTATTTATTTATGGATCTGTTAAATGCATCCGTCATATAATATATCATTTTGATATATATTCAACGGTTTAAATAGTGCATTTAATATTAGTCGCCTAGACAGTCATTTTTATTAGATTTGATTTCTATCTTCACAAATGGTTGCACATAATTCTGACAGGGTGTAAATGATAGAACATTAAAAAATATTACTCAATTTAAATACAAAAACGATTCTTAAAATTATATATTGTAATGAAGTAGTAAACTTTTCATATGTTTTGAATATTTTAGTTTATATTTTATACTTCTATCTTAAATTGAAATATGTGTATTGAATATTCTATTATGACAACGATCGCCGTTCAGATGTATACATGTGGCAAAAGTGTAACCGCTCTCCATACAGGAAGAATATTATTATTCAAAAGATAGTAATTAATGAAGAAACAATTTTAAGTTTTATACAGCACAGTTGATTAGTTGGATTTACATTATCAAGATTTCTGATATTACATCATTAATAAATTTCAGATTAAATTTAATTTTAAATTATAAATTGAAATTACCTCTTTACGTTTTATGAGGTTTGAGTATTCACAAATTGAAATGAAATATAACATATATTTTATAAGGATTACGCCTTGCATAATTTTCTTTCCTGAAAAGCTATTTGGTATTGGGATGAGTTTTGAATTTTTTTTGATAATTTGCACAAGCAAAATTGCAATTTAAACTAGAAGTTAGGAACTTTAGAAATGAATTATATATAGGTATATATATATATATATATATATAAATATATATATATATATATATATATATATATGTATATATATATATATATATATATATATATATATATATAAACATTATAATTTTGATACATATTATTTTCAAACAAAGCGAAACAGACATTATGTTATTAACGTTTGTGATATATATTTACCGGGTCGAAAGATACATATTTTTAAATTTAACTATTAGAGTAACTTTACCTACGACATAGAAAAATGCCAATAGGTATAAAGTGATTAATGAAGAAATACATTTTGAAGATAACGATAGGAATACACAGAGCCGAAGTAACGTTTTGGAATGGGGTTATATGAGACTACACCTTTATTAGCTAAGTATTTGGGTTCATCTCTGAAAAGTCACATCTTAAAACTAGTTTAGTCTTATTACTCAAACCTTACAAATTATTATTCTCGCCTTTTCCCAATGTTTTACTTTTAAAAACAATTGTTTAATTCTGACTGAAAACATAGTGAAAGTTTAATGAAATATTCACATTGTCCTCCGTCGCTTGAACCGCAGCCTGCTATTTAACCACAAGACAGACCTTTCAGAATTCGCATTTCAATTCAACTCATCTCCACACTCGCTGGACCGGACACAATTGTTGACCAATTTGGCTTAACTCGACCCGGAGAGAATTACACTACGAGCCAGCATATTCTCGCAGTCCCCCACTCTCGCGGTTAGTACCCTCTCCAGGCAAACTCGGCGATACTTTTTTATTCTGCTCCACTCGTCTCGCGTTATAAAACACTGTGCAAATACTGTCGCCGCCTTTAAACTTTGACCGCTGAGAAGAATGGTTTCAACTGACATCTGGTGCGGCGCGTGGACCCGCTTTAGCTTTGACTTTATGTCCGAGTGTCAAAGTTTAACGAAAATAACTACTCTTTGAGTTTGTTAAATTAAATTTTTCAAACGTAAAATTCTTTGGGTTTCGTGGATCTGTTATTTACATAAATCGTCGCCATTAGTACGTGTACTTTTTTTTTGTAAAAGAGAAATTTTCCGGTTCACACAAAAAAATATTTGTATTTGGCAGTGTTTCTAAATATCAAGCAAAATAATATGTGATTTTCTGCTTCAAACAAGAGTAATTTATTTGAACTAATTGCTAAAATACGCGAAATGTAGTTTTTTTATTGAATTATCAGAAAAATAAATTTGAGTGACGTTAATGTAGTTATTTAGAGAATAATGTTCAAAAATATATCTTCAGTCTTTTTATGTTAATAAAAACACCGGTAATTTTTATTTGTCAAGTTTAGTCTCTTGTATTTATTTTAAAATTTATATAAATACCGTATAATTATATGTATTTGATTAGAGTTAACCAAAAAATTCGCCTTGTTGGATTTAAATATGGCTTAAGGAAAAAAAAAACAAATTTTATATTTTAACAGTTATATTCACTGTAAATTTGGACATCTACCTGATGGTATGAAATGGTTAAAATAATAAAAAAAATGAAATAGTAAGTGTATCTTTATGCTGTCGACATACTCCAGCTTCAGTAAATCATTTTGTATACATGAAAGATTGAGATTTAGTAAAATAACGAACGTCCTTTCTAAGGTATGTTTTGTAAATAATTAATTGCAACATAATCTCTTTAATGTATTTTTCCACACATTTTTATTACCATGCTACGTTATAACGCAAGATAATACGCAATAATTATGGTGTACCGATTTTAATAATTCTGACAAAATGTCGTCTTGAACGTATTTTTTTATGAATACTAGTATTTCCTTTTTGATCGTTATATTATTTATTAATTAACTATTGTACGTACTAAAACATTCGTTGGTCGGTCTCATTGCTTTACAAGTTACGTCCGCTAATAAATCGAAGAAAATGCAAAAAAATAATGTAACTATAATTGTAATTCATGTAGCAATTTTCGTGATAGAATATGAAAATAGGAAAACAGTAATACTTGGTAAAAAAGAAATAATATAATAAAATCCTCAATTTGACACGTTAAGCATCAAAGATAAGGAAAACTGGGTGAGTCTGTGTAAACAGGGTGATTATAAACGGGATTAGGGAAGACTGATTTTTGAACACGACTTTTGAATGTATGATGGCCAAGACTTGGAGACTTAGCGTCTTGCCTGGTATGCCGGCGAAGACAATTACGGAATATCCGCAAAAGGAGTTATTGTGTCTGAGAGTAAGGAGTGTATGTAGTTTCCTCGATATGAAAATATAGAAACGTAAATCAGGAAGAGACGTACGAAAAGGCGCTATAAAGTAACGAAACAATTTGTATTTGCATTCGATCTCAAATTTCCATGCACTATAGTCGCGTCCTAAGCTTAGAAATATGATCGCATTTTCTAAAGCTGATAATAAAGCGAATAAATAAATAAACATGCCAAGTATGAGTAGAACTCGCATTACCAGGGTCCGTACATATTTCAGCACTTATAAACATTTAAGCGTTCATAGTATTTTTATTAAACAATTTACGAGTATTTATTTTTTATAACGTAAATATATGGCAACCTACTATGTACAAAATTTCTCACAGGTGTAAAAAACCGAATCATATTTAAAAAATTATAATATATAGGATAATTACTATAGCTTTCCTATAATCTCCTAGTCAGATTATTTTCATAGCTGGTTTGTCATGTCATTTTGCTTCAGAAATAAGGGGGAAAAATGCTATAATTTTGCATATATTATAGAATATATTCTTTACATATGTAATTTAAAATTGATATAATTTTTACAATTTAAAATCTAACGTTTTTGAGATCCTTGTAACTAATCCTTTTAACGACACCCCGCATTAAATATAGGAAAAGAATTTATGCACATAATTTGCCGCCCTTAAAATGTTCTAATGAATATTTTTGAATCATTTCGATATATACAGGTTAATCTGTTTTACTATTTTGCCCAATTCCAAGTTTCTGCGTCCAGCAGTTTCTGAACAAAACGACGATGGACGGACACGTGACTGACCTTATAAGAGTTTAATTTTTTCCCCTTTTGAGGAAATGAGACGGAGTTATGAAAATTTATTGCTTGTTTAGGTATAATTCATTAAGATAACATATGTCTCCACAATCTTGTAACGATAAATGACGTGTTTGAGAGTTGTGCCCTTAGTTTTTAGCGATTTGGCATCTGCTATGCATTTAATTAATATTTCTATCACATTTTCCGGACTTCACCATTTTTTGAATATTTCAAGTCATATTCGTTTTAAGCCATCAAATAAAGTCTATGGATATTTCTTTATTATTCGCAATAAGCTCTTTTAAGCGACATTTCTCGCATCCAGATTTTTTTAATTAAAAAATACACATAATTTTCTGCCTAAAGTTAATATGAATAAAGTATAATCAAAAGCGAATTATTTATTTTACATAAAAAAATATAATGCAGAATATACTACCTACTATAAACTCATTTTGGTATATTTCGTGCACCCCATTATGTGTTTTAAACATAACCCATATTAAAATCGACCAATTCCGTGCGCTGTTCTGTCAATCCCTTACACTTTTCTTATGTAATTATACTATTTATTTCGTATTTTTTGAGTTACTAAAATTAGGTTGAATTTTTTAAGTGAATTACACAATTGTGTTTATGTCGTAACTCCGAACTTTTTTTTCATTTCACTTTAGACTTTAGGCTGACAATACCATTTTTAACAATTAGCCCAGTAAAACAATTTTCCTACGTTCCGTTCATAATAATCATTTTTAATTTTTGCAATTAATTTATCGGACAGCATAATTCACATACAATAGATATGCCACGTGTTTACATCAAATTCGATGCGTAAGTTAATACAACTTACGAAAAGAAAATAAAAAAATAAATAAATATTAAAAACTTCAATTTTTTTATTTCTATGATGACAGAGTTTTAAACTAAATGTTACATTATGGTAAATATATTTAATGGTGACTAGAATATAAAACTAGCCACATCCCGCGATGAACACGCATGAAAACCTCATGGAGCATAAACCGTAAAACCTGCATAGAATTGTTTTCATCTTTTGGATCATGCTTTTCCCTGCGCAGACACTTCACACCACCTTTTCGTACGCCGAATGATATCAATCGTCGGGATTGGGGGTATATTGGCGGGAATATTTGAGATGGCCAGTCAATATTAAATAGGTCTATCTCTACCTTGCACTGTTCAAATAGTTTTTCACCCAGCTTTGGCTATAATTTTTATTACTATTATACGTATTAATTCTAACGCGATTATACATACTGTATATTTTTTTCTAAATATGGGCCTTCTAAAAGGAAAGAAGTTTTGATATACACCAATGAGCATAATTTATTTGCTTTATATTTTAGTAAATATAAAAAACGTATGTTTATCATACATTCAAACTAGTAATAGTTTAAGTATTTGCTTCTCACGAATTATTGCTTTAATCCAATAATTACTTATTATACTGTACTGATTATATTATAAAAAACATTATAATACAAATTAAAAGTAGATACATTTACTGATTATACTATAAAAAACCTACTATAAAGGAGAAGAAAGTAGAAAATACAACGATTTTATAGATTATAAGGTACTGTTTTAAATGGTGTATTTAAAATATGGACATTTTAACTGAGCAACTGGAGAAAATATAACATATGCAAATAGAAGTCAATGAAATTAAATTAAGCCCTGTATTGCTTCAGTATCTCAGAAGAATGAAAAATTGTATTAAATGAAGTTTCTTAAGTGAAGTCTTAACCTAACACTGGAATAGTAAATTTTTTTCATTTTCAAAATGTCGTATCGGGTTTCAATGATACATTTTTGAAATATTCCCAGAGCTATTACGTTTAGAATATTGGAAAAATAATTAATACGGTTAATATTTTACTCTATAAAGAGAAGAAACAAACGGCTAACGAATGTGGAACAGTTTATAATTAAACTATGCGCCGAGTTGGTTTGCAGATATGTACTGCGTAAGATAATTGTGTTCTAGAATTTACGAAAACGGGATTCTGTAAAAAATTATAATTGATTTTGACGTTAAATTAATTTCTACATTCTTTGATTACTTAATCCTCCCGAATAAATTCCAGCCGTGGCATTTTTGCTGTATTTAAAGAGAAGATCGACTTGGTAATTAAAAAATTTTAATGACGCGAAGCGTACCGTCGCTTACTCAACGAAAGTTCGGAAAATATTTAATTTATTTTGATTAAGTATTTATCATTGTTTGAAGTATTTTTTTAAAATATTAATATGAAAATAATTTTTAACACAGAAGGAGTTCGTTAATTATTTCTAACTTTAAGTACATGCTCCTATAATCATAGAAAGTGGATTCCAAAAGCTAATCAGTTAAAAGAGTAAATAACCATAATTGGTAACCAAATATTTTGTATACAATAAAAATTAATAATCCACATTAATATTTAATTTAAGGCAACTAACATTATAATTAAAAATTCTTTGTAAAATTGAACATCTAAAAAAGAGATTGTCTAAAATAAATATTAACCTCTTTTACTAAATGTCTTATTCAAAGGCCATAAAATACTTCGTATCGTTTTAGAAGATTGTTGATTATTTAAAAATGTATTGTGAATATTTTAGGAAGTAAAAACGTGGTAAATAAGTTCGTAGGGGTCGTTTACTTGATTACAAAATTAGCGCCGCCTGAATACGATTATAATTAAATTTTATGTCTTAACTTTCAAGGAGGAACACTTTTTTCTTATCGAAAGAAAGATTTTCTTGTTATTTAAAAGCAATAAATGTGATTGCAACGGGTGTTACCAAAAATAATCCCTGTTTTCAAAACATAAATGTGATTTTTCATTAACTTTTGATATAGCTGTTGGCAAGTGACAGCGGTTTTAACATTACTAGTGTCTTGTTCCATTCGTTGTTACTGCAAAAATTATTACAGTGAAACCTATCATGTACCTGAATCTTGCTTGATTTTCTGAATCTTGAAACCTTGTTTCACATTATATAAATAAATAATTTAAATGAAATTAAATTAATTTCTCAACGAACAATTTTTTTGTTTTTCTAATCAATAAACTTTTTCAAATTTTGGAGGAACTGGTTTTCTCATTGATTTTTGAAAAACAGCAATTTAATTTTTCTGAACCAGTTCTATTTTTAAGAATAAAAAGGTATGAAAAACGCTTCTCTACTAAAAATATTTTCGTCTAGTCTTTTATTTCGAAGTAATAACACAAATATTTAGTGGTTATTATTACTAACGTCTATGACTTTACAAGTAAACATAATTTTGAATTAATATTTTTTTTTAAACCAATGGAAAGATCGGCAGGCAACTTAGCTAGAAAAATAAGATTTGATTCAGCAACGTTCAAGTGCATAAAACGAAAAATTATGCGATAAATAATTCATTAAAAGGGAATCTAAAGATTAAACCTGCGTGTAATCAAAAACCTTCACATTTCGGAAACGGATATTTGGTGTTGACAAGATGATTTAAAAAAACTAATGAGAACTTGTGAGCTCACTAAATATTTATTCAATTAGAATTATTAATTCAAATTCTGTATGAAATATTTGGTTTCCAATTATTCTTAACCACGCTGCAAATTCCTTATAAACAAAAATGCGTGTTACCTACTTTTTTGCTAATTAGTTTTGAATACCACTTTCCCTTATTCTCGTAAATGTACTAATAATTTTAATATTAAACGAATTCTGTCCCTGTTAAAAACCATCCTATGATTAATATTAGTTTAAACGTAAATAATTTAGATAACGGTAATAATTTAAACGATATTTTCTAAACTTTCTTTAAGCAATCAACAATATACTTCGCGTTTGTAAATATTTTTAATTACCAAGGCGGTCTTGGCTTTAAATACGGCGAAATGTCATGACTGAAATATAATCGAAAGGATTAAGTAGTCAAATATCGCAAAAACTATTCATATCTCTTTATATAACTCCTTTATAGTAAATTCTAGAACTAATACCATCACATCTTACGGAGTACATATCTGCCAACAAACTCGACGCATAGTTTAGTTATATATTTTCCACATTCGTTTGCCATTTATTTTCCCTTTTTATCAAGTCAAACATTAAGCGTGCTAAAGACATGTTCAATGTTTTAAATGAAACACTTTTGAAAATATTTCAAAAATGTGCCATTAAAACATGTTATGATATCAGTCAAAATAAAAAGAAAAAACTTAATTATTTCAGTGGCACGTGAAGACTTCATCTAAGAGACAACATTTAATACAGTTTCTCAATCTCATGAAATACTGAAGCAATACAGGGCAATTAATTTCACTGAATTCTAATTTTATCTAAAATTAAAATATATAATACGCTTTCTTCAGTTGATCCGTTATAAAACACATGTTTTAAACACACCATTTAAAATGCCTCCTTAATAAATATAAAAGATGTTGTATTTTCTTTTCCTATGTCCTTTATAATTGGTAACAATACAATCAGTGAATGTGTACAGTACAGTAGGTAAGTATTGGATTAAAGCAATAATTTGTAACAGCAAACACTTAAATTCCATCTTCATAAACTATTATAAGCCTTAATGTATTATTATTATTTTGTAAAGCAAATACTTTGGGTAAGATTATATACTATATGTTTGCAATAATATGAATATATGGCAGAGTTGTAATAAAAATATAACAATGGTAGGGGAACATTATGCATGCACGATAGAGACAGATCGGCTTAATTATTGATTGGCCATCCAGAATATTCCCACCGATGTACCCACGATTACAAGACTGATACCGCTTAGCGGGCGTAGAGGTGTTCAGTGACCGCGCAGGGGAAATCATAATGGAAATAATACCACGCAGGTTCCACGGTTTATGTTCTACACAGGCCTCGTGCGGTTTCATTGCGGGATCTGGTTAGTTGTTTTGTAATTTTAAAAGATATATGTATATGATATCGACAATAATGGACCATAAAATTTTAAATCTTATTCCAAAGAAATAAAAAAATTAGGTTTATTTCCATATTTTTTTCGACGTAAATAAATCGAATTGAGTCTTTTCAATTACTTCTCAACTTCGAATTCAAAGAACGTCGTTAATTTACTCAATCTTTATTTATGGTCGACTATTCTTTCATATATAACTTACGCATTGAATATGACATAGGCACGTAACATGTCTACTCTGTGGAAATTATGTTGTTCAACAAATGAATTGCAAAAATGAAGACTGATTAACGCGAACGGGTGTGAAAAAATATTTTACCGGGTTTATTATTAAAAATGATAGTGTTAGCCTGTAGTCTAAAGTGAAATGAAAAAAAAAATTCGGAGTTACGGCATAAACACAAAGCTAAGATAAAATTAGCAGACTCGTCCTCGAATGAACCTTGCGGGTGACTGAGCACAAATCTGCATTACATTTTTGTAAAGCGAAGAGGTCAAATATTGATTTGACAAAGTTTGACTTGAAGTTCTATTTTCAGTAGCTCAAACTGATCTGAAGATATGAATAAAAGGAAAAAAGTAAAAATATGCAAGCCTGCATAGAATTGAGGAATATGTTTCTGATTAAATATATTTTCCTAACTTATTTTAATATAATTTAATAAATTGTGACAAAATTTCAGGGATGACATTTACGACTACTATATAGCGAGTACATATATTATTTTGATTTAATTTGATTGTACTCAAAAATAAAGAAAAATAAATGTTAACCACTTACGACATTACGTTTATAAGTTTTCAGAGGTCGGGGTAGAAAAATGTCATTGATAAGGAGATTTTTTAATTACATTTGTGATTTTTTATTAAGAAGAAAATAGCATAAAAGTTATAATAAATGTTAAAAAAGACAAATTTGTTTTAATAACCCACTGAGCGCGAAACAAACAGATAATAAGGCATAATTACATGTAAAAAGTGTAAAATATTGATAAACACATCGCAAAGTGTTGCGTTATTTTAAAATGGTTTATATTTATAACACCTAATGGGGGCACAAACCGACAGTAATGTATTATAGTAGTTTATTGATGTTGAAACTTCTAACCAGGCAAATATTAAAAAGTATTAATCCACGCATATAGCAACTGTTAAAAAATTATAATTTCAAAATTTTAATGACGGCAAATTTTGTGCTTGAATATTTTTTTATATAATATATAGGACGGTGTGTCGTGTAAAAGGGTTAGCTATAAGGAATAAACATTTTTAAATTGGATTAATTTATCAATTTCAGATTGCATATTTAAAAGAAATATATATAGAAAATGTGACAATATTTCCAAATTTAGAACGCGACTAAAATGCATCGAAATTGTGATCGACTCCAAATACAAATACGTATCTTTTAACGCCTTTTCTGACGTCTTTTCCTGATTCACATTTTGTGCATGTCGTAGAAATTACATACACTCCTCACTCACAGAAAATTTCACTTCTACGAATATATTCCTTAATCGTCTGAGCCGGAACTACACAACATGCTAAGTCTCCAAGTTCCATCGTTTCAAATTTTTCAAAAGTTGTATTGAAAAATCATTCTTCCCTAATCAAGTTTACACAGACTTATTCAGTTTTCCTTATCTTGGACGTTTGCCTTATTTCTACTCACATAAAAAATTAAGGCTTTATCGTCATTATTATTTTCTTTTTATGGTAATAGCTTTCATCTTGTAACATATTTACAATTATATTATAATTAAACCGTTTTTGGAACGAAGTTCCTTTTGGTACGTTACACTCTTGACGAATGAGAGCTAGCTCGAAAAAGTATAAGATTTCCAACGCTACATCTGCTACGATACAAAAGTGTAAGATTTCGGCTCATACTTTTGCTACAGTATAAGAGTTTCCTTGTTTACAAGCTCAAGCCAAGTTATTTTTCTGCTGACTTTCTATTGTTACCCAATCATCTATTGTTACCCAATCACCCAGTTTCCAACAGGATATGTGTTTATTTGCATTATTGATTATTACTTTATAGTTTATTAAATATTTATAATTAAAAAAAATCAGAATATTGATTTATTTTCTTTATTATTTAAACACAATTTAAATTGTTTTACCAAATTTCACAATTTATTTATATTTTTAAAATAATAAAATAAAAAAAAATCAACTTTTAGAAGTTTGAATTGTTAATATTTATAAGATAAGATATTTTTAAAATTTAACTTTAAAATTAATATAAATTTCATTTATTTTCCCAAAAATTAAATTATAATTTTTAAAGTAATTAAGTTTAATTTAATTTAATTTAATACATAATATTTAGTGAAAAGAAATTCGTTCCAATCAGATGTCCCACTACACTCCTTGTAATTTTTTCTTCGATTTGTTAGCCGTTTAGCACTAAGGCCGCCCGACCTATGTTTTTAGTTTCTGCAACAGTTAATTGATAAATAAATTTACAATCAACAAGAGAATACAAGCATTTAGAAAATATACGTGCATATAAACCTGGCGAGACATTTTTTCAGAACCGTTAAAATCGTTACGCCCTTAAAATTACCTATTCTCGTGCAGTGTAATATAGCGTGGTAATAAAAATGTATGGATAAATAAAATAAAAGTGTTATGTTGTAGTAAAATATTTAAAAAACCTATCTTAGAAAAGATGCCCCTTGAATTACTAAACGCCATTTTCTTGACATACAACACGATTTGCCGAAGCTAGAGTGTTCACAACCTGAAGATAAACTTATTTAAGTTTAGTCATTGCATACTATCAGATAGATAGCCAAATTTACAGTGAATGTGGCCGTTAAAATATAAAATAGTATTATTATTTTTCTTTAGGCCATATTTAAATACAAGCCCACTTTTTGCCTAAAATGAATTCTATAAATAAAATGATCCCTGCATAAATTTTAGAATCAGGACAAGTGACGAAATTTGACAGCAAAAATTCACTCAGAATATGTTGATGCTCGTAAAAATTCCAAAGGTTTGACTAACGAATAACAATCTTAAATATGAGAGTAAGTGGTTATAATAAAATAGTTTCATTTTTATCTAAGAACTCCTATCCTAAGGACTCCCTTTTATTCTAAGAAATAGCAAAACATATTTAGCTGGGTTTAACTTTCCGACTGTACTTACCTAACACAAATTTTTTTATAATGTTATTCTCATATGCATAAAAAGGTAAGTGTTTTTATTAAACATTACTCTTTAAATAACTATTAGATCTCACTCAAATTGATTTCTTTGATAATTACGTATAAAAACTTCAAAGCTTCGAGTATTTTATAAATTATTTCAACTAAATTACCATTGTGATTACCAATTATTGTTAACCTGCTAATTTTAGTATTTAGCTCTTGGAAACCCAATTTTTCTGATTGTTGCAAAATGTAAATGTTAAATGGATTTTTTTTGTGTTAAAAATTATTTTTAGGCTAACATTTCAAAATAAATATTTCAACCAATCATAAAACTTAATCGAAATTAGTAAAGTATTTTTTGAACTTTCGGTAAGCAAACGACGTTACGCTCCGCGATTATAAAGATTTTTAATTATAAAGTCGGTCTTTGTTTCAAATACAGCAAAAATGTCATGACTGGAATTTATTCAGAAGGATTAAGTAATATTAAACAATCAAACCAAGTAGAAATTAATTTAACGTAAAAATCAATTATAACTTTTTTATGGAAGCCCGTTTCAGTAAATTCTGGAACTAACACGATCACATTTTACGGAGTATATATCTGCAAACAAACTCAGCACTTGGATTAGTTATAAACTGTTTCACATTCATTCGTCATTTATTTCTTCTCTTGTTCGAGTCAAATATTAACCTTGCTAAATATTTGCTCAATGTTTTATGCTGTGGAAATATTTCAAAAATGTATGATACATTTTTAAAACCTGTTATGCTAAGACTTAACTTAAAACACTTAATTTAATGCAATTTTTCATTCTTGTGAGATACTATAGCAATACAAGTCTTAATATAATCACTCTCAATTCTAATTATATATTGAATTAAAACATATTTTCAAATATATGCTTTCTTCAATTGCTTTATTATCAAGCCCATATTTTAAACATACCATTTAAAATACCTCCCTATACCTTATAAACATTGTTTTATTTTATATTCAATGAAATTGATGATTGATTAATTGATGGGTATTCAATGAAATTAGTAAGTATATACAATACTTTTACAATAGGTATGTATGTACAATACAATCAATAAATATACTCGTATATAGCATTGCACTGAATCAATAATTATTGACAAGCAAGTACTGATATTCCATCTTCATAAATTTTTACTAGCCTAAATATATTTAGTGTAGTGTTTTATTTACTGTTTATGGAGGTGTAAGAGGGAATCCCGCTTATGCGATGTTTCAGTGG